>JARQZJ010000095.1:4800000-6000000 GCA_030704895.1 Henosepilachna vigintioctopunctata | reverse complement strand
TCAGGTGTAGTTTCATGATGACGAATTGAAGAAAATCTGCGCTACGCTAGTGGAATCGATGCCTTGACGAGTTCAAGAAGTTATTTCTGCGAAAGGAGGAAAAACATCATATTGATATGAAGAATTTACGCTATGTATTTACTTCATTAAAAGGTAAGATTTTACAAAAACATTGTTTTTTATCCTTTGTCCCAATTAATTCGAACAGCATAGAATATCCTGAAAATTATTCATTCGAATTACATCAATAAATGTCTACATAAGTATATCTATCTACTACATTTAAAAATTATGAAAATCAAGTATAAAAGAAATTGAATACAAAAAACATTAATTTGAAAGGGTAAGTACCTAGATTTGCATAATTATTTTTCATGTAAGTACGCGCAGATGCTAGCTCTGATGACCTTATTTATTTGCATAAATCGTGAGCAGGATGGTAAGATGATTTCGTTCATATCAGACAGCATTGCGTATGTGTTGTGTGCGATAATGATTAACAGTTTGTCGTCAGTGTTTCTACCTATGAAAGTAATCCGCAATCCTCGACATCTTCACTTAACGTTTATGTGGGTATTCTGTGTCAAGTGGTAAGGAGGTTGGTTACCTATTCTCAACAATTTGTGTTTTGCAATTCCGTAGGTGAGTAAACTTTTCTTAATCAGTTTGATTCGTTTTGAGGATGAAAACGGGGTGTTAAAATTTCAAAATAAACAGAAAATTATTTGTAGATTTTTATGAAGACAACATTTTTAAATAGAAAATTTCTTGAAATTTTGTGAAAAAAACGAGGCGTAATAATTTCAAAATAGACAGCAAGACAAACATTTTTAAATAGAAAATTTCTCGAAATTTTGTGATAAAAACGAGGCGTAATAATTTCAAAATAAACAGCAAATTACTTCTAGATTTTTATGAAGACAAACATTTTAAAGAAAAAATTTCTTGAAATTTTGTAATAAAAACGAGGCGTAATAATTTCAAAATAAACAGCGAATTAATTTTAGATTTTTATGAAGACAAACATTTTCAAATAGAAAATTTCTTGAAATTTTGTGATAAAAACGAGGCGTAATAATTTCAAAATAAACAGCAAATTACTTCTAGATTTTTATGAAAACAAACATTTTTAAATAGAAAATTTCTTGAAATTTTGTAATAAAAACGAGGCGTAATAATTTCAAAATAAAGAGCAAATTACTTTTAGATTTTTATGAAGACAAACATTTTCAAATAGAAAATTTCTTGAAATTTTGTAATAAAAACGAGGCGTAATAATTTCAAAATAAACAGCAAATTACTTCCAGATTTTTATGAAGACAAACATTTTTAAATGGAAATTTTCTTGAAATTTTGTAATAAAAACGAGGTCAAATGATTTCAAAATAAACAGCAAAATTACTTCCAGATTTTTATGAAGACAAACATTTTTAAATGGTAAATTTCTTGAAATTTTGTTATAAAAACGAGGCGTAATAATTTCAAAATAAACAGCAAATTGCTTCTAGATTTTTATGAAGACAAACATTTTTAAGTAAAAAATTTCTTGAAATTTTGTAATAAAATCCAGGCGTAAGAATTTCAAAATAAACAGCAAATTGCTTCTACATTTTTATGAAGACAAACATTTTCAAAAAGAAAATTTCTTGAAATTTTGTAATAAAATCCAGGCGTAATAATTTCAAAATAAACAGCAAATTACTTCTAGATTTTTTTGAAAATAAACATTTTTAAATAGAAAATTTCTTGAAATTTTGTAATAAAAATGAGGCGTAATAATTTCAAAATGAGCAGCAGATTACTTCTAGATTTTTATGAAGACGAACATTTTTGAATGAAAATTTTCTTGAAATTTCGTAATAAAAACGAGGCGTGATTTTTTCAAAATAAACAGCAAATTACTTCTAGATTTTTATGAAGACAATTATATTCAAGTTGAAAATTTGGTTCAGTCAATGGTTTATTAAATTCTTGAATAATTTTTATGAAAAGTTCATGATAAAATTGATGGAAAAAACTCGTAACTGATAGATTACCAGACGCTTCTGAAATATTTATTTTGATTATTATATGTTAAAAAGCAATTTATTCTTCTTGAGAACTGTTTGAAATCTATCGATTAGTTCATCTTTTACCATATAAGATGAACTTTTCTAGAGAATCTGAGGGCTTGTTTGGAAATATTTCATTAACGAATCGAAATTCATTATATTCACAAATATATTAGTATTTTATGTAGTATTAGTAGTAGTCTTCATAAGTTTCATTATCTGGCTTTTACTTAGAGATTTTCTCCTGAAAAAGCAGATAAAATACTTTCGAAGCAAGTAGTGAGCTTCTATTTTCTTGTGGTAAAAAAGAAATCAAATAACCAAATATAAATTACCAATTTTTTTTTGTCTTCAGTACTGTCATTCAGTGAAAGTTATGAATTTTTTTTTTAGTCTGCCTTATCAGTTATCTATTTTTTCCGTTTTCAGTTCATATATGTATATATATATATATATATATATATATATATATATATATATATATATATATATATATATATATTCAGATATCTAAACATATCAATTATTGTGCAGGTCATTTATACTCTGTACTACAAACTTTTACTTGCCATTTTTTATTCAGTGCTTCGTAAAAGGGAAAATCCGTACTTATTGTGGTTGGTTTTGATATGTTGAAACAACCGCAAAAATATGATTCTTCAGAAAATACGAAGTACGGATGTTGTGGAATATTTTACGAATTGAAATTCAAATTGTTTAGTTTTCTAAGAATGTCATATTAAATTCACAATAAACAATGTGAAATAATCTCTCAAATATTAGTTATTGAAAGGTTCAATCGACAAATATTTTCTTGAAGTTTATCAACTGTTCTTATGATTTCATTTAATTCATGGTAGAAATGGAAAGTTAACAATCATTAAATTTCTTATATTTAGCCTACTCAAATTATAGCCTCAAGCTTTGACATTGACAAGAAACCTACCACATACTGATATAGTATTAATAATAATAATAATAATAATAACTTCTTTATTCTCAACGTGTATAATACCCAATTACAGAAAATAATAACATAATCTTGAATAGTAACTAAATAAATAAAATGTAAGAGATATAACAAAGAGCTCAATCTAATCTGAAGAACTAAAATAGTAACTAATAACTGAATAATAAAATTTAATGAAATATTACAAAGAACTCAATCTAAATCAATCCATTTTTATTAATTTCCTTTGTTTACATAACTCCTAATAAAAAAGAAAGTTCTCATAACTATATCCTCCACCTTCGATCTGATCTTCAAAAATATATAAGCAGCCGAGTTTAATCTTCTCGGACTGGGGTACGTGATACTGTCTTCAGGTGTTTGTCCAAAGTAATATTCAAGAAATTGGCCGAATCCTCAAAAGTGATTGTACTAGGTGATGCTATCAAGACACAAACATGTAGGATAGTCATCCATCGACTGGCTGCCGCAGTAAAATATACCATAGGTCTTGCTATGGTTTGAAATGAGAGCATTGTCGTTATATACAGCAGAAACCGGATCTGTATCTGCCTGGATACAGGACGGGATATCCCGTGATAAAGGGTGTTTTTTTAGAGGTAAAGAACTTTAAATTGCAAAAAAACAACGATGGATCATTCGATTGACAAGAATTTTTTTTTATTCGAAAGATAATCTTGTGGCATTACATTTTAAATATGATTTCTGGCATTTGACCACCACGGCTGGCTCGGATGTAGTCCAATCTGGACGTCCAATTTTCGATGACTTTTTCCAACATTTGTGGCCGTATATCGGCAATAATACGGCGAATATTATCTTTCAAATGGTTAAGCGTTTGTGGCTCATCCGCATAGACCAATGACTTTACATAGCCCCACAGAAAGTAGTCTAGCGGTGATAAATCACAAGATCTTGGAGGCCAATTCACAGGTCCAAAATGTGAAATAAGGCGGTCACCAAACGTGTCTTTCAATAAATCGATTGTGGCACAAGCTGACATGTTGCGCCGTCTTGTTGAAACCACAGCTCCTGGACATCATGGTTGTTCAATTATGAAAAAGTTAGTAATCATGGCTCTATACCGATCACCATTGACTGTAACGTTCTGACCATCATCGTTTTCGAAGAAATACGGACCAATGATTCCACCAGCCCATAAAGCGCATCAAACAGTCAGTTTTTCTGAATGTAACGGTGTTTTGACATACACTTGAGGATCTTCACTCCAAATGCGGCAGTTTTGTTGACGTAGCCATTCAACCAGAAGTGCGCTTATTCGCTAAACAGAATTCGCTTATGAAATCCAAATATCGCTCATGATCCAATTCCTGTGCTCGATGGCGGATGGACTCATTCGCGTCTTCCTCAATGCTACGCTCTACAGTAGCAATAGCTTTTTCTGTGCGCGTCTCTGGGGGTGCGAGTTATCAATGAGAGTAAACGTGGTGCGAAGACATCCATGGTTAATCGAATTAACTGCTCTGATGAACGATTTTGTCGACGATAAAACGACGTAGTACGTGATACGTATTTCGCACAGAACCATTATTTTCGAAACGAAATTGTACTATTTGCTAGCGTTGTTGAGGCGTGAGTCTATTCATTATGAATTGCCAAACTAAACTGAGAATAAATCACTTCTCAGCTGTTAAATCGGTCGTCATCTTCAACAGTAATACCAACTTAAAGTTCTATACCTCTAAAAAAAACACCCTTTATAACCAATAAATTACAGTCATCAGTATAAAGAATTAGCTCACTTTGATATGACGGCTTTTTGTAGAGAGAGTTTGCAAAGACAGTTAAAAGCAAAAGTTTTAGCCTGAGGAATGACTCTAGTCGGTGTCGCTCCTCAAAGGAGTGAACTGTATCAAAAAAACCATATCTTACAAAATAAAGCCGTTAGCGAAATATCCTGGTATCCAGGTATCCGGATTTCTATTTCAATGCGGTGTCAGAAGAAACGAAATTTTACCTATTTGGGATATATCTATTAGAGCAAGAGCCCACGGTGGCCAGACTTTCGTTATATTATTAAGGCTGAAAATTTCTATGTGCATGTCCCCAACACAGGTAACAAAGACCTACGACTATAGAGTTTCGGTTTTGATCTTACTTGCACAGGTAACAGGTACTAAAGGTACATAAAACAGTACCTTAAAATCCTTAAAGTATAAAGCTCAATTTTTTTTTATATATTTTTTGCGATAATTTTAGAAATCACGTCATCCATTGCCGGACTTATTACAGTTGCCACTCCCTGTCAGACACCCCCAAACTTTATTGAATTATAATTATAGTTTCGTTATGGTATAAAGCTGAATTTTATATAAGTTACTTGGGGACCTATAAAAAGATGTTATTTCAATAGCCAGACAGTTTTAATGGTTTTTACATTTTGCCAGAAACATTGAGAGACCGCTGTAGGCTTGATCGTCGTCAATATCGCCTTCTCCACCAGTTTTTGTGCAAAAATTTAGCAAGCCTATATAAAATTATGAATAATAAAAAATTATGTACAATAATTAGTCATAATAATTACATATCTGATTGAGTTTTGAGCCAATCGCTAACACAACTTGGCATTTGGTCCCCTTCAAACCATTTGAAAAACAACTGAATAATTTTTACGGTGAAACATGTTATTACATATTACGGCATTATAGCCGCGATATCGGCATTTCTGCTTATTACGATTCTGCTAAAAAATCTGTATTTAACTGTTCAATTATATTATGAAACGTTGGTAGCACGCATAATATAGTTCAGTGCATCCATAAACGACAGATTGTGCCAGTGAAAGATCGCACTAGACGAAGCGTCCTATCTCACTCGCACCCGCTTGAACAGCTGTTTCCTCGCTCTTCCGCCTACAGCGGACTCTCAATGTATCTGATAAGATGTAAAAACTGTTACAACTATTCTGCTATTGAGGTAACATCTTTTTATAGGACCCCAAGTAATATATACATATATATATATATATATATATATATATATATATATATATATATATATATATATATATATATATATATATATATATATATATATATTAAAATAAATTAAACTCTTGGCTTAAAGTTTCACGATTTGATCACGAACAACATGAATAGTCAACATGTTTCGAGCGTTAGCTCATTTTCAAGACTAAAAAGTCTTTTTTCAGTTTTGAAAATGAGCTAATGCTCGAACAAAAAATTATACCAGAACAATACGGATTTAGAAAAAAACACAGCACGATACTTCAATTAGCAAACATAACAGACCTCATTACGCAAAAGTACAACAAAAACATTATAACAGCCATACTAAGCCTGGACATTGAAGAAGCG
Source organism: Henosepilachna vigintioctopunctata (assembly GCA_030704895.1). Taxonomy (NCBI): domain Eukaryota; kingdom Metazoa; phylum Arthropoda; class Insecta; order Coleoptera; family Coccinellidae; genus Henosepilachna; species Henosepilachna vigintioctopunctata. Next base: position 5,993,641 of record JARQZJ010000095.1, on the reverse strand, counting down.
TTCGACACAGTATGGCACAAAGCACTAATACACAAACTTATACAATACCAACCACCACCGCACATTATAGAAATAATAAAACCATACATAGAAAATAGAATATTACAAAGATAGACAAATCACTTTCAAACAAAACAACAGTACCGGCAGGAGTCCCGCAAGGAGGATTTCTATTACGTAACCTATTTACATATTACATAAACGACATACCAAAATCACCGAAAAAAAAACTAGCACTTTTTGCAGACGATACAGCGATAATTTCACAATCATGGTCTCCTAATTTGGCTAACACGTACTACAAACATATATTACAGTCTAGAAGTCTAGAAAAATTTTTCCACGACTGGAAAATCAAAATCAATGCAAACAGAACAACTCTAACACACTTCACACACAAACGTAAAAACACACCTACTAATACTGTAAAATTTTATAATGAAGAAATAGGCAATAAAACGAAATGAAATACCTAGGACTTACACTCGACAAAAAACTTACTTTTACAAAACACACAGACAACACAATCAGAAAAGCCAATGGATTTCTGAATGCAGTTTATCCCATGATTTCTATAAATAGTAAACTTGACAGAAAATTAAAAGTCAGAATATATCAACAAGGGCTAAAACCAATACTAACTTACGCAAGCCCCATATGGAGTAAAACCTGCTATTCAAATTATCAAAAATTTCAAAACAGAACTCTAAGAATAATATTAAAAAAAGCAAGAGACACAAAAATCCCAGAATTACACAACAACACAAACACAGAATATATTAAAAATACCATACATGAACACACAAAAAAATTCTTCTAAAAAAATTCTAACATCACAACCAAAACACACCAATAAACAGAACATATAGGGAACATAAATTACCGCATAGGCAAACACAAACATAAACTAATACATCACATACTACAGTAATCACCACTAAACATCACACAAAAAAGTTGAAATAAATGTAATACACATTACAAACCAATTCACAAGAGGGCAGTTGTGTTTTATTTGAGGCTTTCAACATACCTCTTAAAGAAATACAGACTTTATTAGAATAATAAGTATACAAGACTTCTGTCAGTTTTAGAAAATTACTGAACACTTGGTAAAATTCAAAGAGTTGGGTACTGGTAATAATAATGAAGGGTGTTTTTTTAGAGGTATAGAACTTTGAATGGCAATAAAACAACGATGGATCATTCGATTGACAGAATTTTTTTTATTCGAAAGATAATCTTGTGGCATTACATTTTAAATATGACTTCTGGCATTTGACCGCTACGGCTGGTTCGGATGTAGTCCAATCTTGGCGTCCAATTTTCGATGACTTTTTCCAACATTTGTGGCCGTATATCAGCAATAACACGGCGAACATTGTCTTCCAAATGGCCAAGCGTTTGTGACTTATCCACATAGACCAATGACTTTAGATAGCCTTACAGAAAGCAGTCTAGCGGTTTTAAATCACAAGATCCTGCAGGCCAATTACGTCAAATTAGGCCGTCACCAAACGTGTTTTTCAATGAATCGAATGTGGCACGAGCTGTGTGACATGTTGCGCCATCTTGTTGAAACCACAGCTCCTGTACATCATGGTTGTTCAATTCAGGAATGAAAAAGTTAGTAATCATGGCTCTATACCGATCACCATTGACTGTAACGTTCTGGCCATCATCGTTTTTGAAGAAGTACGGACCAATGATTCCACCTGCCCATAAAGCGGACTAAACAGTCAGTTTTTCTGGATGTAACGGTGTTTTGACATACACTTGAGGAATATCTTCGCTCTAAATGCGGCAGTTTTGTTTGTTGACGTAGCCATTCAACCAGAAGTGCGCTTCATCGCTAAACAAAATTCGCTTATGAAAATCGGGAACAACGGCAATCTCGTTTTGGGCCCATTCGACATTCGAATCTACGCCTTGCTTCAAAAACCAAAAATCGTTTGGCTTCAATTCTTGCACGAGTTGGATTTTGTAAGCACGCAAACCAAGGTCCTTCTGCAAAATCTTTCATAAAGTGGATGAACACAGATCCAATTCCTGTGCTCGATGGCGGATGGACTTATTCGTGTCTTCCTCAATGCTACGCTCAACAGTAGCAATAGCTTCTTCTCTACGCACCGTACGGCGTCTCTGGGGATGCGAGTTACCAATAAGAGTAAACGTGGTGCGGAAACGTTCCATGGTTAATCGAATTAGCTGCTCTGATGGACGATTTTGTCGACGATAAAATGGACGTAGTGCGCGATACGTATTCCGCACAGAACCATTATTTTCGAATAAAATTGCACTATTTGATAGCGTTATTCAGGCGTGAGTATATTCATGATAAATTGCCAAACGAAACTGAGAATAAATCACTTCTCAGCTGTTAAATCGGTTGCCATATTCAACAGTAATGCCAACTTAAAGTTCTCTACCTCTAAAAAAAACACCCTTTAAATATTGACATTTATTTCTCCTTGTAAGGATTGTTTGTAAATACTGTCAAATATATTAATTTTCAATACAGAAAAAAATTATGTTTTATTTAAGGGGAGGGATACGCACAGAGAAACTTTCAGCTTTTATGAAATAACGAAGGTCTGGCCGTCGTGAGCTCTTGGGGTATATAAAGAGAAAGAAACTATAACATTTTATAATGGATACTTTCGATAATGGGTACAAAATACACCAACGAAAGTTATCAAATCGACAGCTTTATGATTCATTTTTCCTTGATTTGCTTGCTAATCTATATCCTAGAAGGATTACTTTCTCTTCATACTCTTCATGTTGTTGAACTCTTAACAAATACCTTCTAATAGTTTCAATGCCTTCTGAGAAGTGACGTCTCCCATACTTCCATATTTGAGATTAACATTTATTTTTATGCAACAATGTTTATCTCGTAATAGTAATAAAAACAAAATCTAAAACAATTTCATATGATAATTTGATGTTATAAATACTTATATTTTCAGAATCTATTAATAGAGGATAGTGGAAGTAATTGATTATAAACAAGTTAATTTCAATCAATTATTTTTATGCAGTATATTTTATTCAGAATACAGCGATTATAAAATATCGAACAGAGATATAACAAAGCGTGTATGTTATAGGCTGCTTGATTTGCAGTACATATTTCTTTTGGTTTCACATTTCTTCAATTTGTAGTTACTAGTAGTTGTAATTTGTGATGTTGCATGTTTCAAAACTACAAATGCTTTTGTCCCCATCCCAGTGAGTTTTTCTCCTCACCGGGGGTAGGGACAAAACCATTATCTCCAACCATTATGTGGATGTACGGGGTGAACATGTGTCAATAATTTTACAGGGTACAGAGCAACCCTCAATCGGTGATAACCCCAGTTTTGAAATGCAAATTGTTTTTTTCATTCAAATCTTAGTTTAGGTTATAATGTTTTCAATTACATAAAATTGTAGAGGCCTTTGATTTGAAAATTTTCAAATTTAAAATTCAAAAATTAATTTTCTGCAATTAAACTTTTCCATTTAAATATTTGAGTGGGATTATTTAAATACTTTACCCCTGATAAGATGCGAAACTAGCGCAGTCGAAATATCTGAGATGGAGTGAACGTTTTTAAAGAATTGTTGACAGTCAACAATTTTCACACATTTATCGAGTTAGGTATAATGAAATAGGTGTGGATAATTCAAATAATAGGTGATAATAACATAATAGAAACGAAGCATGTAAGTAAAGATACTACGTTTATTTCAGATGCGTTTTCTGTCTCATGATAATAATTACACAAAAGATGTTGTCAATTCAGTTTTCAAGGATATTACCTTAAATAAATAAATCAGGAAGGCGTATTTCCGAACCATATTTAATACCTCTAGATACTTTTTTATAAACATAGATGAATTACTCCAATTTAACATTATGTGAATAAATGATACATTCCTTTTTAATTAAATTATAGCATTTTGTTAATCTTTAAAATTTTTATGAAGATAAAATTTGTAAAATCCTCAAACTCTTGATCAATATTTCAACATATGTTTAGAACTAATGAATAAATCCATTTCAACGATAAAATGGAAGAGAAATCAAAGTTGTTTAGAGTTACTTCCATTGTATATATGTGTATATAAAAATAAATCTTTTTCACATTTGATTCATCGCATTTTAGTTTTATGTAAAGTAGAAAAACTATGAAGAAAAATTCGTATTTAAAAAAATGATGTCATGAATAAAAAAAAAAAAAATGAAATAGATGGAAAACCAACGCGCATTTAGGTAAATTAAATAAATATTGCAGAAATTATAAAATCGTTATGTATAAATATGAATGAAACAAAATTAATCAAAAATTTTTTGAATAAAATGACAAAACTAGATAAAAAATGAAAATACATTTCAGTGAAGTATGTTGAGATAAAATTCGAACGAACAAATATAAACAATCTAGCGAAAACAAATCGAAAAATTCAATTAAAAAAACAGATAACTAATAGTAAATTTGAACTAAAGCAATAATTGATGAGGCCGATACTTGATGTAAATCGATAAACATAATAGAACAATTGTTAAACTAATTTACACATATATTAAAAATACTGCATGACGTACGTTTCGATGAGATTCACCTTTTTCAAATGCTACCTGCAGACTAATGACAATTTCTCGAATACATACAATATATAAACTTAAATTATGAATACAGAGAAAACAGGTAGATAACAGGTAGAAGGGATCAATTCATACTGAACTACTATATAGTAAACTAAGTAATTTTGAAAAGATTGAGAAGGGGGCTTAGGTATGATCGATTTGGCTGTTCAAAAGGTTGCCAGAATATTTGTATTTATTGATTTGATTCTAACAAATTAAGCTTCATTCCCTTGTTTGCGGTATTCAAAATTTCAAAATCGGAATTGAATATATGATTTTCATTAATCAAATAATTTGCATAATGAGAATGAGAATATCAAAGTAGCTTTGATAATCAGATTCACATTATGAAAATCATTTGATTAATGAAAATCATATATTCAATTCCGATTTTGAAATTTTGAATACCACAAACAAGGGAATGAAGCTTAATTTGTTAGAATCACTTCAAATTAATAAATACAAATATTCTGGAAACCTTTTGAAAAGCCAAATCGATCATACCTCAAGCCCCCTTCTCAATCTTTTCAAAATTACTTAGTTTACTATATAGTAGTTCAGCAAAAATTGATCCCTTCTACCGGTTATCTACCTGTTTTCTCTGTATTCATAATTTAAGTTTATATATTGTATGTATTCGAGAAATTGTCATTAGTCTGCACGTAGCATTTGAAAAAGGTGAATCTCATCGAAACGTACGTCATGCAGTATTCTTTTTAATATATGTGTAAATCATTTCAACAATTGTTTTATTTTGAACTAAAGCACTCGGCTCAGGATTCACTGAGTATATTAAAATCTCTACATATGTTTCGGGTGATTAGCGCATTATCAGGAGTAAGGTAATGGTAATCTACCCAAAACATATGTGGAGTAGTCAATATATGTTTTGACCAACTTTGACCAACTGACAAGCGAAACCTCCGTGTCATTTATCAAGTAGATAACTTCATGAAAAAATTAAAGTAAATTGATACAGGTCAAAAAGAGAACTCAACTTTTTCTGTTTTCCAACTAGCGCATAAAGATCACTTCCTTTTCATTTTAATATTTTGCGGTAGTTTCTTGCCAAACTTGTCAAATGCACAAAATTGCCAAACTTGCAGTATCGTTTGAGTTATTCGACACCTCAAATAATTTTTCACTCATCTTAAAAGTGAGAATGATCTTTCTGAGGTAGCTACTGAACCAGGAGTTGTCAGAAAACCCAGATGAACCACACCACAACCAACGTTTTTCCTCCCTTAGAATTGGTGAAATATCAAAAAAATCGAAGGCTGGACTGTTAATTGAACACAAGAATATAGAAGAATATTCAAGTAATATATCAGGAGCGCTAAAACAGTTTGAAACGTCTACAAAACTCTCAAATAAAAGATTATATACTAGAGCACAAGTCGACTTTAAACTTAGAGTTACTGCTCTGATAGAAAGTGACACTCCAGTTGGGTTGTGAAGCGTCAATAGATGAAAATATAATGGAACATTATGTAGCTGAAATGAAAACTTAATTTTCCAAGAATTTTTTGATTTTTCGAAGGGGGTTTTTTTAAGAGGTATAGAAATTTAAATTGCAATAAAACAACGATGGATTATTCGATTGACAAGAATTTTTTTATTCGAAAGATAATATTGTGGCATTACATTTTAAATATGGTTTCTGGCATATGACCGCCACGGCTGGCTCAGATGTAGTCTAATCTGGACGTCCAGTTTTCGATAACTTTTTCCAACATTTGTGGCCGTATATCGGCAATAACACGGCGAATATTGTCTTCCAAATGGTCAAGCGTTTGTGGCTTATCCGCATAGACCAATGACTTTACATAGCTCCACAGAAAGTAGTCTAGCGCTGTTAAATCACAAGATCTTGGAGGCCAATTTACAGGCCCAAAAAGTGAAATTAGGCGGTCAACAAACGTGTCTTTCAATAAATTGATCATGGCACGAGCTGTGTGACATGTTGCGCCGTAGTATTCATGGCTCTATACCGATCACCATTGACTGTAACGTTCTGGCCATCATTCCACCAGCCCATAAAGCGCACCAAACTGTCAGTTTTTCTGGATGTAACGGTGTTTTGACATACACTTGAGGATGATCTTCACTCCAAATGCGGCAGTTTTGTTGACGTAGCCATTCAACCAGAAGTGCGCTTCATCCTTCATCGCTTGATCATCGATACGTATTCCGCACACAACCATTTTTTTCGAAATAAAATTGCACTATTTGCAAGCGTTGTTCAGGCGTGAATCTATTCATGATGAATTGCCAAACCAAACTGAGAATAAATCTCTTCTCAGCTGTTAAATCGGTCCCCATCTTCAACAGTATTGCCATCTTGAAGTTCTATACCTCTAAAAAAACACCTGTTACTTTCGATACACCCACTATATTTGTATAGTTTAACGTAGCATGCAGTAAAACAAGTATATAACATGTAATATGGCTTCTTGAAAGCAGTTTTAACGCCAAGTATCTAGTAAATTATTTTATTGATTGCTTCCGTTGATGAAGAGAATAGAATTAAAGAATATTAAAAACACAAGGTCAATAATGTTGAACACAAGAAACAACTTCGATATGTATATTGCTATGAATTAATTTGGTTGAAAGCAGAAATAGTAATACCATCTGTAAATAACCGAAGTGGTCATAGAAACGTATACATACACGTATCCATTGATTCAACTTCGTTCATTCGAAAAATTCGATTCATGAGCACAGAAAAATTAAATTTCCTCATATATATATATATATATATATATATATATATATATATATATATATCAGTTGTGAAACATTCAACTATATATATATATAGGAACTTGGAATAATGTCGTTTCCAGGGTTTTGTATATACGAGTGTTTACTCTATGCCAGATCGAATGTTCATTGTGTCACTGGAAGTAGCCATTAGGAAGTGATGTTAGATCGTCTTCTTTTAGGCTGTCCAAATCCCGAAATGGTGCTAACTTTATGAGCTGGAAGTTCTTCAATAGACTGCCTGTGAGAGTTCTTTAGATGACAATATTAAGCTTTAAGAAGATCGTTAAGAAGTTTTTGATAGACAAAGTCATCTATTCTATAGATGACTACTTTGAAATTGACCTTAACTCCATCTGATGTTATATTTTGCTATTTTTGCGCTTTGTATTTGTATATGTTAGTGTTTCTTTTTTTTTCATGAACATCTGGTTTTTCCGTTCCTGAGAATATTATTCTATAGCTACATTACTTGATATATTTTATATTCTGATTTCTTGACGTGTGTAAGACATTTTGATGTTCAATATTTTATTTTATATCTGTATTTTTTTACTGTTGTTCATCATACGTTTATAATATAAATAAACTTACTTATTTACCATATATATTGTAACAGGCTTTTTTTGATATGAAAAAGTTCATTGTTGTTGACGTTTCGTTGTTATATTATTATTATTATTGTATTATTATTATTATATATTAGTTTATTATTAGTTTTGACAAAGTTGTAATATAACAACGAAACGTCAACAAAAATAAACTTTTTCATATCAAAAAAAGCGTGTTATTGCTAGAAACTTTCGAAAAAAAAATATATATATATATATATATATATATATATATATATATATATATATATATATATATATATATATATATATATATATATATATATATATATATATATATATATATATATATATATATATATATATATATATATATATACCTTTGAAAATTTCAATGAAATAACTAAATTAATAGAGCATTTTTTAGATAAACATAGCATGTCATTCTTATTTACACACAGAAGTGTGTAACAACTCTTCTTGGAATGGATAAATATAGTTTCAATTCAATTTCAAGGTTAAAGAAATGAATGTCTGCAAAATGAAGGTAGTAAATCATGTCTCTGTTTACAGAACTCAATTAGAAAATTTTCTATTTCTAACAACTTATATTTTCCTTGAAGTATCCGATGAGGTACAATTTGATTGAAGTTGGGTCTTTAAAGTTAAATCTTTGCGATAGTAACCTATGCAAAGAATTAAATTCATTCTGTTTTTAAATATTAACAATTGACGTTATTGAATCCAAACTATCCTTTTGTATTTATTTCAAATGAATTTTTCGATTTACTCTCTTAGATTATTTAGTTATTTCCTATTTTATATAATATATTTTTAAGTTCGAATGTTTGAGGCCTTAGTTGATGTAAATCCATTTAAAAAATTTGAATGGTGAGAAAAACACTGAATTTTTGATTCTTTCTCATTAAACAATGTTGTCAGTTCAAAGAAACTACCTTAATGGTGAAAGGTATGTCAAAGGTATTTAATAAAAATAAGTAAATTTCGAAAACTGTTAAATTGAAAACGTCATTGGTTATTTAGAGTATTGGTTAAATACTTACGTTATATTGTTTTGTTTTATACAATCGCATTGAACGAGAATTATTTACATTTCGTATATTTGCAAAAATAACATAGGAATTGTGTAATAGAGAACTAAACATCGGGCAAAATTTTGACCATATTCGAACAGAAAAGTGTACCAAGATGAAATTTCGTACAATTTTCAATTATCCGTTGAGAGAAGTATGTAATGAAATTACTTTTATAATATTAAATAAATGTTTAAGAATTGGTTACTGAAAGACAATTTCTACTAGGAGTTTTCATATTTTGTTCAATTTCTTCCTATTAAATTAGCCTGCTTCCACTTAAATCTTTTCTGACTATTAACGACGAATTCATAATTGAACGAATAATAGAATTATTAATAATTTTTATAATTTTTTGTAGCATTTCAAAAAAATTTTAACGTTACAGGTGCGTGAATATGTGAATTACACATAATGGCCAATTTTGATATTCTACATGAAGAACTTAGAAATTTGAATAACTATATGGAGTGGAAGGCACAGTATAAGAAGATATTCGAAGTAATTTAACTTAAGAAACAGGTAAGATGAGAGGAAAGAATCAGATATAACAAAGTTTACATATCTACATATATATATATATATATATATATATATATATATATATATATATATATATATATATATATATATATATATATACAAACCATATTATTTTTTTTAAATACAAGGACTCACTCAACGTACAGTTTAAAACTGTCCTATAATAGAGGAGTGCAAGATAGTATATTTGAGTATAAATATACTCGCAAGAATAAGGATAATTTTATTGTCAGTACATATTCTACAAGTCATTTAGAAAAATTCGATACCTTATTCATGACAAAGTGTGAGATGCTTAATAATACTTAACTAGAAAGAATATAATATACTACAAAAACAATATAATATAAGAACAATACATATTTCTAACCCTCAATTGATCAATTACAAAATTGACTCTACCCCAATATAGAAGCACCTAAAACACAGTCTGCAACTGTATGTATCTTATGTATGTATATATATATATATATATATATATATATATATATATATATATATATGTATATATATATATATATATATATATATATATATATATATATATATATATATATATATATATATATATATATATATATATATATATATATATATATATATATATATAGATATATATGTATATATATATATATAGATATATTATATATTATATTATATTATATACGTATATTATTTTCAATGTTTTTAGCAATAACAGGTTTATTTTAATGTTAAAAACTTTCTTTGCGTTGAAGTTTCGTTGTATATCACAACTTTGTCAAAACTGATGAATTAAGAAATTTAGAAAAATAAACAAAAATATATAATAAATATGAAAATAAACTATCTTAAACAGGCAATAAATCAATTTTAAATATATGTATATATATATATATATATATATATATATATATATATATATATATATATATATATATATACCATATTTAATGTGTCCGAAGTAAATGTAAAGTTTTGATTTTTAATGATCAATTATATTCACTTCATATTTAAAAATTTTTTGATTTAGCGTTGTCTGATGATATTAAAATATTTCTAAATTCAATGGACGATGAATCTACTCTGTGATAGTTCATATTTAAATGAGAGGTAATAATAAAAACTTGTCTAAAAATCACTGACTGAACAATTCTTTATTCGACTAGTTTCGCCTTTTACAGCATTACCAAGAATGGTCATTATCATTCTTGATAATGCTGTAAAAGGCGAAACTAGTCGAATAAAGAATTGTTCAGTCAGTGATTTTTAGACAAGTTTTTATTATTACCTCTCATTTAAAATATTTCCTTTATATATTTTATTCCAATATTTTAAGGAGAAATATTCGAAATTTTCGAATTCATGTTTTGAATTCATTTAGAAAAATTTCATCATATACCTATACCTTAATACTCATATACCTTAAACTTGATTAAGACATGATTTTATCGATTTCATTCATTAAGTCCATTAATTCGCTGTAATTTTTTCGTTTTTCCTCAAATTAGGTAACTTTTCATTTGTATTTCACGACTTAAATATGTTTTCGTTCTGTTTCAGATTTTTGTCATGTTAGGTGTGTTGGAGAATGTGGACATTGTTCATCCTCTGGTTGGTTGTACAAAGGACGAAATCTTTCGTAACATGCCGATCCGAATTCTGCCCTCCAATATTGAAGAACGATTTAATAACCATTGACAAAGGAATAGCCATGAAACTCGTAGGAATAGATGAGCGTGCTGGTTGCAGCTGCAGAGAACTTCCAAAAGTTTATACGATGTGCTATAATACCAATGATAAAGCTACACCCTGTATTGCGTTTCCTAAAAGAGTTAAACTACAGACAACAGGTCTTCTACTTAAATCTACTTTTATCAAAGAAATACGTTACGGCGATTTTGAAAATCTTGCAAGTCTGGAATTCCTTGCATTAGATGCCAACCAACAACTTTCACGTATAGAGCCTTTCGTTTTCAAAATATGTCAGCCCTGACGACGCTTAGATTTATATTCCATCCGTCCCTTACTTATCTCGATCCAAATACGTTTCATGGGTTGGTGAATCTAAAAGTACTACATTTAGTCAAGAGTGGCGTCCATAGCGTTGGAATGTTAGCTCAAGCTTTGAAGCCTTCGATACTCCCAAAACTTTTTGAATTACAATTGAACGAGAATACATTCAAAAACATTTCTCAAAACGATTTTTCACCAATGACGGGTAGTTCTTTAACAGAGCTTACAATGATTTCTTGTGGAATAGAATACATCCATCCAAGTTCTCTTGGGCCTTTTAGAGAACTAACTGATGTTTCTTTGGGTGAAAACAGATTCGATTCAACTACTTTGGTCGGACTACTAAATGAAACATTCAACATGAGAATAGATTTGCAGAGGTTGAATCTATATGCATCAGGATTCCGTGTTTCTCTTCCAGCTGATCTTTCAGAAATTATAGCCGCTTCGAACATTAGTGATCTTATTCTTTTCAGAAACCAATTTGACGTCATAGATAACAAAACAATTCCCGCTTTGATGCCTAATTTGATATCGTTGGATCTTAGTGATGTGTCCGCTCAAACTATTGATAATCATGCTTTTACAAATTTCCCCAATTTGAAAACGTTGATTCTATCGAACAATAGGTTATCGTATTTCGCGGCCTCCAACTATTTATCAAAACTAAGCTACCTGGAATTACAGGAAAATTCCGACAACTATGGTTCAGAATTTTTTCTCACTAGAAGTGAATTCCACAAAATGCCTTTACAATCTTTGGATTTGAAGTTAAGTAGATTGCTACTATTGACGAAGACAGACTTCGGCTATATACCACATCTTCGGACTCTTAACCTTAAGAACTGCAGTATAATCCGAATAGAAGAAGAAACCTTCAAAGGCTTAGAAAACCTAACTTTTTTGAGTCTAGAAAATAACATGTTCTTCGAAAGGTGGATTATGCATCACTTTGATATCTTTGAAGGTCTAGGTAACTTAAAAATTCTTTTATTGGGAGGAAATGATATATCTCACCTCAGAACGCCTAGGGGATATCTCTTGAAATACCTTGAAAACCTGAGAACTCTAGGCTTGAACAGAAATAATCTTCAGGTTATAACATACGAAGATTTTGCTCCTTTGAAGAAACTAGAGAGGTTAGATATTTCCTACAATTTTCTTATAGCGTGGGATGACAGAATATTTCTGCAGAATAATTTGATATACTTCAAGCTATCTGGTAACAAATTAGCTTACTTGAGCGATGGCATGGTCAGGGATTTTCATAATTTGACCTTTATTGATCTCGATTTCAATTCGTTCAGTTGCAATTGTAGGTTCAGTAAGAAATTGAGCTCGAACAAAGATGATTTAAATAGATTTTTAAACCTGATTAAAAATCGGGATGTGTTTTGCTTGAAGCCTTCGAACGTAACACTCGGTGTTTTTTATCGAAATGTTAGAGATTCTTTATTGGATTGTGATATGAAAAAAGACAACGCCTTAGTGGTTATCATACCTTCTGTGATCGTTCTTGTGATACTTACAGTTTTAGGAGTTCTAGGATATGTTTATAGATGGCACATAAAGTACTGGGCTTTTCTTGTGAAGCTACATCTAATCAAGAAAGGCAAAATTGGAAATGTACTTGAAGAGGGTTATGTCAACTATCAGTATGATGCTTTCGTATCTTACTGTAACCAAGATCAAAATTTCGTAGTACGATTGGTGAACATGCTGGAAAACTACGAGCCGTACCTGAAGCTGTGTGTTTATGAAAGGGATTTTCAGGTAGGCAGTGTTCTAGCCGAGTCTGTCCTGGAAAATATAACCCACAGTCGGAAAACTCTAATTATAGTGAGCAATTCCTACGCTAAATCCTACTGGTGCAAATGGGAGAGTCAAATTGTCGAACACCATAGATTATTTTTCGAGAACCCGAACTTGAAAAAACTTGATCAGAGCATTGTGCTAATTAAATTGGGACCACTTGACGAATCTCACTTAACTCCCACTTTGAAATATCTTCTGAAAACAAGAATATACTTACAATGGGACCCTGAGGAAGAGAAGCAGAAAATATTTTGGCGTAAATTGCGACAGTTTTTGGCACCTAACAAAGAAATAATTGTACATTACACTCACATATGAGAAAAATGTGAACAATTTCGCGGTTGACATTAGGAACATATTGAAAAACGATTAAAAAGTACCAAAATTTGAATTTTTGCAGACCAATACTGAATATGTATATTCAGAAGTTAGTTTTTATTTTTATCATTTATATATTATTCCGATCCAACGAGAAAACAAGAAAACAAAAATAATTACTACAATTTTTGAAATGGAATAAATACAAAGATTTTGATTTTGAAAAATTTTAAAGCTAAATTTCAACATGTTCGTACTTCTCCCATTATGCATATATCGAAACTTTTAAGAGACATTTCAACCCCCTAAATGTGGGGGTTAAAGGGTGAGAATCAAATGCAAATTTTCATCAGTTTTCAGTTTGAATTACTCGAACTATTTCGATGAGATCTAATCTAAATCTAGTATATGCATTGGCATTTATCAATTGCTTAATAAAATCGTTAAATATGATAACAACGATATGTTAAATTAAAAACAAAATGTTCGAAAATGACTTCAGATTTTCGTATGTTGATATAATAATTCATAATAATTGAGGTAGTGCCAGATACTGTAGAGGAAGAAGAAAATACCTGTTAACACAAGAAAAGAGTAAATTATATATAATAAATGACACGGAGGTTTCGCTTATTTCTTGTTGAAACATTACGTTAAAAACAATAAATTAAAAATTAACACACTTCACATAAGTTTCACTGACTATATTGAAAACTCTACATATGTTTCGGCTAATATAGTATACTCTTGATAATTGGTTAACCACACAATATTACGTGAGTAATATTGTATACTCTTGAGAATAGGTTAACCACCCTAAACATATGTAGAGTGAATTATATATGTAATATATTCAGTGAAACTTAAGTCAAGTGTGTTAATTTTCAATTTATTGTTTTTTATTATATATAATGTAGTCTTGCTCCTGTTCGTTGTTATGACTGCTTGCTGTTAAATATACGAAATAATAAAGGACTTTTGAAATTCTGTGTGTCATTTCTCTACCTGTTATTTTATTACTACCCTCGCAAAAGTGAATATAATAAACAAACAGGAAACTTCAAGCCAAGGGAATTCTGTGAAAGAAATGAACAAAGTGCAACAAAATGATCCCAAACTCCCAAAGATAATATTATGATACAAGGTGGACCTTACTAGGAATATGAGAACATGAAGTTGCTAGGAAAGTCAAAATGGTTCAAGAGTGTTCAGTTTTGAATATCTCTGATTTTTCAACTCAAATATTGACAGAATCCGAAGAGGTTGAAACTATTTACCTCGCCCCGAAAAAATTAGACGGTGAATATTTTAAAATTCAAACTTTGAGAAAAAAAATTAATATCAATAGTTTCTTAATAAATAACTCTTGTCATGCTATAGTGTAGACATAAACAAACATAATGAAATATCTGTTTATGATATCAATGTTACCAAGCTCTTCACTGCTGTAGGTCAATAAATGGTGTAGTTTCAATATAGGTTAGAAAAACATTGTTCGATACAATAGGAGATGACGAAATCAAAGAGCTGTGTAAGATTGAGAGGCTAAAATTTAAAAGTCTAGTGTCGTATATAAGCCTCCATGTATTAGTTCAACTTTTAAACTCGTAGTATTAGTACAAAAAATTGTACATATTTATATTCATATGTATTTTTTTTTATTATACTCTTTAATTATTTTTTTTCTCGATCACTTTTCGAACTACTCCTACTTTTAATCGAAATGATGGAGCCATGTTTCATCCACTGTCACATATCGACGCAAAAACTCAGGTTTATTACGCTTGGCCATCTTCAAACACTGCTTCTAATCATCAATTCGTCGTTGTTTTTGGCCAGAAGTGAGCTCGCGCGGCACCCACTTTGCACAGATCTTTCACATACCCAAATATTCGTTAATGATATAATGTACACATTCAATTGATATCTTTAGAGTGTGTACTATTTGATTCGATGTCAGTTTACGGTTATTCAAAATCATTTTGTGAATTTTTTCAATGTTTTCGTTGGTAACAACCTCTCTTGGGCGTCTACTGCTCATTTCACCCATTTCACCACGTCTAAACTCAGCACACCAATCCTTCATGGTTTATTTTCCTGGCTCAGTGTCCGTAAACTCGGCATCAAGACAAATTTTTGCTTCATTTGTATTTCATTCAAAAAGCAATATTTTAACACGCGAATTTCCTTTTCATCCATTCTTTTTACAAAAGTTGCTTAAATGCTATAATTCACAAACTAAGGATTCGACAGCTGTCAAATTTATACACGCATCTTTTGAGGGTTAGGGCTAATTAAAAAACATAAGGATTCAATTCTAGTGATGCCATCTATGTGTCAAGCCAGGGACTTTTCAATTGACCGATTATGCCCCTTTTATTGCTTATTCCCCTTATATTTATTATGTTTATCAAAAAGGCATTTCAAATATTAGCAGGCAGGGTCGGGGCTAGTACTTTAGTCGCCCCGGAAAAAGGATGAAAAGGCACTTCTTTAAACATTTTCTCAAGTGATAATAATATGAACCTTTCCCACTCTCAGTATTAGTGGACAAAAAAATGCTATTGAAAATGTTGAAGTTTTGTTTCGACAGAAATACGAATTCATAAATCTAGTTAATTTTATAGCTTTTTTGAATCCCAGTTTGTCCATAACTAATATACTTTGCAAATAATTTGCATTGTACCTTGTGATTGTTTTGATACGGAAGTGATAATTTGAAATATTAGGTGGTAGGTATTTAAGCTTTTATATTCATGAATATCACAATTATTTAAACTTACTCCTGAGAAAGTAACAACTGAAAAAGTTCATATTTTTTCACTGAATTTTATTGTCAATTTCTCCTTTCACGAATCTGATCTTTGAATTTCACGAACATTTTCATAGCTATCATATGGTGCTATTTAACAAGTTACCTATAAGCTTCTGCATAGTTATATTTAATGTACGGTATTTACGGTAACAATACTAATCAATTCATTATTGTTTACCGTGACGAAATTAATATTTCGATCACGGTTCCTTTATGTAACTGTGACACATATTATGTCAAAAAAAAATGACATTTATCGCAATGCTGCGAATTTTTGCTTTAAGCTCTGTTATTGTTCTGATTCAGAACTGATATTTTGGATGATAGCCGTCATTTGTAATTTCTTTCATTGTTATCTGTATACTGAAACCTGCCAATTTTTTTAGGTTTTTCCTTGAACCTGAAATTTGAATAGTGAAATTATTTTAATCACTAAATCAATAAAAGTGCATCAAATCAACGGCTTCCAAACGAATTCTAAAACCAGGAAAAGGAACTGCTCAAAGCAGTTCAACAAAATAACAAGACAATAACAATAAAACAAGGAACAAAACAATAAGACGACCCGAAGGCATGCAGCAGCTGCCGAACGCAACCCAAGGCGTTCGAGCGGCCGGATTTACTGCAGCGCTCACTAATCTTTTATACCTGCTTCTCGGTCTTGCTGACCTTCGGGACTAATTTTATACTATTTATACGAGTATATAGTAGCAATTTATGAAAAAAAAATTTCGATTTCTTCAAAATTGTTTGGAGTAAGCTAGCCTTAATAACAGCGCTCTGTCGGAGCTCTACAAATACATACAAATACTTCCAGAAACAACCCTAAACTGACAATTTTGCAATAATGTTTATCTGTATATGAGGATCAGTCTTGGTCATGTCATTGAGGGGATACTACCTCCCATTCTGTACAGTAGAGCATGACCAGGCTACTTCTTGGTATCCTATCTAAGATTTATATGTCTATAAAATGAACATTTGGGGTATTACAGGTAAACTCCATCCGTATTTTCCCACAGTATCAGGTATACGGCATTTACTGAAATAAGATTACAATTTTAATGGAATTTGCCTTAACAGTGCATTTGCATTGATTTAAATTTTTTGGATAAGTATCAGCGAGTTATGAACTATCTTAAATAACATATAAATGAAGGCTTTTGATTGACTTCTCGTTTGGAGGAATATTGTTAAAAAGTATGTTGAAAAATAAATTACATACATATAAAATACAATTCAAACATCTGAACTTTTATTGCAAACATAGCACGAAGCGTTTCGTCTTTATAAAGGACTTCTTCAGACGCTGATAGAATACTGACTTGCTATATTTGCAATAAAAGTGTAAATCAAAAGTTCAAGTGTTTGAATTTTATCTTATATTTAATTATTATGAATGTACATCAAGTAAACGCCAATACCATTCAATATTTAAAAGAAGCTGATACCAGCTTCTTGGCACGATGGTACTTTGAGCTGTTACTTAAAAGTGCTATCAACAACCAGAATATATAGTTTTTAACAACATGTGTGAAGAAAGAAGTATTCCCTAAATACATCAAACTTAAAACAGATAATACCAGCATTTCGGCAAGTAGAGAGGCTATATAAGGAATGAAAACTTGGATCAAAGTGCTATGTTTGCAATAAAAGTGTAAATCAAAAGTTTATGTGTTTGAATTTATCATATATTCAATTATATTGGATTTACATCAAGTAAACGCCAATATCATACTGAAAATACCATCAATATTGAAACTATAAAATGATTCAACTCTTGCCTATATTGAAAAGATTCAATGCACTCCACATTTTATTATGTTTTTGGCTGCTCCCTAAATATCAAGAGTTAATATAGGGTGATTTTTTAAGCATAGTTTTTCTTTGAAATCGAATAAAACGCTCAATTTGCATCATATGTTCAAAACTTTTATTGAAATTGATATCTTGGTCTTTGCCATTTACATTTCAAAGGTAACTTCATGTAAATGTTGTCTGCGACTCCGTATCAATTTGTCCATTCGGAAGGTCCAATTTGACACATGCTCAATTGCTGGGAGCGGCGACGAATTGACATTTCCCGATCCTCATTAACACTGTACGCTACGGCTGCAATATTCTCTTCAGTGCGCACTGCACGTATGCGAGACAATGGTTTAATGTCCAACAAAATAAAATTGGTGCGAAGTTTGGTGATAACAATACAAATTGTTGATTCACCAGGTCGATTATGACGACCATGATATGGTCGTAACAAACGATACACATTTTTCACAGAGCATGAATTTTGATAGTAAATTTCAACAATTTGCAATCGTTACTCGATTGTAAGTCTTTCCACGATGAAATGGCAGAATATACTGAAAACTATTCACTTTGACAGATGACGTTTGGATGCCATTACCGACCAGTGCCTCCAACCTGAAAAACTTAACTCTTAAGAAATCACCCGTTACATCTATAAAATAATTAATATAGTAGTGTTTAGAAGTTTCGGAAAATATCGCATATATTGAATAATTTTTGTGGAATCTAAGAAAGTATTTCAAAAAAGACTATTATTCTAAATAAATAGTTTGCAATAAAATATTTTCTAATTGAATATAAACTGAAATTCAAACACTTGAACTTTTGATTTACACTTTTATTGATAACATAGCATGACGCGTTTCGTCGTTACAAACTACTTCTTCAGATGCTACTAGAATACTGACTCCTTAAGATGTTAACGATGAAACGAGTCATATATGTTATCAATAAAACTGTAAATCAAAAGTTCAAGTGTTTGAATTTGAGTTTATTTTCAATTATAATGGATTAAAATCAAGAAAACGCCAACACTATTCGATAAAATATTTTCTAGATGGATAATTCTTTACTACATATCTTTGCAGAATCGGTAAACATCTTAAGGACAGACGTAGAAAACTATCCCATATTTATTCCATTAAAATAAAGCTTATACTGCATATCCTTATATGATCGTTATATTGCATCTCCACATATAAACAGGTTATAATATCGCGCAATAAATTTTAAATAGACAGCATGTATATCTGGCTGACTGAACATTTTTTTCATCCTATTTAAATACCACCTACAATTATATTTTCCTAGATGAAATACAGAAACTGTATCAAGTACATAATTCAATCTGGATTCCCGCTCCTACTCATAATTGAGGTATTCTATATATAATGAGTCAATAATTTTCTATATGACCATGAAATGAAAATTAAAAACTTTGTTGTTGTCGAAGAGTTTGTGAAAGAATGAACATGAAAAGAGGAATCGTGATTTTCGATATTTATAACACGTAATTAATTATTTGATATTTGGGTTCTGAGCTTCAAAAGTCAGGTAAGTGATATATTTTTGTTATTAGAGTAAAGTCAATTGAGTAAGTCAGTCCTTGTTAAGGAACTTGTCTCACAAACTACGTATTTGGAATACAAATTAGTTTTCATGCCAGCCATGTGCATCTGGGTGTTATAGTTATTGAGAAATGGAGGTCACTTTTCTTAGTGGCATCAATATATATATATATATATATATATATATATATATATATATATATATATATATATATTTGTATATATATATATATATATATCTATATATATATATATATATATATATATATATATATATATATATATATATATATATATATGTATATATATATTTGACAATCTATCTCTATCACTATCTCGTGAACCATTTTATTTATATTGTAAAAATTCGAATTTTGGATTTTTTGGTTCAATTAAAACAAAATGATGTTAATTTATTTCCAAATTATTTTAACCTTTATCAAACTTGCAAGTTTGTGCAATTGTTGTAATCAAAATCGTGTTTTTCAGTTGTATAAAGTTTTGATAAAGTTATGATATTCAACGGAACGTCAACGAAAACATAAATCTTGAACAGACAATAAATCATTTTAATATATATATATATATATATATATATATATATATATATATATATATATATATATATATATATAATAAACCTATATTATTATACTCTGAAATTAATGTTACGGAAATATGTGAAGACCTTGCTTTGTTTGATTTTCGCCATTGTTCAAAACAACTATCTTTTGAATATTAAACTGAAAAAATACCAGTTCAATGAATTTCCAGAGATTTATCCATTTACATTAGAATTTGACTTGGATTTATCACAAGAAAATGAATGATTAGGTACATTGATATTGTAGAAAAGAAATTTGAATAAAATGTCAAATTTTAGATATTCTTTTAATTATTAGGCATTAACATAATTTGTGGAAAAACATATCTGACTGAATAATTTCGTTTCATATTCCTAATGAGAAATTTCATATTTCGTTCCATATATCAATTTAACAAACAATCAGAAGGGTATTATATATACACATTCATAAATTGATTCCCATGAAGATCCATATTCATTTATTCAGATGAAGAAACTGTTTCATAAAAGTAATAAATTCAATCGACGATGAATCAACTCTGTGATAGTTCATATTCAAATAAGTGGTAATAAGAAACTCTTGTCTGAAAATCACTGACTGAACAATTCTTTATTCGACTAGTTTCGCATTTTACATTCTTGATAATGCCGTAAAAGGCGAAACTAGTCGAACAACGAATTGTTCAGTCAGTAATTTTTAGACAAGTATTTATTATTACCTCTCATTTATAAAAGTAATAATAATTTATTCTAGCATCAATATTTTTGTTAGTTCAAAGTGGGTGCAAAAGAGTAACCAATTAACCTTTTAACCAATTTTTCTCAGTATTCGGTTGGTACTATAATTTCTCTCAAGAAAATTTTTTACGCATTTCTTTTATATTTTGGCTTCTAGTTGTTTTTCGAAAAAACAAAAAGGTATAGATAAATGCAAGGCATCTTTAGATAAAAACGAAAATTATCATTCATCAATGACATAGAGGAAACATTCGAAAATATAATCGACGAACGATTTCTAATTTTTATTTAATAAATATGATAATTGAATTTCAACAGTCTACATTGCCCTTTTTTGGCATCTTTTCCAATTATATATATATATATATATATATATATATATATATATATATATATATATATGTATATGTAACGCCATATATATATATATATATATATATAGAGACCATATCACAAATATATAATTTTTAAGGGTTTATTGACTCAATATTTTACAGTGGTACTCTTTTCTCTTTACCAAGCTTTCGCAATTTACTTTGATTGCTTCTTCAGGGTTCTAAAATTTAGAACCCTGAAGAAGACAATAATTATTATTATAAATAGTATACTACAGACTCTTAAATAACATACATATATATATATATATATATATATATATATATATATATATATATAAACAGATATGCTTCTTGGAAAGAAATTTTAATCATAGAAACAATACAGATGTTCAATATAATATATATAGATTGTTTCAATCGTTTATAACGACACTTATAACAAATATCAAATGAAAATAATAAAAAATCTCTAATAACAATTCATAAAAAAAATGACTCAGAGATATCTAACGAATGCTTTTTAGCATTATTTTTATACCGTTAATTTTTTATTGTTAGATTTTCACCTCGCCCAACGTTTCCTTATTATATATAACCCTATCAAACAGTGGCGTATCTAAATATTACTTTGGGGTGCTCAGTGGAACAGAATCTTTTGAATCGCTTAACTATGTCCAAGGAACGGTAACTAATAAGCCAAAATAATGTGGAAAAATATGTTAATACTTACTCATATGAAGTGAATTGAGATTTGGGAGATTTCTACTTTTAAGTCTTTCTCTGGATTGTCACTCTAGTACGTCTTTAACGTCTTATCGAATTAAGTTTATGTCGTAATGTCGATTAGGTATACTTCCAGTACTCTACTGGAGTTTTAAATTTCAAACATCATAACTCAAAGGTCCTAAAAGGTTTTTTATATGAATACAAATATGCGACGTGTTTATATTCCTCAAAACTCTTGCACACCTATCCAATTTTGAGCTTTTAAAATGATAGAGTTATTCTTTCAGAGTATTATTTGTCTGTAATCTTTTGCATTCTGCTAATTCATGGGAGGCATTGAATTACAAGAAATAACTCGATATTAACACAATAGTCTGAAATGTGTTCTATTTACTCGACCTTTATTTCACGTTACTAGCCCAAATGTCAATTGTATATACAACTGTATTCTAGGCCCTGTGCCAATTCATCTGTTACAAATTTTGAGAATGGGTTGAAACAAATATTTAGTAAATTAAGAAAACGTGTAACGTGCATTTGTGGAATCAAGACTGGCGTTAAGGATATAAAGATATAAATTAATCAAGAGAATGTTATAGTAGAGTTAGATATGTGAAATAAATAATATAATATAATATACTATGATCTTGATTAATTTGAATTTTTCGAATGAATGTTCTAGTGATCATTTTCTTAAATATTTCATTTAGTGCCATAAGCACAAAAAATTTCATTTCCTTATATATATATATATATATATATATATATATATATATATATAAACGATATATATATATATATATATATATATATATATATATATATATATATATATATATATATATATAATACATTCGTGTTTGTAAACCATCATGTTCTACAACATGATGGTTTCAAAGCGCGTCTTTGATTTATTACTGAAGTAAAAAACTGAAAGTAGTCTTGTACTTCCATGATAATATATTTTGCATTTTATTTTTGCAATTTTTTCAATAATTTATTTTGGCTGAAACTTTCAATCGAATGTAGAAATTAAAATCTCTTCTAATGCAATGTAGCAGTAATTTTACCTGTAACATTGTTATTTCTAAGTGGTATTTGTAAAACTTAAATTTTAATTGTACATTTACATTTTTTGGTAGTAGCATTGAGTTCCGGTTCAGTACTAATTTCAGTTGATAGAAAAAAAGACTTCGAAAATTCTCATTAAGAGACAATAAGTCTCAATAAAGACAATAACAACTTTTTTATGTGCAGTTCGGAAATGAGCAAGACCCTTCCGCCATCCACCATGTACGCCACTGCATTATATAGAGAAGATTAATAAATTCATTCAGTGGACAAACCAACAAGTAAATAGTGGAATTTATCAAGGTCAACAGTTACGCAAGAATTCAGCCTGCTGGTTATAGGAAGCTGGTAATTTCAACTCATATTAAACTTCTTTTAAAGATTTGAACCGAAAGCTGTTTTAAATGTCTTATTGTTATACTGTCTTATTATTATTTTTTTGGCGTTTCAAAAGTAAAATTACATTCATTTGAATCACCTGATATATCATGAAAAATAATCCTATATATATATATATATATCTTGAAATTGATTTATTGCCTGTTTAAGATATTTTATTTCCAAAGTTTTTAGCAATAACAGGCTTTTTTTGATATGAAAAAGTTTATTTTTGTTGACGTTTCGTTGTTATATTACAATTTTGTCAAAACTAATGAATAATTGAATTTATGAGTTACTATAGATATCAAATGTCAAACTCATTTTTTAGAAAAATCAAATTAGTTTTTTTGTATCTTAACTCATTGATTTTCATTATCAGAGGAATATTTCTGGCTTAGCATTCGCTTCGGAAGTTTTAGTCTTCTTTTTCTTTCTTTTCTTTTTTTTTTTAGTTTCCTCCTGGTGAAGAAGACTAAAACTTCCGAAGCGAATGCTAAGCCAGAAATATTCCTCTGATAATGAAAATCAATGATAATAAAACAATTGTTGAACTGATTTACACATATATGTGTGTAATCAGTTTAACAATTGTTTTATTATGTTTATCGATTTACATCAAGTATCTATGAAAATATAGAAATGGAAAAATCGAAAATTTGAAAAAATTCTTCTCAAATTGATAGTTTTAATATTTCATAGAAAATTTTGTTTTCAGAAGCCTATCAAACAGGATGAAAAATTTAATTTTCTGGATGATGGTTCTTATACCAAACGCATATGCACAAGAGACCACTTGTGGTGCGATATTTGACGCTCGAATGATAACTCTAGCGACGGTAATTCCTCTGGAATATGTCGGAATAAATGAAACTAGCTGCTTCTGCAGAGAATTACCAACAAAATTTAGTGCTTGCTTTTCAAATACCGATCTCAATAAACAATGTACAAAATTCCCGAAGAATGTTAAACTCAATACTCCAGCGTTATTGTTGGAATCAACAAATATGGAAAAGTTAGAAGTTGGAGATCTTACCATTTTTACACATCTGAAAGTGATGGCAATGAAAGGAAATCAAAAGTTTAGTCATATCGAACCAAATGTTTTCGAAAATATGACTAACCTGATTTCACTTACGTTTATTTTCAATCCGTTGCTCTCTCATATAGATCGTAATGCCTTTAAAGGTTTGAAAATTTGAAGGAATTAAATTTAATGAGAAATGGATTTCATCGCATAGGAGATTTGGTAGAAAGTCTAACTCCAAATACACTCCCATCCCTTTGCAGATTGAATTTGAAAGAAAATGAATTGATAAATATTTCAGAATTTGATTTTGAGTTAATGAACGGAACTTCTCTAAAAGAATTAGATATAACTTCATGTAGACTTGAGAATATCCACTCAAGATCATTAAACCCCTTAAATATTTGGAAGTTCTTCGTATTGGTAACAATAACATGAACCTTGAAATACTATTGATGTTATTGAATGATATCTTTACAATGGGTATAGATATATCGCTGTTGGATTTATATTCGAGTGGATTTCGGAATAATTTACCTATTCCTCTTCTGGAAGTTGTCTCAAAATCAAATATAAGATCACTGGTTTTGTCAAGAAATCAGTTCGACTTCATTGGGAACAACACTTTTCCAATTCGTATGCCAAGGTTAAATTCTATCGATCTTAGTGACGTATCACTTCAAATGCTACACGAAGAGGCTTTTTCTCATATACCTCATCTTGAAACATTGTTATTGGGAAAAAATCGATTATCCTTCTTCGCGTCTTCTAAACATTTGTCCAGTCTCACTCATATCGATCTTCACGAAAACAGCGATGCTTATGGTTCTGAATTCATTTTGGCTAAAAGTGAATTTCATCGACTAAGTTTGGAGAATTTAGAATTGCAGCATACTCCACTGATTTTTCTGAGAAAACCTGATTTCGCAAACATGACTCAGTTGAAGAATCTTAACCTTGATAACTGCAGTATTGTGAGAATGGACGATTACGTATTCCAAGATTTGACAAGTCTTAAATACCTCAATCTTGAAAACAACAAAATATTTTACGTGTGTAAGAGAATTCCTCTCCACATTTGGAAGGGCCTTGAGAACTTGGAGAAGCTTTTATTAGGAGGAAATGGTATCTTTCAGTTATCCGCACACTCCTTATACTTATTCGATTATCTCGAAAATTTGAAATATTTAGGTCTACAGAGAAACAGTTTGACATCAATTGCCTCCAAAGATTTCAGATCGCTACCGAAGTTGGAAGTGTTAGATCTTTCTTACAATCATATAATATCATGGGATGATCGAGTATTTCTAAATAATGCGTTGAAAGAATTTCGGGGCTCTGCAAATAAGCTAACATATTTCAGTGAAGCTATGCTTCAAGATTTCTACAATTTAACTAATATTGATATGAACTTCAATTCATTTATTTGTGATTGTAGAGTGATGAAAAAAATGAGTAGAAATAAAAAGTCTCTCAACAATCTCTTGAATCTAGTGAAAGATCAAAATCTGTTATGTGAAAAAACCTCCAACAAAACTTTGAACAATTTTCTCAAGAATGTTACTAATTCAGAAATTAATTGCGAGAAGAAAGTTAGTAGTTTGGTGTATATTATTCCTTTGTCAGTGCTATTTGTTATTGCGGCTGTTATAGCGATGTTATCATATCGATACAGATGGCATATTCGATACTGGGCGTTTCTTGTTAAGTTATATCTCATCAGGAAAGGTAAAGCCAAAAATGTAGGAAGAAGATCAACCAACAATTTTCAATTTGATGCCTTCGTATCGTACTGTAGTCAGGATAGAAGTTTCGTTCTCAATTTAGTGCAAATGCTGGAAAATCACGAACCGTACTTGAAACTCAGTGTGTATGAAAGAGATTTCCAAGTAGGAAGTGTTATCTCGGAATCAATTCGAGATCACATAGAGAAAAGCAGGAAAACACTTCTCATTGTTAGTAATTCTTATGCCAAGTCTCACTGGTGCACTTGGGAAACTCAGATTGCAGAGCATCACAGATTATTTTCGGAAAAACCCAACGGAGAAATCGTAGATGAGAGTATCGTATTGATAAAACTTGGAATAGTCGAAGGTGCTAATCTTACTCCTACTCTGAAATATTTGCTCAAAACTAGAATATATCTTCAATGGGAAGATCAAGATGATGAGCGGAAGGTATTTTGGCAGAAACTCAGGCAATTTTTGTCACCTCGTGAAAAACAGATATCTCAAGAATCACTGAATCAAGCCAAAGATTCAAATTTGTCAATTTCTCAATAAGGCTTGATGATGTGTACTCAGAATTAGTTTTTGATATATTTTTGTATACAATTTGTATTCACTAACCGAATAGATAAAAACAAATATATATTATATATAACTAACACAGTATATTATGCATATTTTAGTATCCATTGTACTTTTGTTAGTTTATTCTCATAGATAAATATATACAATGACAAACTTACAGATTTTTCATCGTTTATATCACATATTCTGGAGGCAACTACGCTGTCATCTAACTGCAGCAGTTGTGAACAACAATAAAGAATCCTTCATTATTCAATATGGAAATATGCACATGACGGAATAAATAATGCTACCGATTGTAATTCATTCTTCTCGAAGACAATTGAAATAAATTATAATTGAATATCAATTCCTCTTTTCAACTGATTTTTTTATATCTAAGATCGTTTCTGACTTATTCATTACGAAAATCATTTTGAATGAAAGCTAAGTATACTAATTTCAATACGTAAAATATATTATAGAACAACTGTCATTTGAATAATTCGAAAATTTTTAATGTTCATTTTTGAGTAGCATGAAAAAGTTTTGGGAGTAAAATATACTATATGAAAGGTGAATTTTCATATAAAAACTGAATTTCAAATAAGGTGAATTGTGTTTAAAAACAGAAAACAGATAGTCCATTAATTGAAAAATTAAATGAACAGTACCAAGTTGATGTAGGATTCGAATAATAAAGTTTTATATATTAATAATTCAAGGTATGAAATTTTTTGTGAGGATTTTCTAAATTTATGTGGAAATATAAACGAAGACCAACAAAGACCGGTAGTTGCATAATAGATACGTACTATTGCGCCATCTGTCGAAACATTCAATATTCTATATCTGTTGAGATTAGCGTTTGCTACCAACGTTATTTGCATAGTTTCACCGATAGATGTCACATTTTACCGTTATAACTTGTGCGTGATAAAGAACTCGAAGTTCTATGAAGGTTAAATTCGTAAATGTTTGTAATTAATCCATCATTGAAGAATTTGACGCGCCTTTTTCCAAAATTATAGGGAATTATAGGATCTTGCAATGTTTGAACGAATGAAACTTAAATAAAAAATAGGAATGAACTGATATTTTTTATATCAATGTGATATTCGTAATTATAACAGTTGGTAGATTTATTTTGAATTTCAGAAGAAACCGACACTGAAAATTTGATATTGCTTTTTCAAAACGTTTTAGTTCTCATTCAGATACTGTAGCGGAGAATTCTTTTCTGATACATTTTCAGAAGATTGTCTGAGGGAGTATAGTTCTATTTTCAAGATGGCGCTGCACTATTCATATCGAAAATTGAATGAACAAGTTGGCCAATTTTAATGAGAAAGTATTACATATATACACTACCCTTAACACTCCGATTGTTTTTGATTCAATTTGAAAGAATAATGTTTTGTGAATATCAATTTTAATTACAAATAATTCTCACAGTAGTTAAATAATTTATTTTCATAAATATTTCAGCTAAAAATTGAAATTTTAAATTGCACAATATATCCAATCGATAAATAAATAAAATCATTATATACACTTTTTAAAAACTGAAAATAATAACATACAATCAGTTATTATGCATTACAATGTAGAATCTTTGGTTGCCTAAATTTATGTAATCACCAGGTAAGTTTCAATAATAATGGACATCTTCCAACTACTTGACCACTCATGAGTATATAGTCATCAGGATGAGCTGAAACGAAAGCAAAGCAGTGTCTCAATAAAGATAACGTGGCTATGGAAAATTTTCTACATAGCAAAAGTAAGTAAACAAGTTTACCTCCTCTAATGTCAATGGATTTCCCTTCATTTTAGTGTCAATGTTGTGATAACGCTCTGAAAAATATCACTTTTATAAGATAAACTTCTATAACAGTTGGAATGATCGATATAACAATCATTTTTCAACCATAATTCATTAAGTTCATTTCTTTTGATATATCAAATTAAAAATAATTACCATGTGCCAAATGTAATCTGACCAATGCCATCACGTAATTCTCAGTTGTGAGTACTCTATTCTTGGCGAAACGGAGTACCAGACACTCTAACACTTTGTTGCTAACTGTACATCCAGCTTCCCAAAGCAACGACCTCAAGTTATAGCTGGAGGTTTTTCCACTGTTATGGTTACGTTCGAATTTTTGGAAAGCCAACTGAAAAATTCAAAAAAGATGATTAAAATTCTCAAAATTGCAAACCCTGCATCTGATAATCACAAATACTTTGCAAAATGTCACATTCTTACTCCAACTATTGAAATTTGATATCTCTTTGTCATGTTTAGAAACTGCGGGAAATTATTTACTCCATTTATATATTTTGCATTAGAAACAATTCCATGCATTTAATGCCAGATGTGAGATTATGAAGTTTTTTACTATCGAGTTTTCAATTTTCAATCTTTAAAGATAATTAGATGTTAATAATGGGTGATTTTTTGTGCGTAGTTTTTTTAAAATCCAATAAAACACCCAATTTGCATCATATATTCAAAAATTTTATTGAAATTGATAACTTGGCCTTTGCCATTTATATTTCAAAGATAACTTCATGTAAATGTTGTCAACGGCTCGGTATCAAATGGTCCATTCGGAAGGTCCAATTTTGCGTCACTTTTTTGAGCATTTCGGCCTGTATCCCACGAATTACGCGTGTTATGTTACCCTGTAAGGCTCCAATCATGTGTTCGAATTGTCCACATACACTAACGACTTTACATAACTCCACAAGAAATAATCAAGAGGCGTCAAATCGCATGACCTTGGCGGCCAATTCACCATTTTGAGAGATAAACTGCTCACCAAATTCATCCTTCAACATGTCCATTGTTTCACGAGCTGTGTGGCATGTGCCACCGTCTTGATGAAACCACATGTCAACCAAGTTCAACTCGGCCAACTAGAGTAAAAAAAAGTTGCGCATCATGGCTTGATATCGTTCACCGTTGACGGTAACGTTTCTTTCACGGTCGTCTTTGAAGAAAAATGAACTGATGATGCCACCATCCCATAAACCACACCAAACTGTCGTTTTTCCGGGATGCATCGATAATTCTTGTATGCCATGTGGCTGTTCATCACTCTAGATGCGACAGTTTTGTTTATTTACATACCCGTTAAGCCACAAATGAGCCTCATCACTGAACACAATTTTTCGATAAAACAGCGGATTTTCATTAAGCTGTTCTAAGGCCCATTAACCAAAAATTAGACGTTGTGGTAGGTCATTCGGCTTCAATTCTTGCGGAAGTTGAATTTTATAGGCTTTCAAACCCAAATCCACAAGCAAAATATTTTCCATGTGGTTGAGTAAAACATGCCTAATTGATGAGAACGCCGACGAATTGACATTTTACGATCCTCATTAACACTGTACGCTACGGCTGCAATATTCTCTTCAGTACTCATTGTACGCATGCGAGACAATGATTGTAGTTTTCAACGTGATCCAATTCAGACCTTAAACCCTGGCACCCTGTAGGAATACCACTTAGATATACACACTGCATGTTCTGAATCACTGAAGTGGTTGCAGATATTTTAGCTTGTTCATCATCTATTTTGTTGTCTTTTAATATCATATGATCTGTGCTCCACAAAAAATTTGGTAGAGTTTACTTGAGTTATTTTTGAATTCTCTTAAAATAATAATGTTTTTAAATAGTGAACTGGACCGTTATTTACTTCTACTATTGAACCTACATATGACATTACGTGCAGTTGTGATCCGTGAAAAGAAGTGTAAGTCATAGAATACTTATATGATATTCTATAACATCATTCACATTAATACTGAGTTAACTGCTTCGAAATACAATGACAAACGACGTAGTTGTCGAAATCATTGAAAACAAACAAAAATCATTCGTTTCATTCTGAGATAAATTTCTAGAAAATGTTATATATTTGAATAATAATAGCCAGCTAGCATACATTTTAATTGAAGTATTCAAAAGTATTATATCATGTGGCTCACCCTCCAAAATTGCAGCATGTGCATGAGTACAGGTACATCTAGTATGCTCAGTCTTCCGCTGATGTTGAGGTCTCTCAACATGATCAGTCCTTTACATAATTCCAGAGTGGGTTTTTCCGATAGGTAGTTTTTCCAATGCGCCCTCAAGATTTTTTGTAATTGACTAGCATCGATCTCGGGGGGATATTTCACCAGAAATTTCGATAGGACGGATTTTCCTTCAGGCTGAAAAACAAATCAATGCTCTTATATCGAGAAATTCACTGAAATGAGATTCTATTATAGAGGTTCTCAAAATTCTTCGTTAATTAAATCTTTCATCGATAAATTTGGTTCCCAAGGACTCGTTGCATATGTGATATTAAATATTTTTGAATTCCAAAGTTATTTTGCCCTGTAATCAAGCATACTTTTGAACAGTTCGCTATAAAACGTGAGTAACGTATGAGATATCCTCTCTATGGTTGTTTTTTTATAATTCTATGGTGAATAGAATTAGCCATAGAGAAAGTTGGAGTCCACTAAGAAAAAGACATGGACTGAATTGTTTAATGAAAAAAATATAGAACTCAATTCTCACAAAATACTTAACACAATATTTAAGTCTTACCGTCATCGACGTGTTTTCTTCTAAAAATTCAGTAGATATATTCCTTATCATCATATTGTCCTCGTTTACTTCCCTGCAATGGAAGGTTTAAGTATTTATTCACTAAAAATTTTAAGATTTACCATATGATGCTCTGCTCGTCGGTGAAAACTCTGAGCAAAAATTTCCCATCTAGATTTGGAATGTTGGTCTGAGGCACGATGATATAATCACCTGGTGGTAGAGTGAAGAAAGTGACAACTTCTCGGGCGACAGAGTGATTCGTTACATCTAAAGGTTTCTAGAAAAAAGGTGGGCAAATATGAAAATGGAAAATTTATCTATTATTGAAGGGGCACTAAGTGGGGTAAAGCAAACATTTGCCATGGCTGAGTAGACTGTGGCTTATTAAAGTAACAAGAGTATTTGTGGCTCATACAAATAAGATTTGACTGTTTTGACTGCCAGAGGCACAGCCAGACAGGCCAACAAAACATTGCATATTTGACTGATAAAGAACATGACTTAAGTACGAATACTATATGAAAGTTGAAAACGTATCTCATTTTTGTAATAAACTATTGAAATCAAATTCAAATGATCAAATCGAGGTATTGTAACTCTGTCGTCAAAATGAAGCGCTCTATAAATATTGCTAAAAAGGTAAAAATTCCCCAAAGATCCCAAGAAATTCCTTAAAATTCCCTCATTTAAATATTATAGTCCTTGTTGTCATTGAATCACCTTAGAAAATCTAAATTGTAAAATGTGTAAGAAAGATTTTTTTATTCATTCTAATGATGACAATCTATAAAATGACCTCGATTTATTATTTAATTCGAAAAATTTTCCACATGGCTATGCAATTACAATAGGACTTATGTGGGAAGGTATTAAAAATTTCAATCTGACAATTGTAAGCATCTTTGAGATGAGTTATGGCATAATTTTTTCTTCGATATAATGCAAGTAGCGTCACGTGTTCTAAAATGGAATTAATAAAATATTTTCCTATGAATTTCTGAGTAATTCTTTACTAATGAATTTTGCGGGGCATCTCGACGATACGCGCTACGTTTATAGCAACACAAAAGGATTTTTAGCACATGCACACGCATCAGTCAGTGAAGTGAAATCATATAATTGGAGAATGAAGGTCTATATAGAACATACTGTAATCATAAGTTAGCGTTAACAATATTATGTCAAAAATTTAATCATTAAGTTATGTCAAAATCGTACAAAAATATAAACTGTTGTTGCAAGGTCTTTTTTTAGAGGTATAGAACTTCAAATTGCAATAAAACAACTGATCATTCGATTGACAAGAATTTTTTTTAACGAAAGATAATATTGTCGCATTACATTTCAAATATGATTTCTGGCATATGACCGCCACGGCTGGCTCGGATGTAGTCCAATCTGGACGTCCAATTTTCGTTGACTTTTTCCAATATTTGTGGCCGTATATCGGCAATAACAAGGCGAATCTTGTCTTTCAAATGGTCAAGCGTTTGTGGCTTATCCGCATAGACAATGACTTTACATAGCCCCACAGTAAGTAGTCTAGCGGTGTTGAATCACAAGATCTTGGAGGCTAATTCACAGGTCCAAAACGTGAGCACCAAAAGTGTCTTTCAATAAATCGATTGTGGCACGAGCTGTGTGACATGTTGCGCCGTCTTGTTGAAACCACAGCTCCTGGACATCATGATTGTTCAATTCAGAAATGAAAAAGTTAGTAATCATGGCTCTATACCGACCACTATTGACTCTAACGTTCTGGCCATCATCGTGTTTGAAGAAGTACGGACCAATGATTCCACCAGCCCATAAAGCGCACTAAACAGTCACTTCTTCTGGATGTAACGGTGTTTTGACATACACCTGAGGAATATCTTCACTCTAAATGCGGCAGTTTTGTTTGTTGACGTAGCCATTCAACCAGAAGTGCGCTTCATCGCTAAACAAAATTCGCTTATGAAAATCGGGAACAACGGCAATCTCGTTTTGGGTCCATTCGACGAATCTACGCCTTGCTTGATGATCGTTTGGCTTCAATTCTAGCACGAGTTGGATTTTGTGAGCACGCAAACAAAGATCTTTCCGCAAAATCTTCCACAAAGTGGATGGACACAGATCCAATTCCTGTGCTCGATGGCGGATGGACTCATTAGCCACAGCTCCTTCTGTACATTCCCCAGAGAGAACTGGGGATGCGAGTTATTAATAAGAGTAAAGGTGTTGCGAAAACGTTCTATGGTTAATCGAATTAACTGCTCTGATGGACGATTTTGTCGACAATAAAATGCACGTAGTGCGCGATACGTATTCCGCACAGAACCATTATTTTCAAAATGAAATTGCATTATTTGCAAGCCTTGTTCAGGCGTGAGTCTATTCATAATGGATTACCAAACCAAACTGAGAATAAATCACTTCTCAGCTGTCAAATCTTCAACAGTAATGCCAACTTAAAATTCTATACCTCTAAAAAACACCCGTTATAAACCATTAGAACCACTAATACATAATTTAAACCACTTTATAACATCAAGTTCCATCCATATCATAACAAAAAATAACATTGTTTTGACTTTTATAAACTTATGATTCCTGAAGGGATATCTAATTATCTCAAAGGGTAATTTTTAGAGACGGATCACATCACTCGCAGTTTAAATGATGTTTATAAGAAAACGGACGTTATCGAAATTAGTTGCATATAAAGTTATATCTTCTCAAATTCTGATTGAATTCCTGCAATGCTCCCATGATCTCTAGTAAAATTAAATACCTATAAATCTGCGGTAGTGCTGCTATCGATATCATGCTCTAGGTCTTTGTTGAATTGCGCGATTTATTCGGCATTTTAGGTTAAATTTCATTCAGTGTTCACATTTCAGCATTGTTCTGTTATAAGTGAAGATTTATATATTTTATGACAATTCAATTAACATCCTCGTTATCATGAATACCCTCTTTGATGTTCTCATCGAGAGCCTCTTAAGATGTTTTACAATAGCTCATGTTAGGTGTCTAATATATCTTTGGGTTTTTCGATTGTCCATGAACTTACCAATTATGCTTGACAATTTAACATGAAATCCTACAGAAACAAGTGAAGCGAAGTGTTTAGTTACGTAGCCAAGCTCGGAGAATAGCTTTTTTCATCACGTTTTGAAGAAATCTCCAAATTGAACAAATTTGTCGAATCTATCCATTCCATAACACAATATTACATATTTTTACATAAAAACTAGACTAATTGAATATAAACTTAAATTCAAACACTTGAATTTATGATTTACATTTTATTGACTATATAGCATGACGCGTTTCGTCGTTACCAACGACTTCTTCAGATGCTTACAGAATAATGATTATTCTGTAAGCGACAAGACCGAAAAAAGCACGGCAGGTTCGATCAAATGTGAAGATTTTGCTCACTGTTTTATTTTTTTTTTGTATTTTTTTATGAATTATGGAAAAGCAAATCATGGATTCTGCATCACGAGAATGCACCAGTTCACACATCAATGCTTTCTGTCTTTTGACTTTTGAATTTTGGGCCAAAAACAACACAAAAATCATACCTCAACCAGCGTATTCACCAGATTTGGCTCCCTGCCATTTTTTTGTTTTCCCAAAACTGAAGAGACCAATGAGAGGACATCGTTTCGCCACAATTGATGAGATAAAGTAGAAATCTAAGAACGAGCTGATGGTCGTAACGAATAGCGCATTTCGGAAGTGCTCCGGGATTTGGAAGAATCTCTGGCATAAGTGCATTATGTCTGAGGGTGATACGATTGAAAGGGACAAAACGGATACTGATGAATGAATGTATAATTTCCGAAAAAATTAAAAATTCTCCTTTTCTTTCGAACCAACTTCGTACAATGAACTTAATAAACAGTTTTACATAGTATCGAAAAGAACAGAAATTTTTGTGAATTCTTTTCCAATTACAATCTTCAGATTGCGCATCAAGTTTGTTCAACGCGTTGTGAAAAAACAAGTTTCTATATTATTTTTGTTCTAAATCTATTTAATTTATGTATAAGGATGCTGTGAAATAATGAAAAGGTTTTGTCAGTTGTTTTCTCAAGATATTTCTTTCAAATATTATTCTGTAATAATCAAGAGAATCAACAACAATTTACCTCAGTTTTTTTTCGAACCATCCAAAACTACTCCCATAGTTATGTATCAACTTCGAACAAAACTCTTAAAATGAATGATAAAAAAACATTCTTTCACACACTATTACCTCATTCTTCAGCTCATTGGTGTGCACATAAACTCAACGAACAACTTGTAGGTACATAAACATTCCGGGTGATAGGGATTCCTCTTCAAATTTATGAGATACTTCTTTTTTCTTCTTCTTTGTCGAACATAGACCATAATCAGCCTCTGTGTAATTAAGATGGAATCTCGGGTGGAATAATGGCGCGCATAGTAGGCTTTGTGCGTTCGGAATCAATTAAGAATCAACTGATACAAAGAAGCATAAACCAGACGTAAGTATCGTTTCCGTTAGATAATTCGAACACATTTTTTCTGCGAGTCCCGGTATTGTTTCCAGAAAAAAAAATAGACGGGAATACGTGAAGATATTAATTGGATATCATTAGCGATGACTTGCAAATACGTTTTTATGGACGAGACATATTATTTATTGAAGAACCGATTTTTTTTGCCATTATTTTCACGTTTTTTCCAAGAATCATCACTTGAATTGAAAAGTACACACTACTTTTGTGTGAAAGCAACTTGAATGAATATCTCCCGATGTATGGGACCTTTGAATTTTAGTTTGTGAAAGATATAATTTGTATTGATTAAAAAAAACTTGGCTTGATTTCAGAAGAATCATATTAAATTATAGTGGGAATCAGCAATTTTGTTGTCTTAGATCTGTGACTTGTTTTTGACTAAATTTTGAATTGAAAAATGTTATCAATTTTTCTCTATCGTCTCAAGCTTTTAAACTACCGCATACTCTCTCATTACCCTAAAACATAAAATCAGATTATATAACCACGTGCTGAAGGGCTCTACGATTCCTTGAACAAGCACGGATATTCAAGAAACGTTACACAGTAATGTCACGTTCTAAAAAAGTTGCCGAGACACGCAAACTTGAAATTTGCTGTAATAAAAAACCTCGCTTGTATTTCATCTTTGAAGAGATTCAGACGTGTTTAACGATTTTCACATCTGTTGAAAAACAGGAGCACTTAGAAGTTCGCCAGAAATATTAGGCTCTTCAGGTTGAATATGTTGATGAGGGAACCATTTTACAGAAATTCTGCTTTGTTTAATAACAAACGCAGTCAACTGACGCAGAAACTGTCAAATGTATGACAGTTTCTTTCCTGTGATAATCGTGAAATTAAAATTGAATTAAAAAAAGTTCTGTTTTATGATAATCTCACATATTTTCGAAGGACAAGTGACAAATAACCCCTTACGGTGAAAGCAAAGACCTAATGTTGCGAAGGTCCAACATATATCACCACATACACTCCCACTTTCAGTTGTGACTCGTAAAGACATTAATTAGCTTCAATTGATCAGGTGCTTAATCATAACAGTCCCAAAAAGATGTATGGATCTTTGAAATGTAGCTATTAGACATTACAAGAGCTCCAAGATGGTCGAAAAAATTCTAATGACACAATTGACTTCTGTACAACACTTGGTTGAAATTTTGAATGTATCATTCAATTCAAAGCACTGGAATAATTTTTAAAAAATTGTAGTAATTAGTAGTTTCAACATATGTTACGGTTTACTAACCCATTGATAGTTGAGCACATGTTGTAGCCCCAAAAGAATGTCGAGTGTATTGAGACACTTTCAAATATTTAGTCTAATGTTTCGAAATATACCATACAAAATAAATCGGGATGTCTCAAGATGGTATATGAGTGTAAGGTATATAGAGAATTCCCAGATACTTCAAAACTTTGGAAAGCCTTATATAATAATGACTGTTAAAGGATTAATGTAAGATTGATGGCAGATTTCCGTAACACAAATTAATTAAAAGTGATTCTTGGTAGGAACACAAAAGGAGAGAGAACAACAACTCATTATGGTGCTGCCAGATCTTCTTCTCGTTCTTCTTCTTTGGCCTCGCCTTTTCCCATTACGCGGGGTCGGCTTTCTTGATCTTGAGGCGCTATTCATTCCGCTGGTTAGCATCGTCATCCGATAGCCCTAGCCCCTTCATGTCCCTCTGGACATTCGTCAACCAACAAGTTGGTGGTCTACCTCTCCCTGTCTTTTGTGAAACCATGGAAAGGCACGTTTTTATTATATGGTCTTCGGCACGTCGCTTAGCGTGACCATACTATCATCAAGATCTATAAAGATTATTATCCATAGGTTATCCTAGTTTTCCCGGGCTTTTTCTATCAACAATCGAAGAGCATAAATCGAATCTGTTATTCCCCTGCTCGCTTTGAAACTAAACTGGTTGTCTGTCAATTTAACAATATTTTGAAGACGCTCGTTTAGGACACGTTTCCAGATTTAAGAGGTATGTGATGTTAGGGTTATGCACCGAAAATTTGCACAATCACGGACATCTCCTTTATTCTTATAGAAAGGGACTAGAACACTACCTCTCCAAGCTTCTGGCATTGTTTCTCTTTCCTAAATTTTGTTGAATAATTTGGTTTGTCAAGCGGTCTGTTTCAAGAAGTTTCCACAGCTCAGAGGGTATATTGTCCGGACCGGTCCTTTTGTGACCTTTCATTTTTGCAATGGCTTTTGTGACTTCTGTAACAGTTATTTCATTTACAGGTCCTTTAATCACATACATATCCACTTTGTGTTAGCGGGGAAATTCTTCATTTAACAATTGCCTATAGTATCGTACCATCTTTTCCAGATGTCCTTATCAATCGTTACCAGGGTGCCTTCTTTATTTTCAATGTATATAGTTGTTCTAAACTATTCACTATTATAATGTCTAAGTAGAGCACTTTTGTATATTTCATTAACTGTAGCTTTTTCAAATTTGGTGTACAGATCTGAATCAGATTTTTCCCTTTCAATTGCTAAACTTCTTCTTGCAGCCATTTTTACTCTTCTGTAAATTTGTTTGTCCGCGTATTCATTTGCTGCCAAAAGATCAATAATTGTTATAAAGCTCATGTGGAGTCAAGCTTATGGCAACTGTTTTATGTTCCAATTGTGAAAAAGAACGAATATTACAAACATAATTCATCATCCATTTCAGATATACGAAGACATGCAGAAAATACCTAGTTTTCAAAAGTAAAACGAGTAATCAGTAAGCAAGTAAAACAAGTAGTCAATATTCTTGATAGTGCTTTATATATGCCCTTTTTCTACTCAACAATCTTCAAAAAGTAGCCACTCAGATAAAGTATAATCAAGATTTTTGATTTTTAGGGATAAATTATAATTTATCCCTGTGATTTAGCATGAAAGTGAGCCTCACCTAAGGGTTACATCAAAAATTCACCAACTTTGGCAGTAATGTCATATTCAGCCCTTGCTTAAAATAGATAGAGTCAGAGAGAAAGACATCCACGATTGAGCTGCTTTGAAAAATGACAGCAACGGGAAACATTCTAAGATAAGAGAAAACGAATCTCGAAATGGTTAGCGATGTTGTTGAACATCGGAAAATCTCGAATTATATCCATCTCGGATCTATCCTGTTTTGTTGAGCCAGTGCTGCAATTATTTCATTTGACCTCTGATGACTTTAATGATATATCACATCGTGATTCATAGGAATTATGTTCTAATTTGAAGCGTCGTACAACCAAATTTCCCGGATATCATTATTGGAGCTATTTTCTGGTTTTATACTTAATACCACGCTATTATATTATTACAATGTTCAATGACATAAGGCTTCAAATTGTATTTGCAAGTCTGGACTCGTAGAGAAATCGCAAGCATTGCAATGAAGAAATCGGAAAATTGTTGGAAGCTTTATTAATTGGTTTATTTCAGATTCACGAAATCAAGGACTATTAACGGTTGATACAAATGAAGCTTGATATTCTTAGATTTATTTTAACCGCATTTTGTATTCATTTTCCGAGCAAGGAAGGTAAGCATTACTATACTCATATACTTATATCTAAACTTTTCGACAAAGTTCGAATTACGAAATGTCCCTTATTTTCACTCCCAAATACTGTTAAGTTAAAAATTCTATTTCAAAATATTTGGTGAATAATTCATCCCCATAATTTAAATTATACGTAATTCATAGAGTAATATAACTAGAACATAGGAGCACTATTAAAAATATATTGATGTCGTAAGGTTTCTGGCTATTTAGTTCACATTACAGAGTGACATGGTCAGGATGGATAAACACAAAAACATGCAATAGGGCAAATCAACAAGAGCATAATACTTCTTAAAGCTTAAATTCATCATAAAATAATATATTTGAGATATAAATGGTACTCGAGCGAACTATGTACCTATTATTTCACAAATAGGGGAATTATTGGCGAGATTTTCTTACTCATAGTCCAAGAGTCCTGGTTGATTTATTTATGACGAAGTTTCATTTTTGAACTTCTCATCTGTTCAAAAATTTAACTCTTGCTTCTAGGAAAAACATCATTTACTATTTATCTTTATAAGCAAAAATGTTTCTTCGCTCATGTAAGTTTATCGGAATATCGGAGTGTTGGAATTATGGAGGATTCTCATGATTTTTGTATATCAACAGATGACATTTCATCTGAGTATTCAGAAGCTTTGATAAAAAACGAACGATAAGGGAGAGTCCTACAGTACCGGTTGGCATCAAGTACGGTCAGTCATGGTTTCCGCTATTGTATAATAGATGAAGCCAGTTTCTTCGCACCCTTTTATGTAGTTTACTCATCACAGCCAATGAGAAATTTTGTATTACGCGCGGTAAACACACCATCATAAAATTTCGTGAATAATAACTAGGGTTTATTGGCTTATTCAACAGAAGTCAATCGTGGTAGGGATGATCGATATTAGAAAGACATCGTTATTGACATCAACATCGATGTCATAATCGAAAGCCCAACATCGATGTTCGATATTTATCGAATACCGAACATCGATGTATATTCGATGATCATCGATTTTCGGTTATCATCGAGCATCCCTATTGATAGTGCGTGAGGCCGTAAGTTAACATCGATATCGATTCTGTTAACATCGATGTTCGATGTTTATCGAATAGCGAACATCGATGTTAAAACTTCGATGTTTTTAAATCGATGTAAGGAAGTTAGCAAGACATTGAAAGGTTTGATGTAGGGAAAGCAAGTCTGCAGAAAAGCAGAAAACCAATGGAAAACCCCAAAATATCGCTAATCAGTCAAAGACTACTTGTCCTCTTCATCTTGAATCTTATGATGAAATTTGTTTTCAATGTGGAAATTGCGAACTTTGAGTTTGAGTTGTTTTTTTTATTTGCATATCATATTAATAGAGTAAATTTTTGTTAGTAATTTGCTATTTTATTGTTTTTATTTATAGCCAATGAGTTATTTTTACCAAAATCACGTAATAGTTATAATCATATATAATCAAGTTATATAACCGAAGTCGTTTTTATTAAACCTAAAAAGCTGTAGGGTGACGGTACTGTAGGACTCTCTTCTACCCATTTTTGATGAAAGTTATTATCTATGTTATCATAAATTATTCCTCGAAATTTTTGTGGAATTTTTGGAATAACATTTGAAATATTTCTTAGTTTTGACCTTTTTGCTTTTCATCAGAACGAAATATGTAGGTGTAAAAACGTATTAAGTATATTTAAGGCGCAAATGATCAATTCATTTCAATAATAGCAGCAAGAAGTCAAAATACAAGGTACTGATGTATGAGTGACCTGTATAAACGATCTTTCAAAAAGTTATTCAACGCCATCTGCGTCAGCTTTCTAAATGTTTTCTTATACTCACTTGTTCAGAAACAAAATGCGGCGTCAGCCTCTGCATCGAATGAGGCACTTCGTACACAGCAAATCCGATAGCAAACAGTGGCTTCTTTTTCTTCACATCGATCACATTGGTTTCATAAAATTGCGTTATGGAGACGACCACGTGGCATTTATTACTCGAGCTCCTAGGAATTTGAACGTGAAACTGAGGATTCATGGCAGTTGTTTCTGCAATGATAGAATTTTGATACATTTCAGGCGATATGGAGGTCAATTTTACTGAAAGCTGATGGTAATCTCAACTCATAAAAAAGGCTGAAAAGTTTCACAAGAAACTAGTCATCCGTTTCGACGCAATGTGCGATCTTCAGGTGGAAAAAGGAATATATCATATAATAGTTGAAAATATTCGGCCGAATTATACAAAAATTGTTCAATTAATTCGACATGTATATCGGGTTACTGATCCATTATCAAGAGTTGACGTGATAAGGTGGTATCTGTAGAAGCTCGATGAATGAGATGAGTTAATATAAAAGTTTTGATGAAATTCAGTCAGATATTCAAATAATATTACAATTTTTACTAAGCAAGTGATGTGCACGGGGTTATCAAAGAGAAACATTAACTGCTCTCATGGGAAATACTACCCTTTTTTTTCAATATAGCCACCTATCAAATGATGCTGAATGTAACTGAATGTTTCAATATGATATATTGCTCGACAATTTTGGTAAATCAAGAGACGAACTTCGAATTGAATCTCAAACTGACTTCTAATACAGTAACTCTTACAAAAGGGATCTTTTGTGAGAATATGATAATAATTATCCTTATAATTACATAGGTGAAAGATAATTCATTTTCTCACAAAGACCGTAGCCTGTGGTGAGTACGACGAATGTCTATTTATATTCTGCAATAACTATTTGATATCTCAATACATATCAAGGTATGTGTTTTGATACTTTGTAACAAAAAGCAACCTTAAGTTGCCTTGGGACAAAGTTATTTCAGATTCCAAAACAGAATATATTTACAGAATTCAGGTCTACCTATGGGTTCCCCCCTAAATCCGTTATTAGCGGACATATTCATGGACAACATGAAAACCACAATTTTAGAATGGGATATAGCAAAAAAACATATAATTTTTTAGTATCGCTATGTGGATGACTTAGTTGGGTTTAGTGGAACAGACCGACATATCAGTTCATACCTGACATATCTAAATTCATTACATGAGAAGATCAAATTCACGGTAGAAAAGAAACAGACTAATTCGTTGAATTTTCTTGACCTTACAATTTCCAAACAACAGGATAAATTTTCGTACAAAATATTCAGGAAACCTACCAATAAGTCATCGACGCGGCCTCAATTCAATGATTCATAGGACTTTTTCGATTTCCTTATCGAAACAAGACCTTAGGGAAGAACTTAATGAGTTTCGTACGATTGGTATGAAAAATTAGTTTCCACTGAAAATAATCAATACACTAATTTAAAAAAAAAAGAGAAAAGCTTCATCAATAGACTTTTATATAGGCCACACTACATCAATAATAAAAATGATAAAAATGAATTAAGATATATGAGCATCCCTTATACAAACGTCCCCTCTTCAAAAATCATTGAATTCTTCAAAAATAATAATTTGAATATAGCCTTTTCAAGTCACAGCAGATTGGATGGAATGATCGTTAATAACAAATTGTCCAAATCTGAGCCAATGAAGAAGTCTGGAATTTATAGATTGGACTGTGAAGAATGTAAGCCGTCATATGTTGGCCTAGGCTGAAAGAACACGTAAAAAACGGACAATCTGCTTTTCGGGAACATCCAGAGTCGACAGGACATAAGATCTCTCCCTGTTTTAAACCTAATATTCTCCATTACTGTGAAAAAGGTATGAAAATGAACAACCTGGAAGCCATGGAAATTAATAAACTCCAAAAATCCGATAAATACAATCTTCTCCATGACCAGTTAGACCTAAACCACTCGCCGCTGTTAAATCTCTGATAATTTGGAAACCCCCTCCTCTCTGACCGAATTTAGGGTGTATTCTGTGGTTCGAACAGATCTGCAAATATTTAAAGGTTGTCTTTGTAATATGTATTCATTCTTGATAATGCCGTAAAAGGCGAAACTAGTCGAATAAAGAATTGGTCATTCAGTGATTTTCAGACAAGTATTTATTATTACCTCTCATTTAAATATGAACTAACACATAGTTGATTCATCGTACATTGAATTTAAAAATGAGAAAGCCTCAAAAACCAATAAATGACTATTGAAATCTCACTCTTCAAATGTATATCAGCAACAGCTTTCTGTTGAAATCGGTTCTATTAGTCATTGATATTAAGAAGTACCTACAGTACTTCGAAGCGGGTAGAAGAAAAACACGACTCTCCACTAAATTAATAACATAATACAAAATATGCGTGCGTTATGTCACAGAACCGCCGCGAAGTTAAATTGCGTCGGACGTTCCAGGTGATTTAACCAGATGGAAGAAATGGCTCACGGGGCCTTCGAATCGACCATATTCCACAATTCGCCGCGGCAATAAACACCATAAATTATTAACCCAGAAAGTATATGCACCACATGCATCGCCGATAATCCGACGGATCAACAGTTACTCGAAATTATCGCGTGTGAGTGAGATATATTAGTTTCGTAGCGCCCGAGGTGCCAAATTGAAGTGCCGCGATCGGCTCTCTTTGCGATACACGCTGATGAACAATATGTATCGCCTAGAGTGGATGAATACTTAAATAACTGTCATGGAAACCCCGATGAAAACGTTTCCTAGGCAACTGTTACCACGCGGAATTTGTTTCCCATAACTGGA
Source organism: Henosepilachna vigintioctopunctata (assembly GCA_030704895.1). Lineage (NCBI taxonomy): Eukaryota > Metazoa > Arthropoda > Insecta > Coleoptera > Coccinellidae > Henosepilachna > Henosepilachna vigintioctopunctata. The sequence goes on along the minus strand of JARQZJ010000095.1, from coordinate 5,949,161 downwards.
TCATTATTTAGCAATTGATAGGGCAGATGCTTGGTTGAAATTTATACTTGAAATGAAAGAATATTTATTGAGTTATAAGAACTTATGACACCGATACTCTTTGAAGATTATTGTTCCTATTCAAACAATAATAGTTGTCGAAGTTAAAGCAGGATCTTGAATATCCTGCTATTGGGATAATAATACATGGCATGACGTGTTTCGTCGTTAAAAACGACTTCTTCAGATGCTAACAGAATACGTTAGAATATTCAGTATTCTGTTAGCATCTGAATAGGTCGTTTGTTACGACGAAACGTGTCATGCTATGTTGTCAAGCATATGTCTTCTTCAGATGCTACTAGAATACTCTATATTCTAGTAGCAACTAGAAACTAGAAAGCAACTGTGCAATTTTTTTCGAATATTTAATAGTGTTGACGTTTACCTGATGTAAATCCATTATAATTGAATATAAACTAAAATTTAAACACTAGAACTTTTGATTTACATTTTATTGACATAACGTTATTGACATTATTGACTAACATAGCATGACGCGTTTCGTCGTTACAAACGACTTCATTCTGTCTACTGCGTATTCTGTTCACAGCGTATACAGATGTATTGTTAGTATTCTATTAGCATTTAAAGAAGTCGTTTGTAACGACGAAACGCGTCATGCTATGTTGTCAATAAAGTGTAAATCAAAAGTTCAAATGTTTGAATTTTAGTTTATATTTAATTGCAATGGATTTATATCAAGTAAATGACAACACTATTAAATATTAAAAAAAAAGTAAATAAATTGAAAGCAGAGGAAGAAAAAAATTGATGGGGACAAATAGAAACCGAGAATGAAAAAACAAGAAGAAAGAGTGTCAAATGAAAATCAATTAGGAATTGGTAAAGTCAAAGATTGGTTACTTCTAGAAAAGCTTGTTTACAGATGAAGAGAGATATATGACTAGATGGTAGCGTAACCGAGGAAATAGAGAAATACAGAAGATTAGAATTGAAAACAAATTGATCTTTATTCATTTACTCAATTGAAATGACAATTTATAACAATCAGAACAATACTTATAGTACTATATCCTTTAAAATCAAAATTTACAATCTTATAATAGCGCAAACACAAAGAACTTGGACAAAAAGTTGAACTCTCAGAAGTACAACATACTTTTATGAGGGTTAAAATATTTTTTATGATCTCAGAATATGAAAATATTTGGCTACTATATCGATGAAAGAGGAAGTCATTTTTAACTCGATGTACTCGGAAATACGTAAAGATTAAGTGGGGGTTCTACTATGACCAACCGAAATATAATATTGATTTCTCCAAAATTCTGCTTTAATGATTATTTGGATAATGATAAGTTTTCGGGGTGAACTATTAAATATACAAGGGGAATTTACCGACATAAGCTGGTCCCCCTCCTGCGTTATATCCAGTCCTCCATCTCCTTCTCGCAAGAACTGCACGCCATGGTTGTTTTGAGTGCAAAGCTGCCTCCATCATCCAGTCATCAGGACCTATGTGTACCAAGTCCAGTTGTGTGAAATGCCGAGAAAAATCTTCGAAAGACATCCTTGAATATAAATATAGTACCTTGAGTTCCACATCTTTGAAATTATCAAACAAGTTTGATTTCGATGAAAGGTTTCATCAACAAAAACAATGAAGAAAAAGTTTGTTGTTTTCTACGGATTATGCTTATATGTATCTTTTTTTCATATAATAAAATATTGCCACAGCTTGAATATACCCTACAGATTCTTTTTCAACTCATAATTTACCTAGACTGAGTTCCTATTTCTTTTTTCATGGCGATGAAGACAATTGATTATTATTATTATTTAAAATTTTCACTAGTGACCATTAGATATTGAAGTCTGAAAAAACACCACTTTTTTCAGCTAACGAAGCACTCGAATTATTACGCAAATTGAAATGTGAAGACTGGAACGTAGTATTCAATTTGGGTGACCTGAAATCACCCATCGGAATGTTAAATTCAATACTGCCCTTTGGCATCTTTTCCGGCCGTATTGGAGATTTCACTTTTACGGTTCGTAAAGCCAAGACGAGCGTTAAGTGGTGGAAAATTAAAAATTATACCACCTTTGCTGAAATTGGCCGATGCGGGAGGGTAAAAAATCAATCTGTGAGGATATTGCCGAAAAATTAGAAGTGATTTTCATCAATTTTCTAGTCCTTCGTTTATTAGATTTCTTCAGAATTTTATAACGAGAATATTCGGGATGAGTTGAAAATTGAAGAAATAATGAGTAGCTGGTTGGCCTCATGAGACGAAAATTTTACAATCACATGATTATAGAATTAAAATAAACTTTTGCATAATATGAATCAATCCAATCAATCAACTGCTTTGAAACAGGTTGAAGATTGCACACTGATAGTATCATATAGCGCCATCTGATGAATTTTCGTAGTACTGGATAATAACCTACTAGTACTACAAAATTCTTTGAGATGGCGCTATAAACCTTCTATGGAATAGAAATGAGTTAAGAATTTATGAATGATTGTGTCGTACAAAAACCACGACGGAATTTTGACACTAAATCATAGTTGTAAACGTTTTTCTTAGGTTGTTATCTAAACAATCGAAGGAATACGTGATATGAATAAAAAAATTACCCAATGATGTTCGTTGGTCGAAGTACATGTATCGGAGTGAAAAATTGTCTTAAAACTGTAAACTAAATTATTTTTTTGTCTTACCAAAATTCTCCATCATTCGTCACTCTTTCGCTGAGTAGTTCTTTATCTCTGTTTGAAAGGCCATCCCATTCCCAAGATCTTTCACTCCACGCTCCCGTCCATTCACCTCTAGCCCACGGGTTTCGTAGCCTTACCAATGGGGTTTCACCAGATGTTCCTCGGACCCGAGCCAAACCCGTGACACTGTAAGCGTGTTGCGTTATTAAACCATTTCGTAGCCTTAGCTGACGCTTGCTGTCCTTTTCCTGGTAAAAACCGAGGATTCATTAGTACTAGAGTAGCACGAAGGAATCAGAACAGCTGTCAAAGAGCTATTTTCCGACCAACTGGCATTTATTTGTCAGCTATATATCAAGTTTATATATTACAGATTATAAAAAATTTCGTGTATAGAAACAACCGGAAAACTCTTTGGAATTTGGATAGACCTCAATTTTCGTTCCGTTTTCCATAAAAAAATCTAACGGACAAGAAACACGAAGGTTCATTTCAGCCATTTTCAACTGTGAAAAGTTTTCATTGCGACAATAAATTATCAGCTCTGCAGAAGATTTTGGAATATTCACTTAAACTAGGTACTAGAAATATATAGTGAAAAAATGTCAGAAATATTTAGGTAAAGTGAAAGTGCTGGGAAATTCACGTTACTACCTCAGTAGATAAGACATCCCATGTTGCGTTATGAGTTTGCTAGTTTAAATAGTTTCATTACTGAACTTTATTATCCAGAAACGATCAATATTGCTATATATTTGTAATAGACTAAACTGAGCCGTCAGATTCTGCGCACATTTTAAGTTTTAATTTATTATTACTGTGAAATAAACTCCTAAAACGAGGTTTCTATTAACACTTCGTTTCGAGAAATTACCATCATGAGATGTAAAATAACAGGTGCTTAAAAAGACACCTTCTTCTATTACGAAGTTCCAAAAATTTTGATATTAACAAGTAGGTACTACGATTTGAAATTAGATCAATGTATTTAATTCTCTAATTCCTACTATATTTCAATACAATTCACGTAAAATGTGTCGTCTAAATAGCCTAGTTGTGGGAACAAATGTTTTAACTAGAGAAATCTGGGTTCAAATCCCGGGCAAGACATGGGTGTTTTTGTTTGGCAATGAGTTTAGGGTGTTATCAGAAACGATGCTGAATCAATTGGGCCATATACATCGTATAGAAGCCCCAATAAACGAATTACAAAAAATATTAAGCAAGAAATCCATTCCGAAGATTAATTCAGCAAAAGTATTCACGAATACTTGAAAATAATAGAAAAGAGCAGAACAATCATCATGATCTAAACTCTAGATTTAATATGTGGTAGAGGTATCCAGTTTCATGTTGCTCGCTCAACAAGGTCATATCAAAAGGACATAAAGCCTGAAAGTCAAATGGAGAAAGTTAAATGTATTGAATAAAACAACATGGCTAGGTTTAAAAAAAATCATAATAAATAAATACCTGACAATTGTTTCGTTTTTTCAAATTTCCAAAAGTTAAACTTTTAGTAAATAGTTTAACTTCTGAAAATATGGTAACACCTCGAAACAATTGTCAAGTATTCATTATAACTTTTGTAAAACCAAGCCAAGTGTTTTTATTTAATATATTAAACAATGTTTCACCAAGAGATTAGCAAACATTCAATCAACTTTATTGAGAAAGTTAAATGTTTTTTCGTTACATGACAAGTTATACCAACTCAACATAGTTCGGTAGTTAAATAGTTTGGTTTAATAATAAACTGAAGTTTAAATGCATCATTCTGTGAAAATCTTGAAAAAGATAACGTCGTTAAAATCTCTGTGCACTTATTTCAGTATATATCATTGATAACTGCAATATAAGAGTTGTCAATATTTTTACAACACCATAAATTTCTGCTGAATACATCCCTGCGTGTTTTAGGCCGACACACGAAATGATAATTGCAATCACGATGTTAATGTCGCCACTAAATAGGCACTGAAAGTTGCTGCCTTTCGTGTAACCTGAGCTTCTACACGAGGTCAGGCTCTAGAAAAAAGGCATCGGAGAAGATCGAAGATACCTTACCTACGCCAGTATTGTGTACTTCGACTCCGGGTGAAAAAATATTGCCACGCCATTTCTGGGACATTTATTTGAAGGAAGATGGATGGCAATGAGAGGAAATGAGTCATTTACAGGAGAAATCCAATAAGGGGACTCACCATATGGGAACCAACGAAAATATAAGTTTCAATGCGTTCTTGATTGTTTGTCGATAGAAAAATGAGCCGGTTTCGCGAAATGATATTCGACTTCTGCAAGTGTTATATCAGTTACTAACTGATGTTACCGCATTAACTGCTCGAAATCAGTAAATGAGTTTTTATGATATATTATTTCTTCGAAAGCAAATGCTAATTTCCATCAATTTTCAATATGGGCAGAACCACACACGAAATATCTACTCAAAAGAAACTATACAAATAAAACAAAAATATACAATTAATATAGTAGTAGTAATCTTTATTGTAGCGAAAAGAGATTTCTAACAAATAGGTAGGAGTTTGACGAATCATTGTTCCACTCCTCCACAAATAAAATGAACATACATTAGAGAATAATACAAAAAAAGTAGATAAAGATACAAAATTGAACCAAGATGAAACTCCTTCGTAAACTTAGTGATTAATTCACCATAAGACTGAAAAAAAACAAATTTATATAACGCACAAAAAAATAAGTCATAAAAAGTAACACATAAAAAGATGTGGTAAGCATGTTCATATTAAAGACTTTGCCTTGAAGTGCTCCGAATATTTGCTGACAGAATAGAAGCAAAATCTCAGAAGATATTTCTTGATGTTGATTTTGGATTTATTGAAAGAAAGCTCTTTGAAATGGGAAGGTCAGATATTGTATAAATTATAATTTACCCAGTTTTTTTTGACTTATTAAGACGATACTTAGTTGTTCGGATATTATTTGCACCTCTTGTATTATAATTATGTAAATTAGACTGTTTTATCAATGTATCTGCATCCTTATGTATTTCTAGAAGAACGTTATATATCCACAATGTAGGCACAGGCATTATTTCATATTTTATTAATAATGGTCTGCATGAATCCAAGTAACCAACGACTGTCATTATTCGAATTGCCTTTTTCTGCAACCTGAAAACTACCAAGGCGTTGGAACAATTTCCTCACAGAAGAACGCCATAACTAAAAATAAGTGCAATAGAGAGAAGTATGTAATTCTAAATGTGGTAATGCTCGTTATAGTTCTCATTCGTCTAAGCAAAAATAGAGTCCCCGAAAGTTTTCCTTTCAGTTTTTCAATATGGTCTTTCCAAGTAAGTTTGCTATCTAGTGTTACGCAAAGCAGCTTTGCTTTCTATTTCTTACCGCAGATTTGTCAAAGTGATTACATGAAAAGACTATATTTTGAGTTTTGTCATCGTTCAATTTGAGTTTGTTTGCCGCGGACCATAATTGAGACTTGGTCTTTACGTACGTGGTTTTTTCCCCCAAGCCTGAACGATTTCTATCATAGTAAACAAAAGTGGTGTTATCCACGAATAATAGCGTTTTCGATATATAAAAGTAGCTTGTTTGAAAGAAGTAGCTTGTGTTTACTCTTCCATGATATTAGCGGATGATGATATTGAAGTAAATGGAGAAAATCCAGAGTATGCTTAAAGCTGCAAATGTGGAGATTGAGCCTTATTGCCCAAGATCATTCGCAGAAGCTCTGGATGGAGTAAACATCAAACAACTAATTACAAGTTTAGGATCTGGCGTTGGCAGTGCTTCGCTGCCGCAGGCGGCGCCAGAGAACAAGCTTCTGCTGCTGCACCTTCTAATGTTGAAGAGAAGAAGAAGTAAGAAGAATCTGAAGAATCTGATGATGACTTGTGTCTTGGACTCTTCGATTAAGTGTTCAAATAATTTGATAAAAAAATAAACAACTTCTAAGTAAATAATCAAAATTAAAAATAATTATGAAAGTTATATACTATTAGCTATTTTGAATTAATATCTTTTTTTTGGTATCAAATTGCTTTTCGATATTAACAACCTACCGACAGTATTTTCGTCTTTTTAGTTGAAAGTTGTACAAATTGAGCAAAATAAGTTCAATCTTTATACTCACTGACCTGTGTGACTGTAGCTATGAGTAGACTAGATCTAGGAACTGCACTATTCAGAACTTGAAAGGTGAGAAATCTATCCTGATGAGTTAAACCGAAACTTTGTACAACACCACCTGTTAGATCTTGCAACGCTCTTGTCGTCGACCCTTGAGACAAAGACTCATAACTACCGTAATATCTGTAAAAAAAAAAAACAATGAAGATACATCATCACAAATAATATAAATAGGAAACTATAGCAAAATATTTGGAAAACTATTTGTTGTGATTTGGGAATTGTAGGTTTACAAGCAAGTATTTTTTGCAAATAAGGCAGCTGATATTATAAAGGTTTTTGTGAGGTATTTTCAAAGTGAAATCGACCATGCATTTGGTATTCTAAAGCAAAATGTTTACTTACTTGGCATACGCTTTTTCCAGTAACGCAGCCCAAAACTCTATACTATTTGTACTATGAAGGTAAACCAGTCTTCCTTTGTGTGTTGGTAGTTTATCATCGATAACAATTTCTCTCCACTCTCCAAAATGCCAAAATCGGAATCTACCAAATAATGAGAAAATGTTACTACAAATTATATGGAACAATTCTCAAACAAATGAATATTATTTTCATCGTAATTTTTGAGGAAATAATCTTTAAGCATTTTAGAGAAAAAAATTGAAACATTTCAATGACATACACTAGAAAATAGTGTGGCTAAATTCTATAAATTTTCAGTATAAAACATAAGTTAATTATTTTTTTATCGTTAAATTATATGAGGCTAGACTTATCAATCCAATATTACATGGATTTCTACAATTGATGTTTCAAACTTTCATGGAGTTTGGAATCTGCCATTTCTGTGTTACTCTGTTGAGAATATTTTGAAAAAATTGCACAGTTGCAATTTTCCGACAATGGTTATAATGGTAAATGAATTGTTCAAGTTTATTCGGTTTATACTTATTAGGTTTATACTTATTAGATTTCAATTAAAAGTATTACCTTGGATTAAGCGTATATTCATTCAATATTTTATAATTTATATTATTTGCTTTTTTAAGTTGATTTTATTTTTGCAGGAGTGGAAGGATGATTTGTCGAACTCCAACCACTTGTAACAATGAAATCAATTCTACAATAAATATTACTATATAGCAGCGGTTCCCAACCTGTGGACCGCGGTCAGTGTGGTACTGGGCCGAGGGTTCCTGTCAAAAGAATAATAAAAAATAAAAAGTCCCATTGAGTTTTTTTACTTTTCGCTTTGAACACCTGCATTTAAGGTTTTCTAACAAATTAAATAAAATAATGTTCTTTTATCAATTTTTGAAATTGTTGTTTGTTTAATCCTTGTACACATATTTATCTAGAGTTACACGTTATAGGCCATATATAGGGTATATTGGTTATAATATATATTCTCCTTATCAGTTACAGTTTTCATTTATTTTTCTTGTGTATTTAGAAATTGGGCCTCAAAGTTTGATTTTCAAAATAGGTGGTCCCACCAATTAAAAATGTTGAGAACCGCTGATATAATAGGATATGGGAGTATGAAGTACTTGTCTCCAAAATCTCATCTAATTCAGCATAATATTCTCAAATGAACATTCAAAAATATAGGTAATAATTGACTGTTGACAATAGAGATAATCTTGATTACAGATAATTTTAACACTATCTTCACAACATTGCTGTTTCTTATGAAGTTGTAATTATAGCCTTAAAAGTTAGCGATCTTATTCTAATTATATCGTTGAAAAAACGGCAATTCCAAGTACCAACGCATCCAAAAACAACAACAAATTGTGATGAACTTGCAGTCAAGAATGTTCCTCATATTTCAAAGTAATAATTCATAAGAATTCAATCAATCATAAAAGTAACTACCTTTAAAAAAATCTAACTCAATTTGAAGAATTTATATTAATAACTTGGAGCTCATCGAAAAAACTTAATGTGTGTAATAATTAGCGAAATCAGAGCCAGTTAAAGCCCAATGTGGCTCTGACCCGAGGAAGCAATTGTTGAGAAACGCTGCCTTTTCATACGTCATTGTCTGCATTTATTTTTACTCGCACCAATTAAAGGAATAAACTCAATTACGTTAAAATAACCCCTATATCATGCGTGCTTTGAGAGATTGTACCCGCTAGATAAGAAATTGTCAGTCCGCTTCTTGCCTGGAACTGGGTGGCGCCTCTTTTTTTACGATCTATTTATCTTTGCCAGTATCATATAACGTATAATTGTCATATAATTTGAGGTTGTTCCGAAATAAGACAATGATACACGTATATGGAAGTAACATCTTATTATCTTCAATCGGAGGTGGAATAGAAATATGGATGTGATACAAATGTGGACAATAAGAACATTTGTTTGTTAAAAGAATATTATATTATCTCTAAATGGTTAAAAACTCAGAGATTATAGTGATTAGGTGTATAAAAACGTAAATCAAAACACTTGTCTGAATTCCACGAAATGTTTTCAGTTTACTAGATAGATACGCTTGTAGATAGGGGTTGTCACCTATTTTCAAGATCTTTTATAACTTTTGATTTCTCTCGTAAAATGGGTTAGAATCCTAAAACATATGACGAGTGAATTGATCAATTATTGAAGAATTAACCAAATGTTTTAAAGTTAATTGACAATATGTGATTAAGTGTATTTTATGTTACACGAAATCTTAAGAGTTTGTCTTGGCTATTGTTCTTATCTATTTTTGAAGTGAGATATTGATTTAATTGATTCAATTATGAGCAGTTGAGATGGCAATGGTGTAGCACTTTAGCATAATGTTGCTGAAATCTTTTTGTTTATAGGCGCTTGCATTAGCTCTGGAGGTATAATAGTCTACTATTGTAAACTTCTTTTGGATGCAGTGTGAAAACTTATTTGAAAAAGTGCGAATAGGTTTTGAACGAATGCTTGTCAGTTATAAAAATCACAATATAGTACAATATGGGTTAATATCAACGATTTTTGAATCCCAAAAGTTAGCCACGGATGTAAATTATGTAAGGAAGGGCCCTCAAAAACATGAATTATCAGCTTGGCTGCTCAATAAAATCGTCAACATCGAATGCAGTAATCTTTCGGCTTTATTATTTTCATAAAATACATCCTATGAACGTACTATTAGGGTATATTCTCAATGAGGTACTTGGTCATATTTCTTCGTCACCTCTTAATGGCCAATATAATATGTTACAAAATCATTTTACAAAACTGAGACACAATAACGAATATTCTGTTATAATTTCAAAAGTCCTAGTTCTCTGATGTATTTCAAGGGATTTTCCGGGACTGGATCCCTAAATAATTCACTCTTGACCACGTTCATGTGCTACTGTCTCACCCTTCAAAAACGTTAAGTGAGGTCTATCGAGAGCTACGAACGAGCAATCTGCCGCAGCATCTTCAGACTTCACAGACAATATCCTTCTATTCTTGTCTACAAAATAACTAAAATGCCCCCTATTTTCACCCACATCGAAAAACTCCAAGCTCGATACGCCCAACGCACTCTCAATGGCCCCAATCTAGTGGCCCGATAGACGCTGATGACCCAGTGGTACAGACCCGGACGTGTTCTACGCAGAAAACCCAGAAACAAATTTCCCTTTCCGCCAGCACGGATCCTGCATTCTCTCCAGGAGCTTCCAGACGATATCCTCGATCACCTAGAGGACATAACACCCACATCCGTTAGCCTGCGATAAGTGTCGTTAGCGTTCAAATAGTAAAAAGTGCGCGAGTGAGGAAGTGCTATTCTTCCAGCGTGTTATTCTTCATATTGTAACAATATTATAAATATAATTGAAATAATCTATATGTTCTTAATTACGTGGGTAAAGTTTTCTATGGTTTCCTTTACCATCAAATGTCAGATGAATTGAAAATTTGACATTCGACCGAATGGCACGTAAAGATAAGTCGGCCACAGCCGCACCTTTAAAATATGATGTGAACATATATAAAAAAATAAAAAAAAAAAAAATTTTTTTTTTTAAATAATATAATTAAGTAGCACAGGGTTGAAGGTCGCGAGACCTTATAACCTCCCACCTTGTAATTGAAAATAACAATGAATTTTAATGTAAACAAAAATCTCAATAAAACGTCTTTTCATTCATTCATTCTGTACTCGCACTTCAAATTCTGGTTATTTAGAGAATTTATAGGTATTCTTCTCAATAAGGTTGTTCCCATTCTGAACGACTACCTCGATGAATGTATTTACCACGATTTCTGTCAACCAGAACCAGGTCATAACGTAGGAAACTGTTTGATCAGTCAAGATATATTATTATTATATTATTTTCATTATCATATATAAATTGCTGCTTTATTAGGGTTAAGTCCTTCCAGCTTTCAGGTATTTTTCTCGTACATCTCGTACATATGGGTCACTGTAATATGTTTAAAATCTTATCATTTAAAGAGTTCACTGGAATAGGAAATAGGAATTTCTGCATTCAATTTTTCACCTCAATTTGTTCCTTGAATTAAGAAAACACATTATTTTCAATTCAAATATATAATCAACATTGAGATTGAATGAAATTATATAAAAAAATCGACGAAGTACTGAAATTACTGAAAAGAAGTAGCTATTATCGAAAGGATGTTATTAACAAGCGTTGCGTAGAAGAGTTGTTTTTCTGCTTTATACTCCCAAATTTTCGAGCCAATAATACTCGCAACGTCTCAACAACAAGTTAATGACATCCGTACTTAATGTCTTCTTCTGCAGGTAATTGTGAGAGAATAACAATAATTAGAAATATCGCCAACGTCGAGGAAGCCATTACCGTGAAGATATCACGGCGATATGCCAAAAGAAACGGAGACGACCATCTAGGAAATATTCCCGCGTGGTTTGTTGACGAGATACAGAAGTGATGAAAGTGTTAATTGTAGAGCACTCTTAGTGTACTTTTCCGTTAACTTTTATCCACACGATTTGCAATTTCAAATCTGGACATGAATAATACAATCAGTGGCGTGGTAAACACAGCCGTTCAATAATAATTGACACTATAGGAAATTAAAAACTGTTTTGTTTAATTTTTAAAGAATAATCTATCACTTGAAGAATAACAATAACACCCGTCAATACACAAAATAGTGAGAAACATTCAAAAATATATGAAAACATCGTCTTACCTGAAATTTTCAATTACAAACGTCAGAAATGACATCAGTTTCAAAACTTGCACTCTAAAAATTCACTCACATCATAAAATGCTTATTGGATCAGAAAGGTCTCATTACTTTTCACAAAAGTATGCATCTCCAAATTCCTAACAGACAGAGGAAGCTTTTTAAATAATTTTTTTGACATGTAAAATGGCCCCTTTCGAGGGATACTCAACCTGCACAGATCCGTCCTCACATTACCACCGGCTAATTTACATGTGCAAATTTGAAGGCTTGAAGAATATATATACTTGGGAATGTTAAAATTTTGAGTTCAACAAATACTGCCCTGCAATCTTCTCGGTAACTGACACCTGCCGATATACGTATGGCTCTTCTTTGAATTCAAAAAATTCTAACATGAGAAGCACAGTTACCCCAGGCTAAAATGGCATAGCGAATCAAGGATTCTACCACTGCAAATATGCTGCCCTCAATACATAAGGTGAGAATGAATCATCCAAAGGCCTGAGCAGAAAAACACCTTTACACATCTTAGAGGCCAACGAATCCGTATGGGCACCCCATCAGAGACTCGAATCCAACACAACTCCCAAAAACATCTAAAAATCACACAGAAAAAAATCACCAGTTCTGTTCAAGGTGAAAATCATGTCAATCATCTTCCCATCATCCAACTGCTTGAGGAAAACCAATTTGAGGCCATTAATCTTGCTTCATTACCTTCGACCAGTGCAACACTCTGCTCAGCCGACACTGCGGAGACTGTGATCTCATCAGCAAATAAAATAGACCGGAATATTCCCAGAAAACTTGGTAACTGAAGATAGAAAAGGACCGGACACGGATCCTTGTGGGACACCTATATTAACTGGCTTCCTTGACCAACTATTGTTGTAAAAAACAGTCTGGAATGTGCTTCACCTTATTTCCAGTTTTTATATCAATTGGTTCAATGAAAATAGTTTAGACTTTGACATAGATTCAGTTACCAACTACAAGGAGGGTACTTACAACAACAATTTTTATTCTTACAAATGGAGTATAAATTATTCACAGTAGAAATTGCAGTCTTTCATTCAACTCCTCTCAAATGACAGTTGATATAAATATATTATATAGAAATACCTCCGTATTTCTGGGTCGAAATAAAATCATGGCTTCTGGCAAAGTAGCTTTATATCTTTAGTCAGAAAAGTTTTGAGGTTTACGCCAAAGTAGTTTTACGGTCCTGCCAAGATACCTGTCGAGGATCTTTGGTGAAAACTTATCACAATCTTATGAGAGGATTTATCAGTTTATAATTTCTACACCACTCCTTTATAAGGAAAATATCTGTTACATCTATATGTAAAAGATATCTTCATGGTAAAACATAGTATTTATTATTCATTCATATGTTGAGAGAATGAATAGTGGATTTCTTATGAATCGATTTTAACATTAAAACAGAAAAGAAGAGAAATTTTTCATATTTTCGTACTTTTATTAAAGTTTAAAAAAACGATATTGTACGTTTTACGTTTATTATAGCTTCTTGGAATTGATGGGATTTCTGTTAACAAATTTACTTATATTGACAGCTAGGTGAAGACTTCAGAACTTTATGACCTATCAGACAGTTGGGAAATTTATTGGACAATACTGGGTCATAGTATTATCATTGAAGTAAAATTTTCACGTTTGAATTTGACGTTTTTAAGTTCTACTCCATCGAAGTGTAGCGTCACTTCGAGTCGTGGTGCCACTGACGAGTTCCTTTTTCCTGACGAAACAGCTATTTTGTGCTTCCATCAGGTGTGGCATCGATCCCAATATTTCTCTAACATACATTCCTTGAAGGATAATGGATAATAGCTTCCATGTATATACTATATACATGGAAGCTATTCTACTATAACATTCTTATAATTGATTTGAATTTTTCGAATGAATGTTCTAGTACTAATTTTCTTATATATACCTATATATATATATATATATATATATATATATATATATATATATATATATATATATATATATATATATATATATATATATATGTGTGTGTGTGTGTGTGTGTGTGGTAAGTTTAACGGTATTTGGGTATGGAATGGTGAATAAAAAGACGTTCTTTCGAAATCGTGTGACTTGTATAACAAATCTTCACGCCACTGCAAGCCGCGAAGGAAAGAAATCTCATCGAACAGATTGTTTGCTGTATTTGTCGAGTTCGTGTTCTGTTATTGGAGCCTTCCCACGGTCAAGTTTTTGCGGAATTTTATTGATAGTTCATTTATCAGATAGCTGAAAAAACCGATTCTCTGTGAACTTTGATTGATTGCGCGATCACAGAGAAAAATCAGCAGGCATCTGAGTGAAACGAGAAGGAATGAAGACGTCCAGCCGTCGATTTTATAACAGATGTTAGTTTGAAATCGATTATTATTTTTTAGATGCGTCATTTTTCATTTTTATGTATTTCCTGTTAGCCCGAAGATGGAGCGCGGAATAATATATCAATCAAAGTGCATGATGATCTTGACATAATTTCTCAGAAACGTCGGGCAACTTGAAATATTGCCCTGATGCTATTCAGAGATAAAGTAGGGTATCCTTTTCATATTGCTCCAGCTATTTACGCCACTAGTATATACATTATTGAAAATTATTTGCAATTTTATTGGGGTTTTGATTTAGTGGCCAATCGATATTTTTTTCATAGAGGAATTTTATCGGCAAGTTTGAGTTTTAACATATCTAGGTAGCTATGAAGGTGATGAAACTAAAAACAGTCCTTATGACGATGTCACTTACTTGTTGAAAATTATTAATAACTAACTATGCCGGTACACTCAAATTATACGAATGAAGATTATTCAAGTTTAATTATTATGTATGGACAATGCGATGAAATCATATCCAATGTTTCTGCTTTCCTCAGAAACGGAAAGTATTATATAATGTTGTTACAAAATTACTCAAAACTCTTAAATAATTCGGTACTGTCAAGTGAAAGTCCTTATAGTTCCAGTCACAACTAGTATCAGTTCTGGCTAGTTACCAGATAGTTTTCTAGTTCCATAATGGAGAAAATGGTAAGAGTTTTACTATTTAATACTGTTGGCGTTTACTTGATGAAAATCCATTATAATTTAATATAAACTAAAATTCAAACACCTGAACTTTTGATTCACACTTTATTGACAACTTAGCATGACGTGTTTCGTCGTCAAACGACGAAACACGTCAGTGTACAAACGAAAGTGTACAAACGACTTCTGCTTCTTCTAATACTGAGTAGTGATTTCGTTAGCATAATAGTATTGCGTTAGAAAAGTATTTTGTTAGCATCTAAGGAAGTCGTTTGTAACGACGAAACGAGTCATGCTATGTTGTCAATAAAGTGTGAATCCAAAGTTCAAGTGTATGAATTTCAGTTTATATTCGAGAGTTTTACTACTAACGGGTGTTTTTTTTAGAGGTATAGAACTCTATATTGAGTTGGCATTGGTGTTGAAGATCGCGACCGATTTAACAGCTAAGAAGTGATTTATTCTCAGTTTGGTTTGGCAATTCATCATGAATAGACTCACGCCTGAACAACGCTTGCAAATAGTGTAATTTTATTTCGAGAATAATGGTTCTGTGCGCAATACGTATCGCGCGAATTTTGTTTAGCGATGAAGCGCACCTCTGGTTGAATGGCTACGTCAACAAGCAAAACTGCCGCATTTGGAGGGAAGATAATCCTCGAGTGTATGTCAAAACACCGTTACATCCAGAAAAACTGACTGTTTGGTGCGCTTTATGGGCTGCTGGAATCATTGGTCCGTACTTCTTCGAAAACGATGATGGCCAGAACGTTACAGTCAATGGTTATCGGTGTAGAGCTATGATTACTATTTTTTTCATTCCTGAATTGAACAACCATGATGTCCAGGAGCTGTGATTTCAACAAGATGGCGCAACATGTCACACAGCTCATGCCACAATCCACTTATCGAAAGACACGGTTGGTGACCGCCTAATTTCACGTTTTGGACCTGTGAATTGGCCTCCAAGACTTTGTGATTAAACACCGCAAGACTACTTTCTGTGGGGCCATGTAAAGTCATTGGTCTATGCGGATAAGCCACAAACGCTCTTTGCCATTTGGAAGACAATATTCGCCGTGTTATTATCACAATATATATGAATGAGAGGTAATAATAAAAACTTGTCTAAAAATCACTGACTGAACAGTTCTTTATTCGACTAGTTTCGCCTTTTACAGCAAACTAGTCGAATAAAGAATGGTTCAGTCAGTGATTTTTAGACAAGTTTTTATTATTACCTCTCATTTAAGTATGAACTATCACATAGTAGATTCATCGTCCATTGAATTCACAATATCTATATCACAAATGTTGGAAAAGTCATCGACAATTGGACGTCCAGATTGTACTACATCCGAGCCATCCGTGGCGGTCATATGCCAGAAATCATATTTGAAATGTAATGCCACAAGAATATCTTTCGACTGAAAAAAAATTCTTGTCAATCGAATGATCCATCGTCTTTTATTGCATTTCAAAGTTCTATACCTCTAAAAAACACCCTGGAATTATATTACTGGAATACTAATAGCAGTACTAAATGAAAGTTCGCTCGGCGTTGACCTGTTGCTAGTGGTTTACTGTAAGCCCAAATGTGCCCCTCGTAAGTGAAATTTAATACACTTATACAACCCTTGGAAAACTAATATTAAGTTAACCATTGCACGTTCTTTTGAAATAGAAATTTTTTTTTTCTCTTTTTCCGCCAGAACCGTCCACTACGCCGTCCTGCAGTACCAAACATTCCTTGAATTCGTTTTGAAAATGTTTGCCTTACTCACAAACACACAAAGATATTTCAGGAAAAAGCGTGAATAAAAAACATTCAGTGTATTAACAATGAAACTAAAGAAAATAAAAATGAAAACCTATTTCCTTCCAAGAGACCTATAAAAAAAAAGTTTTGCCATTTGTGCAGTGAATGTCATGAAGAAGACCGAATAGAGTCTGGAAACTGTGAAGTTTGGGCCGATGAGGCTTGTAAGGAGATATCGGAGCTTTTCGATAAGTAGATTTGTAATTATTGTGTTGTCTAAACGGCTACATACGTACTGGACGGTACTGAAGGCCAATTATAAATTTAAAGTGCGATTCGTAGTTTGAATAGCAATATCTGATAAAGCTCATTATTTCTGAAGTATTTTGTTGTTTTTTCATGAGTAGCACAATATTTCTTACGAATATATAGGGAGGTATTGAATATGTATCTTTTGGTTTTCTGATTTTTTGTGTATAAACCTCAAGGTGACGGTACTGTATTACTCTTCCTTATATACCTTATTTAATCCAGATGCTGCAAGAATTGAGAGAGTAGCCATTGTAATAACTATATTTCATATTCATTATAATCAGATAAACTCTGACAGATGAATGTGCATGACTGGAAGAAGTACTGCAAAGGAGTCACACGAGTAGCTGGAGACCGAATATTTCAAATTTGTAAAAATTTTATTTATGTGCTACTCCGTTAGTAGCATTGACTAAATACCATTTCGCATAGTTGCAATATTACAGTTATAATCTGTAACGCGAAATCGGTGAAATATTCAGTTGAATCGTCAATCAAAGGATAAATAAGTGATATCGCATGCAAGAAACATTGTAGTTATTTATTCGTGACACCTCGTATATTGTATCCACTAACAAGTTACATACAAATGCCTACTGATCTACGCATGTTACTATGAATGATCTATAAATGCAACAGGAATCTAAAAATATTGTACGGGAGTTTCCAATTTAATGGTTAGAATATCCAGATATTAAAACGATATGATGCAGTCGTGACCAACGCCCTGATCGAACTGAAGATTGGTTTGCAGACGGAACACTCCGATAAAATTTCGGATACATTTTAGAAGGACGTTGCTAAGCTCATCGTATTATCGAGAAAATTGGATGGCGTATTTCAAAAATAGTATTCGAACCTTGTAATACGAGTAAAGCAAATAGTGATTCATTTTATATGAAGATATTCGTCAATTATATAATGTGTGTATTCTTGCATAATCTAGATTGATAAACAAACTTTTCTTAGCAAACTGAGGAATAAGCGAAATAACCTGAATAAGCAGATAAAAATAAGTGAATACTTTTGAGGGGGTTCCTCTCTTTTTCCTAAGCTCTTCTTCTTTCATAATGAATATTTTTTCAACAGTTTGAAGAAATACTTTAATCACCTTTGTTTCTTCACTCTGAAGGATCTTAGTGCACAAATAACGTAAATTATCAGTGCATCTGGAGAACATCGAATTCGTTAGAAACACCATACAACGATCTTTTATCCTTTTATGGAAATCATCAGTTGCATTGCTCCAATCGATAGAGTTTCGATGTTCTTTCCAGCGCACTAAGTCTTTATCTCTTCAAAAATCAGGATAAAGCCACAGGCATACCAACGTGATCTCTGCCTATCCAGTTGAAAAGATGCACCTTCTCGAGTACGGTAGAGTGCGTTTCAGACATATTTTATTTCGTTCTTCTATACAGAGATGGCGCAGGCTTTGTATATATTTCATCAAAACATCTCAAATATTTCTGTAGAGTGTTTGTGACTAGCGGATAATGGGACTAGTTACGCATTGATATGTGTAATTTATACTTAGTCCTTTCTTAAATTTCTTAAATTATTTATTTCCTATTTTTGAAGTCTTGAAATCACTTGGCTATCAATTATCAATTGTCAATTATCAAATTGCTAATTGTTAATTTTGAAATAAGACGTATTGAACTCTTGATAATCTTGGTAGCTCGAAATATATGTCGTGTGTATTGACGAATTTTGTCAAATACAAATAATTATAAGCCGAATGCTCATAATTATATGGTAACCGCGTATTTTAAATTGTTCAGCAAGTGTTTATTCTTTATTCGCAATATTATTTTATTATGTGAAATTTCATGAAGGATATATCTAACATTGTGAACAATCGATTTCAAATCACTTCAGAGATTCGAAACAGTGAAATTGCTGCACAGATGAAGCGAACACCTCTGAATCTTCTACAACAATTGGACATTGCTTCTTCATTTACCTTAAGTTTGTCATTATTACTTTCTGCATCCTCAATTTTTCATTTGAATCATGCTTTACTTTCAAATATTTTGAAAGTAATTAACTTTTTTCCTCGAATACGGACCAGTTCCCTTCTTTGGAATACATCAATACCTGAACAGAGATCATCTTCATCCGTATATTCTCTTCTACTATGTGTTTATTGCAAGCATAGATAAGAGTATATAAAATTGTTAGTCGAGAAAATAAGTATTCAGTTTACCTTTTGAAAATGGGGTTACATCCCCAAACAATTGTCAAGCAATTAATATAATTGTTTGAAACTAAGTAAACTTTTTTTATTCTATATACTGAATAATTTTTCATCCAGATATCAGCAAACTCCAACTGTTGTTCGATCAGCGAACATTTAATTGTGAACATTGTCAACAAGCATTCGATTGGCCTTATGAATTTGAGGTTTCTCTCGTACAATCTCCCAGCCGACTTGAGTAAGGCATTTGCAATTTTTCGGCGGAGACAACCGCCTAGGCACACCACATCTCTCCGGGGTATCTTGTACAAGGAGCTTAGTGTCTCACACTTACATGGCCATTACTTACGGGAAGGAGACACGCCGAACGATAATTCATGTTGAAAATCGTAAAATAGAAATGAAGTCTACGGCGATGAAAATGAAATTCAACGCGATTTTTTCTCGTGTGAGACTTACTGAAACCGTGAACGAGTTCGGGCATTTTTCGCGGCTACGGCTGAAGAAAGAGGTCGTTCTTTCATTCATCGAGATAATTGTTTCCTGAGAATTCGTTTTTATGCTCTTGGTGAACACCTATAAATTAGTTCTATAACTTACCGAAGAGATGATGTTAAAATATTCGGCATGAACTAGTTTGTCGATGTTGACCGTCAATGTTCTCACCGTTAGAAATGATCCTGAATAATCCTTTCTGATCCCCAGATCTCCTTGTTCACATCAAACATGGGAACACCTAGGTTAGAGTACCATTCGAGATTCATGAATCCTTCATAGTTATTCAATAACAGAGACAACTTTACACTCAACGTAGACTTTCAGAAAAAATTTACACTTTACACAGATATTTAATTTTAATTATAATTTCAGATATTTTTTAATATATTTAATTTTAATATTACAATCTGGTTTCACAGTGGACCAATGAGCAATTTTATTTCAACCTAAATGACTACTATCCAGCTTCAACTGAGGTTTACTCATCAGCGTTCCTTATATTCTAGTTCTATATTATAGTTACACTAAAACTTACACTAAACATGTAAAACGAGCACTGTTTTTCGCAGTCACTTTCCTTCACTTACGGTTTTGTTCTTTCAAGTCTTGTTTTAATGTTGGTGTTATTTAGCAAATTGATAGCTATGATATTAACATGTTGATGAAGCTTTTCTTCATGTTTGTTGGCATAGTGGGTAATAGTTTGCTCAATAGTTTCTACCTTTAGGTCTCTATGTAAGTCACTATTACGTACATATCAAGGGGCATCTGTAATATTTCTCAGTATTTTTGAAATCGTTGGATAATATTGCGATTTATTTGTTTGGTACAACCCCATAATTGTATTCCGTAGGACCACACAGGATTAAGAATTTGTTTATATAGTAGAAGCTTGTTCTGAACTGATAATTGGGACTTACGTCCAATTACCTAATACATTTTCCTGTATTTTAATTCTAGTTCTGTTCTTTTTGTCTTAAAGTGGGCCTTCCATCGGAGCTTGGCGTCTAGAGTTATCCCCAGATATTTTATACAGACATTACGCAACAATTTCGGATTCTCCAATAGCCTCGCCAACCTTTTTCATTCTAACCTAGTTGACTGACGTCAGTTCGTACACTTGGAGGGTATATGGTCGTCTAAGTTCATACCCACCTCTGGAATATCACAGAGGTCTAATCTTGGGCCACTGTTATTTATTCTGTTCGTGAATAATCTATAATTAAGTAAAAGAAGAAACTTACGTTGAAAACCTACACATTTTTTTATATAACAGCCGTTTACATATGTTTCAAGGTTATTGCCTATCATCAGAACGGCGTAGTTCAAGTTAAAGATGAAAGTACTTGAAGAGATATATAAAAAAAAAATTAATATATAAAACACGAAACACAGTTTCGTGCACGTTTTATACACCCAAAACATTTGGGAAGAGTCAACACAACGTTGCAGACGACAATGAAATACCGTCCGGCTATTATGAGACTTTTATAGTTTCTGGAACTACCCAGATAATCTTAACAATAAAATAATTATTCTAAGAATTATATTTAATGCAGGCAAACTGAAATTAAGTAAAAGAAGAAACTTACGTTGAAAACCTACACATTTTTTTATATAACAGCCGTTTACATATGTTTCAAGGTTATTGCCTATCATCAGAACGGCGTAGTTCAAGTTAAAGATGAAAGTACTTGAAGAGATATATAAAAAAAATTAATATATAAAACACGAAACACAGTTTCGTGCACGTTTTATACACCCAAAACATTTGGGAAGAGTCAACACAACGTTGCAGACGACAATGAAATACCGTCCGGCTATTATGAGACTTTTATAGTTTCTGGAACTACCCAGATAATCTTAACAATAAAATAATTATTCTAAGAATTATATTTAATGCAGGCAAACTAAAATTAAGTAAAAGAAGAAACTTACGTTGAAAACCTACACATTTTTTTATATAACAGCCGTTTACATATGTTTCAAGGTTATTGCCTATCATCAGAACGGCGTAGTTCAAGTTAAAGATGAAAGTACTTGAAGAGATATATAAAAAAATTAATATATAAAACACGAAACACAGTTTCGTGCACGTTTTATACACCCAAAACTTCACTTTCATTTTTAACTTGAACTACGCCGTTCTGATGATAGGCAATAACCTTGAAACATATGTAAACGGCTGTTATATAAAAAAATGTGTAGGTTTTCAACGTAAGTTTCTTCTTTTACTTAATTTTAGTTTGCCTGCATTAAATATAATTCTTAGAATAATTATTTTATTGTTAATAATCTATAATGTTGGATATCGCGAGAGTTTATACGTCTTTTCTCCGATAGAGGGAACTCACGTGAAATGTTCACCAAGTGATATTCTCTCATTCGGATATAGGACCTGGGGACTTTTTGAATGTCATCGATTCTTGATTCATTGATTAAATAAGGACTGATGATTCATAATAATGACGAAACAATTGTATCTTATAATTATTCAACAAGTTCGATGATTTTTTGAAGCGCACTTAATATTCACTCTCGAAAGTGATAGGTTTGTTCTCGTTGACAATATTTGTGTAGACAGCTGCCTGAGAGTTCTATTTGAACTATTTCGATATTTCGACTGAGTGTTTCAGTATTTACTATATATATATATATATATATATATATATATATATATATATATATATATATATATATATATATATTTATAAAGAAATGAAAAATTTAAATTAATCAAGAGAATGTTATAGTAGAGCTAGATATGTGAACGTGTACCATGTGATGTCTCCATTATCCTTCAAGGGATAAATGTTAGAGAAATATTGAAATCGATGCCACACTTGATGAAAGTGCGAGACATATATGTTTCGTTCTGCAAGGAACTCGTCAGTCGCACCATGTCCATCGAAGTGAGGTAACGATCTCAACCTCCAAGCATCTTCTTGTGACTTCAAGCGGAAGATCGTAGAGTAATGAATACTCTACAATTCCATCTATAGAAATCAGTAGAAAACACCTCTCTCAGATTACAGACACACCAAGAATCGAAATTTCACATATCTTCTATAGCCGTAGGTATCTACCAAATTGCAATGTCTATTTGACAAATATCATCGAACGATGTTTTTAAATGTCAATAGGTTGCGTTAGTAGTACTCTCGCGTTCATTCCCGTATTTCTACTATAACATTCTCTTGATTAATTTCAATTTTTCAAATGAATGTTCTAGTATTCATTTTCTAAAATATTTCATTCAGTGCCATAAGCACAAAAAAATTTCATTTCCTTAAAAATATCGCCGAATAGGCCCTTGAATTTTAAAGTGTTTCATTAGGTTCAGTGAAATTTGAGTCCGGTGTTTTTATTATCTATTATTAAATTGGAAATTTGGCGAAAAGTCTGAATCATTATTAGTTAGGTATTCAATAACTTTCACAATGAAATTGAGTGTTTCACTCAGCGTGGTTCAAACAAAGTCACTAACAACGAGACTCCATCCTGAATTCGGCGCCTAATTGTCTTCTCTCTCGCATTATCCAAAAGCCTCATCTAATGATTTATCTGAATCAGGAGAAGACTTAATACGCGTACGCATTTCTCCTTATCATTGCTTCAGATTCTATCTACCGACGGTAATTCGTGAGTTATGGCCGTTCATGACGAATAGATCTAAGTAAATTACCATCAAATTGACTACAAATAAAGATTCGATTCAGTATTCAATGCACACAAGCCGTTTCCGCTTTGTGTCTTTTCCATTATATGCCACGTATATGTGAGCCATTATACCTGTCTACAACCATTGGACTTATTGTCATTCACCTTCTAAATTTTTCTCGTATAAGTACCCACTAAGAAAAGTTTATGTTTCACGTTTAAACAGACTCAGATTCAGTTTGAAAATTTTTCTAGGTTAGATAAAGAATACAGAGATTTCGTCATTTATGAATTGAAGGGCAAAGATCGACATTGTCCTCAAAATGAAAACTTTCAGTAGTACTTTTTTCTTCTTTAAGTTCATAATGTAGTTTGAAACAGGTATAGAAAATAAGGATTGATATTAAAACAAAACTTATTCAATAAATGAGACAGAGGTTTCGCTAATATCTTGCTGAAACATTATGTTAAAAAAATAAATTGGAAAGAAACACACTTAACTTAAGTTTTACTGAATACATTGAAAAATATTACATGTAGTGAGTAATATTGTATACTCTTGATAGTGGGTTAATCACACGAAACACATGTAGAGTTTTCAATAGATTCAGTGAAACTTAAGTCAAGTGTTCATTTTTAATTTCTCGTTTTTAACAAAATTTATAATATTTACACAAAATATAGAAGTGACACCAAACAGGAAGACACCAAAACCTTCAGCGTCAGAGTTGCAAAATGCTTAAAAATCTATTGCAGAAAAAGATTAAAATGTGATAAGTCCTCATTTTTTGCAGATTTGAAGAGCTAATTAGAGAGCTAGACTTATCCCCTATTAAGATTGCTTGATACTACCTCCCTTTTGTCTCGCTATTCAACGACAAGAGCTGCCGAAAATCTTCGAAACTGATTTGATAATTGTAATACAAATTATGCCTCATATAGTTCAACATATGAATCTCTGATCGAACTTAGGAATACAGAACTTTCAATATAAACACCGGATTGAGTTCGTTCTTGTTTCAAATTTCACTTTTTTTTTAGCAATTCTCATCAAAATCAATTAATGGATACCTTTCTCTGATAATAAGATGCATCATTGTAATTCCCAGTCCTCTCCTGTTATGATTTAATATCTACAATCTTTTGTGCCTGAATTATATAAAAGTTAAATACTGCCTGCAAGCAATCTCACTTGTACCCAAACTTATATCTAAGAATATATAAGAATCCCATAACTTATAGTTTTTTTTTCTAATTCAGTGGACCTATAGTTTAACGCCGGTTACAAACGACCAATGAGCTTATAATCAGTGTACATTACCCAACAATTATCATCATCAACAACCTACTTAAATTATAGACAAACACGTACACCCACGCCTTCACCAAGGCTCGAACCCGATTCCTACTGCACCATAGTCGGGTGTGCTGCTGATTAAGCTTCGGAGACCGACAACTTATAGTTTAAGTAACACTTCAAAACTCTTCACACATAAAATGCTCTTTATTTTAAAAGACTTGACTACACAAAATGTTGAATATTATGACAGAACTAATCTAAAAAGCTATTAACATATTTACGAAATAAAAATTAATTTATAGGAGATTCACTTAATCTGATAGCGGTAGAATCTACCAGCTCTAACTGAAATTGGAATAGTCAATAGTCATAGCTCTGCCTCTCCAATCCAATGCCAAAAATACAAAGATTAACAACCCTGAAATAGGGGAAAATTTAAACAATATTGAAACTAGGATGAGTGTGATACGGAAGTAGGAACTATTTCTACATAGCAGACTCTTATATCCTGAGGAATTTCGAAAAATAATTCAGATGAACCAAATGAAGAATGAAGTAAACCTTCTCTCTATTCAAATATGAGTCATCTTCAAGGCAATATGAGCAGATTTCCCAATCTGAAGAGTGATTTCTTGAAATCTTGTATATGCATCTCTTGAATACAGAGGTTTCGTATGTTGGATTCATCCCCAAGTTTAGACAGTTTGGCTACGCCTTTCAGTTGGAGGCCAACCAGGTCGAAACACGTGACAAATTCACTTGTAACGGGTGATTCCTCAAGAGTTTTTTAGGTTGGCGCCACTGATTGGTAATGGCATCCAAATGCCATCTGTTGAAGTGAAAAGTTTTCAGTATACTCTGCCGTTTCATCATCGAAAGACTTCCAAACGAGCAACGATTGAAAATAGTTGAAATCTACTATCAAAATTCGTGTTCTGTAAAAAATGTGTATCGTTTGTTACAACCATATTCGACCTGGTGAATCAGAAATTCGTGCTGTTATCACCAAATTTCGCAGCAAGTTTACTTTTTTGGACATTAAACCATTGTCTCGCATGCGTACAGTGCGTACTGAAGAGAATATTGCAGCCGTAGCGTACAGTGTTAATAAGGATTGTGAAATGTCAATTGGTTGTCGTTCTCAGCAATTGGGCATGTGTCAAATTGGACCTTCCGAATGGACAATTTGATACGGAGCCGTGGACAATATTTACATAAAGTTATCTTTAAAATGTAAATGGTAAAGGCCAAGGTATCAATTTCAATAAAAATTTTGATGATATGATGCAAATTGAGTATACATATAATAAAACACATATAATATACCTAATCGTAAATATATGTAATGAAAATGTAACGAATCGCTGTCTGTACATGGAAGATATATAAAAGAAATATTATTGGGACCTTTATCAAAGTAATATTAAAAATTTTTGTCTGTTTGCCTGTGCACTTGTGCATTTCAAAAACGGCTCATCTCATTCAAATGTGCATGCCACTACTATATTCTGGAAACTTTCACTTAACATTAATTGTATATTTCATGACCATGATTTTCATAAATAGAAAAGTTATGCCATTTTAAAGAATTCACTACACTATCTACCTAGCATTTATCTTTTTTCTCCATTTAGTAGCATTGACTGAAAGTTTACTGAACTTCATATTGATCGTCTAAATAAAATAATATAGACCTATATAATACGAGACAACATCCAATAAAACAAACAATATGTATTCGCTAAAGAAGACGCCCGGCGTCGTAGATGAAAGACTGCTTCGACTGGATATGGAAGTGGAATGATGACTCATCCCGTGCAGTCGTGACTGAGTGAGAGAGGTAATCTTGTCATCTTCGAATAAAATCTGAATATTCAAATTTAGTTTTTAATATATTCAATAGTAGTGTTATTTACGCCATGTTACTGCTATAAGACTGTATTGATTTCATCAACATCAGTAACTAAAATCATCGATTAAATATAGCTGAAAGGTATCATTCCACTAATAAACTGTTGATTGTTGGGCGTTCGAAGTTCACCAGGTTAACTAGTCTATAATAAAAATGTTTAATTTTTGTGAAGATACTCCTACTGAATATAAATTTCGAACTACTGCCGTTTTTACGATTCTCTATCGACACTTGAACGTTCCACTCGGATCGTTTGATTTCATTACTCCATCCCCCGTCCATAACGTTTCGTTAATTGTCAGGAATATTAAGTACATATTAAGCCGCCAGAGGTCGTGAATTTGTGCAGGTATTAGCATGACGCGGCGATCGGGCACGAATGCAGCTCTGTTGCGCCGGTTGCGCGTTGCCTTTATCTGCACAAATACCCTATAAATCTAATTAAATAGCTACACGGCCAACTTTGCATGTGCTACTGTTCTCAGAAACCCACTACGGAATATCATAAAGCATCAATTTTTTTCCTCTCTGTGGTCCGATAAAGAACGCGAAATTATCTAGATGGCGAGCAGCGCCTTAATTTGTTCGACACGATTGGACATAGAATTATCGTAACAACAATGAAGAGTTTTATCGGTGATCGGAGTGAGTTACGTTCGAGAAAAACGACAGTGTTCTCTATGTGTGCGCCTCTATCGGCGCATCTGAAGATTATAAATATCAAGATAAGGGTCTTTTCCTTCCTAACCGTTTTGTCTTTCGTAGAATTCGTAGGGTTCATATTTTTTTACTTTAGGAATGATAACGTCTTTGATTTAGGGTTGAGTATTTAGCTGTGATTTTTTGAGACTGCTATGAAGTTCATTGGATTAATCCCCTTATTTCGATAAATTTATTTTTAGGTTAGTTATACTTGCACTTGTCAACAATATCTCAGACTTCAATGAATAATTCAAATATACAATAGAGATCGCCGAAAAGTCTGATGGAAAAAGCTTGAATATTTGAATGATATGAAAATTGAGATTGATACAATAGAACAATTCGAAATTTCTAAAATAAGACGCATCGACTTTCACGAATAAAAGAAAGTAGAGTACTTTTGAAGTCCTTTGTCAGTTTGTTTACTACTGATTTTCTTAATGCATTTGAGAAATTTGTGAGATCAAGCTAATGATATTTTTCATTTCAAAGGCTATTTATCGACTTAAAAAAATTTAATTTTTTTTCAGGTTGTTTATTGATAATCAAGATGCACAATTTTTTCGATTGGTCTTCTAACTTGCCTGGAGTGACAATGTGATATCGAATTCCATAGTCAGGATCATTTGAGAGAGTCATTTTGAAGAGAAAAAATTTTTATATTCATTCGAAATTTCTAACACATAAGACAAATATGATTCCTTATTTATACTTTTTTGGAATTTTTCTGAATATTTGAAACGGAAATGAATAATATTTCGTGGTAAATGTTGCTAAATTAATTTAAAAAAAATTAGAGAACAGAATATATGGAAAATGACAATCTCTATCAATCTGAAAACTGATTCATGAATCAGTTCCAATATTTAACTTTCAAACGAGTTGATTCAATTGTCACAATAATGATAGCAGTTTTCTGGTTGAGCATTGTATTTATCAATTTTATTGTGATTTTCAACATGTTGTTTGTTCATCGTATTAGTCCTGCTAGTGTGTAGACTCTTTTATCACAAGAAACTTTCCCATGTCCTTAGTCGCTCCTGCTCCTTTTTTTGTGTACTTATTGGATATCTGTAGGCACCTACTACAGTATTTTGACTCAAATATTCCTATATAGAATGAAAATTGAATAAAATCTTCAATCCAATTCTCAAAAGTTTTGAAAGTGTTTCAAGCGGAACGTAAATAAGAAATGAATTTTTTCCATTTTCACAGTCGATTTGTGGAGAGTATTGATTTCCAGTTTAAATGTAGACAAATTATAAAACTCTAGAAAAGAAATCTTGTATCTTCCCGGTATGTCAATGTCTAAGTTGTCTAAACTAATCTGTCTTTATATTTCACTCTATGAAGTTTATATTTTTTTTTTTTATTGTTTCAAGCAGCTGTAATAACCAATAAATATTGAATATTCAATAAAGTAAGTGTTTACTTGATATAAATCCATTATACTTGAATATAAGATAAAATTCAAACACATGAACTTTTGATTTACACTTTTATTGACAACATAGCATGACGCGTTTCGTCGTTACAAACACTTCTTCAGATGCTACTAGAATACTGACTAACAACAAATTTGTCAAAGCAGGTATAAATAACAAGGGAGCTTCAGGTTTCTATGAGTCTGGGTTTTACTCAAGATATTCCATTCTAAAATATAATTTTAACGGTTAATTAGGTTATTTTAATTAGGCTATTAGTTTATTCTATTGCTTAATTAGGCTATTATTGGTTAATAATAATTATGAGAGCAATCTAGTGTCAACAATTCTGTACAAAAAACTTTATATGAAAGCTGTACGATTAGTTTTTCCTTATCAGTCACAGATATTTTCCTTATAATATCACAGGTATTTCATACTTTGGAACACCAAGTCAAAAAGTCAAAACCTTATTGCAAAAACATAATTTCAATATTTCGTTAAGAACCAACAATAATTCACCGAGACATATCGAAAACAATAAATGCAAAATCTAAAGAGAAGATAAATCTACTGTTTACCAATTGAACTGTGGCACATGTTCCTGTATATATAACGGATGATTTTTTAAGAGTTAAGTTTTTCAGTTCGCGACGGCGAACGATATCGAGCCATGATACGCAACTTTTTTTTCCCCCAGTTGGTTGAGTTGAACTTGGTTGACATGTGGTTTCATCCAGACTGTGCCACATGCCACACAGCTCGTGAAACAATGGACATGTTGAAGGATGAATTTGGTGAGCAGCTTATCTCTGGAAATGGCCCTGTGAATTGGCCGCCAAGATCATGCGATTTGACGCCTCTGGATTATTTCTTGTGAGGTTATGTAAAGTCGTTAGAGTATGTGGACAAGCCGAACAAGATTGAAGCCTTACAGGATAACATAACACGCGTAATTCGTGGGATACAGGCCGAAATGCTCGAAAAAGTGACGCAAAATTGGACCTTCTCAATGGACCATTTGATACGGAGCCGCGGACAACATTTACTTGAAGTTTTCTTTATAATGTACATGGCAAAGGCCAAGTTATTAATTTCAATGAAAATTTTGAATAAATCATGCAAATTCAGTGTGTTATTGAATATAATAAAATACGCTTGAAAAATCACGTATTATATATTATATAAAACCATTTATTGACAGAACACCACACTTTCGATACGAATTTAAAAATTTTACACAATATACAAGAAAAAAGTCAATTAGATTTTTGGGAAATAGTAGAAATGAATCGGCATAAAAATTCTGGAAATTGGCTCAATGAACAGATACAATTAAATAATTGACCTTTGTTAAATCTTTTCAGGCAATAAAATTATATTTTAGAATAGGTTACCTTGAGTAAAACCCAGACTCATAGAAACCTAAGTTTTCTTGTTATTTATACATGTTTTGACAAATTTGTTTTTAATCAGGATTCTAGTAGCATCTGAAGAAGTCATTTGTAACGACGAAACGCGTCATAATATTTCAATAAAAATGTAAATCAAATAGTCAAGTTTCTGAATTTTATCTTATATATATGAAACATATGTGAAATTTTATACCAATTACCTTGAAGGGATGGCTCTTCGATTAATGACATAGAATAAAAATAAATTTCTACATATCCGAAAACAAATTGAGAATTAATTCATTTCAGTATACAAATGATTGAATGTTCAAATAGCCAGTGCAATCGTTCATTCCTCAGACGCCGCATACGAACCCCTTTAGTTCAACACTCCCGAGGTCGCTAGGAAAGTCATAAATCACTTGGAAATCAGTCTGTACATTTATGCAGAACGAGGAAGAACCTGATAACCCGGCGGCATTAAAACATCGAACATCACTATATTACAACATAATGAAGCCAATTTGAAAAAACAAATGGGCTTGTCACTACAATGCACATCTTTATATATACACATTGAATCATCGCGAATGTAAACAGGGCCTAACGTCTCATTAAACGGATTCCTGTAGCATAAACTACGGGGTGGGTGGGAAAATGGACGCGAATCCTGGAGCGAGAACGTTCTCCGGCTTCATTGTGTTTAGCGGAATGTGGGCGTTGAAATACTATCTAAGTCCCCTATTAAATTGAAAATCTATATTATTTATATCTGCTAGAAGACCGGTACAGTTAAGCGATTTCCGATAGGTGTACGTCTTGTGATGCGGATTTGACTTGTCGGAATCGAAAAGTTTTACGAAAGATTTTACAGTCACGTTTGCTCAGAAATCTTATTATCCCAAAGCTCCTCCTCAGATAAACATCAGTATTGTTCGAGACAAATGGAAAGTCTTGGATGTGAGGATAATCAATGAATATTGAAACTGATTACTAAACTTTCAATTAATTAATAGCTCTCTGGGTCATAATTATAGCTTTAGGATTTCAACTCCTTTGCGGTCTATTTTTTCTTCATGGACTTCCAGATAACACTCGAAGATTTCATGATAACAATTCTAGAAAGAACGGATTGTCAAAAATATTGTAAAACATAGTTTTATTTTGTTTAGTAGCAACTTAAACTGATCATCACATTCAACGGATTTTTTTGTCTGAACGTAGTTTGAAGAACGGTCATACCTTGATGAGCCAATGAATATGATCAAACTAGGACCCAAATTAGGAAGAAAGTTGAGTTTTAATACAATACTTTCTCCAATTGTATTCAAAAATATCTCTATTAAAAATTTCTGTTGATTTCGAGGATCTTCAGTTGAATTTTTAACTGTTTTCATTCTGGATTTCTTGAAATTTCAACCGAAAACCATTCCCTTCATGTTCTTTGTATAATATTATTACTACATCTGACTTAAGCTTGATCTTTTTCAATTATAATGTTATAAAACGATACCCGTCTTTGCGATACCCGCAATTGGGTGTACACTTGTGCTGGGTGTAAATGCTTCATTATAAGCATCAATATTTCAATGATTGAGTTCGAATCATTAATCGATTAGGCCGATACTTGATGAAAATCTAAATACATAATTTAAATAAAACTAAGTAGTATAAATATTCAATAGTGTTGGCGTTTACTTGATGTAAATACATTATAATTGAATATGAATTCAAATTCAAACACTTGAACTTATGATTTACACTTTATTGACTACATAGCATGACACGCTTCGTCGTTACAAACGACTTCTTCAGATGCTAACAGAATAATGACCCATTATGTAGCTATGTCGATAAAGTGTAAATCATGAGTTCATGTGTTTGAATATAATTTTATATTCAACTAAGTAGTTTTCTGATTTTCACTATAATTAATTTCAAACATGACAATATTCTTTCTCCAACACAGTGGCTTCATCAGATGTTGATAATAAACATTGCGGACAGCATGTATATATCCTGAAGTGTGTGAAAATGCCATAGAACACTGTTCTTTTTTGTATGGAATGACTATACAACAGATTTGTTCTGAATTTTGGGGGATTGACCATAGAATACTTTTCTTCGATTGCCTTTTACTGCAATAAATTTAATAGAGGAGAATTATTGATTAAAACTTGCTCATTTAATATTCTATTTGATTTCTTCCTCCTAACAGGATTAGTTTATAACATTTACGTTCCATATGCAATATTTTAAAGTTGTTGTCGAGACATGATTCTCTTCTAAAAGATGTGTTCCATACGGTTATATTTTTAGCGTCTTTGGTGTTCAGATATTCTAAGTCTGAAATTCCTGACATTTTGACCAACATGTACTTTGAGACAAGTACGGCAACTCAACTCATTTTTCCACCGATTTATCATCAGGCGAAATTTTATCTTTCTCATTTCTGATGTGCCTACCCACGGTATTCGGAATTTTGAAATACATCGTTAAATTTCTATCAGATAAAAACTTCGAGATTTTTGATATGGGGTTGCGTAAATACGTTAATGTTCTGAAATTTTTATGACTATCGGTTACTTTAGGATATACTTGAGAAATTGCCTCATTATATAATCTTTTTTTAAAATGTTATTGACGAAACAAAGATTTGATCCATTGTTTTGTGCGATCAGTTAAATAATATTCAATTCTTTAGTGTAATTATCGTCGGATAAAGGCATATTTATCAATCTTCGTATCATACTGTTGATTTGTGATGGAACGGATCACGGATCCGTTCCAATAACAGCTCAGTATATCATCAACATCTGATGAAGCCACTGTGTTGGCGAAACATTATTGTTCTGTTTTGAATTATTTAAATTGAAATAAAAAAACTAATTAGTTTTATTAATTATGTTATTTAGATTTTCATCAAGTATCGGCCTAATCGATTAATGATTTGAACTTAATCATTGAAATATTGATGCTTATAATGAAGCTTTACACCCAGCACCGGTGTACTCCAAATTGCAGGGTAAATTACAGAAAATAATATGTGGACTATTATGCTAATGAATCATGCTATTAATACCATCTCAAAATCACTGAAAATTATGGAAATATGTATCAAAGCGATAACAATATCCATCATATACATTAGACATAAGGTTTATAGGGAAACACGACATGTTATTCAATCTGATGTAAACAATAATGAAAGGGTTATTTCTCCCTAGACCAGTCCTCGAACATGAATTTTCATTTTCGTCAGGAAAAATGGCGAAAGAAAATTTGAATAAAAATTTTTGAATGAAATTGAAAAAAGGAAACTATAGTTTTTTTCACAACAACGCACAAAATGAAATTGTAGATTCGAGAATTTGTTTATTATTCATTTATACTCACCTAAATGCCCCACAATATGAATTGTTATTCTCAAATCCTTGGTCGGTAGGCACGACTCTTTCCAAGAATTTTGGCGTCAAAGCTAGAGATGCTATAGCCGCAAGCAGCCATTGATCCCCCAAATCACCAGCTTCGACTTGAAAACGTTGGATATCGTTTGTGTTTTCGTTCAGAAACTTCGGTCTTTGGCAAATTTCCTGCAAAAAAGTATTTCTTGAGAAAATTCTATGATCAGTGATGATTAGAATTTTAAAACTATTTGTTCCATAGCAAATCTCGGGAAGAGCGACCACGAATATTTTGGAACATATTCTAGAAAACAGAAAAAGAATTGCCGGAAAATAAACATTCCAGGTAAAATTTAAAATACCAGAAAAGTTTTATCGCTTTTACATTAGAGTTCATTCGATCTAGTAAGTCTATGGTGCATCGATGGAGTCACCTAAATGATCGTTATTTTTCACTGCTGAGTATCTAATTTCTGAAATAGTTCCAATATACGCTTATTTAATGAGGCTGAGGGAGTGATTTGAGGACATTTGTTGTTAAAATAAACTAAACATCCTTGCTTTTAGATATCAATAGTTTCGTTCTGCTTTATCTTGGACTCCTGCTTGGAGTCTGCTTTATTTATATATATATATATATATATATATATATATATATATATATATATATATATATATATATATATATATATATATATATATATATATGTATATATATATATATATATATATATATATATATATATATATATATATATTAGTTAAGACTTTATATAAACATTCATCCAATTAATATATCGTTTGGTTATATAATAGTGAGGTACTCATTGGTGGCAATAAGGACTATATTTATAGTATGGTATTCAGCCGTTTGTTCGGAATGAGTATCGGTTATTTATGTAATCGAAATTTTTGCATGGTAAAGTGCATCGTTCTGCATATTTCAAACGTCAGTACCTTAAATGTTTGATAGAAATTCCTCTTTTGCAAATATATGGAGATATTACATTTGTGTCAGCAGAAAAACATTTTTAATTACGTTCTGATTTCATACGCAAGTAAGATAACTTTCTGTTGATGTAGATATGACCAATTAGGGTATTGAAATGAAGTCATTATATAAACAAAGTATTGACATTAAAATACATATATGAATATATAACATACATATATATATATATATATATATATATATATATATATATATATATATATATATATATATATATATATAGTAAGATAACTTTCTGTTGATGCAGATGACCAATTAGGGTATTGAAATCAAGTCATTATATAAACAAAGTATTGACATTAAAATACATATATGAATATATAACATATATATATATATATATATATATATATATATATATATATATATATATATATATATATATATATATATATAATTCTTTTTTCAGTTTTTTAGTAGAAACAGGCTTATTTTGATATTAAAAACTTTATTTGACAGTTAACGTTTCGTTATATATTACAACTTTGTCAAAACTAATGAATAATTGAATTTGATGAATTACTGTAGGTCACAAAACGTCAAATTTATTAAAAAAAAATTCAAATTAGTTTCTTTTTGAATTTTCAACATGTCACACAGCTCGTGCCACAATCGATTTATTGAAAGACACGTTTGGTGACCGCCTAATTTCACGCATTGGACCTGTGAATTGGCCTTCAAGATCTTGTGATTTAACACCGCTAGACTACTTTCTGTGGGGCTATGTAAAGTCATTGATCTATGCGGATAAGCCACAAACGCTTGACCATTTGGAAGACAATTTTCGCCGTGTTATTGCCGATATACGGCCACAAATGTTGGAGAAAGTTATCGAAAATTGGACGTCCAGATTGGACTACATCCGAACCAGCCGTGGCTTCGGATCAAATGTACTTCCAAAAGATTATCTTTCGAAAAAAAAAATTCTTGTCAATCGAATGATCCATCGGAGTTTTATTGCAATTTAAAGTTCTATACCGCTGAAAAAACACCCTTTATTAACCCTACTCTCGATCAAGCCACGGAGACCGACAGGTTCACAAATTTTGAATTTTTTCCTAAGCGCGAAACATTTAGAGTGATTTTTGGAGTGATGTATGTATTCAATTCGGTATTAATGTTGGAAAAAAATAGTTGTACCGCGGTTATGCTTCCATAAATAAGCCTCCTTCGCACGATTCCTGCATCTTATCTCGCGCCATTTGTCTTTCACACTATTTACGTTTTCTCACACCCACATTCTGTTACGCGATTATTGTTCGAACGTAGTGGATAAACAAGGAAGCATCGCAACAACTGATAGAGAACGAAAGGAAATGTTATCGAAAATATCCCGGTCTTAAGGTGCGCGCAACTTGGATAATTCTCTGTCATAATTTAGAAACGGTGAGAAATCTGAAGCTACCATCAGTGCCGTGATTATTTCCAGATCGTCCATTTTTCCCACCGGTCGCGATTTTCAACGTTGATATACAGCGAGAGAATTGAATTAGGTGGAACTGAAAGGATATCTTGCAACTGGCGATCTTATCGTTATAACAACTGGGATTAAATAATGACATTTTGACTTGAGTTAATTGGGACATTATGGATCAAACCAGCGCTTTTCACAATCTTTCATCAGCAGTATCATAACATTTTTAGGGTGTTTTTTTGACAAAAGACCTTAGGATTGTGCTTTCAATTACGTTTTGCATTGTGACCTTTCCAAAAAGACATCAAACTCACCTTAAACTCCATATTGTAGGACTGGAAAATGATGAATGGAAACAAATTTAATTTGCTTATCATTGGGATGAGTTCAATTCAGATAATGTACATGGTTTTCTTTGCATAACTTCAGAAAACCTAGCTGCATATTAGGCAGATTCTGCCTCAAGTAGTCTTCAAGAGAATCCGCTTTTTCATAGTTACTTCTTGGAAAATGACAATACATAATTTATTGCTGCCCTACAGGTATTATAACTTCATAATATCCACTTTTCTGAGATAGCAAAAGTAGTAGTAATAGTACTAATAATATTTAAACAACTCAAAAATTGAATCTACATCAAAACAACAAACAATTCAAGATCAAAATGAAATGTGAAGTCGAAAAAAACATAGAGAAAATTCGGAAGCTATTACAACGAAGATATTTTTTTGCAAAATAGAACGATGATGCCACCAGCCCACAAACCACACCAAACTGTCGTTTTTTCGGGATCCATCGGTAATTTTTGTATGGCATGTGGCTGTTCATCACTCCAGAAGAGACAGTTTTGATATTCATATCCGTCAAGCCAGAAATGAGCCTCATCGCTGGACACAATTTTTCTATAAAACAAAGGATTTTCGTTAAGCTGATCTAAGGCCCATTCACCAACAATTAGACGTTGTGGTAGGTCATTCGGCTTCAATTCTTGCAGAAGTTGAATTTAATAGGCTTTCAAACCGAAATGAACACGTAAAGTTTTCCATGTGGTTGAGTAACACATGCCCAATTGCTGAGAACGGCGATAAATTGACATTTCACGATCCTCATCAACACTGTACGCTACTGCAATATTCTCTTAAGTACCCACTGTACGCACTCGAGACAATGGTTTAATGTCCAACAAAGGAAACTTGGTGCGAAATTTTGTGATAACAGCACAAATTGCTGATTCATCATGTCGATTATGACGACCATAATATGGTCGTAACAAACGATACACATTTTTCACAAAGCAGGAATTTTGATAGTAAATTTCAATTTTCAATGATAAAAATTTCTGAATAAGCTACATGTATTATAAGATAATAAAAATATTTTGAACGATATTAACTTTTCATTTATTCAATACATGAAAAAAAAATTGTTTTGTTATCGGTCACCAAAAATGAGAAATAAATAAATAATTTTAATTGCATAAGTGGATGAAAAATGCTATGCAATAGTTTTATTGCGGCAGTCCCCGAGTGCCACCCTATTTTTGTAATGGGTGATTTTCTTCAGATTTAAATTCTTTCAACGTTACTCATAATAAAGTGTAATCATTGCTGTTATGAAAAACCATATGTAAAATTGGCAACACTGCACCATTTTCGGTACGATATTACGAGATCGCAGAAGAAGTAGTTAGCAGAATGTGATGCCAGCAACGCTCGTCGCAAACGACTCTTATGGAGATTGCAGGTTGCAGAAACAACAATACCATGAAAATCTAGAGTTCGTGGCGGTCTCCACTCGGGATGGTCGTTAAAGGTGTTAAAAATTATACCCGGGAGCGCCTTGAATATCGATTTTATCTCTTCGAAAAAGTCCCCACTTAATGTGGGGAGTAATCGTTAAAATAGTTAGCAAGAAATACGACATTTTCATTGCCGACTGCGACTTGTAACGCCTTGCGCGACAAGTTTTTGCCTTTAATTGCTTATTTATTACTTCACTTGCATGCCGATAAATTTTCAGCGGTTGTTCTGTGGAGATATTTAGCACGCTTTCAACGATCGGCGTTCAAAATATTTTTAACGGAGGCAAATTTTCCGCGGTTGGATGGCATTATTTGAGGACTGACATGATGTGCGCATTTCTTTTTCAATACATGAATGAATTACTTGGCGGTTTCAGGTTTTGAGCTGGTAATTGTTGAACTTCTCATTTATTTGAATATATCAGAAATATCTTCATTAAAAAGAGTCATTTTCAATGGATGATGCCTAATTGAAATAGATGAACTATTTTAATTTTAATCACTTAGTTATGAAGCTTTTGAGTATTTTATCTTGCACATGTTCTCCAGCCTTTATTTTCGTGATTTTATGAGATGACGGTTGAATATTAGTATTGAAAACGTTTAATAATCGTTTCCTATAATAATTTGCTCAGAAAATTATGATGACGGATGGATACATCTGTTCATGTTTTTCAAGTTCTCAACGTTGATACAATTTTCATAATATTGAATTAAATTAAACTCTTGGCTTAATGTTTCACGATTATATTTAACAATATGAATTTGTCGACATGTTTAGAGCGTGAGCTCATTTTCAAGACTGAAATACAGTAAGGAACTAACAACAAATTTATATCTATACAATGGATGTAAGGAGGGGGGATAATTGAAAATCTAAGTGTTCATTTACGATGTCTTCTTTTTTCTTCCAAGAACTGCATATTTCAATTGCCTCTAAAAGTTGTAAACGTTTCCCTTTATTACCTGCGTGTAAGCACTTGGTTTTCTCAAAGTCTATAAAGTGGTTAGAGTTAATACAATGTTCAAACATTGTATAAACTCTAAAAAACATTTAATTTGATTCAAAATTTAATTATGTTTCATCAAGAGTTAAGCGAGAATTCAATCTCAGTTATTTTCATAATTGCGGTCTTGCCTTTGGACCCTTTCGGAAGTCATTTGATAGAGTTCAAATAATTGCAATGGAAATAAGAAACCACAAACTTGGCATCTTAATTGCAACCGGAAATTGATGAAAATTATGCGAACTTTTTTAGCAACGAATTTCATTGGCATAATAACTGGAATTAGCTTAGCCGAGGAACGATAAAGAACAAAATAATAACGTATAATAACTTTTTGGGAGCACAGACGCTAACTAAAGTGATCACCCACCGTAGCAATAAACAAACAGAGCAGGTAGAGAAAAACGGTCCTAGAAAGTGATACCTTTATAGGGTTACAAAATTGCAGTACAGGTCTGAGTGAAGATTCATATCTTGCGAAATTCAATTTGTGTTAGTGAGTAGTCAATTTCAATATTATTATATTTCACAAGTTCACCTGGTATTATTCAGAATCAAATCTATGTGATAAAGCTCGTTGAAATCTGGTTTTTATCGAGTTACTGGAAATATTAGAAAAATACAGGGTGTTTCATTGAAATGAATCCTATGTACTAGTTAGATTTTCGTGTATCACTCTGTATTTTCGAATTTATATTGCGAAAGCATACAGTTGATGTCCAAAGTTGATGTATCTCAGCGTTTCATTGAATGTGTGAAATTAAGAGAATCTATTGAAATGACTCGGCATAAATCAATAAAAATTAAATGAGAACTCACGTGTGGCCTCATCCATATAATTGGATGCAGAGCAATCTTCTTGTGGTGGTAGAGGGATTTTAGAGCGGGTGGAAAGTCTGAATCTTCGAAAAGGATACCTCGTTCCCTACAATTTCTTCGAATTGCTTGGTAATTATTGTTTCTCTGCCTTTCCGTTGTACAATACCTGTAAAATAACCAACGTTATAATAATGGCGTAAAAAGAATTGATTGTAGAAATATTTGATGAAATCAAGCTGATTAGATATATATTTACATCTTGACAGTCAAGTTGGCAGACTTGAATTTTTCAATGCTAACCATGGTTTTTAATAAAGACATATATGTTTACTGTATGGCGGAATTGATAAAGAGTTTCTTCTGTATCTGGTATTCACGCTATGTTCAATAAAGTAATAACTGTCTATCTTTTTTTCGTGAAAATTGTTCAATCGCTGCTAAACTTCACGAAAAAATGATAGACAGTTGTAACTTCATTGAACAAAGCGTGAATACTAGATATAGCAGGAACGCCTTATCAATTACGCAATACAGTAAGTCCATATGTCTTCGAAGCTACTCCTATTTGGCACTAAGAATTTGCCATAAAGTCTGTCATAAAGACCTGGATGAAAACAAAGAAGAGATAGATTATGATTCATCAACTGGTAAACATTTGAAAGCGAAAATGAGTGTAAAACAATATATGATAGTGTTACACATTTTTATAATATTGATATTCGCTTCTTCCCAATATTGTTATTACTTAACATATTGATAAGTTTTTCTCAAATTATTGAATTAGATACCTTGATATGTATGTATGTATGCAGGTATTAAATATTGCAGAATATAAGACAAGACATTCTTCGTACACACCACAGGCTACGGTCTTTGTGATTAAATGTATAATCTCTATTTAGGAAACAAAATTGACAAGATACATAATAAATTTTTCTTAAATAAATATATATCTGTTTGTGATTCACATAATATCATACATTTTTTTTTCAAATTGGTAACTTTAGCATATGAAATATCTTTAACTTTTATAGTTTGATAGCACCAACTTCAGTAATTATTTGCACTAGGGAAAATCCTTGAGAAGAAATGAAGTTTTTAGCTTCAGGCAAAATTCAGTTGTCAAGTAGAAATAAGAAAATCTGTTTAGCAGATCTGTATAAGTTTCTACACAATCGTCGCATCATTGGTTGAACATAAGAAATATCGAATAGTGAAACTAGGTATTTTTATGTAATCAAGTGAGGCCTGTATTTATTTATGAATTCATTTAAATCCAGAGTTACATAGAAACATTTACAGGCAATCTCAAGTACAATTATTAAACAAAATAGAAGAACAGAAACAGCGCCGCAAATCCTGCAGAGGAATATAATTTTTCCTGTTCGCAGCTCTGATTTACAGAAAAGAAAAAAAAAAGAAACAAAAAAAAAAGAATTAAAAAAAAAAAAATCCGGTTTGATTATCGCATGTACCAGCACACAAAAAGTATTCCAGCGACACATCACTCATCACTCATTCATACAATACCTCTCATACACTAATTTATTTTCCTTTTCATTCCATTTGGCTTTCTATACCTTTCCCCATAGCTGATGGCAGTAAAACTGTCTTCAAGAACATTAAATGAAATATTTTTTTTATTCTCTATACATAATATTCAATATTTAGTTTAATTCTTAACAGTATGTATGTTTTCGTATACCCACTCTTTTAATTTCTCATGAGGTGTTTTTTAGTTATATCTAAATCCTTCAAATTATTTGGCAGTTGATTAGAAATTTGTATTGCTTTTATGCAACAACTCTTTTCGTTTACCTATGTACCCTTGTCAGTGGTATAATTTTATGCCTACTTTTACTAGCTGAGTTTATATAAATATTTTTGAGACCATTATAGTAATACTTAAAATTTTCCAGAGAAAACAGCTGATGTAAAGTCATGGGTTTCTTTTCAACAAACTTATTTTCAAAAACTAATGTCAATAACCTTTTCTGTATTTTTTGTAGTTGCTCCAGATTATTTTCAAAGGCTTCTTCCCATGCAATTATGCCGTAGCTTATAATGCTATGAAACAGAGCATAATATATCATAATTAATATTTTTATCACTAAATTAAACGATATTTTATGAAATTTGTGAAATTTTGTGAAAATTAAGTATTTTGTTTTTATCATATAATTAACATGTTCATTTCATCTCATATTACAATCAAACATAATACCCAGGTATTTACAACTATTCACTCTCTTCAGTCTATTATTATTTATGTTTAATACAAAATTTTTGGCACACTAACACAATAATTTTCGAAGTTAATACATACTGTTTTATTAACATTCAGAATTTAGACTTTAAACAATACGTCGGTAGGGATTGCGTTTAACTATCTACATGAGTTATTGTGCAAACATAAAGAATGAAAAACAGGAATCATAAACATTATTGTTTATATATATATATATATATATATATATATATATATATATATATATATATATATATATATATATATATATATATATATTCCGATGCTCAATGGAGAGCCTTATCAGATTTTCTTCTACTTATCCGGAATGCATTCCTTTTCATCCTCCACATACCATGACTTATTTTCAATGTACTAAATCAGATGATTTGTAAAGCAGATGATTTATACTGCCAAAAAAAAATTCTGAATGTAATCAGGTCTGTTGATTAACTGACATATGTCACA
This sequence comes from Henosepilachna vigintioctopunctata, assembly GCA_030704895.1. Classification (NCBI taxonomy): domain Eukaryota; kingdom Metazoa; phylum Arthropoda; class Insecta; order Coleoptera; family Coccinellidae; genus Henosepilachna; species Henosepilachna vigintioctopunctata. Next base: position 5,906,726 of record JARQZJ010000095.1, on the reverse strand, counting down.
GTGTTTTTCCGAAATTAAAAGTGGAGAAAAATGTTCTCAATCTTCGTGTTTATATTAGTATTCATAGCGTTGTTCATTGCTGGCATACTGGTCGTATCTTCGAATGATTACGAACGGATAAAAAGCAACTTGAAGAATAGACTGTCCGAATACTCTATGACCACAAATAATCACATTCTAACATCTCTGGAAGAATTAGACAATCGATTAGAATCGCTGAAGAATAAATTGGAGGAAAAGCGACAAGAGGTGGACGATTCGAAATCAGAAGTCTCTAAGACCACCGAAAAGATACAGGCGTTAAGCGAAACATCAAAGCAGGTATTGAGAATTTTGAAATTTGATTCTTCGAAAATCTCGATGATGAATATGAAAGAAAGCGTCTCTTTTCCATAAACAAAACAAGCACAATTTTTTGTTTCATTTCAGATATGTCTTTAATACACTCTTTGTTGAAGTTATACATTCTTATTTGAGATTTCTAAAATTTATTTGATGATAACTTCATATTATGAAATTCGGAAAGTATACTTCTGTGTTCAGAATTTGGATGAAATATTAGGTATATCATTATATATGGGAAATCGCCCAAAAATAGGGTGCTTTTTCAAGAGTAGTTTTTTTTTAATCGAATGAAACACTCAAGTTGCATCATATATTCAAAATTTTAAAATTTTCAAAATTTTTCAAGAAATTCAAAAATTTCAAAATCAAAATTGATAACCTGGCCTTTGCCATTTACATCTTAAAGACAACTTCATATAAATGTTGTCCGCGTCTCCGTATCAAATGGTCCATTGGGAAGGTCCAATTTTGCGTCACTTTTTTGAGCATTTCGGCCTGCGTCCCACGAATTACGCGTGTTATGTTATCCTGTAAGGATTCAATCGTGTTCGGCTTCTCCACAGACACTAACGACTTTACAAAGCCCCACAAGAAGTAATCCAGAGGCTTCAAATCGCATGATCTTGGCGGCCAATTCACAGGGCCATTCGAGAGATAAGCTGATCACCAAATTCATCCTCCAATATGTCCATTGTTTCACGAGCTGTGTGGCACCGTTTTGATGAAACCACAAGTCAACCAAGTTCAACTCGGCCAACTGGCGCAAAAAAATATTGCGTATCATGGCTCGATATCGTTTGCCGTTGACGGTAACGTTTCTTCCACAGTCGTCTTCGAAGAAAAGTGGACCGATGGTGTCACTAGCCCATAAACCACACCAAACTGACGTTTTTTCGGGATGCATCGGTAATTCTTGTATAGCATATGGCTATTCATCACTCCAGATGCAACAGTTTAGTTTATTTACATATCCGTTACGCCAAAAATGAGCCTCATCGCTGAACACAATTTCTTGATAAAACAGCGGATTTTAATTAGGCTGTTATAAGGCCCATTCACCAAAAATTAGACGTTGTGGTAGGATATTCGGCTTCAATTCTGAATATTATAGCTTTTCAAACCCAAATCAACATGTAAAATTCTTCATGTGGTTGAGTTACACATTGCCAAATTGCTGAGAACGGCGACGAATTGACATTTCACGATCCTCATTAACACTGTACGCTACTGCAATATTGTCTTCAGTACGCACTGTACGCATGCAAGACAATAGTTGAATGTCTAACAAAGTAAACTTGGTGCGAAATTTGGCGATAACAGCACGAATTGTTGATTCACCAGGTCGATTATGACGACCATAATATGGTCGTAACGGACAATACACATTTTTCAGTTTGAAAACGTTGCTCGTTTGTAAGTCTTTCCATAATGAAATGACAGAGTAAACTGAAAACTTTTCACTCCAATAGATGACGTTTGGATGCCCTTACAGACCAGTGCTGCCAACCTGAAAAACTCAACTTTTAAAAAACCACCCGTATAAAACAATTTTCAATGATTGGAATTAGATTTGAATATTAAGCTTTGTATTAAACTTGTTATAGTTTACAATCGATAAAATATATACTTATTTGGAGTTAGTTGAAATTACTTGTTCACAACTTTGGTGTACAGAACTATTGCGTGAAAAAACTTTATTGAAAGTGTCTACATGAGAAATACTGCAAAACCATTGTGAATTAGACCTATTTTGGAGTAGTGCTTACTACTCTTTAACCGGAAGAACTACTATCACCGAAAGGAACCGATTAAATTGTATATAATATCACCACTTTTTCTGATCTTGAATAAATTTTTCATCAAGTGCTTTAACTTATTCATTCATTTTGTATAAGGACGATCAACACTAGGTCATGTTGAATATATATGTCTTAAGTATTTGAACAGTTAATTAGAGAGATAGAAATGAATATTTCATCTGATTATTTACTTTTATTACGTGGGGTTTTAGAGGAGAGGGACTTAGTCAATCGTGTTCAATTTAATGTAGATGCCTAAACAAATATCATTTATTATTTCACATTTTTTCCTCTGAAAAATACAGTATGAAATTTCAGGAAAATTAGGTTCAATGGTAATTATATAATAATATCTACAAATTGAAGCTGTTTACTATTGACGTGCTGCCAACAATATACAAGCGTGGAATGTTACTCATAATATGGCCAAAAGATTAGCAACAGATTAGCAGAATTGAAACAAGAAACAGCTACAAATGACTGAATCAGATGAAAGTTGAAGGATCAGATGATTTCACCAAATAACCCTTAGATATCTTTTTCACGAAGTAGAGTAATTTCCATTTATTATTTAATGTCATCATTGTCATAATGATCAGGGACGTTTAAAGTAAAAACGGAAATATCGGAAATAAACGTGAGATGAGTTGTGAAAAGCAGAATCTCAAATCTCATGATATCTCACTAGGATGTCATGATGATGACTTCTCCTAGGCATTTCAACTCGTATCTGATGTTTGGTTATACTATAACCTATCATCCACGAGCAGATAAAAATTGAAGAACCAAAAGAAGCTATTTTTTTCTATTTTCTTTGTACTTTCAGGTGAAATTATATTACTTGGGACTGAAACACGATATTGTCAAATCAGAACAGGATTGTCTTACTCTGTATCAACAAATCGATGAATATAAAATGCGTCAACTTCAGCTACGTAAAGAAGTCCAAGAGAATATAAAATATTATTATAAACTTCTCGACACGATACAAAATTTTAAATTTATGGACGATAATCGTAGTACAAGGACTACATCTTGTAAGAGCTGTGACAAGATAAATGATAAATCTTTCGAAGAAGAATTTCATTTTGTGAATAGGTACAATTCTAGAAAATATATGGAGTAGTATCACTATCATCAAACAGTATCTGTATATTTTGTATAAATAGAGATTCGTGAAAGAAATATTGCTCATTGAAATTAGTTTGTGATTTTTATTACTATAAGGGATTATATATACTCGTTTAATAACTCGATAGTGGTAAAATTCCTTATTCAAAGGTATGAAAGGTTAGTAATACATTAAAATTAAAACACTTGACTTAAGTTTCACTGAGTATATGAACAACTCTACATAATATAATCAGTGAAACTTTTGGCAAGTGTTTATAATGTTTCACTAAGTGTTAAGCGACTTTCAATTCACATATTTGACCAACGACTTCGGAAAAATTATTGGAATGACTGTACATGTTTCGGTTTTGTACCCATCATTGAAAATTCTTACCATAAGTTATTTAATTTGTGAAAACTTTTGAAAACAGGTGAAGATCGCGAAGAAGTTGAAGAATGTCAAGTATTGAGTTTGTTTTCATTGGAATATCACTATATATTCGAATTTTATTGTGAGGAAAATTCCTCCGTCATTTGTTACACCATATTCATCAGAAACAACAAATTGTGAACACTGTTCCTTAACATGCAAAGGTTAATATATTGAATGAACTTGGTTTTGCCTGCCTCCGTGGCTTAGTCGGTAAAAGACTCGACTATGGTGCGTTAGGTTCGAGTTCGACCCCGGAGAAAGTATAGGTGTATGCGATTGTCTATGATTTGGGTATTTTAATGATGATAATTGCTATAATATATAATATAATAATATACATTGATCACAAGCCCATTCGACGTTCGGAACCGGCGTTAAAATGTAGGTCAACTGAATTGAAGAAAAAATTTATCTTAACAAAAATCCGGTTCATAATACCAAATCACGCATAATTAAAGTGACCAATTTTTCACACAAAGTGAGTGTAGTTACAAACACTGTAACTACACTCACACTTTTATTGTTCTTCAATGAGAAAAGTTGATTATTATGAATTGAAATATTATACAAAATATTTCTTCAATTACGTAGTCATTTTTGTATTTATTGGACGAACAAATTTGCTTCTACACAACAGGTAAGGATTTCAGAAAAAAAATTCTGAGCAGTTTTTTATATTCACTTCTTAATTATTGACATTTCTCTCAAAATTGAAATATGTAACTGTGTTTTTTCGAGACGTCCATAATATTATTCCTCTTAGCGAGTTTTTGTTGAAAATTTTCAACGTATTCCATTCGAATGTTTGTTGGCTGCATCGTAAATAGAGGGTGTTTTTTTAGAGGTATAGAACTTTAAGTTGGCATTACTGTTGAAGATGGGGACTGGTTAAGACTGAGAAGCGATTTATTCTCAGTTTGGTTTGGCAATTCATCATGAATAGACTCACGCCTGAACAACGCTTGCAAATAGTGCAATTTTTTTTCGAAAATAATGGTTCTGTGCGGAATACGTGTTCCCAATTTTCATAGACGAATTTTGTTTAGTGATGAAGCGCACTTCTGGTTGAATGACTACGTCAACAAATAAAACTGCCGCATTTAGAGTGAAGATAATCCTCAAGTGTATCTCAAAATACCGTTATATCCAGAAAAACTGACTGTTTGGCGCGCTTTATGGGCTGGTGGAATCATTGGTTCGTACTTCTTCAAAAACGATTATGGCGAGAACGTTACACTCAATGGTGTATAGAGCCATGATTACTAATTTTTTCATTCCTGAATTGAACAGCCATGATGTCCAGGAGCTGTGGTTTCAACAAAACGGCGCAACATGCCACACAGCTCGTGCCACAATCGATTTATTGAAAGACACGTTTGGTGACCGCCTAATTTTCCGTTTTGGACCTGTGAATTGGCCTCCAAGATCTAGTGATTTAACACCGCTAGACTACTTTCGTGGAGCTATGTGAAGTCATTGGACTATGCGGATAAGCCACAAACGCTCGACCGTTTGGAAGACAATATTCGTCGTGTTATTGTCGATATACGGCCACAAATGTTGGAAAAAGTCATCGAAAATTTGACGTCCAGATTCGACTACATCCAGGCCAGCCGTGGCGGTCATATGCCAGAAATCATATTCAAAATGTAATGTCACAGGACTATCTTTGGAATAAAAAAAATTTCTTATCAATCGAATGATCCATCGTTGTTTTATTGCCATTTAAAGTTCTATACCTCTGAAAAAACACCCTATAGTTACAAATGAATGAAAACCCGTCAACTATTTCCGTGTCGTTATTACAACCAATATATGCAATTTTCAGTCAATATATTCAATGTTTTCTGAACATATATCAATATTCGCTGCTCGGTTTCTAAAGTTCTGTGACCGTACTTGTCACAAATTTAATGCCAGTGCCATTGTCTTTCAATTTTGACACTAAACAACGAATTGTGAGAGGAGAAGTGGTTGATCTGTTTCTCAGTCAAATGTTCTTTTAGTTGACTGATTGCGTTATGTGACATTTCATTACTATTGCAGATCAAATTGTCGATGAAATTTCACTCCAACTAACAAAAGATGAACTTCCAATACAGCATGATGAAATTTGACGACGACTATGGAAAAAAAGCCACAATTCTGATGAATTCTTGATAATTGGGGACATGTTTCAAAGCTCGAAAACTCGACAAAATTTTCAAACGATTTCGATAAATTTCTAATAATTCTAATTTCTATAATAGTTGTTGGCGCTGAAAATTGATCAGAAAAATTTCTGAGACAATTTGAACGATAATCAATGAAAATATAAAAAACATATACTCGTATCACGTAATTCCTTGTGCTAATTGAGAAAAATCACGCATTAGATGTTTTCATATCAAAATGTGTTAGGACATATGCTAATGGAGAAACAAACTTCACTATATCACTCAATCGTTTTAACGAATTTATCATCTATATACAAATATGTTTCACGTGAGAGCCAATGCTAATTCACAAATTAAAAACCTGGTGAAATAACAAGCGACATGTTTCAATCCACAGAACGAAAAAATTTTTTGTTCCTTGCGTGTTTTTCTATAGAATAATATAGAAAGAATAATTTGTTGTATAGAATTTGAAGCAACGTACCCCTTTATAACCAACTCATCTCGGTATCAGAGTTAAGTATTTATTTGTGAATTTAGTGAACCATAGACTTTGTTGACAATGGAAGAAAATCCGAAACAGTTTTCTCCATAACACTTAATGATTTGAGAGATGGCAATGCATTAAGGTAGGCATCAAAATTTCTGCATTTGCGTACAGATACCTAGAGTTCGATTTATTCCCATTTGTATTCTCTTCCTTGTCGGAGTTTTTGCAGTCGCTTATCGTAAATGGTCAGTGATCTTCGCACTCATCTTCCCACTGACGACTAGAAGGCGATCCTTAATTCGATCTCGAAAGGCCGTTATTTGTTTCTGGTTCTATTGTTTCGCCGGCAAACATTGATTAGGTAACTGGATTTCTTGCAATATGAGCTGAAGATTGATATGAGTAAAATATCTCTTACAAAACGGTTTGCAGTAGGTATCTTATTTTCCTGTTACTTTGGGTATCATTGGCGCAAGGGGCACTAAGCCTTCCTGGAAATATAATTTGCTTCTCACATTCCCAACTGTGTATTCGATTTCACTTAAAACGGCATATCAATAGAGTCAGTTCGTAATCGAAATTTGATTTCTTCATATTAAGTACTTATTAGACGTATCAATTTCCATCAATGGTTCAATTTTGTATGATATGGATTGGTTAGAAATTTTTTTGACTAGATGTATAGTTTACTAAGTTTATGCCTTGTTCCGTTACTAGAATTCCTGAAAACAATTTTTTTATGTTGTGACGACTCCAGAAAATATGCTCAGTAATAAACACATTAAACGTTTGTGTAGAATGTATAGCGAGTAATAAAGCAGTTGGAAGAGACTTGTCTGCTTATTCGGAGACTTAGTTCAGAACAAGCAAGGACTGAAACAGCTAAATAGGATCGTTTCCTTGTTTCTGGCGATCTAAGAAATAAAATGGCCTCTTCGAAGTCATCTTCAAGAACACAAATGTAAACATTAGTCACAAGAAAGTTTGTACGCAACTGTATGCTGATAGTTTGTCTTCACACACTCGAGATTTTGAGCCACTGATTTCTTATGCCCAACACATTGAATGCTTGAATTTTGAGCTAATACACTCCTCTTGGGCAAAAAGAAAATTGGAAATCCGTACTGTTTTCCAATGAATACTCTGTATAACAGGCTCACATGGTTTCATAGAAGTAGCGATGACCTGACGGAAGTTATACTGGAGCATGTTTTTCTGATCGACTCAAATTCATCAAGTTATGGCTTGAGGAGACATGTTGCACTACTGATGGATATTCCAGTAGATGACAGAAAATTCAATAAAAACAATGTGAGGATTGAGGATGTGAGAACACAACTGGGATAATTAATGAAAATCTGGAAAATGTTCAAATGACGTTATTTTTTGACCAACTCACACTCCAAATTGAAATTCGATTGGACCTATGTGGAACGAGATAGTTCGTTGAGTGTGACCTTCACGAAGACATGTCTGGTCTTCAGATAATTTGCGATGTTTTGCGGCATACTGGTGCCAAAATAAAAATATATGCCACAAAATACGATTGGAAATCTGCCTGATCCAGAGTATACATTGTCAGTTGTAAGCTGTTGACACGTTCAACGATTTCACAAGTTCTTCATTTCATTTCATTCTTAAAGACGAGAAGAATATCTGTATAAAATTGGTTGATCATCCCAACTTCATCGTAAGCTTTGGAACCTTTCAATTTTTATTTTCATTTTTACGATTGAGTGTGAACCAAACTGTTAGAAGTTGTTTTTTATCTCACAAACGATGTGAAGATCATCGCTTTGAGATATTGAATTACCTATGTTATATATGATAATATAACATAAGTCACAGGAAAGTTTTTACACGGTTGTATGCTGATAGTTTGTCTTGGCACACTTGAGATTTCATCCACTGATTTTTAATGCCCAACACATTGAATGCTTGAATTTTGAACGAGTACATTCAGCTTGGCCATTAGCGAATTGGAGTTTTGTACTGTTTTCCAATAAATGGTGATTCTGTCTACCAAGCACAGATGGTTGCGTAAAAGTAGCAATGACCTAATGTGAGATATGCTCGAGCTTATTTTTTTGATAAACATGAAACCTGTCAAGGATCAGTTATTGCATGGGGAGACATGCATTATTCATAGCTATTGCTGAGGTGACGCTGAATATAATCAAGACAGTTACTGAATATCTAGAAGATGTTCAAATAACATTATTTCTTTAATATCCTCGCAATCCAGACTTGAATTCGATTGGACCCATGTGGAATGACATAGTTCGTCAAGTATGACCTTCACGGAGACAAGGTTGGCCTGCAGATAATCTTAAAGTTTGGCGGCGTACTGGTGCAATAAAAAAATATATTCCACAAAATGCGATTGGAAATCTGTCTGATCCAGAGTATAAGTTGTCATTGGTAAAATGTTGGCACATCCAATGAAAGATAAAAAGAGGACTTGTATAAATTGGTTATTCATCTCAACGTTATCGTAAAGTTTGGACCTTTTAATTTTCATTTTCATTTTTACGATTTAGTTTGAACAAAACTATGAGAATTTGTTTTTCATCTCACAAACCATGGGAAGATCATCGTTCTAAGTTAGTGAACTATCTATATCTCTCCTTTCCGTTCGAAAAACTTGAAAGTCTTTATATATTTGTATTTTGAGTTTGAAAATTGATAAACAACTACTGAAAAAATCACATTACTTATTCTGTCAAACCAACAGTAATGGATGTGTTATGGAATCCATACGCTCTCTATTTGTCCAACACGAAAGATAATCATGCCAATTAACAAACAATTGAAATAAGATTCGCATAAACAACGAACCGTCACTACCGCGAACTATTCAGCGAAACGCACAAACAGAACGTAGTTGTGGTCGCCGCAAAAGCGGCCGATACGTTTTTATTTCGTCGCATCGCCGTCGCAAAAAACCGTCGGCTGTTTGCATACATTTTTTCCTACTCGAATTCACGGTCAAATGATTTTACTTCGGAATTTGTTCTGTGTTTTTACGTAACGCCGTTTCCGGAAGAAAGAAGCTGGGAGACGATTCCGCAACGTCTTTACGGTTACGATGCAGTTTCAGTTGCGGTTTATTGGACGTTTGGACGTCTTAAACCGAGATGACCGTTTCCCATATACGCGACAGATTGAAGCGAGAAAGAGACTTGAAAAAACTTAACTATCCGAGAATCATATCAGACTTGTTATGAGGAATATTATGAGATGAATAGTAATATATTTTGTTGGACGGTAATAAAAACTACTTTTAATTATTAACTCAAATGTTTGAACACTGGAAAAAAATTGAAAGTGAAAAATAAATTGAAAAATTGTAAAATATAGACATGTAGCAAGACAAGATGGATTTTAAAATTAGAATACTATTGCTCTACCATATAATTGTATTGCAAGAACCTTAAATAAAGATTATTATTATTCTATAGATTGAGGCCATGGTTATTCATTTCTTTTGTTTTACAACTCATTCTGGAATCTTCAAAATGCAAAGCCTCCTTTGACCCAATCATGAAGTTTTTATTTTGATAGCAATTGTTTGCAGTAATTTAACAAAGGTAAAGTTGAGAAAGGAAACTTTTCATGCCCGTACAAGACAGCATAAGCAATATAATTTTTGATGTATGGGACAGTTTTCTAGCAATTTCAGTCGATTCAATGATTGTAAACCAGTTTTAAAAATTCAACAGACATCTAAAGTCTGTTGTTGACATCTAAAGTTGTTTCAGTATAGCCTGATCTTCAAGTGTTCATTGTTATCGTTGTAACTCAATTTTTAATTATATTTATTGTTCCTTCAGTGTCAGTTCTATTCATTCCGCTTTTTGTATAACATATTCTTCTATTTTTTTAAGATGCTCTTTATAATTTAGTTTTGCGCATTGTAATTTTCTGAAAATTCTTCATTTTTAATTTTTTTTATGTTACTGCGGAGTACCTCATAATGAGACTTATCATTAATAAGTCCTCTGCCTCTATTGAAGTAATGATAATAATTTGAAATAACTGATAAAAGCATTGGCTCAGTAACACAAATTTTGGTTTCCTGTGTTTTATATCATCATTCATGAGGGTAAGTGTTCATTTGCTGGAGATCAATGTCAAAAGTTGTCTCGAAACTCATCTCACAAATGGACAGTCTGAGAGCAGTATCAGAGACATGCCTCAAGAAGACTCCCAGTTGGGCCTCAAGTAAACACGCATACTGCAGAGCTTTCGACCAACTCTCCAATTTTCAGTTGGTGTTTGAAGGTTTCTCAAAATATCACAGACTTGCTTTGTTATTGCCAATAATCACTTGCGAAATTCCCTATATTGATACAGTCATAGTAAGTAGGTATACCTATATCCGTTTAATCTCAAATGATGCCATTTACACATAGTGAATCGACAGCAGCAAATTCATACGTTTGACTGAAAAAGTATTCGATATTTAAAAGATATCGATATATTTATGCGATATATGTAAAAACATCTGGAATGATCCAGTACATTTGTCGAAGAAAAATATCGATATATTTTTACGTGAATATCCCTAATTTATATTACATATGATCTAGTCTTCTCTGTATCTAACGAGATGACAGTTTGGAACAGCTGACTGTAAGCATATGTGAAAATTGTAAAATGTGAGAAATATGTAAGAAATGTGAAAATAGCCAAATTTCCAGAAATTCTGAATTCATAATATCAATAAAGTATTCGAAATGATAGAGACAAAAAAAATAACGATTTCAGAACACGTAGAAGAATATACCTAAAGTTATCAAGAGATACGAGTATATATTGAATGAAAAACGTATGATAATAATAATAAGTTCTAACAAAATAATTAAAACGAAAAAGATATAACAAAGTGCTCAATCTAATCTACAAAAATAGTAACTAATAACTACATTCAATGAAATATTACAAAGAACTCAATCGAAATGAATTCATTTTAGTCAATTTTATTTGTTCACATAACTCCTGATAATAACTTCTATGGAGTCGAAGTGCATGTCACAATTATTGGCAACTCTATTGAATGTAGACTCTATAAACCAAATGGAGGATTGTATTAGCGAGATGGTCCTTGAAGTCTTTACGTGGAATAATTCTGTATTACGAGAATTTTACCAAGGAACACGAAATTTCAAAGCGTACAAGAGAGGAGGGTATTTATCGAACTTCAAGAAATTTGCCAAATTAGATGTCCAAATTGGATCTTTTGCTTTAAAGTGCAATGTTTGAAGCATAATATTAAGGTCTATATATAGTGTTGGTCGTCAACAGACCGAATCATATTATTAAGAGTTAATAAAGTAATTCCGGAAGAATTGAGCCAACTTTTTAAATTAGTTATATTATTTAACTTATATCAAATTAAATATTCCATCAAGCTTTGGGGGTAGTTAATTGGAGTTCTTGAATGAATGATTCAATAGTCATGAATATATAGGGAATATACTTTGTATATAATTTATTTTTGGTAGTAATTGGCAATTATGAAAAATTGTTGGGAATGAATTTATCAAACATTGAACTTTATGGTCTATTGGTTCAACTTTTGAATCATATTTTGTTATTCTGATGTTTCAATTATTTTCATTTTCTGTCTTAGGTTTGAGGAAAATTAAATTGAAATAACATGTTTTGAAGAAATGCTTGCTACGCTAGCGAGTGTTTTTTTTGTCTGTCAAAACATTGTAATTCTTTAATTGATAGTGAAGCATGAGAATCATTTTTTGTCATTCTGATACTTAAATTATTTTTATTTTCTGTTTTAAGTTTCAATTTTAAGATAACTGGAATTTACATAACGAGTAAGTGTTTAAAAAAAATGTGTGCTACACTAGTGAATGTTTTTTTTGTCATTCAAAACATTGTAATAATTTGATTGATAGTAAAGCATCTGAATCCTTTCTTGCCATTCTTATGGTTCAATTATTCTTATTTTCTGCCTCAATTTTAAAAAAAATTTATTTATATAACGAGAAAATGTTTTGAAAAAATGCTTGCTACGCTAGTCAGTGTTTTTTTTGTCATACAAAACATTGTAATTATTTGATTGATAGTAAAGCATCAAAATCATTCCTTGTCATTCTGATGCTTCAATTACTCTCATTTTCTGTAATATCTTTAAGAAAACTAGAATTTAAATAACGAGAAAGAGTTGTGCAAAAATGCAACGCTAGCGAGTGTTTTTTTTGTCTTTCGAAACATTGTAATTCTTTAATTGCTAGTGAAGCATGAGAATCAGTTTTTGTCATTCTGATACTTAAATTATTCTTATTTTCTGTTTTTAGTTTCAATTTTAAGAAAATTCGAATTTACATAACGAGTAAGTGTTTAAAAAAATGTGTGCTACGCTAGTGAATGTTTTTTTGTCATTCAAAACATTGTAATAATTTGTTTGATAGTAAAGCATCCGAATACTTTCTTGCCATTCTGATGGTTCAATTATTTTTATTTTCTGCCTCAATTAAAAAAAAAATTGATTTATATAACGAGAAAATGTTTTGAAAAAATGCTTGCTACGCTAGTCAGTGTTTTTTTTCTCATACAAAACATTGTAATTATTTGATTGATAGTAAAGCATCAGAATCATTTCTTGTCATTCTGATGCTTCAATTACTTTCATTTTCTGTAATATCTTTAAGAAAACTAGAATTTAAATAACGAGAAAGAGTTGTGCAAAAATGCTTGCTACGCTAGCGAGTGTTTTTTTCGACATTCAAAATATTGTGATTATTTGATCGATAGTAAAGCATCAAAATCACTTTTTTAAATTCCAATGCTCAAATTATTCTATTCTCTGTCGTGACTTCAATTGATATATTGGGATGTTGAATTTCTGTAATTGAATTTTAAACTTGGTCAAGCTGATCAGCAATGCTGGACTTCGGCGAGGATTTCGAAAATGAAGTCATTTACTGTCGTTAGAGGTTACAAAGTTATTCCTAAATTAAAATATCCTAAGTTATATCTAAATTTCAGAACAGTATGAAAAGCGCATCATTGCAGACCAAATTAGTTCAAGGGATTCCTCATTTGGCGGTGGTTATGAGAAAAAACTAATCACTAAGAGACAACCTTGCTCCTCGGGCTTTTTTCGGCTTGTCTATCTTTGCAGCCACAAAATTTTTATCTATTTTTTTTTTTTCGGTTTTTTGCTTGAAGTTGATTGTTGTACCATTGATGAATGTCTGCGCTGTGTATATAAAAACCCCTATGAGTCTGTGTAATACAATATGTGCTATTTTAGTCCATAAGGTGATCTTAGGGCAATATAGTCACTATATAACTAATTTTTTCATGCAGAACTTGTGGAATATTTCCATTCATTTCAACTTTATCTTCGACTTCGACTTCTTGTGACACCTTTTTTATGCAGAGAAAGTTTTGTATTGCAGATTACGACAATAACTTAAATATTGATAATCTATGGAGAAATGTCCAGACTTCAACTGATTATATTTTTCGACATTTAACACACAAAATTTTCCAAATTTCCAAAAACTGATGTTCGCTTGTCGCTTTGGGGTGAAAATCTCAGACTACAAGATGAAATCATTTACTTGGGTGCAACATTTTCGAAGTCAAACTCCTCGAATATTGATCTGACCAAAACAAAACGCTCAAAAAAGTCAAAAATCGAGCAAACCTACTGTATACACTCCGAGGTAGAATCCGAGGGTGCGATCCCCGGACCATCTTCAACACATACAATGCATTCATCTGCCCTGTTATCGCGTACAGATGCTTGCTATACTCTTGTCTTTTGAAACGTATAGTGAAGACTATCGAAAGCTGGGAAAGATCAATCTGCAGCAGCATCTTCAGACTACACATAGAATTTCCGTCTATTCTTGTCTATGAAATAACCAAAATGCCTCTACTTTTCACCCACATCGAAAAGTACCAAGCTCATTATGCTCAACGTACTCTCAACGGACCTAATCTGGAAGCCCGAGCGACGGTGACTGCCTCATGGAACAGACGCGGACGTCTCCTTCTCAGAAAACCAAAAATTTAACTCCCCTTCCCACCAGCACGTATCCTGCAAGCCCTTCAGGAGCCTACAGACAATGACCTCGACTACCTAGAGGATATACCTCCCGCATCTTGAGCGTGATCTTCCTGCTAACAATCAATGAACTATACTTTACCTATCAAATTTTAGTTGCTCAGGAATATAACATGTCAATTACGTGGGTAAAGTTTTCTGTAGTTTCCTTTACAAACAAGTATCAGATGAATTGAAAGTCTGACATTAGACCGAATGACACGAAGAAGTCGGCCACAGCCACATCTTTAGGCCATAAACTATAACAAAATTTGAAATGTTTTTTTTGTACGAAGATAATTAAGTTGCACAGGGTTGAAGAAGGTCGCAAGACTTTATAATTTCCCAATTTGTATTAGCAATAGAAAAAATGAAATGAAGGTAATTGATCAAAGCACTTAAGGAACTTATTTTGTTGTTGTTGTTGTCGACATTTAACGAAATTATAGTACGATGTTGAAGATATAGCACCGAGAGAAAATATCTGATTCGCATAACTCGTACAGTTAGATTCAAATGTAAACAAAATACTCTAATAAAAGCGCAGGAACTCATACAGTCAGTTGCCATTGAATTTCATTTCAGAGTATTCATTAATGAAGTATTCGAATACAATCAGATAATGATAGCCCCACAATAAATATCGATAAGCCAAGAACACTGAGCAGAGTTCTAACTGACCGCATCTTCCGTGAACCATTGAAGAACAGTGTTCGACGGCGCAAGGCAATTTTCCATAGAAATTGTTTGGAGAGTAATTTGTTTTGCATATGCGAGTGGGTTCGATGGCGCGACGTATAAAAATTAAACGCCGAATCTAATCGAATGGATAAATTTATTCGCCATTTACTAGAAATTGATTTCGGAATTGTGACGGGAACGAAACCCATGCACGGTGTACCGTTCGATCCACGTCGATTTTCTGCCGTTCCGTTAGCGGCGCTTCGCCGGCTATCTGAAGATTACGCGAGAATTGTTTCGCGTCGGCAGTCTAAACTGCCAATAAACGAGGGTATTTTAATGGAAATCACGCCTACATCTAACATTTGAGCAATTCCTGAATGAAAGGTTTCAGATTCTTCGCACATATTTATACTACTGGTGAATCGTCGAAAATCTTGAGGCATTATATGTAGAAATAATGTTTTTATCTAATCTTCATTGTCAGCAGAATCTACCAAATTGACATTATCAGGTGACTATTCTTTGTGTGTTAAGAGAACATCATATCATTTATCGACTGAGCCGATACTTGATGAAAATCTAAATACATGATTTGAATAAAACTAAGTAGTTTTTTGATTTTCACTCTGAATAATTCAAAACACGACAATATTGTTTCTCCAGCACAGATGTTGCTGATAAACTGAGCTATTACATTGTGGATTGCATGTATTTATCCTGAAGGGTGTGGAAATGACCATAAAACAATGTTCTTCTTTTGTAGGGAAATAACTATTTAACATATTCCATCTGAATTGAGGGTGATGACCATAGAATACTTTTCTTCGAATACCTTTTATTGGAATAAATTTAATGAAGGAGAATTGATTAAAACTTGACCATTTAATAAACTATTTGATTTCTTTCTCTCATTAATTTCCATCGCTTCTACCTTTACGTTCCGTATGCAATATTTTAAAGTTGTCGAAGATATGGTTCTCTTGTAAAAGATGTGTTGCATACGTAGAATCGGTTTTATTTTTTGCAGCGCATCTTTGATGTTCAGATATTCTGAGTCTGTAATTCCTGCCAGTTTAACCAATATATACTTTGGTACAAGTGCGCAATTCAACTCATAGATACCCGATTTATCATCAGGCTATCATGTTATTCATTTAATGATGATATCATGTTATTTGAAATTTCAGTTATAGAACGTTAAGTTATATTATTATTTTGAAAATATTCCATATTCAACCAATTTTATTGAAAGGACTCAGATGGATTGATGAATAGTATGATTCACTGACGTTTAAACAAAAAGAGAAATTTCGAAGATCAAAACTTGAAACAATTCAAGTTGATAACGTCTAATTTAACATCTCGTTAATGACAAGTTTATGAATATGGTGAATTCAACAGAAACATACTCTCAATATATTAGTGCACCATAAGCAGAGCACTATAAGGATAAATGTTCTAAACTTAAATATGTGTTAAAAGAAATGGAAATGAGGAAAAATGTTAGAAATTTAGAAGGAAAACTGAATAGTATCCTTTTAAGGAATCAAATTATTTCAGATGAAGTTGAAAGTCTTAAGAAAGAAGAAGATGTGACAGGAAAAGCACTTAGTATTGCTAAAAAATATTATTCTAGTGTCTGGGGTTTTAATGTGGACATAGAGACCCATTAGAAGATAGATTCACATGTATTATAAATTTGGTTTTGCTAGTAATTTGTATCCCGTGAAGTTTCTTATTGATCGAAATAATCGTGATGTAATAGATTGGGATGGTAGTTCGTTACTCACTATAGAAGAAGAGACAGAAATGAAAGAACTTTTTCTGGAGTGGAAAATTATTTACCTCAAGTTTTGTCAGAGCTTCGATTGATTTTATTGAATAAAATAAAAATGTCCTGAGTAAAAAAAAATGTCCTGAGTAATCAGGCGAAATTTTTTTTCGCATTTCTGATGTGTCTACCAGCGGTATTCGGGACTTTGAAAGTTATCGTTAAATTTCTATGAGATAAAAACTTCTAAATTTTTGATTCTAGAATTTGTTGCATTATTATATTTGTCGGTTACTGTTAAATTGTAATTCTTTAGAACACAATTAATTTTTTTTGTGTATTTACTGGGATATGTGATTTCAATTCAGAAAATAAATATTTTCAAATTCATATATATATATATATATATATATATATATATATATATATATATATATATATATATATATATATGTAACGCCATCTAGTGCACTATGCACTGACGTTATGATATTTTAGTGTATTATGTTATAGTTGGGACCATATCACAAACTCTGTAATACTTGTACCTTTTGTCACTCTGTGATTCTTGTATTATTCTGTGAACTGTCTGACAGCATTTAAGGCGCGACATATTATTTCAACCTCCTATTCTGTTTGTGTATTTTGTGGATGCAGAGCTCAAGATTAATATTCAATCGACATTTAATTCTCGATTCTTGTTTCAGGTTTGTTATATTTTAGACACAAGTTAATATTGTATTTATTGTATAAATTCTTGTTTCAGTTTTAAACATTCATCGAGAGTCATTGACTATTGAATAAAATACCAAAATAACTAAATTATGTATATATATATATATATATATATAAATTTTTTTCATATATATATTCATCTTTCAGTTATTGGAAGGTGATTGGATGCTCAAATCGTTGGACCGCTCGACCACTCGTGGCATAAATGATCAAATTCTTTGAACGAAACAGTCTTGTGATTCCTCCAAGTGTGGTATCGATTTAAAATTCATCAGATATTTAGAATATTCTCTAACATTTATACCGTGAAAGATGATGGAGGTATCACATCGTAAATTGTCACGTAATCCACTTCACTGTGATATTTTTCTGAGAAATGTAAATTTTTCGAGAGGATGTCCTAGTACGTTCCTTCATGAATATTTTTAATATGAGACAGAACTGATCCAACAAAGTAGTTTTATATTCTTCAGAGGTCCATCTTTATTTTATTGCAATCGATCAGTATTCGAGAGAAATCAATTAATTGATGAAGATCCGATTGAAGATAATCAAATCCGAAATGACAAAATGAATGAGTAAAGTTTCAAATAGCACTTCGGTAACGGCAACTCTGGCGAGGAAGAAAGTATTTCAAGCGACAAAACAATAACATCGTTACTTCCATACACTTTATTGCTTTTTCGCAATAAACATAGAAGCTTCCAACAGTTGATGGTATCTATTAATACTGAAAGCTGAAAAATTATGATGAAAACAGAACTTTTTCATTTGATTTAGATCTTTTTGAACGGTTGGTTATTGTTTAATGGAACGACATTGAATTAGAAGTGGTTTTTTGTGAATTTCAGATGATAAACAGAGAAAAACGGAATTCTGTGTTATTTTCGAGAAACGTAAACTAGAAGAAAGAGTGAGAACCCACGAATAACGTTTAAGAGTTCTCTCATAAATATACATCTGTTATGTATTACCTCAAAAGAAGGAAGAAAAGATGCAATCGGAAACATATTGCATCAATATGACATTTTCTGATATAACATATGAAACCTTCGAAGCGTTATTGAAAGTTTCAAAGAAATGGAGTTTCGATAGGAATTCAGGGCATGGATATATTGTGCATATTTCAAACCGTAAAAACACCTTTTTTAAACTAGTCCCTGTAAGTCTGAAAAAATATAAGAAGAGATCGGCCATTTCATCATAAGTGGAGACTGATTTTGAAGTGAAATATCACACTTATCAGTGACAATATATACTAAATTATCAAAAATATCTTGAACATTTCATTATGAATTGATCCTTCACTAATAATTTCATCTTTGATGATTGATGAGGCCGATAATTGGACAAAATTAATATCCATAATGAAACAATATTTAGAATTTTCTCATATATTGACAAATACACGCGTTTCGAAGTACTACTTCTATATCAAATGCTAAATTAACAATAGATGTAATTTTCAAATACAATACTTACCATACCTACACCTACTCTCACAGAACATACCAGGTATGTTCTATGACTAACCTGTAGTGAGGAACATACTCGAAGAATACAACTGAAGTTTAACAAGAAAGAAATAATGGTATACCCGAAATTGAACATAGAAAATCAGTTTCTTAAGTCAGGTATAACTACTGAAAATGTAGGAAAAGATAAGAATAATTATACAAAAATAAGAATTTCTAAGAACAGACAAAGTAAAATTAAACTTGAACATCGAAAAACATAAAATTGTGAGTATCTACTACCTGCAATATTGTTATTGAACATATTAAGTAGAGGGCTAGCATTTACCTCTAATTGACTATTGGGTAAATTTCATCTTTATCAGGTTTTTCCTAGTTTAACCTCTAGGCAACTATTTATTGAGGGTTCACATTTTCAGGACCCTTTATTTTCCTTTTTAAATTTTAGGATGTTTAAAATGAAGGATGTGGAATATGAAAACTGTTTTAGTTATCTTTGGATTAATTTTTCTGGATTTTATCATATTTACCTAGATTTTGTTTGATGTGTATTATTATCAGATTGTATATAATTTTTATTCTCACGAAATGCGTAGCACACTGAATTATGTACCTAGTTACTTCATTTTGAGAATAGGTCACTTTTGCAATTTTCCCACAACTTTTGGCAAAATGTGAAGCAAAACGTCAACTACTAGTGAGGAGTTTCCGAATATTCAATATATAATATTCAAACATGAAACTACCATTAAAAATTTGTCACTATGTAGAAAACATTATATAAATCTAGGTAATAAAGGGAACAAGGAACACCCACATGCACTGAAATTACTTCAGGTTAACTCTGCTACCTTGTTAGTCGGCAATTCGTACGAAACATTTATGTCAAAATGATTATCGTAAATCATCCAAATCTGTTTAACGAAGAGTCAACTATATGAACAACTTGAAGAGGTCGAGCAATAGCAGCGACTTTATTTGATGCGAGTCATTCCCACATAGAATTGGACACGGTAACGATTGTTCAAATTTACCGGCATTACCGACAAATTGGATAACTATACCTACTTCGTATAATTTAACGTTTAAGAAAATGATGGTCGGTAAAGTAAACTTCAACTTTAGCAGCCAGGTCAAGAGAGGTCGCCACATATGTCGAGAACGTGTAGAAGAAGACCATTTCCTACTTTACTTTGTGATTAAATTAAGAGTCCGAGTGTCAAGGGTTATGTGAACATGCCATTATGGATCATCGATAGTCATGAGATCACGGCTTGATTAGGGCTAAACGGTGCTGCTATTTCTGTGGATTTATTCGGAAAAGTCAAGATCGAAGAAAATTGCGAACTTGGGGTCCCAATATGACCTCCATCCATTTGTGAACTCGTTTCTCATAAATAATGTCAGCTCACTTCCTTCACAACCCTTGGTTGAACATTGTTCAAAAGGTATAAATATATCCAGAAATTTTGAAGAAAATATTTTCAACATAGATCAAATTTTATCAAACAATAGATGCATTGTTCGATCATAGATAATAATAAGCATATATTTACAACTGGTAACTCTGTATTGTCCTTTAATTGGCTAATTAAAAGATGATACCCAATTAAAAGAAAATACATAATGAATAATGAAATTTGGCGACTAAAATACAAAAATAACATAGATGATGTTGATAAATTATAATAATAATGAGAAACATTATCGAATATAATAATCCAAATCTATATCAATATCTATATATTCAATTATTCAACTGAATCACTAAATAATGAGTAATAACTAAACAAGAAAACAAATATCTCAGACCTAAAACCGAAAGAAATCAATATACCTCAATGGTTAATTTAAATGCACATTAATGATGGAAACAAGTGAATTCCAGTGCAAATCACAGCAGCTTGATACCTGGTTTGCAATTGAACATGCAAAGCTAAGCGGCGATTGCGAGAAAAGATTGGTTCTGTGGGTTTTTAAGTAAAATCTCTTGCTTATTCTATCTCTGAGGAACAAAGGAATTTAGTTTACCCAGAAGCTCAGGACAGTCGAGATTATCATTGAGCAAATTGAATAAATTAAATCCCAGCGATTAAGGTGGACAGGACACGTGCAGAAGATGAATGACGAAAGACTGGTGAAACTGGCATGAGAAGAGACCCCAACAGGCAAAAGACCACTCGGACGCCCCAGAATGCGTTGGAGGGACAACATAAGATCAGACCTCCGAAAAATGAACATACCTTTTGATTACAGGTTGATGGAAGACAGGGTCTTCTGGAAAAAGGTTGCACAGTCAGCCAAGACCCACCTAGGGTTGTAGCGCTATACAATGATGAAATTGAATGAAAATTTAAATGCATTCAAACTTTTCCTGATGTGGAGGCTTCTATTGTCGAACCTCGACAGCAAACAAGCGTGATCACAACCCCTAGGTGGTAATGAACCATTTTTAACGCATAAAGGCGTTTTACGTGTCAATTATATATTGGTCGCCAAACAAGACAGTCATACTCAAGCTTGCTTCTCATCAGGGAATCAAATAAATGAATAGTGTTGCATTACGGAAGATGAAACCATAAACTTTGCTACATGATAAAATTAATTGGTTGATACGAGGTATGAATGAGAATTTTTGATCAATTTGTAATCGAAAGTTATCACATTTCTATTTCTAGCGAAACTCACCACATTATATTTCATGACATTGAAGTGTCATTACTCAATTATTATCACACCCCAAGCTGATATAATTCAGGTCACTTTGTAGCCTCAAACAATCATGTATAGATGACACGCTCCCATAAATTTTCATATCGTCCACCTATGCCACTTTCAAGTATTTCACTGTGTTTGAGAGATCGTTATCAAACAGGGCAATTAGTAGGGGTTCAAGATTGGATTCCTGCCGCACTGTCGAAGTTATTTCTGGTATAGATCACTTCTGGTTATAGATACTTCTGGTAAATACGTGGTATTCATCTGGAATAGATCAAACGAGACGTCTAAAGCCCAAAATGCTTTGAATTTGACTCGACTTCCTAGCGCATTTCTGATGATAAACTTACGTATTTTTGATTTTATCCGTCATAAATAAGAAGAATAATACATGCTCAAAATTGAGACTTTTTGAATAACTCTGTGTTTGTATGGACAAGTTCAGAAATTTGAGCGCATCGAGTATCAACTTCAATAACGTGGCTTCATTCCTCGAAATGAGTAAAGTTGAGGTAAGAATATTCTACGCTCTATTTCTAAATTTGTGAATGATGATCTAGTCGATTTTAAAATTTCCCAATTAAACCAGGTCGGAAGCTTTCTAAAATGTAGAAAATTGAGAAACAAATTATGGCAGGATGAAATCCATTGAAAAAGGAAGAAAATATAACAGAAAGGGAAGGAAAAATAGTTAACAGGCGATCTGAGGTTGTAAGTGGGCTTTTAAGGGTAAAAAACATTTTATTTGAGTTTTCGGCGAAACTACAAATCCTATAAAAAACATTTGAATGCAAAGTGTTGGCTTTGAGAAGATCTACAACCTCTGTATTCATATGTTATCACATAACTGCAAAATTGATGTGGAGAATTCAAAAAATCGCTTATTACCTCAAGCACTCACCCCATTCCACTTCCAGACATCAGAAATCCTGTGAATTGGATTCCCTCTCGTTATTGATATAGTTTCTGCCATTTCCAATGAGTTTCATCTGACTATTATTCATTTCGTTTGGAAAAGTATCCACCCTGGTCTGTAGGGGGATGTCGTGAGAGATGTCTGTAGTGATGGGATGTGATATTTTCAGTAACTTCTGTTGTCTACATATGACTCAGTTATAAATAATATTTAAATTTTAGTTTGTCTCATTTGTTTACTATATATTACTATCGCAATCGATTTTAATTTTATTTTTATTCATCAAATATATTCTCTTCTGCTGACGATATGTAACTTTATAATAGACAATATTTTATTCTCAGTTTATTCCATCTGGTTTTTGTTCAAAACCACTTCAATTTATTTTAATTTAATTTTTGCCCCGTATTTATTCGCTTATACCTTCTTTTTTGTTTTTTTTTCGGTAATTTTTTCTTATTTATTATTATTCGTGCATTAATTTTCCTCTGTAACTGGATGTATCTGTTGGGAATAAACTTATTATTATTATCTGTTCTCTTTTCAAAACAAGATTTTGTACCTTATATAATTCTACAGAACTGCGTATTTTGATACAAACCTTGGAAAAACTTTCAAGTATGAGAAAGTTCTGATTTCAATGAACAGAAAAAAAAACTGTAACACCGTTTGCAAGACAGTGTTAAGGTTCTTTTGGAAACCTTTCCTAAAAAAGTCTACTGAGCTGAGTAAAACTTAATACCAGAATATTTTTGATGTAACCTCAAAAGAAGAAAGAAATTTGCTCAAGTCGTATGCACGAAAGATCAAATTTAGAATAGTTTTACCAGCAGAACTCCCAATTGGGTTAATTAAAATCCAGCATCTAGGTGGTCTGTTGTATCTCAACTCGAAAATTTATCAGTAAATAGTTACTGAGAGATTAATTGAAGATTTCTTTTCACTATAGATGACTAACTAACCTCACTGTTCGCATATGTCCTTCCTCCTTTGGAATTCTTGTACAATACAAAGCAAGAACTGAACAACAATAGAAATATTTGGGAGCTTACGTTGTCGGGTCTCCAAGAAATCCGAGATTCATTCTCTAGTTTAATTATACTCTACGTGACAATAAGACGTCATATAAATGTATAATTACGTCATGAGACTTCTCTCAAAGGAAATACCTTCCCTGATTTGAATTGGACTTCTTTGATCAAATTAATTATTTCACGGTATTCGTAGTTCTCTGGAATGACATCAGACTTTTAGGTTTCCTTCAGCTCCTGCACCTGAATGCATAGTTTTGAAGGTTGCGTCATTAACGTAAGAAGAATTGATACAAAAGGGTCTTGGATGAAACGAGTATGAACACTAATTCTTCAAAATATCGAATGATTCGTAATACTCAATGAAATATGAATTGGTGAAACTCCAAACCATGATATATGAATATAATAAATAAATAAAATAATATTTATTGAGAAACATTCCTTACATTGTAAAATTATTTTCATTCAATAGATACAATAATTACAACTAAGAAAAATGCTCTCAAAAGGACTGAATTCAGGTTTGACTATCTTCCATTCAGCCCTGGAACAAAAATATTGGCTCAAACAAAAATATTGGTTAAATTTATATTCACAATAATATACAACTTTATTTGAGAAGAAAAGAAGAAAATTAACTCAGAAATATTAAACATTTGAGACAACTTAACATGGTGACAGACATTTGTGGTGAAAAAATATAGAAACATATGATACAAAAAACAGATTTATACATTATTGCCCCCTTTCGAATCATTAGAGTACTCTGCCACACTATAGTATGCCTCTGTTAACAGCAATGACGAAACTCTCTCCATAAACAAATGAGCTTTCATTAATTTCAAATTTGACGGCAAATAGTTGAAGATTTTAATACTCTGATAGTAGAGTGAGTGTTCGAATTCAGCTGTTTTATGTTTATAACTATTCAATTTAATGAACCTATCTTCATTTTCTTTAACATATAAGAAACATCTATAAATATATAAACACGGTAAGGTGAGTATGTAATTATTATTGAAGATAGGTTTACCAGATGTTCGTTGATAAATATTGTAAAAAATATAAGAATTGGATTTTGTGTAATAAACACCCTATTACTTCTGTAGAGCAGCCCACAGCAGAATAATATAATTTAGATGACTATTACACACAAGACTATAATACACATTCATAACACAACACAGTTTCTAGGTGTAGTAAACCATATAATTTCAAAAAGTGTACTTATCTAATGAAATTAGGAGAAATTATATGAATAGCAGAAACCTTTCGTAGTAAAAACAGAAATAAAAACAATGAACCCTACTAGGACTTTCTTCTGATCGAAAGAAAACTTTCCCTGACAAAATAGAATAGAACTTATATATTCAGTTGAAATAGAAACAGATTAATTTCCCAAATCGTGAAATTTTCAATACTATCTACTTCAAAAACGACTATCTAATTTGCACTTCATCAATTAATGTAGCGCACAATTTGAATACGAATATAAAGTATTAATAATTAGAAGTATTTAATATATATAAGAAGGAAAAAGTTGAATTTTGAACCTTCATAGACAAGCAATTGAAAAATAACATTAATTTTGAAAATGCAACACGACTACTTACCTGTGCCTGAAGATGACATACCGTACAGAAACGATTCCTAAAATTTACTGAGAACTGGGGATCTTTATGTCTTATTTGTATTCATTCTGAAATTACTTCTTCGCCAATCCAACCAACATGGGGAATTTTTTCATCATGGAACGTTAATTACAACGAAACGAGAAGAAATGGTTCTAAATTAACCCACTACTTTTCTATTTTAATAAATGCGCGACGTCATCATTTGAATCAATCAACAATGAGAATATTTTTACTAAGACTGCAGTTTGGACTGTATATGGAGTACGTGACCACTAGATATCTTTGATTATAATTTTTCAATAGCTCCATAACAGATATGGAAATGTTCAATTATGTCGTGCCGGGCATAATTACTCGACTAAAATAAGTTTACTATTATGATATTATATTTCTATGATTTGCTGGTCTCACCCAGTGATATCTTGATTATGAATCTATCAAAATGTGTATCTTTTTTTTCCTAGATAATTCTAAGACTTTGCCGAGGTTTATAGTTTGAACAATTGTATGAGATTTGGTGTTTGGTTTCGTCGTATTTCATCAAAAATATTGACGTGTGGCACGAAATCGAATCTTGTTGAAGAAATGCTCCAATTCTGTTGTCTAACAATTATCTGTGTTTCTAAGTCTGTTCTTCTATTGATAATAACAAACACAATTATAAGCTTCCTTCACGGTTGCTTTGCTGTTTGGTTCATGAAAGTTACCATTAGATTCTTCTTAAGACTTTTCTCGTGGCAGAAATTTGATTTTTTGTTATGCTATGAAACGGGATGGTTATGTTTCTTTATACCACCATTTATGTGGCTATATGACTGAATTTGAGCGTAATCGTTTCAACTAAGTATTGTGTATGAACAAAGCTTTGAAATTAACCAGCAACTCAAACTGTTTTGGGGAGAAGAACACAATTTAATATGTTGCTTAGCACAACAGTTTATATGTGTATTGAATTAAAAAAATGTAAATGGTTTGCCCTTTCTAAACCCACTTATAATGTGTGATTCTTCAACCCTAGTTTTTTTAAAATTAAAAACAATCAATTTGTATCAAATATTCAAAATTTGTATTGAAATTGATAACTTGGATTTTGCCATTTACATTTCAAAGATAACTTCATGTAAATGTCGTCCGCGGCTCCATATCAAATGGTCTATTCGGACCATTTACGTCACTTTTTCGAGCATTTCGGCCTGTATCCCACGAATTACTCGTGTTATGTCATCTTGCAAGGCTTCAATCCTGTTCGGTTTGTCCACATACACTAACGACTCTACATAAACCCACAAGAAATAATCCAGAGGCGTCAAGTTGCATGATCTTGACAGCCAATTCACAGGGCCATTTCGAGAGATAAGCTGCTCACCAAATTCAACCTTCAACATGACCATTGTTGCACGAGCTTTGTGGCATGTGGCACCGTCTTGATGAAACCACATGTCAACCAAATTTAACTCGGGCAACTGGGGCAAAACAAAGTTGCGTATTATGGCTCGTTATCGTTCGCCGTTGACGGTAACGATTCTTTCACGGTCGTCTCTGAAGAAAAATGGACCGATGATGCCACCAGCCCATGAGCCACACCAAACTGTTGTTTTTTGGGGATGCATCGCTAAATCTGTATGGCATGCGGCTGTTCATCAGAAAGTCATAAATGAGCCTCATCGCTGAACACAATTTTTCGATAGAACAGCGGATACTCATTAAGCTATTCTAAGGCCCATTTACCAAACATTAGACGTTGTGGTAGGTCATTCGGCTTCAATTCTTGCAGAAGTTGAATTTTATAGGCTTTCAAACCCAAATCAACACGTAAAATTTTCCAGGTGGTTGAGTACCACATGCCCAATTGCTGAGAACGGCGACTAATTGACATTTCACGATCCTCATTAATACTGTACGCTACGGCTGCAATATTCTCTTCAGTACTCACTGTACTCATGCGAGACAATGGTTTAATGTCCAAAAAGTAAACTTGGTGCGAAATTTGGTGATAACATCAGGTCGATTAAGACGACCATAAGATATGGTCATAACGATACATATTTTTCACAGAGCACACATTTTGATATTAAATTTCCACAATTTGCAATCGTTGCTCGTTTGTAAGTCTTTCCAAGATGAAATGGCAGAGTATACTGAAAACTTTTCACTTTGACAGATGACATTTCGATGCCAGTACCAACCAGTGTGGCCAACCTGCAAAACTTAACTCTTAAAAAATAACCCGTTAGTATCAAGTAAAATCATTTAATTTAGGGTCACCCAGTAATTTGAATTCTTTACAAATTATATCAACATTTTTCAATATTTTTCCAATATTCTTGATGTGAATATAGTTAGCTATATTGAAGAACTGACTGAACAATTAGGAAGTGACTCTAGCTGCTGGCTTATCTTTCAAAATACGTACAGAGAGAACGTTTTTCCAACTTTTTTCTATGAATAGAAATCACACATCATGTCTTAAATGGATGTGTAGTAGTGTAACGACAGATGCAACATTGATCGAAAGAATTACACGGAATACCTGACTGAGGAATTCTTGTATTGATATGAATTACATATATTAAACTTTCCCATATTATAAATAGTATGAAATATAATATACATTTTTTTTATAAATCTTGTGAAGCTCAAACCACGTGATTCATTTGGCCTGCTAGAAGTCCAGACTAGATTCAAATAAGAATTATATTTCGATGAAAAACTCGTTCCTTGAGTATGTTAACTTCGGCATTCAAATCCTTTTTGAGACAAGGTGTTTAGAAACGTTAATTTTTCACACAATTCCACACCAGTGTCATATAGGCGGAAAAAGTATCATGACACATAATAAGACAGTGGCATTAAATTCCGGAACAGTCAACTTGTCATTGAAAATCTATTGTTCCAAAATGTCACGCTTGGCGTGCGTCAAGTTGAAACCACCAGATACTCATATTATATAAATTATGACAATGATTATCTGCAGAGAACAATGCTTGAATTGTTGTGCTCAAATCATCGTACAAAATGACCTCCCACCATAACGAAAAGAAACACAATTCCAAATATTACTGTCGATCCAGTAAAAAGCCACGATTACACGTCTGATTAATTATACGAGGGTAATGCTACAAGTTGACGTTCGATATTCGAGAAAGTTTTTTATCGAATAAGGTTCAATGTTTACTACCATTTTGCTTATTTCAAATTCAAATTTTGAAATCTAAAATATTTGGTAAATTTAGCTAAAAATTTGGTCGATAATTATAACGTTTAATACACATATATTTTGTAATTTTTTTCTTTATTGCCAGGGCATGTTTCGGAAAATGGAATGAAATTTTCGTCTTGTTCTATTTATCCTTCAAATGTCATCAAAATATTGATTATTCCTTCTTACAAAGAGTAAACACTCTAACATGTATAAATCCGGTAAAGTGAGAATTTTATATATTCTAAAATGGTCTCTGTATGATTCTCCATATCGGAAACCTATTAAAGTTCTTAGTGCATATTTTGGAAGAACAAAAATTTTATCACTATCCTAACCACCATCCCAAATGATGAGTCCGTACCTTAATAAAAATTCAAAATTTGCAAAGTAGATAGTTTTCAAGTACTCCCTATCGACGTGCCTAGATAACATTCTGATCATTTACAGCGCGATATTGAGTTTCTGTTTGATATGGTTTATATGTTCAATCCAATTTAAGTACGAATCAATTAAAACTTTCAGAAATGTAATGCAAGATGTTGTCTCAACTTGCATTTCATTTGAATTTATTGTCGAGGGATATTTATGTTTAGAATGGTTGCTTCTAAAAAATGTATATTCGGTCTTTCCTACATTCAGGTCTAGATTATTCTGGTACCACCAATTTTCTATCAATTCAAATATTGAACGCGTTATTTCAATGTCAGATTCAATCTATTTACCCTTAACCAGGACAGTTGTGTAATCTGCAAACATTACCAATTTAGTATTAGATCCAAGTGAATTCGACACATTAGGTAATTCATCATTATATATGACAGAGAGAAGGGGCCCAAAAATACGTCCCTGTAGAATGCCTTTGTTAATCGTTTTATTTGTGGGGGTACACATATTCTTTCCATAATAAAAATGAAATATGACTTTCAAAACGCCCACAGGTCCTATATCCGAATGAGGGGAACAAAAATTCGTGAAAATTCACTTGAGCTCCCTCTATCGAAGAAAGGACGAATCAACTTTCCCCAGCGTTCTAGATTCCTACTCATGACAACATTAGTGCGAGTACGTGAGGCTTTGTGGACATTTCATTCGAACACCACAGAAATCTCTCTGCAATGTGTATGAATGGTAGCATATATAATCAGTGTAATTTGTGTACACAAAGCTCCCTGAGAGTTTTATTTGAAATATTTCGATTGAGAGTCTAAGTATTCACTAGTATGAATGATTCGTGAATCTTGAAACTAGATATCCTTTTGCTACTTTACTACTACTTCAAGAGAAGAAAGAAACTTGTCAATGAAAACTTACCTAGATATAGTTGACTGTTTGTCCTCAGGTTTTGGCGCATGACCATTCATCCAAGGTCGTCCATTGCCGTTTGCGCCTATAACAAATTGTCTTCGTTTAATTGAATGAATTTATCGAAAAAAAGGCGGTTGCATTGAAAAATAAATATGTTTTCAACCAAACTACTGTTTGTTGATGAACTTTGTTAAATAATGCGTGATATTCTTCATTTGTATTCCCATTGTATCCGAATACTGTAAATTCATCATGCTTTGTGGTTACAACTAATTTTTAATTGACACTTTGAGTGCAATCATATAAAACTGGATTAACAGGTTAAATCGTTCAACAAAAATTTAAGTTGGCCATCTAGTTCACCGGAGTTAACGATTGGTATCCCTTTATTTCGGCGTAATTAGAAAAGAACATTCGAATATCCACATGGCTATTCAAACTGTAGAGCTATTATCGCATCATCGTCTGTAGAAAACTGAAACTTCCTTTCATTATACCACTGCATTCCAGCGTCTTTTCAGAGATCCTGGAATCGAACAAGACGAATAATTGACGATCAAATCGGACTAGCCATGTAGGTACATTCGTCAACAATTGCCATGCAAAGCAGTCGCATATAAGCACGTAGTCTGAAGATTGGAAGGAATCGGCAAGGAATTGAAATATTTATTATTGTAACGAATAACTTAGCATCTAATTATACTATTGAATCTTGTGGGTGTATGCCGCGCGCAAATCACAAATTCAGATTGACATCCAATCCTTCTGCGGGATCGGTTGTCTGCAGGAGTTCATTTCAACTCCTTATTTATGACAACGCCATCTCGCGTAACAGATTTATTCGAATCTTGTTCGAACATGCCCTTAAATGCGCGTCGCTATTTCGTATGCCTTAAATGGAAACTAAGTCGATGAAAAACGGTTAGATTCCGTCGAAGTTAGAAACGTTCGCTTTTCAGTTTTCTTCGTCGCACTGACGTAGAGCGAAGTTAGACAGGTCGTTACGTCGGAGGTGGGATTCAAGTTTTGATTAGGATGGTATTTTCTCATTAATCCGGAATAGGTGAATCGAAATCCGAATTTGATCTCGATATATTAGTGTTTCACTTGTCAAATATAGTGGATAGAGATTTTGGTAAACTTTATAGAAGAATGAACGTGATGAAATTACATGAAACATTAAGAATAATAGGAATTCAGTACCGACACAGCGAGTCTTTTGGTTCATTATGGCCTTGTTCCATTCTCCACTATACTTCATATCACCATTTTGTACCCTTCTATACCACGTGTTAGTTGAAAATGAGGTGAAAATTTTTTGAAAAATTTTTCGAAGAAGATTTTGTTCCATACTAATTTTTGAAGAACCCCATTATTTTAAAGCTGAGTGGCTATAAAACATGAGCCAGTAACAATATTTTATCATCAGGAAATTTATGTACCGTGCTAAAGCTACTTATCTACAATTTCTGATCGAAAAGACATCTTCCAACTTGGAAAAAAGCATTCTATCCTCTAGTTATATTTTTTTGACCCTCTTCCAATTGCACCAGGTTTATTTGTTATTGAGTTTCATCCAGGAAACATTTGATTCTGTAAATCGTCCAAATTTTTCACTGAAATATCCTAAACTCATGACTTCAGTGATAGTCAGGGAAAAATAAACAATAGGTTTCAAGTTTGGAGATCTGGTAGGCCATTGGTGTAGTCTATTTCTAGTGATTCTACTGTTAAAAACCACGGCAACAAGTTTTATATCGTTGTGCATCATCATACATAAACCACATTGCATTACTTCTACTATGTTACATTCACCAGAAGCTCTGTGTACATTGCTTCTAAGAAGATGCGATATACCTTGCCAGTTAAATTTTGTGTAGAGAAACGGGTCTAAATTTGAAAAATTCGTTCGACCTGTATCTCTGAAACAATCGGTTTTGCAATACTCATCTTTTAGTAGAATGGTCTCGGATTAGATCGAAGAACAAACCGTCAAAATTTTGCTACTACCACGTTTATGAAGGAAAAAATATTCGTTGAACGTCAAGGAAAACGTTAAAATATATTGGAATTCATAATGAAATACTGATTTTCCAATATATTTAACAATACGCATGGAGTTCCGGTATAAAACTGCTTCTTCAGATGCTTAATTACCACTCCTACAATTTTAAAACTACTTTTTGGTGTGCCAGAATATAAAATATTAAAGAAAACAATCGAATTTAAGAATTAAAATTTAAATTGAACAAAGAATCCGGTCGAAAACGGAGGTATAATATTCAAAGATCAATCAAGAACAAAAAACCAGGTAATAAATTTTAGGTATAAAAATGAAAGATGGATAATCTTTCTAGGACAATAGATCTCATATTGGGAATACTGAAATACCACCATATTTTATCGTAAAGGGTGTTTTTTTTTCGAGGTATAGAACTTTAAATTGCTATATTTGTGGCCGTATATCGGCAGTAACACGGCGAATATTGTCTTCCAAATGGTCAAGCGTTTGTGGCTCATCCGCATAGACCAAAGACTTTACATAGCCCCACAGAAAGTAGTCTAGCGGTGTTAAATCATAAGATCTTGGAGGCCAATTCACAGGTCCAAAACGTGAAATTCGGCGGTCACCAAACGTGCCTTTTGATAAATCGATTGTGGCACGAGCTGTGTGACATGTTGCGCCGTCTTGTTGAAACCACAGCTCCTGGACATCATGGTTGTTCAATTCAGGAATGAAAAAATTAGTAATCATGGCTCTATACCGATCACCATCAACTGTCACGTTCTGGCCATCATCGTTTTTGAAGAAGTACGGACCAATGATTCCACCAGCCCATAAAGCGCACCAAACAGTCAGTTTTTCTGGATGTTGCGGTGTTTTGACATACACTTGAGGATTACCTTCACTCCAAATGCGGCAGTTATGCTTGTTGACGTAGCCATTCAACCAGAAGTGAGCCTTATCGCTAAACGATGAAACGGACGTAGTGCGCGATACGTATTCCGCACAGAACCATTATTTTCGAAACAAAATTGCACTATTTGCAAGCGTTGTTCAGGCGTGAGTCTATTCATGATGAATTGCCAAACCAAACTGAGAATAAATCACTTCTCAACTGTTAAATCCGTCGACATCTTCAACAGCAATGCCAACTTAAAGTTCTATACCTCTGAAAAAACACCCGTTTTTTAACGGTTTCAATTTGTAATCAAATTTCTAAGAGCAAAATGAAAATTATATAAGTCCATCAGTCAATTATTCTGCTGCCAAAAGGATTAGAAAAAATTTTTCATTTTCATTTTACATATTCTTGGATTTTTCACTGTAATGTCCTGTATTTGAAAAAATGTTTGAAAAATGTCGCAATTTAGTTTTTCGTAACGAAATATCCAAAAAGAATACCAAAGATACATAAAGCGTTATTAGGTAATAGTCATTTAACTGACTGAAAAATTTTCAAAACAACAACATTCCTTTCCATAAAAAACATTTGTTGTTTCACTTAGTTTCGAGATGGTTAATTGAAAATTTGATTTGAATTCGTTCATAATTTGATAGTTTTGCATTTGACCAGAACAACTATTTGAATTGAAAAGATATCAACACCTACTTACAACTCAAACCACTAGTATTTTCTTCTTTCAATTACTTATGCACACTATGCGTTTATGTTTCAGATGTCTTGTAAGGCGATATTCTATTATTTATATTCCATGGTTGGTGCTGGTCTAACAGCAGAGTTATATTCCAACCTGGTTGTCTTTATAAATTTGTCACTTCTAGGCCTCACACTCAACGGAATTACCATACTCATTCATAATAAGTTTCGACTGTCTTGAGTTTATCTACCTAATAATTTAATGTTTCATTACTTTACAACCTCGTGCGATATCGATAATCTGAATGTGTGTTCAATAAATTAATAGAAGCAATTCTCTCCCAACGTACTTGAAGTTGGGGAAAATTTATTCGTTTGTTGATCCAGTTTGTATCAGGTTTACCATGCAAATAACAGGTTTGAGTTACAGTAAATTTTAAGGAAATTCGAACACAAAGTGAATGATTTCAGAGGATGATATATGGAAAATATTGATATTCGTAATGAAAAACGAATGAACAAATATGGCGGAAAATTAATGTTTTTATTTTCCATCTTCGAAAATCCATCTTTAGAAAAATAAAACAAGAAAATATTACGGAATTATTGTTATAGAAATACACTTTCAGCATATTTATTGTTTTTTGCATTCATTAAATGGTATTATTCAATTAACATTCACTATTTTAGTTTTCTCAGATTACATATATTGAGCTCTTTGTTATATAACTCTCCAATTTTAATCATTTAGTTATTATTTCATTTAATTGGATATTTTACCTGTTGAGAATAAAGAACTCATCATTATTATTATTATTATTATTATTATTATTATTATTATTATTATTATTATTATTATTATTATTATTATTATTATTATTATTATTATTATTATTATTATTATTATTATTATTATTATTATTATATCAGTATATGGTACTAATTATTAGTATAAGTACTTATTATTATTATCATTTTTATTATTATAAAAAGATCAACGAATCAACTTTATTAAGAACGCAAACAAAGAGAAACTCGGTGTTGAAGTTTAACTTTTGAAGATGGGGTAATACTCGAAACAATTGTCGAGTATTTATCCAAAATTTTTTCAAACCAAGCCAAATGTTTTTATTTAATGTAGGCATACCTGTATATTCCGATGAATTTTCATTTCTTGAAACCGTTATTGACAGCGTTAATAGTTGAAGTATTCGATTAATTTTGTGAACCATGTATATATCATATCGATATATCATTACGAAATTTTGAAGTTTTCTTAAAATTGCAATCTCACTATCAACTGAAATCGCTGTTAAAAATTCTACATTTCGACACATTTGATATTCTCTTATTCAAAATAGCCGCGCCTTCTTAGAGTCTATTTTATTTACATTCATGTAGTTGTATGTAAGCAAACGTTTTCGTTTTGTCGCCCATAATAAATACGTTAACAAATACATACATACAACAAATCTTCGTAAGGATTGCCAAACGTATCTGTACAACGAACAATAAATGTCAGATTTATATTCTAATCGAGATGCAACACAATGTGACAGTGAATTTATGTCGACTGAACGCCCTTGATTTCGTCACTATCTTTATTAATATTCTGATATCCCTACATCATTCCTTATTTATCACAAATTCTTAGAAAGAACTGCTGCTACAACGTTCATTTCTGGCACACAAACGGAATAATCCGGGACGAAATGAATCAATAAGTCGTTCAAATCGGCCCATTTTAATACCAGAACTATTCATACTAGATGTATGTATATTTCACAATATTAATATCAGGTGAGATGAAATGGATAGATAGATTTATAAGAACACTTCCGTTATCTCTTTCAATATTGAGAATGTTTTCTCAGGCAGATTAGTCTGGCAAAACTGCAGACACAGTAGCAAAATGAATTTATGGGGCAATTCCAGAAAACTATTTTTGGCAGTGAGTATTTTTCGACTTCGAAGAAGGTGTATTCGATCATCAGAAAATCTGTAGAAAGGCAGCATGATCAGTAGCTGGATTTCCTGGACCATAGGTTGTTCAAACAGATAGAAATCCTGATTTTACCTTGTCAATATATTTACGAATGCCTAAATCATTGTCATAAAGTGAAAAAATGACACATATGACACTAGAAATAAACAAGGTCTACCCACAGGCTGGTACAGACTGAGCAAATCACACAATGGTTACAATTTCTATTGTTTTAAATTTTATAACAATTATCTCCATATGAGAAACGTTAATCAAGCGAAATTGAAGAGACCTATCAAAGGATTTTTATAGGATTTTACTGGACACTATTTACTTTGCCGGAAGCCGGGTGAAATCCTTCAAAACAGGCCCACTTTCAATATTTTATCCTATTTATAGTGGCAGTAATATAGTATAAATTATATACGTTATATACGTTCTTATGAGATAAGGAAGTGTGATGCCTTACTCCGCTAAGAGATGACGCTCGGTGTATAAAAATCATTAGTAATATTACAGATGTTGAAGTGTGCAGTAGTTAAGAAACGTCTTGACAGTTTTTGCAGTCATCTGTTGAATAGACGCTATTGATGAAAAAGTGGAGGGGTGAAACAAAGTATCTTGTATGGGCAAGTAATATTTCACAAAGATGTATTTATGCAATTCGATTATCCGGATAAATGCCTCAGTGTGATCCACTTTAAATACGTCGAAATCATTGTTACACAATAAATAGCTTGAACGCAACGACATGTTTCTAATTAAAAATTTGAAAATTCGAAATTCCTCAGAACCTCACGAAAATATCGTAAAATTACTTACTACAAATAAAATCTTCATATATTTTAAATTTCAATTTGAATTAAATGACTTGGACGTAATGGTGATATGAATTCGATTAATTTATTATCCGTGAAAATTCAGTTGGATCTTCCAAAGAATTCTGATATTTACTCAACTCAAACGTTATGTTTGTGTTAACACAAACATAATTATTACTTTTCATGGAAGCAACCCAGGTTCGAACATCTTCCAAACAAAAAATTGACTTTTAGCCTATTTATTTTTAATTTGGATTCATTTGCATACCGGGGGAAAGTAAACAATGGATCTGCTTTTTCTCACTGCAGGAATGCGATGAATATGGTTATAAGCGAATGTTTGAATAGGCTTGTACAATTATGGGCTCAGTTAGCTGTCCCTAAGATGGAGTACTTGTGTGGAAACCATAGCGGTTCTTATTGTTAACACATCGTTGTTTAATGCAAATCACTACCTGCCGTAACTCACACCGTGTAACAATATCCTAGCGAGGTGTCACCCTAACGATATAATTTAAATTAAAGAATGGTCGACAATTGAATTTGAGAAATATTGCAATATCGTGCAAAAATCTATTATCTGTTCTTAGTGCATACAAAATTTCCAAAGGGCTGTTCGTGATATTTAAGTTGAAGATGCTGAGTCAACAGAATTCATGTATCTTGCAGAGGCATCAACAGTTATCCTATTATTTGAATAATGTCCAATATCCAATAATGTCCAATATGTCCAATAAATATGGGAACAACACTATATCATTATCCCAATCAACAAAGTTTCTTGGAATATATATACACAGAAATTTGAGATGGACTTCACACATTGAGGTCTCATTTAAAAAATTGAGTAACTCATTTTTGCAGTCTCTAGAATTAAGAACATCGTACCTAGAGGTGAGTAAGAGGAGAGTTAAATCTCTGCTCTTAACAAGGGCATTCTAAAGTGTGCCAGAGTACTTCGATGATTAGAATGTAGGCAATTATGTATGAATCAATTTTTTGTCATATAATCATATGTTTGTATATTTTCTCACCACAAATGTCTTTCACCATGTGAAATTGTCTCAAATGTTTAATATTTCTGAGGAAATTTTTTTCGTTTCTTTTCAAATGAAGTTGTATATTATTGTGAATATAAATTTAACCAATATTTTTGTTTGAACCAATATTTTTGCTCAAGGGCAGAATGGAAGATCAGACTCAAAACTGAATGCAGTCCTTTTCAGAATATTCTTCGTAGTTGTAATTATTGTTATCAATTGAATTAATGTAATTTCACAATGTAAGGAATGTCTCAAAAATTTCATTTGTACAATTTGAAAAATTGATGCACAGAACTGAAAAATCATTTAAATCTCTATATCGGACATAGAACAGAGGCTGATTGTTTTCATCGCCTAAGTTACTTAGACTTTTTAAGATTACATTCGACAAAATATTTATTTCAGGAATTTGTAGTAATTTCTCGAAAAGCTTTGAATGTCATTAAATTTTCAACTGTACATCTAGTTGTTTTGAATGATTCACAGAAGTGAGGAAAATCCAAATCTATGGATTGGACATAAACATATAGTCGATGGTATTCTTCACCTTAGTTTCTCGGATTTTCTGTCTTCACTCTCGAAGATAGGATTTGTTTCAGGAATGTTTCGAGAGTCTTGGAGAAGCCTCATATACAGTAACCCATAAAAAGCATCAGCTGTCCTACACGGACCCATAATTGTGTCCGTAATCTAGTGTCTATAATTAAGACGTTAAACCCATCAGAAAACAGGAGAGTACTTATAATTGAATGATAATTTCTTATATAGTTTGAACAATCCGAGGGTATAAAACTGATGTTTCAAAAATGATTAAAGAAGGTGAAGCTTGAGCGATCTATTTAGTCGCTCAAAAATGTATTGTTTGGATAATATTTCAAGATAGTTTGTGTGGTTATTGCGTGATATATACCATATATATATATATATATATATATATATATATATATATATATATATATATATATATATATATATATATATATATATATATATATATATATATATATATATATATATATATATATATGTAACGTGAACCAGTCTCAGTGGCTAAGTCGGGAGAACAGCCGACTATGGTGCGGTAAAATTCGGGTTCGCGCCCCGATGAAGGTATGGGTGTTTGTGGTTGTCGATGATTTAATTAGTTTAAATAATGATATATGCTGGGTAATGTACATTGATTACAAGCCCATGGACAGTTCGAAAACGGCGTTCGGAAGTGTAGATCCACTGAATTAAAAAAAAACTGTTGTTACTTAGATAGGAAACCTTCGGAAATAGAGTGCCATACAAGAAGAATATATTAAAAAATTGCTATTCCTATTATAAACTCATAGAATTCACCAATTGTTTATACTTTTATGTTCTTTCGTGTTCCATTTTTCAGTGAAAGAAACACAAGAAACAGAAATAGCTGATTCACTATTCAAAAATGTATTTCAGCTTTTTCAGCCCTCGTAAATTAGAAAATAATATCTGATACTTCTTTGATTATCCAGGTGGTCAGGTTCTCTCTCGTTCAGATAAGGCGAGAGATCTTGGTGTAGTCTTCGACCAGAAGCTTTCCTTTGTACCACACATCACCCAACTTATTTCATCTGCTGCGAAAATATATGTAATGGCTGACGTATATATATGTCGGTTAATAAATATATGAGTCGTTATACGTAATGGCAAATAGTTTAATAATTCATCAACATTCATATGACTATTTAATACCCTAATCCGTAGCAAGTTGGAGTATGGCAGCACGATCTGGCATCCCATTTACATTTGCCATCAACGCCATCTTGAGGCTATTCAGAGAAGGTTCTTGAAATTCTTAGTTTGGAGGGAGGATAAAGTTTATCCTCAGAGAGGAGTCAATCATTACGAATTATTGAGTCGATTTAGTTTGATCTCATTGCAGAGCAGGAGAGAAACTTAATCACTCAAATTTTTGTACAGATTACTGCACAATAGTATTGATTGTCCTCCTTTCTTGTCCGCTTTGAGATTTCATGTTCCTAGGCAAAGTTCTCGTAATATAGAATTATTCCACCTAGAGCTCCGAGGACCAACTCCCTAATACAATCCCCCATTTGGTTTATGGAGTCTACATTCAATAGAGTTGCCAATAATTGTGACATTCACTTTGACTCCTTAGAATTTATTATCAGGAGTTATGTGAACAACGAAAATTGACTGAAATGAATCGATTTAGATTGAGTAATTTGTAATATTTCATTGAATGCTATAGTGTAGTTACAAGTTACTATTTTTTTCAGATTAGATTGAGCTATTTGTTGAATATTTTTTTAATTATTTATTCAAATCTTTTTTCTGAATATTTAGATATGTATTCAACATTGTTATTATTTTCTGTAATTGGGCGTTATACCTGTTGAGAATAAAGAACTTTTTTTCGTCCGAACAACCCATTCTGTAGTGAAATATTTCCTAGATTTTCCTTGCCTTACTAATGAATGATATTATTGCAGATATATAACCATGATTTGTATAAGTTTGTTGGCAAAACCTTGTTGAAATTGTACGTAGGTTGTGAGTTTGCATGGTCAAAAAATAAAAATCAAAATGAAACTTAAATTCTGAAATTGAAATATATCTAAAACGAAATGAAAATTCTAGCAATCAATAACTTCCTCGAAGACGTCATTGCACCTAACTAATTTTCATCATAAAATTATTCACTTGGATCTTCACTTCATACTATCCTTTATATCACAGTAAAACTACCAATTATGGAATAAATATTAAATTCAATTATTAGTCCTTAAAACAGCAGCTTATGATCGTATTTTGCGTAAAATTTCCGAACTGCGACTATTCACTTGCTACAGCTTCTCTTTATTTCCGTTTAAGGATTTATATAACGTAGGTGCAGATATGTTAATTGCCTGTAATATAACTGACAATGCTAAAGCGTATCAAATTTTATGGTCTAGCAGCGTTTGCATACTGACTGAACGTTTAGCTATTTACAGGCCAGAAAATGACTGAAAAATATTTATTAATCCTCAACGTTGTCGTACGTGCGTCCAACTCGGTCATAATTTACCTGTTGGAAATTCTTTATTTTTTCGTTTGTACGGGGACGAGTCGAGAAAAACCGGAAATAGTCAAGAAGATAGTTATGGGATATTTATTCGTTTCCCAATTCGCAACGTGTAATCTATGGGCGTACTGGAAGATTAATGGGGAGTTACATTACATGAAATGTTCGTGTTTATGATAGAAGAATCCCATATGTTCTTCGAAGGAGTAGCAATTAATCGAGTATTTACATTACCATGGACATACATACATAAAATAATTTAGTAAACGAAAACAATATCGTCAATTTCATGTGAAATAAAATAGTATTTTGCAGAAATTGAACAAATTTGTCATGATATATGCTTGCTTGTGTTTATAGGTGGAAATTCATAGAAATACATTCATAAATAAAATGATACGGAGGTTTCGCTCTTGGTGAAACATTATGTTAAAAAAAATAAATTAAAATTTACACACTTGATTTAAGTTTCACTGAATATATTCAAAACTCGTTTGGAGTGGTTAACCCATTATCAAGAGTATTAATATTACTGAATTTCAAAATGTACAGCTTTCACTTATATGTCCTAAACCACAAAATTCAAAAATAACGTGAATACAATAGCACCAACAAAAAGAATTTGGCTTCATTTTTGATGAATAACAAGGACCAACTTGACTTATTTTCGAGAAGTGGCCTTTATAACATATTTTGCAGTGAATGTGATAGTTTTTACATAGGTCAAACTGGACGTTCTATACAAAAAGGAATTGATAAACAAAGAAGATCAATATTATTCAATAAACCTAATACGGGCTTTTCGGAACACTGTGTTGAACATAATCATTTCTTGGATCCCAGGAAGACCGAAATAGTACACTCAGGTAGTAAGGGCAAAAGATTAGAAACCCCCTTGGAGTCTTGGAAATTTTGATAGACAAAAACAAAAATATTCATATTTGCAATGACCAGGTGGATTTTTCCGTGAAAACTTTGTCAAATTCTGTGTTTTAGGATATATAAACGAAACCTGTACATTTTGAAATTCAGTCATATTGTATACTCCTGATAATGGGTTAACCACCCGAATCATATGTAGAGTTTTTAATATATTCAGTGAGACTGAAGTCAAGTGTGTTAATTTTAATTTATCGTAGATGCATTAATATAATTCACAATATATTAATTGAAAATATTGTATATATTCAATTCCAGTTTTTGAGGGCATTTCCACAAAACTTTTCAATCTTCATGTTTTCTAGAATATCTTAGTTGAAACAAATTTGGTAAGCAACTCCACCATTGTATTCAGTGCTTATGAATCGCATAATTAGAAATTTCGCGGACATTCGAATATTTTGCGAACATGTAGAACAATTAACGAACTGAATACAAATTATCAACATGAATAAGAAAACATGGAAATGATATTTTAATTTGAAAACAATTTTCTCATTTGAAATCTGATATCGTATACTTCGTACAAATAAACTGCAAAAATTAGTTACTTCCCCAATCAATTCATTCCTTGAAAGGATTGAACTCAAAAACTCTCAATTGTTTTGTTGTGATTCTAAGCCTTCTGGGTTATGAGACACTACAATAGATGATTTGCAAAAATAAGCAAAACCACTGCTTTATCCTTTGTTAATGTCGATTCATTTCTGCACTTAAACTTCATGTTTGGGAAGGTTATTTAGTGTTTTTGATCAATTTTGAGTCGTACTCACTGCCCGAGATTTGCATTTATCCTTGTTACAGCAGTACTAAGCCTGTCGAGGTCCTTCTAAGCAACAAAAGGCAGATGAAAACCTTCGTATCTCTCTCAGTTTGGTCTGTTTCAGTTCCTCCGTTGTATCTACTGTTTTTTTCATTCACAGACCAATTAGTTGAGGCATTCGTGGAAGTGTTAGCTCATCACTTGTTTCAATACAATTTTGCCAGATTTTCGTTTGGTGATGGAGCAGTGAGTCTCTTAAGCCTGTGTTCTATTTAGAGCTGTCAATTTCAGGAGTTATATCCCTTCGTATTGCAGGTGCAGCTATTCAAATGATTGTGTAGAGTTCATCTATTGGTTTGTACCTGCTTCAGGTCTTCGAAATTTCTTCCCCACATGATTTGTCGAAAGATACTTCTTTATATTCGTGTCCAATTATCTTGATCGAATCATTTCTATTTACTATTTTTTCAACCTTTCATGTTAGAGTTAGTATAAAGTTCTTTTCAGTTTGTACTTGTTTCAGAAGTGAAATCGTGCCAAGCAATACTTTTTCATGGTTTCTCATTTATGATAACATTTTTAACTTTTTGAAAAATTTGAAAAAATAATTCAGAACTAAAAATGTTTTCGATTTCTTTTCAATGTGTGTTTTATGAAGACTGAAAATGATATAAATGCTCGAAATCAATCCTCTATCATGCTTAATTTTTTGATAACTTTCTGAGAAAAACTGAATGCTCAGATAAAATTTCATAGTATATTCTGAATATACTTGATCCAACTCGATTGTGTTTTTCTCTGCAGAGATAGGGAACCATTGTTTCGTCATAATTCATTTCGTCAATATTCATTTTGAATATTTTGCTCTTTGTTATTGAAATTTCTGATTACTCCTTTTTGTTCTTCTGTTTCGTTTGTGCTTGTTTCTTCGTTTTTTTTGGCTCTTGTGTATAATTGAACTGTGTGAACTTTGAAACTATCTGTATGCTTAAATAAATTTGACAACACTGCCTTCTTTCGGCTGGATTGGTCGATGTTGCAGAATGGTAAGGTTGTAAAAATTTTTGGAGTGGTTTTCTGTAAGAAATTTCCAAACACAGTTATGTGTAACAAGGATATATATTTGAATATGTCATTATTTAAGATAATGTTATCGACAGGACCATGGCAAATATCGACATTTCAGCTAATAATGCTCATCCCTGTCTAACATTCAGATTTCTAAGTCTAAACAACGCGGAGATCATTTAACCGATAGGATATGAAGCCAGGGGCGAAGGCACGAGTAACACCCCCGCAAATCTTGGGGTGACATTGATATTTATTTAATTGCAAGTGTCACTCAAGATACAGGGCGTGTCGAAACCATTCCTCGCACATTTATGATAATGAGAGTATTGTGCAGAATGTTGCGGCGAAAAGGGCACACATAATACTCTTCTGAATTATCTAACAATAAACATCAGGTCTTTCTGTTATTCCATCCTCTTCGTGTGTTCCTCATTCTGACACGTCCAACAAAGGAAATTATAGTGGGTGGCTATTACACGAAATTTCAATTACCGGTATACAGTTTTTCCAGGGAACCCCTGCAGTAAACTTGGGTGTAATGTACAGAGTGTTATGATGAAATAAATGAGGCGTTTTATCTGATGCAATTTACCTTTTGTGATTCGATTGTAGTGTAACTATAAGCGTTTGAACATGTACGAGAATACGAATGTTGCAAGTGAAATTTAATCAACTAAAGAGTATTTTTGGAAAACAGAATGATAATTAATTTTCAATTGCATTTTTACAAGATGATGATGCAAATATTGTGGAGACACAAATAAAAAATTCTAAAAGCAAGCTTTTGCACCAATTTCGTATCATCTGATGAAAATTTGGAAATGACAACATTGGGAAACTAATTCACAAACTAACTATAATATGAATTCAGTTTTCTTACGAATAACTTTAATGCAAAGCAAATAAATAGATTTCTTCTGTAATTTTTGATGAAAATCGGTTGTTCTGTAATTTCTAGTAATTTTTCGTGAGCAAAAAAAAATCACTAACTGATTTTCCCAAACCTGATTATGTAATTTCTATTAATTTCATTTATCAGATAAATTTTTTTTT
Organism: Henosepilachna vigintioctopunctata; assembly: GCA_030704895.1. Lineage (NCBI taxonomy): Eukaryota > Metazoa > Arthropoda > Insecta > Coleoptera > Coccinellidae > Henosepilachna > Henosepilachna vigintioctopunctata. The sequence goes on along the minus strand of JARQZJ010000095.1, from coordinate 5,862,505 downwards.
ATGGTTTCAAGTTCATCCTTGCGTGTAGATTCAATGCGATATTTTTATTGTTTATTGAAAACAATGATGGTAGTTTATTTCCATGAGATCCTTTTTGACAGATACCAATTTTCCAATGTGATTTTCACGGGATAATATTACTATTATCGATAATAATATGACCTTGCAGAGCGAACGAAAGTGGGGCCTATGTGAGAAAGATTCATTATATTTGCCGAAAAAAATTGAACCATCGAAAGAAGACCTCAGAATATATTGACAAAAAAGTTCAGTTAACCAACAATATTTGCAGTTTATGATTTACAATATGGTTTTTCGTTACTTCATTGGAAATTTCGTTACGAAATTTCAATGTAATGCCATTTTGTTAAGCTTCTAGGAATTCTGAAAAATCTTCGAAATTAGATAATGTATATACTCAGAACAGTATCAAATTGAAAAGTTCAAGTATGACCATTTTGTTTATGAGTATCGGTATCAACACTTTATGAATGACGGGTGTAAGAGGAATTGAAAATGCGAAAGAACATTAAGAAATATTCGATAGATGTATGCTAAAAATTCAACAACGTATTTTCATTATGCAACAAAAATAAGTACAGACACATCATTCCAAATTTTTCTGTTGTTCATATAATTAAATTTAACCTGACGACTAATACCAACATTGAACTATTGCTCGTCATTCCTCATCAGACTGCAGGGAAGCAATATTTCGAAATAACACTTTTTTGTAGCCGACGCTTCCTTGATTATACCAATTATTCCCATTCTTTGCTGTTACAATTATTATATTACTGAAAGAGAAATCAGTGGTCATTTTAATGACATAATTACATTGGAGTGTACGGATTTCAGAGCTGCTAAGATATTTTCAATGTCAGTTCTTTCATACAGATACCTGAAACTGCTATGTGTATTTGATATTCATTCATTCTTTTTGACATGATGCTTCACACAATTCGTTTTGGTTGTAATTGTACAGTAGTTCACTATATACATGTATATAGCAGGCTAGGATATTGATGATGAAACTAACATATTATAATATCATAATAATAATAATATATTCATTATTCAATAGTGTTGGCGTTTACTTCATGTGAATCTATTATAATTGAATATAAACTTAAATTCAAACAACTGAACTTATGATTTATAGTTTATTGACTACATAGCATGACGCGTTTTGTCGTTTCAAACAACTTTTTCAGATTCTTCAGAAACATTATTATGATTGCATCTGAAGAAGTCGTTTGTAACGACGAAACGCGTCATGATATTTAGTCAATAAAGTGTAAATCATAAGTTCAAGTGTTTGAATTTAAGTTTATACTCAATATATTAATTGTGAAAAAAGAACTACAATTTTCCTGACAAATAATAAATAAGCATTAAACTGAAATTATTACATTCACAATAAGTGAGATCGTATTCAGTTAAAACTGGTCTTCCATACGACCCTTTAAACGACACCATAAATCAATCAGTAAAAATGAGAAATTCCTTGTCACTCAAAATGTTGACTGTGGTATTCCGGGGGTGTACTTTATCTCAAAAAGTATACACGCGCTTTACAGAAGGCCGAAAAGGTATGAGCAATCGAAAAAAACATCGAAACCACCGTATTCCCTGGCTCCCTGCGTCTTTTTCCTACTACCAACACCGAAGACACCAATGAAACGAAAGCGTTTTGTCACAATTGATGAGATAAAGTCGAAATCGAAGTACGAGCGATGACCATACGGAAAAGCGTATTTCAGGAGTGATTCGAGGATTGGAAGAAGCGCTGACATAAGTGAATTATAGGGGATGCACTGAGAGGGATTACTTTGAAGGGTACATGATGGACTGAATAAAGGTTTCAACGCAATTATAGCTGGTATCGAAATGTGAAAAACATATAAGATTCAGGAACATATATTGTTAACTGAAACCATTGAAACAGAGTAAAAAGTTTCATCAGTATTTTCTGCATAGTGAAATATTGTTCACGAAGATTACAGTTTCATTTCAATATATATTAATTCATGCATTGATTCACACAATCAATATTCGCAAATGTTATGAAGAAGTTAATAAACATCAGCAGTAAATAATTGCAAAGGATTATAATTTTCTGTCCGTAAAACCGAGAGCTATGAACATGGTTGCCAAATTAAACTGATGAGACATACGATATGTTTCGAGATTGACTGATGAAGAAACAATATCATTTGAATTTATTTGCTGAATTGTTTCCTTTCGGGGCTTTTCTGATTTAATATTGTTTTTCACTTTACTTTTGCTTCTTGAAGCAAAATTTAATTGAGAAAGAAAATAACGTTGTATATAATTGAACGAAATTTTCCATTCTATCATTTCTAAAATTACCCATAAGAATGCGTGCATGAATTTTTTTTGAATAAACTTACATGGCTTCTACTTCTTTGTATTTCTCTCATATCCATATAGATACTAAATACCTAATTTCAGTAAAAACTGAAAACTTGGCAACCCAGTATTTGTTGAGGAGGGGTGTAGGGAAGCAAAACCGAGTCTGCAGATGTGAAACTTAATTCATATTGAAATTACAACGATCCATTTATCATGATAACGTATCTGAAACGAACACTGAATAAACTGACTTATTACTAAGCATAACTAAAACGTATTGCTTCAGTTACGCTCGGTAGATGTACGAATTAAGAATGAGATACTGCTCAATGGTCAATAAGTTGCTGGAGATAAAATCTCTGTATATAAATTGCACAAAGAAAATCAACTAATATCAATATAGTAATACGCACATTAAGTATGTTACAATGAATGCTATATACGAAATATATGGAAATAATTACTGTAAAATGAAAAATGAATGAAGGACTGACACAACATTATCATGAAATTTGACTGGTGAGGATTTTTACAGATCATTTGAATCTAGTCTGAAAAATCTCTAGCATTGAAGAAAAAGGGTGTATGTATCGTCTAAGTGGTCGAAAAAATTTGTTGATCGTTGCTGAGAATATGTTCTCATTTAAATAATGGCTTCTCCTATCAATTTGAGGGTTGAACCATTAAATATATGTACGTTAGAAATCTCTGTACATATACTGACGAATGCCAATGTTATAATGGTCTAAACACACTCAAACAAATTATAACATCACTTTAGCTATTACGCGAATGTCTTCTATTTCTAAAAGGGTGTTTTTCATCTAGGGATATATTGAAAAATTGAACATAGGAATTCATCGAATAAATAAAGAGGACACAATGTTCTCAATGTTCCTATCAGGAAGATTCAAATGACTACCATTTATTGTTTCGATGAATATTATAATCTCATCCACAATATTTGAAAAATATTATGTTATCGATTTCCAATTTTCACGAATATTGGGGGAAGCTCTGATTTTCTCTGAGTTGATTAACGGTTGAAAACTGGCCAATGTAATAGCCCATTTATTCGAAGAAAGAAATAAAAGGAATAGGATTTTTTTTACTTGGAATGAATTTACTGATTGCCATTGAAAGTTTTATCACAACGAATATTGTTCAGCAATCGAAATGAGTGGTTAGCCTATTGTGTCTGATCAGGGCTATTTGATGGGTGTAACCTCAATTCCCAACCAATATACATAAATTCTTTCCGAGTAGTCAAAGAGGGATGACCGAGCATTGTCCTCGTGGATAATGTCACCCTTACGATTGACCATTTTCCTTGTCTTTTGCATTCAACCTGTCCAGTTTCCGACAATAGATCCAAGAATGAATGATTTGGTTCCTTGGTAATAGCTCTGAATAAGCTGGTCTCTTCTAATAATACGAAATTGACAAATGTTTATGCACTTTCTCAAATGAATTTTGTTTGTTTGGAAAGCTTTTCTATTGGAGTATGTGAAATATTCACCTTCTCTGCAATTTTCCGTGTGTATTTACGTGACGATTTGTATGATGTTCGCAATTTCTTTCTCATTTGAATCAACTGATCTTCCTGAACATTGATCATCTTCAGAGAAAAATTTTCAGAACGGAATTTTTCAAACGAATTTAGGAAGTCCTTTCTTTATGGGTTTCGTTACCATAGGCTTCCTTCGACTTTTTAGCATCTATAGGTGTGATTGAAAACAACATTTTATCTGCAGTTTATATAGAAAAAAAATATATCATCACATTTGAAGTGAGTAAGTCTCAAAGTGATATATTTTTGACTGATAATGAGTGTAAGGTGAGGTAAGTGTGTATCTGGAGCATGTGTATTCGGACAAAATAAAGTAGATTGAGAATACAAATCATGAATTTCCATTGGCCTGAAAGTTGTCCATCTAATATGACAGGGATTTAATGATTTAGAATGAAACAATATTTACAATTTTCTCATAATTCAATACAAATACGCATGATGATGTTTCGAAGTACTACTTCTTTATCAAATGTTGAATTAATACTAGGTGTAATTTTACAAACTTATAGCTATTTTCACAGAACATACCACGTATGATCTATGAGTAACTCGAAATGAGGACCATAGAATACAACTGAACTTTAACAAAAAAGACATATATTTAGTTCATAGTTTGAAATATTGAATAGAGAGGATAAAGGTTCCAAGCTGAAACTTCTAGAATCGTTACATATTAATAAATTAAAAAATTCGGGACTTTTACTCAATAGCCAGTTAGAGGTTAACACTAGCCCTCTACTTAATATGTTCAATAAGAATATTCCAGGTAGCAGCTCAGGTTGATTACCTAATTTTTAGTTGATTGTCTTTTGTATTTTATGTTTTCATGCTCAAAAATTTTAACTTTCCTTCATTCGTTCTTAGAAATCTTAGTTATATATTATATGTATATTTTCCTACATTTAGTTGGTATATCTGACTTGAGAAATTGATTTTCTGTGTTCATTTCCAGGTATAGGATTATTTTTTGTTAAATATCAGTTGTATTTTATGGTCCTCATTCCAAGTTACTCATAGAAAATACCTGGTATGTTCTGCGAAAATAGCTATTAAAGTATTAAGTTTGTAAAATTACACCTAATATTAATTCAGCATTTGATAAAGAAGTAGTACTTCGAAACGTCGTCATGCGTATTTGTATTAAATGATGAGAAAATTCTAAATATTGTTTCATTATGGGAATTTATTTTTTCCAAGTATCGGTCTCATCAATCATCAATTTAATGATTTCTTTGTGGAAGATAATTTTTATGCTTATATTACGTGTCACCACAGTTTTCAAACTAATGAGTGATGTAATTCTTTTTTAAATCTGTTTTAATTGACGAATACTTAACGATTTAATTCTAATTTAATTTTATTATTCTTTTGAATATAAGGTGTTTTTTGTATATTTGTTGCTACTACACCTCAACATGCCTCAAAATTTGTATGCAGAAGGGCAAGTGTGTGGTAAATGAGAGAGGAAATAATGTATAAGCAACATAAATAGTTGCATTTCAAACATAATTGAAGATAATTTCATGATTGAAGATAACTGGTATCAATATCATTTTTTAATCAGTAATTTCACAATGAAATCTCAGAAAATATACTCTACACTTATCCCACCTCACCTTATTATATTTGAGGCAGAAATCTGAAAGTTTCCAAAAAGTGAAATGAGGAATGTGAAATATGAAATTATTTGAATATTTCAAGCTTGTTTCATGAAAATTCCACACACAATACGTAACATTAAGGACTCTTCACATTACTTCATGAAAAACACCTAACGTGTACCTAAGCAATTATTGGAATGGAACTTTTCTTGAATGCACCGAATAATTATATACAAAGTGTAGGTATAAATTAGATCTTCACGTCCACCTATGCTTTCTAATTACCCCTGTATTTTCCATGTTCGTTATGCTTCCCCTTCCATCAAATTAGTCGTTATTATTGTTTAAGAATGCTATTTTCCAGGGTTTCTCAGCCATAATGCTCTGAAAATCCTTAATGAGTTAAATCAGCAGTTTTGCATTTGACCGTAAACCTTAATTGTAGCTGTTAGTTATAACATCAATTATTTGCGACAATATGATGGCAATTACTCAAAGAGATAAGAATCGCAACCAACAGACGGAGATAGCGATGTAGGTGAATTGGCGGTGCAAGTTGAAGATGAGTCTGCAGGACCGTATTTTGGCGCATTGGATGTATGCGCAATTTTTTAAAATTTTTTAGTAATGATCAACGTTTTTACACAGGATTATAACGTGCTCCCCTACGAAACGTTGGTGATCGCACCGGCTAGCTGTGAAATTTTGGGAGAAGTATATAAGTTGTGTTTTTTTTAGAAGTATAGAAATTAAAATTGCAATAAAACAACGGTGGATCATTCGATTGACAAGAATTTTCTTTATTCGGAAGATAATCTTGTGGCATTATATTTTAAATATGATTTCTGGCAAATGACCGCCACGGCTGGCTCGGATGTAGTCCAATCTGGACTTCCAATTTTCGATGACTTTTTCCAACTTTTGTGGCCGTATATCGGCAATAACACGGCAAATCTTGTTTCCCAAATAGTCAAGCGTTTGTGGCTTATCCGCATAGACCGATTACCGCACATAGCCCCACAGAAAGTAGTCTAGTGGTGTTGAATCACAAGATCTTGGAGGCCAATTTACAGGTCCAAAACGTGAAATTTTGCGGTCACCAAACGTGTCTTTCAATAAATCGATTGTGGCACGAACTCAGTGACATGTTGCGCCGTCTTGTTGGAACCACAGCTCCTGGACATCATGGTTGTTCAATTCAGGACTGAAAAAGTTAGTAACCATGGCTCTATACCGATCACCATCGACTGTAACGTTCTGGCCATCATCGGTTTTGAAGAAGTACGGATCAATGATTTCACCAGCCCATTAAGCGCACCAAACAGTCAGTCTTTCTGGATGTAACGGTGTTTTGACATACACTTGAGGATTATCTTCACTTTAAATGCGGCAGTTTTGTTTGTTGACGTAGCCATTCTATCAGAAGTGCGCTTCATCTCTTAACAAAATTCGCTTATGAAAATCGGGAACAACGGCAATCTCGTTTTGGGCCCATTCGACGAATCTACGCCTTGCTTGATGGTGCCTTGTCTATTCATGATGATTTGCCAAACCAAACTGAGAATAAATCACTTCTCAGCTGTTCAGTCGGTATTCATTTTCAACAGTAATGCCAACTTAAAGTTCTATTCCTCAAAAAAAAAACCCTTTATATTCAGAGTCTGAAATTTCTGGCCGTTTGACCAACATATACTTTGGGACCGGCGTACAACAGTATGATAATCAGTTGCTACTGATTGACTAATCATCGATTGACTAATACTGAACGAAATCGGAAATTAGCCGCCACGCGTGCACACATCTCTCCGGAAATAGCGGCAATTTCGATGCGGATGTTGTGCTTCAGTTGCAGTATAATTCGTGGTTGATTTGCGTACACTTTCTGCTTAAGGTATCCCCACATGAAATAATTAAGGGGTGTCAGATCTCTTTCGGGACCTCTCGGAGGCCAGTTGATGGGTCCTGGACGAGAGATCACTTTTTCTGGGAAACAGTTGATTGACAACCGCAAGCAACTGGTTTGAAGTGTGGCAAGTCGCCCCATCTTGTTGAAACCATGTCTCCGAATTAACACCTTCAAACCCCTGTAATTTTGGAGCCAAAAAGTTCCGCAACATGTCGCAATACCGCTCACTATTTACCGTGAGTGCTTGTCCTCGCCGGTCTTCAAAAAAATACGGCCCAATGATGCCTTCCCCAGACATGAGAGCCCACACGATAACCTTTGGACTATGTAGTGGTCGTTCATGTTTTTCTCTCGGATTTTCGTTGGACCAGAAACGGCAGTTTTGTTTGTTTACGTGCCCGTTTGAGTGAAAATTCGCTTCATCACTAAACAGCATGTTTTCAAACGTAGGGAAGCATTGAAGCATTTCATTTGCAAAATTCAGTCTAGGAGGATAGTCGGTAGGTTTCAGTTCCTGCACGAGCTGAATTCTGTAGGCTGTAAGATGTAAATCTTCCTTCAAAATAGTGTGCAACGACGATTTTTCAATGTTATGGCCTTGACCTCATTTGCGAATTGATTGAGACGGATTTTGACTCACTGAAACTCTCACTTCTTCAATCGCTTGTTGGGTTCGAACAGAGCGTGGGCGATCTGGATGGTGAATTTTCACACTCGAACTGGTATTCTCAAATATTCGAATCCATTTTCTGATGGTATCGTCCTTCGGTGCATTCCGTTCATTAAATTCTGCACGATATAAACGTTGAGCTGATACTATCGAATCACCATTGCGATTATAAACGCGTATGCAAAAAACACGATGGTTTTCCGGGTACGCTTCCATGGTTACTGAATCTCCAAATAATGGCGGGGCAAGCTATCCTATCCGCCCCCCACCAATCACGCCATTACTCGGACAGCGCCGATACAAATACCCCGCACCCTTTCTGGACACCCGATATAATGATTCCATATCAGTATGAATTTGTTTTTAGTACAACCTGTCAAAATCATTGTTCCTTCAAATATGGGAAATTGGTGATTGCTTAATGAAGTAACCTCGAAGCCCCTGATTAGCCTCCACCAAATCAAATTCTTATAGAGAACTATTATACTTCCATTTCAATACCTTCCGCTATTTCTTTTCGCAGTTATTTATTACCTTGCGTGAATACTGTCCTGATATTACGCGTACTTCCAGACATCCAACTCCTATGAAACCGATAATGAACAGAATATCCATTGGTGCTTCACTTAATATAGTGATACTGCAAATTCTGAATAAGTTTTTTCAAACTATGCCTACATATGAAATTATTCAGGCCTTTATTAAACACACCCATAACTCATGTTATGTACATGTTGATTTTTACTTCTTCAAACAAGAATGTGAGAAAATAATATGATTTTTTGTTACCATCAAAATGGGTACATTGTTACAAATCTTGTAACTCGATGTGAATTATCAATAGAGTTAAATATCTCAACATGTTGGAATTTTTGTTTTTTTGATAATAATTATATTTAATTAGCAATATCTGTTACAAAATTCATATATACGTTTAAGTTCGAAATTAATTCTTGACAATTATTTGTTGAACACGAACTTAGCTAATTTACTCTTTAATACCTTAAGGTCACACATTTTTTAATAGAGCTAGGAAATTCATTGAATCCTTCATAAAATATTCTACTTCAAGATTCAGAAAGTTTACAAATTTTTATGTAGAAACTGTCCGCATTTTTTTATTATAAGCGTTAAATCATTGACAAATTTTACATTTTTCATTACCCTATAATTGAACACTTTTTTTTTATTCAAATATGAATAAATGAGAGGTAATAATAAAAACTTGTCTAAAAATCACTGACTGAACAATTCTTTATTCGACTAGTTTCACCTTTTACAGCATTATCAAGAATGATAATGCTTTGATAATGCTGTAATGAATGAATGAATGATAATCTTCTTGATAATGCTGTAAAAGGCGAAACTAGTCGAATAAAGAATTGTTCAGTCAGTGATTTTTAGACAAGTTTTTATTATTACCTCTCATTTAAATATGAACTATCACAGAGTAGATTCATCGTCCATCGAATTTATCAAATATAAATATATATGTAGAATTAAGTATTCTCTGTTCAACCGACATCAGTTCTAAGCAATTTGATATGCTTTAGATTAGAGTTTCAAAATTGTTCACGTAGTTCTATTCTGCAATTTTTGTAGCAGCTGAATTTTTTATCTGCTCAATCCGAGTAACAGAGTGAAAAAATATTCGAAGTGTGGCATTATTAAATGAAACCACGTTAATGTGATGAAAGTGTAACGAATGTAATGTGAAAAAATGTAATGAAAGTAGACACTGCTTCAATGTACAAAGTGTTTATCGCTTAGTACACTAATATGGTGTATAAATAGAATTTGGCATTGGTACTCTCGCTGCACACTTTCTCCTTACTCCATCCATTTCTGAGAATAGTTAAAGTTGCCCTATTTGATAAATATCTCCTTTAGAAGAAGTTAAATCTAAGGTGCTCTTACCGATTCAGAACTATTCGCATGCGCAGTTTGAATTTTGGCGTTCGCGGATCAGCCAGTTCCGAACTTTTAGTTACAGTTCTGTGCTCGCGGATAAACTGAGACTGGTTCGGAATCGATTCGGAATTGGTTGTACCGGTTCGAAGGATCAATCTAGAACTGTACGTTCGGGACTTGCGCATTCACTATAGTTTGGCAACTTTTGACTTTTGACTTGCGCATTCACGATAGTTTGGCAACTTTTGACTTTTTTTGACTTGCGCATTAACAATAGTTTCGGTATACGGCATATTATTCGATGAGAACAACCGTGATTTGAAAATTCCCTAAACTAGTTCTACAATCGTTCGCGGGTCGAAATAATTCCGAACCAGTTCATAACCGAACATGCATATTAAATTAGTCCCGAATCAGTTATGAGTTAGTTCTGAATCGGTTCAGAATACTTATCGCGAACAAAGCTATTAAGTGGATCTATGAACTTGAATTACTAGCAAAAATTGCTAAATAAAACTTACTTACTTAATGAATGACATGGAGGTTTCGATTAATTCTCTTGGTGAAACATTATTTTAAAAACTATGAAATTAAAAATTAACACACTTGACTTAAGTATCACTGAATATATTAAAAACTCTAAATACGTAATATTGTATACTCTTGATAATGGGCTAACCACCCGAACGATATGTAGAGTTTTTAATAAATTCAGTGAAACTTGAGTCAAGTGTGTAAATTTTTAAATTTATAGTTTTTTACTTACTTACTTACTACTCTCCTGCCAAATTAGGAACAACCTGCTGCGTTTAAATGAAATTCAAGGTTAAAGTGGTGGCCGAGAAATTTCTGTAGAATAAAGTCACAAATTTCTTTTCTGCTGGTTTTATTGCTTCTATAAGACGTCTGAGCAAGCCATAAAAAAGTTTCAACGTCTTGATATAACACAGCATATTCATACCTATGAAGTCATAATAACAAACACCGAAGCTTGATATCATTCCGCATCCTAGAGAAAACAGAATAATTTTCAATCTTCTTTAATCGTTAGTCGTGCCACTTTTCATGTAAGTTTACTGAGTAAACTAATTAAATTTCTCCTTACATAGAAATTTGAATTAAAATTCCAAAGATATTCGGTTTATCTAACGCCAATAAAATAGAAGTTTAATTCCAGTTTTCTTACTTTCATCAACAGCACGAATTTCTCATCCAACTTGTTAATAAGTTGTTTTATTTATCACATTTTCCCCATTAATGGAAACACATTAGACGTTCATCAGATAACTGTAGTTACGAAATGGTGCTTGAAAGGTTTTGTGAGTGAAAGGTTCTTTTTTCTAACTCATTTTGGTAGGTAGAAGCAGTAATCCATAATGTCTGGCTAAAATTCAATCAGGATTACAGAACACATTGATGTAAAGCAGAAGAACATATATCAAAGCTTATCGAAGAAAAAGAAAATTATAGATATGAAAAATTATAATTGATGCGACAAATTTAATAACTATCATTGTTCAAAAGGAATATGTGTCTGCGCAAGAAACAAAAAAATCGATCAATTTTGAATATTTATTATTAGGTATAAGTTTTTCCACTGCAAAATCAGTAGTAAATAAACGTAGTAGTAAATAAAGTAGAAGATGTAACGTAAAATATATTGAAACTTTGGATTTTGAAACTTTGAATAGTTAATTGAGTAGGAAGATTCATATTATTACATTGCTCTTTTTCATATCTTGTAGATATTATGAAGCTTTGAAAAATGATTGAATGTTGCAAAATTTGAAAATTTTCATAGTGTGGACCTCAGAAAACTATCGGCTTTCAAATTAACAGGAAGTTAGAGAATAATAGAAACGATGAACGACATAGATAAATGTTCGGAAATATGGTATTCCAAGTACTCTTAAATGGAATTTTTCACAACTATATTGTCTATATCCATGGTTCACATGAACTCATTTAAAAAAATCGAGTATGTGGCACTCGGGGACTGCCGAGGTAGAGCTATTGCATAGCATTTTTCATCAACTTATGCAATTATAATTATTTATTAATTTTTTTCCATGCTTCATTTTTTTTCTCTGATATTGGTTCAGGTTTTGAGCGTGGTGACCGATAAGAAAACAAATTGTTTTCTTTAATTGAACAAATGAGAAGTTAGTATCGTTCAAATTATTTTTATTATCTTACAATACATGTAGGTTAATCGGGAATTTTTATCGTTGAAACTAGAGGTTTATGGTAACTCAAATAAGGAATATAAGTTTAAGACTTGATATCCTCTAAATATCTGGAAAATACCGCGTCAATGGTGGTCCAATATTTTGTTGTGGATTCTTGAGGATCATTATTCATCTTAAAATTCAATTGTTTCGGAAGAAAAGTTGTCAACTTTTTATCAGCGAAGTTGATGTGGAAATCGCCAGCCAAGATAAGTGGAAATTTGTTACCATTTGTAGCAAATATTTTCGACACTTCTTCAGTGTACTCCAGTAAAGTGCAACGAATAAAATCTTCTACCTCGTCCAATTTTGGATTCTTAGAAATGTAAATTGCTACCAGGACTATGTGTTGGCCATTTCTAAGTTTGCATAAACACGCACAAATACTGCCAACAAACGAGCGCCTGCACAGTCGTACCATATACATACATGTTAAGAGAACGCTCGGCCGAGCTACATGGTAGGAAGAGTGGGGGATGTTAGGTTTTATTTTCGTTACGGAATTTCTTGGTTCGGACGCCGCACTCAAAGCCCGCGATAAAAGCTATGAAATACCTTGACGACCTTAGTTTCACAGATAAAAGCGTGGAAATTGTTTCAGGTTAACCAAATTCTCAAAATTTGAATAACTCAGTTGAACTACCGAAAGCATTTTCATTTACACACTCATATTGTAGTTAGAGATCAGAGCATTTTTAATTAGGTAGAGCGTTTCTGAGTGATCTGAATGCTTCAACACTATTCAAGTAAAATATTCAACACTATCTGTGAAAATAATTTTATTGTGAAATATACAGACATCTTCGGCTTCTTGAAACTAAACGAATTATGTAGTTATTTTCATGTATATTTGACGTAAACGTTTCTGTTTCCGATGAAAACGGGACTTTGAATATTGTTAAAAATACTTTTATTACACTTTCATTGATTCTCTATTCAGAAAGGACGATTATGTGTATATGTTTGCTTATACTCTCTTTTTGTTTTGCTTTAATTTGTGTACAATTTGTTATGTATTTTTTCAGTTTGGAATAATTGTATTATTATTATGATGAATTAAAAATACTATGCAAAGTATTTTTTCAACGACTTGGTTATTTTTGTTTTTATCAAACCAACAAATACACCAGTTGAAGATGTCCGAAGAGAATGAAAATCTAGGCACATTCTTGATTATCTTTATACTATCTCATTTGGAAGGAAGATCACGTTCATCCGGCCAGATGATATAGACAAACTGATCTGTTAACTTGGTTTGGAGCTAAATCACTCAAAGTTAGCAGAGACTTATTGTCTCTGAAGTTTTTGTATAAACTCTTACATTGATTATCATGTTCCTCGACAATGTTCACGTTCAAGTCAATTTTTTTCATCGGGTACTCCGAAACCTAATTCCCATTAAATATGTGTGTTCGTTATTCGTGGATGTGTTTGACAAATGCGATATCAACAATGACTCATTTGCTTTCATTAGTCATTTTTAATGTTTAGTGAATTTTGAAGTATAGCTATATTGTCATTGTCTATTATTAATTATAATTACTTCTTTTATTGATAATCTTTTTTTCAACGTTTACATTATATCATAAGGTGTTGATACTGTTCATATTTTCTTGAATATTCCAACAAACAGGATATTTGACGTCACGGGTTCATATTTGGGGGACACAACCGAAAAACGGGACGTCTGATCAAGGTACGTGGTTTATTATTGTTGTTTTGTTATTATATAATATTATTTTTATGCTACTTTTCTACAGCATTAACTCTTGATTCAATGAACTTTATTATCTTCATACAAAGATAGCACAAATCGTGCTACAAAAAGAAAAAAGACCAAATAATGAGTTTATGTTAATTCTAGCGTCCATTAATCTCGAAGTGTATGTTTAACTACGGCAGATAGTGATTTATCCCGCTGTCGATTTTATATTGTAATACATTATTCAGGAATTAAATCACCGTCAATGTGTTCTTCGTGTCCGAGGTGGGGTACTCTGATTCGTGACTAAAACAAATTCGGAAAATTGGTATGATGGTCTCTTATTTAGCTCCGGGTTTAATTTGATTGATATCTTGATGAGTCGTGACGTTGGGTAAATCGGATTCAGTGTTGGGTGGTAAATCCAGAGGCTGTAAGATATTACATTAACAAAATGCTATTACCTCGTGGTATTTCGATAATTCGAAATGATAACATAACAGCAGCTTCAAAATTGAGATATCGTGTGATATCTAATTATTGTTTGGATATAAAACGTAATTTCTGAAACGAAAGCATTAACTTATTTGTTAGATATTTGTTGTTGAACGTTATAAGGCTTTTCTTCATTTGCATTTCTTGCTTCATCAGAAATTGTTTACTCCTCGATTATTTCTTTTTCTACTTGTTTTCCATACTTCTTCTACGAGTGTATAGAGATATGGAGTGCTATTTCCTAACCATAAATCTAAGTTGGTTTTCTGTAAATGTCAAAAACTAGGAAAAGAAGGGAACGACTTATGTGTAAATCCAAAAAGCTAATAGCTTGGTTGGCGACAGCTTTTGGTATTTGGCTATTAGTAAAAGTGTTTTGGATTTACACATAAGTCTTTCCGTTCGTGCCCTAGTTTTTGACATTTACAGAAAACCAACTTATTAAGACATATTAATACACAACTCAAGTTGTCAGTCACAAAAAATAAAAACTGAGTGCCTTTCATTCATTAAATCATAGATTATCTTGCTTCCGTTGTTTGCTGATAATTTTAGAAAAAAAGTTTCTGTAATAAAAACAATTGCGATTAACAATGGTTATAAAGCCTTCTTCATTGACAAACTAATCAAAAATGAACAGAGAAGGATACCATTACAAAGAATTTTTCCTATTCACTTAGAAAAACAACAAAAAATATTTCATTCAATTTATCATTTACCTAACTTGAGCAATAAAATTTGTAGAAGATTACATCAAAATAATGTGGATACAATATGCACCAACAAAAAAAATTTAGGTTCATTGTTGGTAAATAACAAAGACAAACTTGACTTATTTTCGCGAAGTGGTTTTTAATTGTATAGTTTTTAACATAATGTTTCACCAAGAGATAAGTGAAACCTCCGTGTCGTATATTATCGGAAATATCCTACTTTCCTGGAAAATCCAAAGTCTTCCATCTAAGCATCCAAGCGTACTCTATAGATTCAAACTTGTTAGTTTGAACACAAACAAATTCCAGATGCTGCATATCAAAACGCCTATTCTTCTAATTGAGATCAACAGCAAGTCGTTAAAAACGGTCGATATAGAAATTGATTCGGACTTTTTGACCGCCCACTACCATCTTTAATTAGTAGTAAAAATCTGTACCGGTCCAACTTTGAAAGCGGATCTCTTTCTGCTCAGCACGTGCCCGTCCTACTTGGTAAATTTTGTTTCGATTGGAATCTTGGCAGATAGGTGGGCGTTATATGCCATACAATATATATGAAAGAACCATATCTTTATATATATTAAATGGATAAAACAGTCGTTATACAAGTCGGGAACATTATCATTACAAAATAATAATCGTTCGAAGTATCGATAGATAATATATCGGTGATTTATTTTTCACATACATATTCGATATATACACCTTCGTCTTCCACGAACCGTGGGAGGTCAAATATTTTAGGCGTAACCTCTCAGCGCATTGAAAGTTATTTGATTTATAACTGCCCAATTGAAACTAACAACAACGAAAACAATAATTAGTACAAGCGTCCAAGTGATTTGGGATACGGCTTTGACAACTTATACTCAAAACAAAACCTGATTAAATGAAAAAACTAAACAAAAAATTAGCAATTGTTACATTATTAATTCATAACTATATATTAATTTATTCATTTAAGATAGGCTGATTTACAGGACAGGTCCTAATTAAAAAACAGGAAACACAACATATACAAAAAACAAAATAAGTAGTGCAAAAGTTTCATTTTTGTACATTCAAATTTTAAGGTTCCATTTCAAATGAAAGAGTTTGTTGAATATAAACTTAAATTCAAACTTTTGAACTTATGATTTACACTTTATTCACTACATAGCATGACGCGTTTCGTCGTTACAAACGACTTCTTCAGATGCTTACAGAATAAGTTTATATTCAATTATAATGGATGTACATCAAGTAAACGTCAACACTATTAAATATTTTAAAGAGTTTGTGTTTGAATTCAAAATTATATTCAATTATAATGGATTTACATCAAGTAAACTCCAATAGTATTAAATATTCGAAAGTGTTTGTGATATGAATCACAACTGATAAAATGAAATATAACAATTATAGGAATAAAAATACTCAAATGTTGACCAAACTTATATATACATATAAATTTAAACACACAAATATATATATATATATATATATATATATATATATATATATACACTCACATATTAACACTTATACAATCATAATTATAAGAGTGAATATGAATTCTGTTCATGAATACACATAAATGATTGTTCTAGTAGACATTATGTATATCAAGGAAACTTGCCTCAATAACTTTCTAACAGAACAGTTGAAAATATCCACCCTAGCTCCCAAAATATTACATTGTTCACACATCGTGTGCAATGTAGAAAATTTTTGAACATTCGTTTCAGCTGCTGGAAGGTAGAAAGTGAATGCGCTTCTGGAAGAAACTCTTAGAAAAATAGAATTGAACTTTTGCAATAATTCCTGACATTTCACTTTATTGTTAATTTTTTTATGCAAGAAGATTATCACATGGCATTTCCTTCGCGCACTGAGTGTGTCCACATTATCTCGACTTTTAAGCGTTTCATGTTGTATGCTTATAGATGGATATATGCCATCAATTCTGAAGCTCAAAAGTTTCAGGAACTTTCCTTGTATAGACTCCAGTTGATCAATGTGTAACTGATAACCAGGATTCCAGACTGTTGATCCGTATTCGACTTTAGATCTAACGAAAGCACAATACAATGTTTTCATACAGAGTTTCAATACAGAGTTGATATATTGCTAAATTTCTTACCAATGCGAATAATAAAACCATATGCTCTACAGGCAGCGGTTCCTGTAGCATTAATATGTGGCATGAAAGTTAGTTGAGAATCAAAGGTTACGCCAAGGTCAATAAATGTATTACGCCTACCCAAAATATTATGACCAATTTCATAGTTGAAATTTATCAAATTATATTTCGTGGAGATTGACATAACATGATGATTGGAGATGTTGAGGATTAATTTGTTGAAATCACACCAATTCACAATACTACGCCAGCTTCTTGCAATGCGTTCACAGTCACCAATGCTGGAAACATAATGAAAAACCTTATAGTCATCTGCGAACAATGAACCCTCAACATCAATGACATCGATTCGATAAAAAGCAAAGGACCAAGTATGGATACTTGAGGAACATATTGTTGTGAAAGTATAATCGGGGTATTTATTTCACTGTAAATTAGTACTGAATGCTTACTTCACGATATCAAGTATTCTGTGTTATCACAATAAACATGTTGTCGTTCATATAGCCAGAAAAAATCATCTTATGGTGTTAAATCGTGCGACCGAAGTGGCCAGTCAACAGCTTCAATCAATAAACTTAATCATTCCACTTCTGTTTTGTTGTGGTTTCATTTGTGGTTAATCCCCTTACTAGCAACAACCCCCAAACAGTTGAATTTCTTAATGAATCCAAAAATTTGAACTTCTTTGTTCCAAAATGACACCCTCGCAGTATCTCTGTTCAGATTTTCGATGTAATCTTCACGAACTTGATCAGAAACTATCCATGTAATGGTAAACGAAGAGAATCCTATAAATAAACCAATAAACGAAATTAACCTCTCGACTACCTTAGAAGTAAAAAGTGAGCGACAGCTACCGCCTCTAGTCAACGAATAACAGATACATCCTACCATTAAGAGGATCGTTAAATTTTACGAGTCACGTGAACGTTTCCAGGAATAGAAAAGAGGATGTGTGCTCTTTCAATTCGAAATGTTCAGCTATATCACATTGTAGTTCATGTTTGTAGAAATGGCGATAATAATTTCAAATTATTTAGAACGTCTATACGAAATACGGGTACGTACGGTATATATTAATAGGTTTACCGTCTCATCGAACTCTAATCGAATATAATGTAATCTAAATTATTAAGAACACGTCTCGTGCGCCATTACCATTAGGCCGATCTTGTCGGCATCTTTGCGTAAGGGCAGTCTTGACGTGCCTACATGTTTGGTAGTTTTGTTCGTGTGAAGCGATAATAAAACAAGTACGCGCTGGACACTCGACTACAGCATTTCATGTCATCTCTCGGTGCACGGATTGTTTTCTTTCACACTGAAAGAACAAGATTTTCCTTCTAGCCCTTCTCATTTTCTGTCATTAAAATGCTTCTTCAACTAGAAGTTTTCTTTAGAAAGTCGCATATTACATTCATAAATCAAAACAATACCGATAAATATCTCACTAATACATACAAAGTATATATTTTTTTCCTCCAGGCAATTGTTTTATATAAATAATAATAAAAATTGAATGAAAAATTCATACTAATGGCTATTTACCTCAGTTCCTTCAGCCTCTTTAAGATAAGGTGTAATTTTAATTTCAATTAATCAGTTTATAACATGATTCGCTACAACCACTATCTACTTACAATTTAAACTATATTAACAAATATATATGAACCTATTAGTTTCCTAAAAGTTCTATAATTTGTACAATATTTCAACTCTGGAGGTAATCCGTTAAATAACTTAAAACCTTGGCTGAACATGGACTTATTTATCAAAGTTGTATGGAACGTATTTAAATAAAAATCGTTTCGATGCCGCGTTTCATGATTATGCACATCACAATTAAATTTTAAATTTTCGTTTAAATACAAGGGCAGCATTTCATTTTTATTTTTATTTTTAATAATAAAATATAAGGTTTTATGAATAATACGTTGATTCACATTCGTTAGTCTCCAAATATCAAGCATTTTTTTGACAGTGGTTCGTCTATTGCACTTAGAACAATTCTCAGGTCCCTTTTTTGAACTTTTTGTGAGCGTTCTACTGCATTTTATTGCAAGTTAAACAACAGTTAGGCGCAATATTCGACGTGAGGCAATACAGTACTCCTAAAAAGTAAAAGCCTAGTATAACCAACTAACCTAAATAACCAACTTTTTTCGGCATTTTATTGGCGATATATTCACCATAGTATTCGAAGTTCAGACATTCGTCTATTATTATACCCAAATATTTCATTTCATGAACGCGTTCCAAAACGTTATTTTCAAACTTAAGTTCTAAGTTTTTAATATCAGTGTTACTCAATTTATATTTTGTTGCTACTAACATGTATATTGATTTATCAATATTCACTTTAAGATTATTGTCACAGAGCCAAATATATAGTCTGTTCAGGTCCTGATTAATTTGCCTGAACATTGTAACAACATCCGAGTCAGAAATGTTAATCATAATATCGTCCGCAAACAAAGAAATTTTACAATTCTTAATATATTTTACAATATCATTGATATTTTGAATGAAAAGAACGGCCCAAGTACCGTCCCTTGGGGAACACCGTATGCAGTTCCAATAGCTGACGATGAAGTATTACCAAATTTGACCCTTTGATACCTATCAGATGAGTATGATATAAACCACTCATGAACACTGCCACTCAAACCTATTTTTTCAGCTTATATAAATGAAATTGTCTATCGATGGTTTCAAACGCCCTTTGAAAGTCCAGAAAAACAATTGAAACTAATTCAACTTTATGAATTCCATTCAACTATTTGTTATTTATTTTCAAGATACTACTGTCACGTGAATGCGTAAGTCTAAATATAGATTGATTTTAAACAAGAATACCATTGGAATCACAGAACCTAACTAACTGATGCTTAACCAAAAGCTGTAAGACCTTTTCATACACTGGCAAGTGTGTATCCCTCGGAATTCTTCACACATAATTGAGTTTTGCGCATTATTGAGTTTTCCATAGATTTTTTCATAGATTGTTGTACATATTCTGGGTCTACATATGGTTTCGCATATTTTCACTGCACCCTCAATACTTATCCTTCCACTTCCATAAATTTGGCTTGTGAAATGTTTTGCTCTTGTTATTGTTTTCTTCTTCATTCACTGTGAGTGAAGGTTGAAATTTGATTTGTTGTTGAAGAGCACTCCAAGATATTTCATGGATGATGGTGCTATATTCCTTCCGTTTATTCTTGATGTTGCTGGATTTTGTGTGATATTTTGATTGTAAATAATGTATTGACACTAATGAGGGTTTAATTTCAGTCTTGAATATTTTTTACAAGACTAAAATCAATTTTTTTTTCGATTTCTTGAAGTATTAAAGTTTTATATATCATTGATTTTTTGACACTCATAATACCAAAACTGGACGAGGGGTATGGCACAATTGACGAATTTCTTGTGGCTGGAAACAGTCTGTCTTGCGTTTCAATCCATTCTTGTGGCATCGATTTTGATATTTTTTTCATCTCACATTCATCTTTGAGGAATGATGAGATGAAATATTGATATCAATATGTATTCTTGATTGGGGAAGAAAAATGTGCAAAAAACTAATTATTTTCCAACATATCGTTGGTATTCATTGACGTTCGCTAGGCGAAAACATTAAGCACAAATTAGAAGACTCAGAATTCTATGTTTCAAACTCTTACCTACAATTCTGCTTGTGTCAAAATTCAACAAATTCAAAGACTTGTTCAATTGTAATTTGACCATAACTTTTTTTGTGAATTTTCACTTCATAATAACCCATTCAACAACTAATCTGAGAGAACACATCTCAGATCATAGAAACAACAAGTATCGAATACTCATACATCTTCTATACCCGTAGATATAGATGTGTGATGAAAGAATAGATTTTTCTATCGATTCCTATAAGATTAAATAGAAACGTATCCATTACTTAAACGTTCTTCTCTTGGAGTCGTAAGAGGATGCTTGGTGATTGAAATCGTTGCCTCACTTCCATGGACGCGGTGCAGGTGATGACTTTCTTGTAGAACGAAATAGCTGCCTTGCACTTCCATCAGGTTTGGCGTCGATCTCAATATTATTCCTTGGACATTTATTCTTTGGAGAAAAATGAAGGCACTAGATCATATACGATTACTTAGGTACAGCTCCACTCTAACATATTTTTATTAATTTGAATTTTTCAATTGAATATTCTAGTATTCATTTTCTTAAATATTTTTCGAGAAAAGTACTAGAAAAGTGTCTTTCTCTTTTCTTAAAAAGAGAGCCATTAACAAAAAACCTATATGTTCATATATATTTATATGAATTTTCAATTGCTCATGATTCCTTAACATCGTAAAAGTAAAAACTCAAATACTTATATGAGTGATATCTATGAGGTATTATTTGTTTTGATAATATCCATTTCATGTAGGTGCCCCGAAATCTATCACGTATATAGAAAAATTCAAGGTTGACTGACCTTACATTGTCTTAATATTTCAGTATAATTGTTATAGCGGTATAGTAATTTTCAAGAATCAATTAGTAACATATTTCGACGTCAATTCAAAGTGGCTAGGTTGAAATCTACGTACCTCAAATGAAGAATTTCAATTGATTAATAAAAGTAATATTGTAAACCACAATTTGAGTATGCTTCCTGCGTCTACCGAACTATATTATTCGTTTTTATACACCCACCTTATTTATTTTCCTGATGATTGATATTCTGAAACCATTTTGATATTATAATAACATTTCTGTTGAAATGGAGATGGATTGTGTGGCGATCTCAAATTAGGTATTTGAATTGTTTTCGAATTACGTCATAATCTATATTCTAACTGAAAATTTATTCATTATAGATGTAGCGGTTAGAAATTACTAATTCGTGAAGGTGATACTTGATGATCATCATCAAGGTGATGATGATGGTTACAGTTTACCTTTTCCTCGATTTATAAAATAATGTTAGATGTGAAGTTCGAATGAATTGATTACAGATATAGAATGCCTGATTTTGAGAAGGTAAATATGAATTACAATTTGAAAAATATCGTTAGAAGTTTGAAAAATACAGGTAGATGCGAAGACGAAATAACAGTCAAGATACTGAAGGATGCTTTCGACATTTCTGGAAATAGATTTTAAGAATTAGTTAACACATCACTGAAACATGGAGTATTTCCAAAAGATTGGAAATGTTCCAAATCTGTGCCAAAAATTTGCAATTCTGTTGAAATACAGCAATTTCGACCTATAAATTTACTATCACGAGTTTCAATCAGGATTCAAAAGAAATTGCTCTTGTGAGACAGCAATATTGAGTATATCTGAGGAACGGTATAGTGTTATGGATAAAGGAGAAACGATTAGAGTAGTCTTATTGGATTTTAAAAAAGCTTTTGATATGTTATGTATGTAAATGATTATTATTGAAAAAACTGAATGAACTTGACTTTGAGGGAGTAGTAAATGATTGGTTCGGATCTTACTTGGATTCGCGAACAAAAAAAGTTAAGTTTAATGGCATGTTGTTGGATAGCACGAAAGTGGTTGTAGGCGTACCTCAAGGAACTGTTTCATATCCGTTTTTGTTCTCTTTATATATATACAATATATTTATATATAATTATATATAAACAATATTTTCTCTCATGTGCAAAAATGTTCTATACGTTTATTCGTTGATGATATTATGCTCTATATATTTGGCCAAAATATTGAAAATATGACAATAGAGACCTTTCTGCAATTAAGTAATGGTTATGTGACAATAGCTTATCACTAAATGCGCAAAAATTAACTTCATAATTTTGGGTACAAGTAAACATTGGAGTTGATGAAAATGAGGATATAACTATACAGATTAATGAACAAAAAATTAGAAGAGTAGAAAGGGTAAAATATTTAGGCATTATGTTGAAAAATTGAGTTTCAAATATCATGTTGATTTCATATCATCTAAAATCTCTGAAAAAATCAGTTTTTTTAATAGAATAGGAAGAACTTGTCGACAAATGAGAAATTATTGTTGTTCAAATCAATAATAATGCCACATTTTGAATATTGCTCCACTTCGTTATTTGGTTTAACGAAAGAAAAAATTCAACAATCAAAAAAGTTACAAAATAGAACCATGCGAACAATTTTAAAGTGAAAAAGGTATACCCCTGTTAAAATTATGATGAACTCTTTGGAACTAATGTCTGTTAAACAAAGAATACTCTTTGCTTCATATACATTCACATTTAAAAGAAAAAATCAGTTGTTTCCATGTAATGTTATGAAAAATGTAATAATGTCAGTGATGTGCATGGGTATAGTTCTAGAAATACTGAAAGTTTTCATATCCAAAGTTGTAACCTTTCTGAATCTAAAAAGAGCATATGCTTGACCGATTTAAGGCTTTCAATAATGAAAACTATTATCAGTATTAAGATATTTAAGCGTGATCTAAGAAAGTATATTTCAAATAATGGGATAGGTATGTGATTCAAAACTGACAGTTAAAATATATAGAGTTTTTGTATAGCTTCAGCTAAATAAATATTATCATCACTAATTTCAAGATTTCATCAAAAACTAGAGTAATTTATATGAATCAGATAGTATCTTTTCACAAATTATATGATGCGCTTATCAATCGATTTGATAGTAGATACCTAATTTACATCATCTTTTACATTCAGATTTGATTGCTTTGAATTCCACTGTCATATTTTTTCATCAATTCCAGTTTCCCTAGTTTCAATCAATTTCTGTCATCCATTAGCAATTACCCAATTTTTTTTTGATTCTTAGCTTGGTTCAGTTCAGATTTTTTATTTTGATCATAAATATACCCTTAATACCCTATACTTTAATTCGTTGTTTTTGTATATTTGTGGATTATATATTTATAATAAAATAATATCAATTTTATTTTCCTAATATATCTGCGGTTAAACAATATTGTTAACTTGGCATCTGATGAAGGGATACAACTTGGAAATATACGTCATGCGGGAGTATAAAATATATCGAGATAATTTATTAATATTTCTTCATGAGAAATTATGATTTTCTGGGATTATCTAACTGATCAATTATATTTTTCCATCATTTCTCCCTTAAATTTTCATTTAACCAGAATATACATCTCTTTCAGAATTTTAAATTTGAGTTTATATATGCAAAATGGAAATTTGAGTAACTATTGGCAAAACCTTAATATATCAGCTCCGTATAAACAATCCTTCTAGAAACCGAAGAAACGAAGATGCTTACCATTCTTTCCAACAGCTAAATCACAGGAAACGGTGTATAAAATATCATTATTGTATTTAAAAATTGCACCCATTCGAGAGATGAAGCGTACAGTTACATATGTAAGTTGAATACGATAGACAAGACACACGTGACCTGAAAACCAACTGGAGCATGGTTGCATGGGAAAATGAACAATGCGAAAAGAAACGGATATTAGACACTTCGGGAAGATCGTCATCTAAGGAAGCACCCATTCTTCAATATTTTTTCGGTGCATAGAATGGACTATGTCTATATGTACCGCCGATCACAAAGGAAAGTAGAAACTCGATACAATGAGTTTCCTTATTATGGCTTCTTGTTGATTACATGTTATTATATTAACAGGATATTTCGACTGAGGTATTGTTTACGAAAATTCAAATGCTATTAAACGATAGGTGGAATTATACCCGGACTATAACACGAGGTTTTAGTCTTGTGATTTCATTTACTTATAAGTAAAATTGAACTGTTAATGACAATCATTGAAAACTTCTGTAATTGGACATTGTAGTCTGCATTTTCAATGCAGAGTTCGCGTTTGAAAACAGAAATGAAATAAATTATTTAATTTTATTTTCCATTTTTCATTTTATAATGATTAGAATATACTATTTCGATATTTAGAATATAGTTAACATCGGCTCAGTGTTCTTATTTCATGATTTCATGAAACTAATAGTAGACTAATATTGGAAAAACAATAGATTAGTATATCAACTATGCATTGAAAATTCGCGGAAAAAATTTTGAAATGAAAATATATAGATTATTGTGAATATTGGCAATGCATGTCTAAAAATCACCGACTTTTAGGGCATTATCAAGAATGAATACATATTACAAAGACAACCTTTGAATACTTGTAGATCAGTTAGGTCGACAGAATTAACCCTAAATTTGTTATTTTCTGTGGTTCGGTCCCTGCAGGTAGTAGAAAATAGAACATCGATATCAACTCCCTTCAATGTTCGTTATCCATAGAGCATAAAGGTGGGGATTTCCAAACTTTCAGAGATTTAACAGTGGAGAGTGGTTTAGGAGTAACTGGTCATTGAGAAGATTGTAATTATAGGATTTTTGGAATTTATTTATTTCCATGGTTTTCAGGTAGTTCATTTCCATAAGTTTTTCACAGTAATGGAGAATATTTGGTTTAAATCAGGGTGAGATTTTATATCCTGTCGACTCTAGATCTTCCCCAAAAACCAGATTGTCCGATTTTTAAGTGCTCTCTTAGCTTAGTTAAAAAACGGACAATCTGCTTTTCAGGAACATCTAGAGTCGACAGGATATAAGATCTCACCCTGTTTTAAACCAAATATTCTCCATTACTGTGAAAAACTCATGAAAATGAACTACCTGGAAACCATGGAAATAAATAAATTCCAAAAATCTGATAATTAAAATCTTGTCAATGACCTGTTAGACCTAAACCACTCTCCACTGTTAAATATCTGATAGTTTGGAAATCCCCGCCTCTATGTTCTATGGAAAACGAGCATAGAACTGCGTTGATATTGATGTTCTATTTCCTACCACCTCCAGGGACCGAAGCACAGAACATACCAAATTTAGGGTGTATTCTGTGGACCGAACTGATCTGCAAATATTTAAAGGTTGTCTTTGTAATATGTATTCATTCTTGATAATGCCGTGAAAGGCGAAACTAGTCGAATAAAGAATTATTCAGTCAGTGATTTTTAGACAAGTACTTCTTATTATCTCTCATTTAAATATGAACTATCACAGAGTTGATTCATCGTCCATTAAATTCACAAAAAATCAATTTGGATGAAATTATATCATGCCTTTGACAGGAGCTGGTTGTTGTATTATTATTCAATAAAAGAATAAATGAAATGATACTGAAGACTAAACAGATTGTTATAGTAATCATACATTAACAATGAAAAAAGTGAATATAAATGGAACTCAAATGCAAATATACTCTTTATCAGTGTTTCCTAACGTGGGGCCTATGCTATACAGGGGAGCAATTTGATTGTTGATGAGAGCAATTCGAAAATGGATTCGATACGAGTTTAATACTTTCACTTAGCTTCACCTTTTTCACCATTTTCGGGGGGCATAATAACTTCACGAAGACTAAAGTGGGGCATTGTACAAAAAATGTTGGGAAACACTGATCTATATGAAATTTTCTTTGGACTTCGACATGCGCTGATTGATGTGTTATTATTTCATGAAAAAAAGAGTAAAATATTATTGAAATTATTCAGATTGCTATCAACTATGTATCATGTCAACTATTAACTATGATAATTCGAAATGGATTACAGAACAACATTAAAATGCTAAGAAACTTTATGATTTGAAGAGTATTTTATGTAAAATAGATCGATATTTCATTATATGCTCAGTATGTCATTCACTTTTATCAGTCATTCAGCATGTTAGTCGTATCGCGAATGACAGTCTTTCGATTTTAACAGAAATGGTTTCTAAAGACGAGAAGAAGAATATTTTCCATTATCGGATTTTTTGAAAATATGTGTGAAGCGTCATTATACTGTTAGTGTAAGTCAGACAACCAGACAAGAAGGTCTGTGGCTTGATTGTATGTTTTCTTCAGTTAAACATTACTATCTTTTGAAAGTAATTTTCTACCATTTCTATCCACTTCATTTTAGGCCATTATGTCAGCATTCTTTCGGCAATTCCTCCTAACATCAACTGTTGTTGGTTTTTCCTCTTCTAATCTTGTTGTATGGCCTGACCACCTCATTCTTTCTGATTTCACTATGTTAGTTGAGGAAGGGTTGTTATGAATTTCACTCATTTCTTCATTTGTTTTCCTTCACCTAATTTCTTCTACGTTCTTACCTCCATATATTTGCGACACAAATTTTTTCACCTTTTCAGTGCTTAAATATTTCATATAAAGTAAGTGAGAGCCGTAGTAATGTTCAACAGCCAGTTAAATTATCACTGACCTGATCATCGATTTTTGAACCCTTTCCTTTACATTCATTGAGACGGTCAACTTGAATCATCAAATTTGCGATTTTTTTCAAAATCCTGTTTTGTCTCTTCGATTAATATTTTGAGACACTTTTCTTCTTTATTTTGTTTATTTTTCTCTGCTGCATTGTCTGATTCTTTCCCTTAGTATAATGTGAAAGAACTAAGTTGCAAGCACACATTTTAAGGTCACTGATTTTCGCAAAATTGCAAGTCATCCAACTGATTGAACATCTATATCATACAAGTGATCTAGAAATAATTCAATTATAAATAACGCGTTTGAACAGTTCCAACTACTTTTGTATGTGAAAACCTTAAAATATTCAAAGTTACCAACTTCCTGTTTGAAAGGCAGCTGTCCCTATTAAATCGAATCGTACAAAGTCAAAAATACTACGCATCACTTCCCATTAAAAATGTCAGAATGTGAGAACTTTTCAGCAAATACATGGGTATGTACACTGAGACTTCCCGAGGAATTCCTATTTCGTCTGTGAATTTATTGTCAATATCTGTAACCCACATCGTATAAAATGAGAAGTTTCCAGAGCATTGTCCACAATATCATGACAATCTTATTCGTCCCAACCCGTCTATATGCGAAGAAGCCATACATTTTCAACCTGAAAGATGCAATAGACGACTGAACGTGGCATCTCAAGCTAACTCATCTTGAGTGCATGTAAATTTATAGTGAAGCAAGTTTATAATATACCTATTCACAATGTTTATCTGTACCTTACACCGAGCGTGTTCGCGTTTTCTTCTGAAATATTATGAACGATACTGAAGTACTGG
Source organism: Henosepilachna vigintioctopunctata (assembly GCA_030704895.1). Taxonomy (NCBI): domain Eukaryota; kingdom Metazoa; phylum Arthropoda; class Insecta; order Coleoptera; family Coccinellidae; genus Henosepilachna; species Henosepilachna vigintioctopunctata. The sequence continues at coordinate 5,834,126 of JARQZJ010000095.1, read as the reverse complement.
ACCACACACCGAGAGTTTTATTCATGTGCATGATAATTTAATATGTGCCTTTTAATGATAAATTGAACTACTGTACTAGATTATACACTGTGGAATCGATGTGGTCATTTTCCCCATAGAAAAGTAAGAATATTTGGGTCTAACTTCAGATGACCAAGTGGATGATATATATTTAATTGTGAATATACTGGACATAAGATCCCTATAGAAATTTAAAAGTAGGAAGAATACCGTTCCATCTCGTCATTTCCTCAATATTGAAAGGATATAGTACAGACACGGCCACCTTTACTACAGGCCATGAAGAGCGTAGTCCCTCGGTGTTGCCAAATTGTGCACAGTTGTATACTATCCTAGTCGGATGTTCCCAAGCTTTCAAGCATCATTTAAACTCTTTTTGTGTATTGCGAACAAACAAGAAATATTATTGGTATTTATAATATATAGAATATTATATTGGGTATTGTGAGCACATATTTCTGTACCGAAAACTGTTAAACATTTATTATTGCAAGAAAACAACGATGTTTTCGATAAAGCCCCACTGCGTAAAAAATACCTCTATTAGTCAGTGGGATTTATTTACATGAAAAGTTGTCTAACCAAATTTATTGAATTATTTGAGAGAATAGGAACCTTGAAAGAAACGCTGTAGGAAATACTCAAAGTGAAATGTTTACCTAAGTATAAATAAATATTATATTTATGATTAGCGCAACCAAAAACTACTCTATGAAAGTATTGAGCTTTCTTCGTTTATTTTTTGATTCAGTTTTCTCGTGTACGGCTTCATTTTATTTTGTGTAATCAATCAATAAGATATTTGAAAAAAGGAAACAGAGCATGTTCAGAATATTTTTATTGTCTTCACCACATAAACAGCAACAATAAAAATCTTTCAAGGACTCATCCAATGACACGCTTAAAATAGTGAGATTACACAAAATTGCTTTCTGGTGTATATTAATCAAAAATGCCTGTTCGAGAGAAATGTCGTTAATAATTTTCTCAAATCTGCCACACATCTGGAATAAGACATTTTCAATTAAATCTGTAGGTATATTCAGTCCTTTCTGTTGCAAATAATTAAAATATTATAAATAAAATCACAGCTTCCAAAAATTCTATTTTGAGGAAAGTTTGGATTTTGAAAGGATGTGTTATTGTTAGTTAGATTTGTGGATAGCGATCTGTTTATGCAACGGTTTTCGGTAATAAATAGGATAGAAAATATACTTATTAGAAACTCGCCTATCCCAAGCTTGAAACTTACTGAATCATCTACGGAATATCTATCCTCTACACTATATTTCACAAAAAAATTATTTGTGAATAATCCGTACTCAAAACACAACACAAATTCGATTCAATTAAATTGGTACACACAAAACACTTCGTTTTTATGATTTGATGTTATGTTATCTACAAACTATCAACACTAGCACCTAAATGACAATATAGAAAATTGATAAATAGAGGCTTAGAACTGAAATCGTAAAATATTCAACATAAAACTACGAAAGACTTAAACAACACGAAATTGATTTCGTTTCACTGAAATTTTTGAACAAACTAAACACTTTGTTTTTAGTGTTTGATGTTGAGATTTCAACAAATTATCAACATGAACACCTGTAATACACTGTACACTATTGAAAAATATAGAATTTATACCAAAAGCTCAAATTATTTAACTTCAAACTGCGAAAGTTTTGGGAAGCGTCCTGTTTGCATCAGTATACCACCTCAACAAATGGCAGGAAGGTTAGCCAACCCTCTGACATATGTCAAATATTCATTTCGTGGCCTGTATTAAAGGTGGCCGTGGTACAGGGGTCACCAAATGGCGGACCGCGGTCCGCATACGGACTGCCGACCCATTGTGTGCGAATCGAAAAAATATATCACCCGAAGAATTTCTCGAACATTTCAGAAAATCGTGAATTAAAATCATTTCTTGAAAAAGTTAATACACAATATGACGATCTACTGTTGCATAACGATGTGAGATGGTTGAGTAAAGGCTGCGTATTAGAATTGATTCTAATTGGAGATGTACATTAATCTATGCATTATATAGGCATAAGACTTACTCTATATTTCTGTGAATTTAAAATTGACTAAAGGGTATGTAAGAATTGAAATCTTTTGCCTTTCATTCGTTGAACGTGTGGCGTGACTGATGAGTACCTGGTGGTATGAAACAGTGACTGTATCACGCTTTCAATAAATATATACATCCATTTCAAGATTCTTAAATATTTATCCCCTGAAAGATAATGGAGAAACTAATATTCTCTAACATTGATCCCTAGAAGGACAATGGAGACATCGCGTTGTTCATGTTTCACATGGCCAGCTCTGCTATAATATTCTTTAAAATAATTTGTCGAAAATTATCTATCGAAAGAAAGTAATAGTGTAGTATATATATATATATATATATATATATATATATATATATATATATATATATATATATATATATATATATAGAGAGAGAGAGAACTGTCCGACCAGAGATATATGTAGTGAGTGACTGTGAAGCCGCCTCTAGACTCACGTGTGGCATTCGTAAACAATTAAACCTTTCGTAGGAAGTTTTACACATAATTATTGTTGCATACGTCAAGAGCTCACCTGGAACCTGTGAATATACCTGTGAGCTGATAATGAATGGGCGTTGCTCATTTTTAGCTCGACTTGGATTCCTACCTCTAACGAGATACGAACAATCTCTAATGAATTCATTGAAACTTGAGTATTTCGAATCGGCGGGAACAGTGATTAATGTTCACTTCCTCGTACCGAGAGAAATTACTTGAGCATTTGGCTAATTTCGTTGGAAGAGTAGGTGCTGAACAGTCATAACCTAAACGTATTTCACTTCCTTGTTCGTGCAGGGGTCGCTTTTTCTGATCTCCGTGTATTGCACTAATTCGTATGGGCCAAAACTATTTCCGCTTTTCTTGTGAAACTTGGGAGGCAAATTGGTAATTGATCACCGTATGTAAACATCATGAATCGTAATTCATAGACTAAATATGACTAAAACTCATATTGATACAAGAGAAGAAAAATAAACCGCCAAGAAAAAGGGAAAAATCGTAGACACTTGTCCAAACCAGAAAATATAAGCAGATAAATAGAAAAATATTTACCAATAAAATGAAATAACTTGATGCCTACGCTCACTGATTTAAATTTTGACTCACAGGTGAAAATTTGATCATTATCTTCAGGGCTTTGAGTCAATTGAATTCCTCACGTTTTTTGTGTTGTTCACTGTATCTACACAGTTTCATTTGCGCAAATTTTAATTTGTCGTAACTGAAATTGAATGCTATGTTTTCCACAATGAGTTGCACTCATTCTTTCTTGTCAATAGTTTTCAGTTCTGTCATCTTCAAACTTTAAACAATTCACAGCATGAAGGAGTTTGGAATACCATGTCGGTTGGAATCACCGGGATCCTTGGAATGAGAACTTCCTCACCTTCGAATTTTCCTTTGAGTATCGTCGCGTAAATCGCACTGTTCATCAATTTCTTTACCACCAAACGCATTCTGTTGCATATTTTTGGTTAGTTTATGTTTCGAAGCATAATATACTACTGAGCCAACCTTTAGTCCTAAAATGTGCGGTGGTAAGTCTGGCACATCCAACGCTGCCACCAACTATCCAAAAATTCACTTTGATAGTTGGTAGCTTCATTTTTATTTGTTATACAGTCGAATGATTTGGAAGAATTCTGAATTATGAAGTTCAAATCTTCTACATATTCATTCTTAGGAGCCACAATTGCTCGCTTACTCAACAATTCATTATTTTAGTGGTTAGTAATGATGTTTGGGTACTTTGTTAATGAGTTCGTCTATTGATGAGACGAAGTTACAGAAATTCTGAGGGAATGAAATCAATCCACTCGTTGACAGGTACTCGAGCATTACCTCTAGTCAGTAATTGATCAAAGAATACTTCACCAGATGTATCGTTCAGCAATGCAACTCTGCATTGCTCAGAGCGTCAGCGTCAGCTGAAGTTTCTTCACATAACGCCATAGATTCGATGATTTGGGGCAAACGGTTATTTCATCTGCAGCAGTTGACCTTGGAATTCCTGGCAGTGTTTGGCAGAAATCTCCAGACAGTAAAATCACTGCGCCCCAAAACATCTCGAACCATTGCGTAGATCTTTCAATGTTCGGTGAAGTATTCCAATGCACGTTTATATGGCATTGTTGATTCTTCAACAGTTTGAAAGTTTAACGGCAACTTGAATGGTCAATGAGCCGTACGAAATCCTTCTAACAATTTGGCTCCTATTCCAGAAGAATAGTGGCTAAAACTACTGACATGAGGATTGTCTTACCAGTTCCACCAAGGGCATTCAGGAAATTTAAACCATCATTTCCATCATCAATGTATTATAAACTTCCTTTTGTTGGTGATGTAACAGGGTACATTCGTTTGAACTATTTAATCTAATTCTTGTGGTAATCATATTCAAGTCAACGGAAAAGTTCCCGTACAAATTCTCGATTGAATCCAACATTTATCTCAAGATTTGGGAACGAGATAAGGGGTGATCCTATTTCCTTTTCCTGGTTCTAAGCTACCTACCCATCAATTTACAGCCAAATCAGTTCAGCTTCAATCAGTTATATTGAGTTATAAATAGTGTAACTTACACGATATAAACCAAGAGAATTTTATAGTAGAGCTAGATATGTGAACCTGTACGATGTGATGTCTCCATTATCCTTCAAGGCATAAATGTTAGAGAAATATGGAAATCGATGCCACACCTGATGAAAGTGCGACACATATGTTTCGTTCTGCAAGGAATTCGTCAGTCGCACCACGTCCATCGAAGTGAGGCAACGATTTCAACATTCAAACATCTTCTTGTGACTCCACGTGGAAGACCGTAGAGTAATGAATACTCCACAATTCCATGTATAGGAATCAGTAGAAAACACTTCTCAGATTACAGACACACCAAGCATCGAAATTTCACATATCTTCTATACCTGTAGGTATCTACTAAATTGCAATGTCTATTTGACAAATATCATCATACGATGTTTTTAAATGTCAATAGGTTGCGTTAGTAGTACGCTGGCGTTTATTCCCGTATTTCAGGGGCCTATTCGGCGATATTTTTGAGGAAATGAAATTTTTTCGTGCATATGGCACTGAATGAAATATTTGAGAAAATGAACACTAGAACATTCATTTGAAAATTTCAAATTAACCAGGAGAATGTTACAGTAGAGCCAGATATGTGAACGTGTACGATGTGATGTCTCCATTATCCTTCAAGGGATAAATGTTAGAGAAATATTAAAATCGATGCCACACCCGATGGAAGTGCGAGATGGACTTCCATCACACTTCGATGGACGTGGTGCAACTGACGAGTTCCTTGCAGAACGAAACATATATGTCTCGCACTTCCATCAGGTGTGGCATGGATTTCAATATTTCTCTAACATAAATCCCTTGAAGGATAATGGAGACATCACATCGTACACGTTCACATATCTAGCTCTACTGTAACATTCTCTTGATTAATTTGAATTTTTCAAATGAATGTTCTAGTGTTCATTTTCTTATATATATATATATATATATATATATATATATATATATATATATATATATATATATATATATATATATATATATATATATATATACATGTATATATATATATACGTACATATATATACATATGTATATATGTATTCGATTCAACGAACATTTGTTAATGACCCAATCCATCCTTGTACACAGGAAGACAGTGAAGCAATAACTATAAAGAGCCTATATGTAACCACGATGAAAGTTACAAAGTATCATTTGGAATGATTTAGTATTTAGCTGCTTATAACCATTACTATTAACCAATAATATATCGGCATATCCCGCCGCCAGCACTTTCTTTTTCGGTCTGTCAACGTCTTCGACGACGATGAATATCTGTCCATTTTTCACCGGAGACCAGAACGTCATCATTATTAAAATGGAATGCGACCGGCCGTTCTGATATACTGGTACACATTTGTTGCAGTTCCTGTGCTGGAAAAAATCGCATTCTGAAGGGGGAACTAGATCTAGAAGTATAAATTACACCTAATAAGGAATTAGAACGCATTTCTGCCGTACTATTATTGCGGTCAGAACTGGGGGAGTGATGTTTGAGTCTTGCAGAAACGTTTCGTTATGGCGTTATGCCATTCCGTCCTTTGTCCGAGCTGAGATTGGAGTTGGTGGAAAATGGATTCTGGTTTATACAGGGTGTTCATTGAAAATATGTAGATACCCAAAGGGTTTCTATTTGGACTATGCTTATAAAATCTTCAATGATTGTCGAAGTGTGCATTGATCTGAATATACATTAAATCGCCAATAAACTGAACAAATTTTTGGAAGAATTGAATAATTTAGTTTACCGAAAAAAAATCCAATTATATCCTCTACATTACTCGATCATGACGAAATAGATTTAATTTATTCACTATCTTGTAAATTATACCCATTTCATGTTCAATTATTCTGTATTGTTTCGTTTTATTAAATACAGATTCACAATTTACTAATTGAAATACAGATTCCAACTTTTATCATTATTATGGTCATCAATTTTGATCTTAACGGAAAACTGGACTTTCGCCTAACTACGGAAAAAAACCGAGTGTTTACTAATTACTTCAAATAAAAAAATACACTTTTTTCGGTTAGCAAAAAAACTATAATTTTCAAGTCAATAGCAATAACGATGCTTCACATATCACCCATTTTTATTATTACTCATTATTATCTTATATTTTTGTCATATCTCTTCATGTATTCTTTAAACTAGCGTCATATTCAACTGTTCATGTGTACCTTGGCTTCGAACCCAGCACCTTCGTTCTACGTACATAAGGTATATTTTTTATCGAAACCTTTGTTCCTCATATAAAAAATATATTTATGATCGTGATGATCATAAATATGTCTAGGACCCCTAAAGCATTTTGAAACTTGATTACAATCAAGCTAATTTTCCGTGAATAGCTTCATTTTCTAGAATTTTCTGTACGAAACTGTGGTTGTGGCAGCTAACAGAGGTAGTAAGCATGAAATTGATAATTCTGAGAATATATTTGTTTTTGTTAAATCCTAAGATAATTATCTTAAATATTCAAAAAAATATTTGTCCTACAAAATCTATGGCTTCATCAAAGAATCACCGCCTTTGAATATGTATCAATAATGAGGTCATCATAAATGATTACTAACCAGCTGATTTTTTTATTTTTCAGTTAGCTAAATTTATATAATTCGATAATCTTATTGTCCTACAACTTGCAAGGTACGTTAGTTCGGTCCAACGCTCAAAAGTAGTCGAATTGATTCTCGATTTGAAGGTAATTACTATCAAGCTGAATCTTTGAGATCAGCTTCGTTTCAATGAGACACCCAAAAATTTCCTGTACGAAAATTCTGGATTGTGGTAGCTAATAGAGGTAGTAGTTATAAAATATGTCCACAAGCTTATTGTTTACTCCATCAAGCGTCGAAGAATTCGAGTATGTTCGGGAATGCTACACTCTTTTCGGGGATATTTAATAATTTGAAACTTCGATCTTACCCAAATTTTTGTATTTAATTTTTTGAAGAATAAAATTATTTAGATTTTAAAAAAGATTTTTTCACTGTAACTTATGATACAAATAGGAAAACGGAAAAAATGACAATTCTGGTCGGACTAGTGATATATACTTGTTTTCTTGTAGGACATTGTTCTATTTGGGCAGAGAACACACTAAGCTAATATGTTATATTTTTGTCCTACAGTTAGTAATGAGAAAAATGTTTTGGGAGTATTAACAATTTCTGAGCGTAGGACCGGAATAACGTACCACGCAATTTATAGGACAATAAGATTATTGTATTATATGAATTTTAACTAACTAAAAAAACAAAAATCAGCTGGTTAGTAATTGTTTATGATGACCTCGTTATTGATACATGTTCAAAAAAGGGGACTCTTTGATGAAGCCATAGATTTTGTAGGACAAATATTTCTTTGAATAATTTAGATAATTATCTTGGGACTCAACAAAAAAAAATTCGGGTAGTAAAACATATTTTCAGAATGATCAAATCAACACATTTCGTGCTTGCTACATCTGTTAGCTACCACAACCGGAGTTTCGTGCAGAAACGTCTTGGGCAAAAATGAAGCTACTTTCGGAAAATTAGCTTGATAATAATCAAGTTCCAAAATGCTCTAGGGATCCTGGAGCATGCTTCTTCTAGTCGTGCAAAAATTATAGTAAATTATATTATTGTAATAAATAATTTGTGAACTGATATCTGAATCAGTACGAATCGGTTGTGGAATGTATCTCAAGTTTTACAGAAAGGGCATTATATAACCAAATAGCAGGAAAACGTATTCATATCCCTTATAACATATTAGTGATCCTGGACTACCAGAACTTCATTATACAAAATATTTGAATTCCTGGCGTAACAGAATGTCCATACTGACAAGTATATGAGGGCGGTTTGATAAGTCCGTGACTTTTTGAATAAATAATTTTTTTTTGCGACAAATAAACATTTTATTTTTCTACATAATCACTTTTCAGCTCGATACATTTAATCCAGCGTTTTTCTAATATTTTTATACCCTCCAAATAATAGGTTTTCTCAAGGCTCTCAAAATACGCGTTTGCTTCGGTAATGACTTCTTCATTAGACTCAAATCTCTCACCACCCAGCCATTTCTTCAGGTTTGGAAACAGATAATGATCGCACGGGGCTAAATCTGGAGAATATGCTGAATGGGGTAGCAGTTCGTATCTCAATTCGCGGATTTTGGCCATCGTGACTAAACAAGTGTGCACACGTGCATTGTCTTGATGAAACAGCACTTTCTTCGTCGCCAAATACGGCCGTTTTTGCTTCAAGTCAACGTCGAATCTGTCCAAAAGCTTTGAATAATATTTGCCGGTGATTGTTCTACCTTTCTCGAGGTAATCAATGTGAATGACACCGCGTGCATCCCAAAAAAATGTGGCCATGACCTTGTTGGCTGACAGACTCTGTTTGGCCTTCTTTGGTCCACGTTCACCCCGAGCAATCCACTGTTTCCATTGTTCCTTGGTCTCTGGCGTGTTGTGATGGATCCATGTTTCGTCCACTGTAACAAAACGGCGCAAAAATTTGTCCGGATTACGGCTGAACATCGCTAAACACACTTTTGAAGTATTTAATAGTGTTGGCGTTTACTTGATGTAAATCCATTATAATTGAATATAACTTAAATTCAAACACTTGAACTTATGATTTAAACTTTATTGACTACATAGCATGACGCGTTTCGTCGTTACAAACGACTTCTTCAGATGCTTACAGAATAATAACAACATTTTGAAAAAAATACAGGTATATATATCAGGGAATTTTGGTGTTCTATGGTTTTGGTTTTACTGAAGATATTCCATTCTGAGAAATAATTTCTATTACCTGAAAAGGTTTAACAAGGGTGAATTGTTTAATTCTATTTGTTCATTGAGCAAGTTTCCAGAATTTTTTTTTTTCACTTTTTTTTTTCACTTTTGAAGTTGTCACAAGATTGCGCGTATGGTCGAGTGTGAGCAATCGCGGCACCCATCTCGCGGAGAGTTTTCTCATGTCCAAATATTCGTGTAAAATATGATATACCCGTTCAGTTGAGATACCTACATCATGAGCCAACTCACGTACTTTCATTCTCCGATCATCCAATATCATTTCATGGATTTTATCGACGATTTCCGGCGTGATCACTTCTTTTTGGCGACCTGAACGTTCGGCGTCACTAGTGCTTGTACGACCACAACGGAACTCTGTAAACCACTTCTTTACCATTGAAATTGATGGTGCCGAGTGCCCGTAGTATTTACCAAGCTTTTCCTTAGTTTCAGTGATGGTTTTTTTACGTAAAAAGTGATGCTTAATCAGCACAAGAAATTCACTTTTTTCCATTTTCGTAAAAATTCACGAGGTTGTCTGCTTTGAATGGCTATCAAACAGCAACTGCATGACGTACCTTGCTCAAAATTTGACAGTTCCCACTAATAGATTACAGTTGACGGCAGCACTGTTGCATTTGGAATAACTGCGCGGGAAATTCGAAAAGTCACTGACTTATCAAACCGCCTCGTACCTTTTCCAATTCTGTTGAGGCTTGAATTATCCGACTCGTTCTCTATATCCAATGAATCAATATTTTCATGTGCATTTCCTACGCTTCCTCTCAAAATGGAAGCTTGTTGATCGATCATACAAGTCCCATTAATAGCTGTTCCCACAACTTACATCGGCTGAATTTTATTGTTTCGTAGGTGTTCATCCGTGTCTCATGACCACCTCGTGTTGAATAATAAGTCGTTCGTCATTATCAGTCATTCTTTATTGAATTACCAACCACTAATAACAATAATAATAGGCAATGTGAAAAACGTAGATTAATATGCTTTACTAATAATCGCATTACCATATTACGTATTCGGCGTCGTTTCAAGGCGACTAAGATTTATATTTGCTAGAAGATTTCTTAGTCGATAGCGTCTTGTTTCGATTAATTCCGTCTTTATGCAAACGCTTATTCAACGTTCAAGGTCATTGGACTGAAGGACGCGAAATGTAAATCTGCATTTCTGTGCTCCAGTTGGAGTGAACACCTTGAAAAGAAGGATCACGGAAAGTGAAAGCTCATAACTAAATCATAGAGTATGAGTAGCAAAGTTAGCAAATGAAATGTCTCAATTTTCCATTGATATTTCTTTCTACTGCAAGCTTAAAAATTTGCGAAGCAAGTTTCAACGCAAAACGTCTCAGTATAATTCAAGGAATGAATAGATTACATTGGGAACAGCAATTTTGTTGTCTTAGATCTGTCACTTGTTTTTGACTGAATTTTGGTCCCCGAATTCAAAAATGTTATAAATTTTTCTCTATCGCGTCAAGTTTTTGAACTAAAGAATAACCTCTATTTACCCTAAAAGTTATACAAAATGGGCATAGAGAGGAAAAAATTATCACAATATTTCATTCATACAAAGTTTATTATAATACTAAATGTTAAATTGTGTTTATACAAAAAATTGAAAAATATATTAGGGTAAAAATTTTTCTTAGAACTTTTCCTAGAATGTTCAACCTGGGGATATTCTCGCTTGATGCTCCAACAGTAGTCAGCCATATATTGACATCCCATCAACCTTGATACCTTGCCTTCATGACCGTTAAATCTTGGTGGAATCGCTCATTTTGTTCATCACTAACAGTGCCAAGATTTTCTGAAAGTTAGCAAGATGGCTATGTAAAAAATGCTGTTTGATACTCATGTTACTGCTAAGCTTCTTAAAGCTTTCTAAGAGATGTTGAACAATTAAGACGTGATTCTGAGCTTTTGTATTTTCAAGAAAGTCCTAGACGATACTTTTAAATGCCAACCAAGCATTCTTTTCAAGTTCGGTCATTGTTTCAATGAAACATTTATCTTCAATAACAAAGATACCAGCCTTTATATTCTTATAAGACAAGCTAGGAAATGCCGAAATGATATACTTAAAACAGTCCCTTGAGATGACAAAGCTTAATTAAATTAAACAAAGAGGTTAATTCTTGAAAAACTGGCACAGGAATTGTAGCTGAATGCAACACAGGGCTAAGGGTAAACTAGCATAATTTATTTTTTATTTGTATTTTTGTTATATCATGCAGTTTCCTTTGTTCACATTTTCAAACACTTCAGTATAGTATGCGCAAAAACTGTGAAAAAAATTGACGTAATAGAAAAAAAAATTACAGTTTTGGAATCACCATGTCAATTTACCTCTAAAAAGCCTAAAACTCGATGTCAACCGAAATTATGTTACAAATTGTTCCTCAGTGTTATGAATTGAAGAGCCCATTGACGGTATTGTTTTTAGGTTCTATCGCCATTTAAGGTATATTGTGTTAGATGATAATGATGATAAAGACTATCAATGCAGAGGTTTTCAGTATTTTTCAGGTTGAATTCTGGAATAATTTTTCTCAATAGGTTCAAAAATTTCACAGAAAAATCATAATAATTCTTGAAAACATTTATATCAAATAAGTGGAGTGATTTGAAATAATGAAATTATAAATCAAGCATTTAGGTATTGTAATTCTTAAAATAATGTATGATCGGAATGAATTATATAATATTATTAGTATTAACAGAAAACTATTATAACACGTTGTTATTTTACGTTGTGATAATTGTAACATAATTCTTAATAGAACTTTATAATTATAATTGAAATCTATTTTGTGAAATGAATTTATTTTGCGTCAAATCCCACTAGTGGTAAAATAGCAGATTTATAACTTATTCTTCACATTTTCGATACGTTCCCTGTCAATATCAATAAACATGCAGTGAAATCAGTTTTCAGTTGCAATAATGATGAACACTGTTTTCTGAGAAAATTATGCTTTTACATACATTTTTAAGAATACAAACACTTGTTACTCAATTATGAAAGAGCAGATAAAGGCTTTCTATCACCGCGTCGAACTTCCAAGAAGATCATTATCATGACTTACAAGTGGCAATTGAAGATGAAGAAAAAGTTATATAAAAAAGCTTTGCTTTGAGAAACCACCCGTCGACACCTGTTTCCAGCTTATTGGAGGTCATCAGAGTGACGATGCTGATCTCTTGCGGAAATATGTCTGTTGTTGTAGTTTTCATATATAATTACAAATGTGAATAACGTCATGTTTTCTGTTCATAGCGATAAATATTTCATTTGGGTCAACAAAGAAATATGTAAACATCATGAATTTTATAATACCCACACTTTTCGGTAAATAAGGTATTTATTATACCTCGAATAGTTCGAGTAGATACTATGACAAAAATGATTCAAAATTTTGAAATAAAACAGTATAAACTCAAGCAGAGGCCATATTTAATATAATTTTGGTTCAATATTACTATTCTTTAAACCAATGATTTTTAAGTGGAAATATTTTCAAATTAAAATGAAATATTCCGTGTACTATACTGGACTATACAACATGCATGAATGTTATTTCATTTATTATGTAAATGAATCTCTGAAGGTATTTGAATAATACAAAAACTCTATAGCCAGTTGATTTATTGAAAATTATATTCGTAGTACCAAAGAAGTATACATCTCATTTTATTCCTTATTATAATTGAAATTGTTGGCTATAATGATTCATCCAATATAAATCACAATAATGGAAATAATAGATTCGGACGAAAGAAATTTTTAAAATGGTACTCGTTTAAGTTGCCTCATCTATAACGAAAAGCCACATCTAGACTGCCGCTTATAACCTGAATCGTTAGATCAAGTATACTGTGTGAACAACAAAAGTCACCGCTAGTTAAAAGGACTGTATGCGTTCTACAAATAATTCATCAGGAACATTCATTCGAAATAATGATGTAAGCTTTGATGTTTGAATTGGTAACCATATGGTGAGTGCTTTGGTATATCTAAGAAATTTATATTGTGCGTATGTCTTCACAGTGAGGTACGAAGATTAGAGAACTACTTATCGGAAGAAGCGATTTATTTTAGAATATTGTGGTTTTTTCGTTATTTTTATAAGGATTCATTTAACGATTTGGTTTTTTTGTTGAACAATACGTAAATATCAATTTTGACATTCAAAAACAGTGTGTTTATTTTTTTATACACAATTGACTTAAGGGTTTCAATTATGTTACCAGTGGTATTTGGATGTGTTTGAACATAATAAACTTTTCAGCTCTTTCAAGTTGAAGAAGGTAGCAAAGCCTTCAAATATACCAATATAGAATCTGAGCTAGCTATGAAACATTGTACTTCCACAAAACGAATTTTTATTCTTTCATTTTATAACATTTGTTATAAACTTTTGAGGACTACGTTGATAAATATGATGATACAATAAATGAATAATGTTTTATAATATTGAGAGATAGCAATTTGTAATTACCAGATTATGTTTTCTTGGTGTTTTTACCCGATCAGATCTCGTTCAATTCAGGCGAGTCAACTAGAATTGCAGCCATAAAATTTTCGATAACAATTCGAGTAACATTACCAATAGGGACTATTATAGATATTCTCATTTTCTTAGTGAGTATGTAAAATTCAACATTAAAAAAAACAATATCGGTAAATACTTTACGCAAAACAGAACGAGAATAGTTACTCTCATTCAATTGAATCTTCGTAGGTGATAACAGACTTTTAAACTTTGTTAAACAGTTTTTTTTTAATTCACTGGACCTACATTTTAGCGCCGGTTCCGAACGGCCATTGTGCTCGTAATCAATATACATTACCCAGCATATATCATTATTTGAGCTTCCCAACTCATAAACAAACACAAACACCCATGCCTTCAGCGGGGCTTGAACCCGAGTTCTACCGCACCATAGTCGGATGTTCTACCAACTAAGCTACGGAGACCGACCGTTAGTTACAGTTATTTGTCAATACGACTCTTTCTTTCATCATATTTTGATATTTTTTTTTTGTCATCTTGTGGAGAGAACGATTCTAGTAATCATGAGCAAGAAATATTCTCAGAGACAAAATATTGGAGTTCCTCGAGGTTCTGTGCTCGGACTCATTTTCATTCGTATTATTTTTTACTGATCTGCCTGCGGAGTTGTCCCGACTCTTGGTAACATTATTTACAAATAATTCTTTCATGGTTGTTTCTGACAGGAGATGAAATTCTGGAGGACTGTGAATGCATTTTCAAAGGAATTTATAAATTGATGTCGATTGAATATTTGATAGTGCACTATATTTTTAAAATTTTCCTCAGGAAGGCTGTGAAATTGGTACCTTGAATGTTAAATATAGAGATAACACAATCCACTGAAATTCTTGGAATACATATCGACATAAATTCAACATGGAAAACTTACAATGGTGGTTTATGTTGAAAGTTCAGTAACTTTTATTTTGCAATATCTAGAATTGAGAGTATTGTACTTAGAAGCTGCGTAATGAAAGTATATTGTAGTCTTCTATATAGTTATCTGACCTATAATACTCTGCTGTAAGGCTGCTGTACAGAAATAAATGGGGTGTTCGTTACTCAAAAATGCGTTTAACATTAATCAACGAATATTTTCTAGATTCTTCTTCTTTTGAAATTACCTCCGCAACCTGCAATGTTTAAAAGTTTATAGTGTTCATTGCATGTTAAAAAAATAGAGCTTAGTTTATTGAATTGAGTTGTCGTCTTCAAAATCAAATAAGAAACAGACATTTACTATTAATTCCCTAGCATTAAACAGCTTGATTTGGGAACTGTGACTATAACCCCAAGAGTGAACACCTCACCAAAGAAGGGAGTTGAGCCTTTGCTGTCAAAAATAGAGACACTTAGATGATTTGAATGTAGCCAATACATATTGGATACATTATAAAGTATGATGAATCAATTTTCGATCACTATATGCCTGTGATTCTTACTTATTATGACTCATACTACACAATATAAATTTGTCCAAAGAGATTGATAAATAAATTCAATGGACGATGAATCTACTCTGTGATAGTTCATATTTAAATGGGAGGTAATAATAAAAACTTGTCTAAAAATCACTGACTGAACAATTCTTTATTCGACTAGTTTCGCCTTTTACAGCATTATCAAGAATGATAATGACCATTATTGGTAATGCTGTAAAAGGCGAAACTAGTCGAATAAAGAATTGTTCAGTCAGTGATTTCTAAACAAGTTTTTATTATTACCTCTCATTGAGATTGATAAACTTTCCGATTTATAATAAACGTTATTAATTGTTAAAAAATTAATTAGTTGGCTGAGTGTTCGCTGATCTCTTGGTGAAAAATTGCTTAATATATTAAATAAAAAAACACTTGGCTAGGTTTTTTGACCAACATTCTTATATACCTATTCATCGTTACCTGCAATAGACTCAAGGCTGATATCGATATCTCGGAAGTAGAGACAGATATATATATATATATATATATATATATATATATATATATATATATATATATATATATATATACAGTTCGAAATATTAAATTAAATCTAAGAATTATCGAATAACAAAGATCTTCAATTAGGAAATTGAAGAAATTAACAATGGTGATAAACTGAAGGTAAATTGATCATTTAATATTGGTTTTTTATTTCGGTGTGAAACAAAATTTCCACTTGTTCAAGGAGACCCAGAAGTTTACTTTTCGTCTGTAGGTGCAGCAATTTCACTGAGTTTAAATCTATGAAATGGTTATTGTGAATGCAATGTGTTGAGAGTCCCGTAGAGTTTTTGTTATTTGATATGGAGAATTTCTGTTCTTTCATTCTGGTTTCGATGCTTCGTCCTGTTTGGCCTATGTAGTATGCGTCACTAAAAATAAACCAAAATTTCTTCTATTAATAATCTGTTCTCTTCTAGTTGATAATAAAGAGAAAAAGGCCACAAAAGATAAGAGTGGCGTATACCAGATTAATGGTGCTGATTGTGACGCATACTACATATGCCAAACAGGGCTTTATCGAAATCGAAACCAGAATGAAAGAACACAAATTCACCATATTAAATGACAAAAATTCTACGGAACTTCCAACACATTGCATTCACAATTATCATTTCATAGATTCAAACTCAGTGAAATTGGTGCACCCTGAGATGAAGAGTGAAACTCTGGATCTTCTTGAACAAGTGGAAATTTCTGATTTACACCTAAAGAAAAAACCAATATTAAACAATAAACTTACCTTCAGTTTATCACCATTGTTACTTTCCTCAATTTCCAAATTTAAGACCTTCTTTGTTATTCAGTAATTCTTGGATTTAATTTAATACTTCTACCTGTATATTAACCTGTCTCTCTACTTCCGAGACATCGATATCAGTCTTAAGTCTATTGCAGGTAACGATGTATAAGTTATAAGTTACAAGTATATAAGAATGTTTGTCAAAAAAATGTAGTTCAGTCTAACTTTTGAGAATGGGATAACACACCGAATCAATTGTCAAGTATTTATTTTTTATAAATTTTTGTGAAACTTTGCCAAGTGTTTTTTATTCATCCAATAACAATGTGATTAAGGCGTACTAAGAATAACATAAAGAAATTTAATCATTTTACCTTTTGTTGTAAATCTAAATCTAAACCGAAAACATATCTTCTCACGGAAAATGTCCTCAAGGCTGTATTCAAAGCCAACGACAACTGAATTTTTGTGCTTTTTCCTCTAAAGAGATGCTCCACTACGTTTTTAAAATGATATTTATTGCTGGTGTTTTTGAAGTGACTTATAGTTGATCATGGGACCGGGTTCCATATGGTGTTGACGATGAAAGAAAACGGCGATTCCCATGTAGATTACACGCGCTGATATAACGCAGTAATTTCTTGGATTATAAGGAATTGAAACATCATGAGAAACGGCTCGTTGGTTCCGCATTGATTGCTAAAATAACGTTATACGTTTATGGTTCACTATTCATCGCTTTTTTTGCGAGCACTGTCTTTCAGCTACATAACAGAACTGTCGCATGGATTTCATTATAATATCGGAAAGTTGCACAGACAAACGCGAATCTGTTCACTCAAATTGGTTTCGCGATCCAGCCTTTTAACCATTTCGAAATTGTGTCGTCCATAAATCAAATTCGTTTATGATCGATCAGTTAAGGTATGTACACATTAAAGGGTTTTAAACAGTCCGGAGTTGGATCGGAGTTTTTATAGCATGGAGATAAACGGTAGTGCACTAGTAGTGCGGTAGTAGCTTAAGTATTCGAAAACAGCAGTTGATGAGATTTGAAGAACAGTACGATATGCCTCAAATTTTTTCTCCCGGAAATATGAATCTTATCTAGTTTATTTGATGTTCGATATTTGATATTCTTCATCGAATGATTACCTACTGTTGTTTTCGACCTTCATTTTCGAATGTACATGTAATGCCAGACTCCTTTGGTGTAATGCATCAAAATGGAGGTCAGAATATTCATTTTTTATTTACCGAAAAGCCCATTCACAGAAGAAAACATATAATACCTGAATTTAGTTAACTAAGTCCTTAATTACAGAGCGAAACTGCCTAAGTGATGTACAAAAACATAGTCCAGTATATACATAGCGATTACCATAAAATAACAATCTATTTATTGGTGCATTTGTCAAATAATTAGTACGACAGGTGGAGTACGCAATTATATTGTCAGTTCTAGTTCTTCTGAAAGGAACGTGAAAGCCAATTTGACCAAGAAATGCATAGAGTCTATAAAATTATTCAAACATTCGAACAGAAAAACTAAATCAAATATAATTCTTCCTGAAGCCAAGGTTTGTATAACTTATGGGAATAAAAGTTGCCGAAAAGTTTATACGAGGTATTGACCTCCTGAAAGATATACATAAAAGAAATTTATTCTACACTCTTTCAATATACTTGAAGTGCACCTGATAATGACACAAATTCAACAATAGGTCTGCAAAAAGCAAAAGTTACAAACGACTTCTTCAGATGCTTAGAGAATAATATCATTATTCTGTAAGCATCTGAAGAAGTCGTTTGTAACGACGAAACGCGTCATGCTATGTAGTCAATAAAGTGTAAATCATAAGTTCAAGTGTTTGAATTTAAGTTATATTCAATGATAAATCTAAGTCTCGTATCAAATTTATATGTTGACATGTACCTCGAAAACTAGACATGATGGATACCACATATGTTTGGAACATTTAATATATGACTCATAACCTATTCATTCCAGCTAAAAGTTAAGATGGTAGAAAATCGTGTAACGCAGTGATTAGTAGATTATCACTCGAAGTGAATTGAAATACCTATCCAAAATGAATTGACAATTTTATATGTAGGAAAAATCCTAAAGTTCCAATAATTTGTTGTTATATATTAGCTACGCTGAGAAACAAATGTTGTATATATCGTGAGTTTGTGAGAGTGGTGGGGTGTAGATAAAATAAACAAACGTATTCATTCAAATAATAAAAATTCGTTAACAGTAAAACCTAATATTAATTTAATTACCGTCGTGGTCATTATCATCGAGTAAAACAAGTCGAATCTCATCTACACAATAGAGATGAGCACGTGCCTTTTTAACATACGTGGTGTCCAAACTATTTAATAAACCTGTTTTATTATGCACAGCAGGCCGCTTCTAACGAGTGAGAATGTGTAACCGATGACGGCTATTAAAAAAACAATACACTGTGTTTTCCTTTCAATACTTACTCCGGTCGTTTCCTTTTTCGAATATACGGCCGTTCAGTAATGATGAGAAGATTATTGCACGGAGCAAAGTGATAGTTAGAACTGCCAATAGGGCATTTGACTGTTTCCACAAAAATATCTCAAATTATTCGTTTTAGCTGACGCGTATTTCCCATTTGATTAATTCTCCTTAAATTTTCCTAATTTTTATGAAAATGACAGATAAAGTTTGAATGAATAGGAAATCCGCCAAAACACTGCTACACAGGTTACTTTGTGTGGTGACGTCACGATGCAATAAACACAGTAACCGTCAGATTGTAATACGACTGTCGACTGTTAAATTTAGTGATTGTTGACAATTTCATAACTTTACTGCGATAAAATGTCTTATAAATGGTGCGTAGTGCCATGATGTACTAACACATCTATTAGAACCAAGGAGATGTTTGTGAACCTTCCGACAAACACTAAAATTCGGAAAAAGTGGTCAATTCTCTCTCGTAGAAACCCAAAAGATATATCTGTAAAATCTCACGCATGTGTGAAGATCACTTTAACGTAAGTAAATAATTCCTATCCTATATTTCATACATAAATAACGAGTTGATTTTATAACATATTCGTTATAGTCTTCTCTATACATTCTACAATATTCTGAGGTTGATAATTGGATTTTATTTCTATCTTTGCATTTTTTATACTTTGGTATAATAGACGATTCAAAATAATAAAACTTCAATACTTTATTGTATGTGAGTTATATTTCAGCCAGAGGTCAATTAACGATGATAAAATTTGTTATTGCAGATGCGAAGAGATATGGCAAACTATACAAAATATCAAATGGGTTTCAGCAAAGCTATAATCATGGTTAAAGCGGCTATGCGATCTAACTTTGAATGTCAGCTTGATCGCAAGAGAAGACTGCCAGACCCTACCATGTTACGAACAGCCTATATCAAACGGTTAAAAACCAATATTGATCAAGAAACAAAAACTGCACCAGATGTGCCTCCTGGAACAAGCGCACTGAATGATGACAGTTATATACCTGAAATGTCTGAGGAAATTATGGGTACGTAATTTGCATGTAATCCTTTATTATCATGTTATTTGGAAAAACTAATTAATATTATGTTTTTTCAATACCAACCTATTGTGACAAAGAAACATCAACTGAGCCTATTAGTAGTGTGGACAAACAAGTCCAAACAAATATCAAAGTGTCTCATAGAAGCAAGGCAGTACAAATAAAATCAAGTACAAGTGATATTTGCCTTTGATATGATATGATTTGATGTGATATTAGGTAAAATTTTTTAGGCATTTCCGAAAATATTCATTGATTTAGAGTATAATTTATAAAATATATAGGGTAACACTTACTGTGCTGTTTTTACATTCTTTAATGCTGAAGCATAAAAATCAGGATTGTTTTTAAAAAATTGTCCAATGATAATAGCGTCTATTCTTGGGAGATTTCTGCTATCAGCTTTGACAAAATTGCTCTCCATCGTACCTTATATAATATATATTTATAATTATTCAAAATAATTCCTCTGTTCTGTCTCTATCAAATAAAATAGTTAATAAAACCAGGAAATGAACACTCAAACACACACGTAAACAGACACCAGACAAATGAACGTTAGCCTTTGTTGGCTGTTGGCATTGTTTCCTGCACGGTGACGTCACTCGCGATTCAACCAATCCAGTGCGTTTTCAATCGCGTGATCAAATATGAAATTTAAATTTTTTTATTATTGCTTTCTTTTGAAAATCATATATATTTCAAGAGGATATAATGGCTATATTGGTTCAAGAGAATATTTATTATCAACCTATCAACATTTTGATCTATATTTTTATTGCAGTCAAATACCCTATTGGATTTAAGTGACAAATGATTATTCGCACTTTCAATGAATTAATGATGTGAAGCCTTTTATAGGGTTACGGAGTTCTTCAGACATTTACAAAATGAAAGTTGATAACAAATTTGACTGTACATGCATGAATAAACAAGCAGGGACTTTTCAGCATGGAGTAATTCTCAGAAACATTCTATAGCAAACTATTATAAGCTTTTATCTAAAAAGTTGCGACAATGAGTCATTGAATTCCACTTGTTCATAAAGCAAATAAAACTCAGAATTTTTGGGTCTACTGCTTTCCACTATTTCACAGAAATCTTGTTGTGCACTTTTCCTCTGATTTGATTTATCTTTACTTGATTCCACTTAACTTCACTTTCAGTTGTCATGTCCGTCATCATCGGTCTTGGTAAAAAGTGTAACCAAGAAATATTAGTTACAGTCCTGCGATCGACAGCAGAAAATAATGCATATAATTTGGTTGAAATATTTTACGCGATGTTGGTTATTAGGCTACATTTTCAACAATTATGACTTCGTCTGATTATAGTTCGAAGAGGGTTGTAATTTCTTTCAATCTCTAAAGAATTTCATACCTGGCTTTTTCATTTACAACTAAAAACTTGTAAGGAACTGCGGTACACTGTTAAAGAATCGAATTTATTGTCTAGTAAGAGTACTTAAATTCTTCCTCACTACTCTACTAGATGATATAATACATACGGAGCAACAGCATAATAAAATAAAAATATTATTTCTTCCTCAACCATTTCCTTCAAATAACGTAATGTATTTAAGAGCGCAAAATTGAACCGGTCATGGTAGCTCTATCATCTCATGTATAATTAAGAAATTTTACTGCTCGTTACCGGGCAAATAATGTGCGTCCGTTGGAAAAACATTTTGTGGAGAAGATAGAATTTTACTATGAGAATATTTCTCTTTCGGTTTCGTTCAGTGATGAAAAAACCGAACACAAAATGCGATGATTGGACGTTTGAATCCTATATTGTAAATAAACCAAGTTTGTGATTTACAATACGTGAAACAATTTGTGATGGAATGAGAATGTATTCATTGCAACAATGAAATTAATGAAATTCTCAATTATATGACAGCGTTTACGATATCTGTAGCAAAAAAAAGGCCAACTGAAAAGTCCCCGGCCTGACACATAGATGGCGTTACGAATTAAATCCATATGTTTTTTAGTTAGCCCTAAAATCCAAAAGATGCGTGTATAAATTTGACAGCTGTCGGATCATTAGTTTGTGACTTATAGCATTTTGAGTGAAGCAACTTTTGTTATTGTGAAAAAAATGGATATTCGGAATAAAAAAGGAATTTCGCGTGTTGATAAAATATTGCTTCTTGAAGGGAAGAATACAGTTGAAGCAAAAACTTGGCTTGATAATAATAATAATACATTTATTCCCAACAGATATACATCTAATTGCAGAGAAAAAATAACAAATTGTTCACAAATAATAATAAATAAGAAAAACTCAACTAGGAAAAAAAAAAAAAAAGAGAGCATAAGCGAATAAATACAGCGAAAAAGTTGAATTAAAAAATTTCTAAATAGTATTGAACAATAACCAGATAAATAAAAATAAAATAAAATATTGTCTATTACAAAGTTACGTATGGTCAGCAGAAGTTGACCATATATTAACGAAATATATTAGGTGAATAAAAATGAAATTAGAATCGATTGCAATAGTACTGTATAGTAAACAAATGAAACAACTAAAATTGAAATAATATTTATAACTAAGTCATATGTAGGCAAAAGAAGTTCATGAAAATATCACGACATCCCATTGCGCTGTTCTGAGGGGAATGCCAAGACAACTGATAACCGATCAAAATAGATGTCACATCAACAGCAACACCCATCCTAAAGATTACATATAGAGTTGATAGGAGAACGTGACATAACATTTGATCTGCTGTAAGTGACATAAATGTATTATTTCGCCTTAGACCAGGCCTTGGTACGCGAATATTTATTTTGCTGAGAAGAAATGGTGATTATCTAAAAGGATATTGCCCATAACATGTGAAGTACATATACTTCAAACATTTCCTCTGAACTGCCTCCAAGTCGACAATAGAATTAATATACACAGGAGACCAAATTATAGACGCATATTCCAGTATACTGCGAATAAAGGAGTAGTACTGCGTTTTCATTGTGCCAAGATTAACAAAGATGTCCCAATTTCTGACCAAATAACTCAGCATCCTAGAAGCAGAAGCTTTGATACAAGTTATATGTTCAGAGAAGGAGAGCTTTACCCCAGATCCTGAACTCTTTGCTGCCGAGTTCTCGGAGACTGCCCCAGTAAAATCAACCATCAAGGATTGGTATGATAAGTTTAGACGTGGTGAAATGAGCAGCGAAGGCTGTGAACGCAGTGGACACCCAAAACAGGTTGTTATCGACGAAAACATTAAAAACTCAACAAAATAACTTTGAATGACCGCAAATTGAAATTGAATGAAATATCAGACACTCTAAAGATATAAAACTGGAGCAGGCGTTAGGCAAGGTTGTATATTATCTCCGCTATTGTTCAACATATACACTCAATACATATTGCAGATAGTTCTCGAAGACTGAGACAATGGAATATCCATAGGAGGCCGTAAGTTGTCAAATATACGATATGCGGATGATACCACTCTCTTAGCCTCAACCAAAGATGACATAGAGACTCTGCTTTGTCGTCTGGAGAACAGCTTAGCTGCTTAGTTTGGACTCGCTATTAACCGGGATAAGACCAAAATTATGATCGTGATGTGAATTAGTCATGTTACGTATATATGAGTGAATATGTCAACAGGTACGTATATATGAGCTCCAAGATCTCAAACGCTGGGAGCTGCGAGGACGAAATCAGAAGGAGTTGCGCCGTAGCAAGATCTTCAGTGGAAAAGCTCACAAGGATTTGAAGGGACCGCAGAATAACCAAAACACAAAGTTCAACTAATGAAATGCCTACTCTTTCCAATCTTCTTGTACGGAGCTGAGACATGGACATTGAGGATGTAAGATCGTCGTAAAATTGATGCGTTAGAAATGTGGTGCTGGAGACACTTGCTCAGAATCTCGTGGACTGCACATCGAACCAACGTCTTGCTTCTGCAAGAGCTAAACATCAAAGAGAGTATATCGTCGACTGTGCAGCTGCGAATCCCTAAATTCTTTGGACATATAACCCGAAAGGAAGACTCTATGGAATGATTGGTGGTCCAAGGAAAAGTCGTAGGCAAAAGATCGCGTGGGCGCTTTCCAACAAGAGATCTGATTCCAGCATCATTCCAGCATCAATGAAAGTTGTAGATCCGCTAAGCATAGGCATAGTAGTGCGTGGGACGCAGTGGCACAAGACCGATACACGACCACGACCATTATGTCAAGAGTGAACGACTGAGAAGAAGAATCTACATGTAGGTACTGTTTCTGTATTTCAAATTCTCAAGATTCGTCTATTAGACATTTTTCACACAGTAATTTATGTACCTCTGTAGTGTAGGTATTTTCTATTGAAGTCTGAAATATTTCTGTTATTGACAGGTACACCCTATATGACCAACGTACACTATAAACTTGAAACTTCACAACAACTCAGTGACAATATTGCTCCTCTATATTTGAGGTTGATATTTTTTTATAAATCGTTTGAAATAAGGCTCCTTCTGAGACACTTACTACTGTTGTTTACTGTATAGTTTAGTAGTTTCGCACATTTGATGAAAGAATGAGTGAAGTACTTCAATGAATTAAATGAATACTAATCCCGATACTGAGCGACGTCGTTCCGTGTTACTGTTTACTCAATAATAAATACTTTATGGCCACTATTACAAATGAAATGAGTGAGCTATAACCGTTTTATGGCAGGTTTATGCCGATATTGAAAGTAAAAGATGCCGCTGGATATTATCTATGGAAAACTGATGAACATGACACTTGATTCCGCCCAAAGATTCTTCGTGAGTTGAGTTAAATGAATACTTAAGCCGTATCGAGTATTGAAATCTCACAACTAGCTACTAGAAAATGAAGTAATAAATAATAATCCTTAGAATCGAAATGAGGCATCAGCAATGAGTGTTATTTAGATTGTTTCCAATTTTTTACCATCACTTTAAATTCATGATTTGAAAGTTTTTGCAAAGCATCATTATACGAGGTGTTCATCACAAATGGGTCACTAGTTTGTAGGATTTCAAAATTAAATTATTATTCATCTGCAATATATTTCGAGTGGCACAAACTTAAAATTTGCTAGCCATCCATGTTTCTATTACGCTGTAACCTCTAAATTTCCATATTGCATTTCAAGTTTCTAATTTAATTACGGTTCTGATAATTTGGTACATCAGTCGTCAATTTTTTTAAACAGGTCGTATACCAACGCCTTCTTCAGAGGCGCCGCAATTCCTCAAGATTTCAATCTAACGTAAAGACACCTGATTCGTGCCCATTACCACTTCAAATTGAAAACACAAATCTGGCAAACTTTTTTATCTGCTGTTGTCGGTACCCCTTTCCATATGTAAAGCATGATAAATGTGATGTCCCCAATATCCTTCAAGGGGTAAATGTTAGAGAATATTGAAATCGGTGCATACATTTATTGGAAACGCAAGACAGTTACTGTTTCGTGCTACAAGGCACTCTCAGTTGCGTCTCGTACAACTAACGGAAGGCATCGCCTTTAATTCTCAGAAATCTTCTCATGGATCATGAGATATAAATGCATTGCAGAGTCGTAGGTTTATGTAATACATAGATTACTGTACATCCCAAAAATTATGATTGTCATAATAATATAATATCATAATCTATGCATTATAAGTTTACGACTTTGTAATATATTTCTGTCTTCTGATTCATGAATTATTTTTGAGAATTGAAATCGATACCTTCCGTTTGTTGACGCCTATGCTAATATCAATAAAGTGTAAATCGAAGGTTCAAGTGTTTGACATTAAGTTTAAATTCAATTATGATGGATTTTGGGTAGATTTTGATATTAGTTATATGTTATTCGATCCATTGACATATTTCAATTCTGCTCTCATCACATGGCGAAGAAAACTGAAGAACTGTACGCTTGGAATTTACCCTATATATAAATTATTGTATTTTGAATAATATAAATTAACGAATTATATTTTCAATTGAAATTGTAGTAATAAATGACACGGAGGTTCCGCTTATCTCTTGGTGAAACAGTATGTTGAAAACAATAAATTAAAAATTTACACACTTGACTTAATTTCCACTGAATATATTGAAAACTCTACATATGTTTCAGGTGGTTAACCCATTATCAAGAGCATACAATATAACTCAAAATCAGTAATATTGTATACTCTTGATAATGGATTAACCACCCGAAACATATGTAGAGTTTGTAATATATTCAGAGAAACTTAAGTCGAGTGCTTTAATTTTTAATTTATTGAAATTATAGTGAGTTGATTTTTTCAATTGGAATGATTTTCAAAGAGAATTTTTTTCATGATGAAAATTATTTTATCATAGATTTTTCCTCTGAGTTCTATTATTTTCATTATAATTGATGCATTAAAGAATGATGAAAAGTTATCTGTATAACGGGATGATTCATTTTCATAGTACGCATAGTACGTATATCGAACAAACGAATAGATGGAAATATTGAATTATTATTAAACTTCAGAGAAAAAGTAATTTTTCATTCATCAAAAGAGATTGACACAGTATATCTTCATATTGCCCATATAGATATACCTCTACTAACTCTTGAAAATTACGTATGAAATTTACGAATGTGTATAAAGTACTGTGGGAGTTATAGAGCTTCCAGAAAATCTTTGACACATTACAATGTAGAAAACTTTCTTGAAATGCTATTTGAATATGAAAAAAATTGCTTCTTGGTAGAACCCTATTCCCGAAAAATTATAATATTGATAATTCCATTATCAATATTATAATTATTAAAATTAAGAAACGCCATTACTAGGTAGGGTGGTGAAAAGTGAAACTATTTTCTATTAGAGTAGGTACCAACATATAAATTGAAGAATTTATGGTAATGAAAGTGAGAAGATCATAACCAGATTCTAGGTACTCATTTCATATTAGACAAATGGGAAAAAGCTTTCAGTTCGAATGAGGCTTTGATTTTTTGTTTTTACTTAATATTGCACGAAGTTCATATTATAGAGCTAATTGAAATTATTCTGCTAGGTAAATTTCCTACTTCCCGTGGGAACTCTGACTTGATATTGAACTTGCAGGCTTTTGATAAGATAAACTCATACGAGTTTCGTTATATTTAAAACACCTTGAATATATGTAAAAATATACAGGTTGTTTTACGACATTCGATATATGTTTTAACAGATTTGATATATGTCATAGTTTTCAGAAAAATGGTCAGTTCAGATCAGACAGACATAACTTGTATATATACATATTTTTTATCAATACAGTTTTTTTATAATTTTTTTTAATAGAAATCCTCCTTTTCCTAGAAATGGTTCATATAAATATAAATATATATTTATATATATATATATATATATATATATATATATATATATATATATATATATATATATATATATATATATAGTTTCAAGATTCACAAATTATTCAATAATAGTAAATACTGAGAATCTTAATCGAAATATTTGAAATAAAACTCTCAGGGAGCTGTCTCGAACCCATCACTTTCGAAATATTAAGATTGTTTCGAAAAATTCATCGATCTTGATGAATCATAATAGGATACAATTGTTTCATCATTATTATCAATCGTCAGTTAATATTTAATCTGTCAATCAAGAATCGATGACTCTCAAAACGTCCAAAGATCCTATACCAAATTGAGGAGAATTTTTCTCAGTGAATAATAAGAGATATTTTGATTGAGTCTTAGTATTTACAAGTATTGGATGATTTGTGAATCTTGAAACTAGCTATACTTTTACCCGCCGGGGCGTGATCTGGGGCGATTAGGCATATTCTTACACATTGCGGACAGTTTTCTGTAGTGTTCGAATGAAATGTCTACAAAGCCTTTCACTCGCACTACTGTTGTCATGAGTAGGAATCTTGAACGCTAGGGAGAATTCATAAGTCTTTTCTCCGATAGAGAGAGCTCACGTGAATAATTCACTGAGAAAAATTCCCCTCAATTTGGTAAAGGACCAATGGACGTTTTGAAAGTCAACGATCAAATATGGATTGACGATTCATAATAATGATGAAACAATTGTATCCTATCATCATTCAACAAGATCGAAGAATTTTTCGAAACATACTTAATATTCACTCTCGAAAGTGATGGGTTCTTTCTCTTGACAACATTTGTGTAGACAGCTGCCTGACAGTTTTATCTGAAATATTTCGATATTTCGATTGAGAGTCTCTGTAGTTACTATGTATATATATGAGTGGATCTTCTGATTAATGGCTCATATTCTGATATCCTATTAACAAAGAAATCCACTCTAAATACACAGAATGAATTCATTCTCTGTTCGTTAATAATAAAACTTCGGCCAACGTTATGCAATTTAAGAAACCCACGGGGCCATTGAAGAACAAATCTGTTCAATTCTTCAGGATTCAATTCTCCATTACTCAAGTAAACTGAATATTTCTGATTGTTCGAATGTTAAAATGTTCTCACAAAATAAAATTCATTTTATTGTCATTGGATGAGTCGTTAACAAAATTTTTATTGTTGCTCTGTATGTGGTACAGACAATAAAAATATTCTGAAGAAACTGAATCAAAAAATGAACGAAGAAAGCTCAATACTTTCATAAAGTAGGTCGTTGGTTGCGCTAATCAGAAATAAAATATTTATTTAGACTTAGGTAAATAATTCAATTTGAGTAATTCTTACAGCGTGTCTCTCAAGTTTATTTCTCTCTCAACTAATTCAATGAATTTGGTTAGTCAACTTTTTATGTATAGAAGTTCTACTGAGTAATGCTCCACTGATTAAAGAATCAATAATATTTTGTATCCGCTCGGAATATATAAAATGAGTTGAAATAATGCTTGATACTTTGGGAACAACCGACTACGAGATTAGACCACCGGATCGATTTTGGCAACATCGCCGGGCTACGCTTTTCATGGCCTGTTTGAAGTAGGACGTGGTTCCGTCCATTTCTGTGGCGTCAAGACTTGAGGATGTTCTGCCTAAAATTTATTAATAGGCTACTATTGCCTATTAATTCAAAAACAAAGTTCTCAAATGAAAACTCATATTAGAAAAAAATCTCCTTTCGATTTACAATTTTGTTTCAGATATAACTCGTAATTAGAGATATTTATTTGAATTTATGAACAATGAAAGTCTGACGTACTTTCGATGAAATCACATTGTGCATTCCGTTTAAAAAATTACAGAAATATTTTCCTTGCATTCCCGTAGATTGAATGAGTCGCTTATCGAAATCAAACGTCAAATGTCCAGGAAACCATGACAGAGTAGGCTTTACCGCTTCATTCGATCATCTCTCCATCAGCAATAAGGATCTTTATTACCTATTTCAAGCTTCACTTCACAAAATCGAAACAACGTTACTGAAAGTAATTAAATAAATCAAACAAATATCGCGACCATCATCAGGAAGTTATGGAAAATTGACCAGAAGCGGGCATGCCTTGGGAACTAATTCCATTACTTGAGTACATAGTTCACTTGCCTCTCGAATGGGTGGAAAAACTTTCACTCCAATCTCCAGGAAAAAATTATAATTAATAATTGCATATAGGTTCGATGGGATTCGCAAGTAAGAGGATTATCTAATAATTGGTAGTTATTTCCGACCGATTCTCGCGAAAAATTGGAATGAAACGTTGTTTGTAACGTTACCTTACGAGTCCTAAGATTCTGTCGCGCATATAATTTATTCACCTCTGTCGGCCTTAATTAACCAGAAATATTTCCTATATATTTTGCCGAATACGGTGTATATATTCCTGTTTGAGGAATTCGTCAATTTCCTGAAATATATTTCAATATGAAATATGTTCATATATTCTGAAAAAATCAAGTTTTTCATAAAATACAAACTTTTCTGTATTGTTTTACTCATTTGGTGTACAGGGGATGCACGAAAATATTTATAAAATGGTTATATTAATGAGAAACAATTTTTGACATGCAATATTGTCATTCAACAAGTAAGTTTGAGATGCTGAGATGTGAGAAAAGGCACCTCATGAACATTCACCAGCATCTTGATATTGTAGATATATATATATATATATATATATATATATATATATATATATATATAAAGTTTCTCCTCCTTCTTCAGAAGTATGAAATTATTCTAAGATGTCGAACGAAATGAAAAACAAAGATGTATATAATTATTGTTTGAATGAGATAAAATCGAAAATAACGAATTTGGACACGATAAAACTTATAAAATATTTTTTCGGCGTCAAGTCAAAATTCTCTCTCATATAGACAACTGGGTAACAAACTAACACACATTTATGGAGCAAGGATATCGAACGGAAATTAAGGTCTAGTTTGGAATTGAATTAGGGTAATTAATTATCACTATGAATATACTTATATAGAGCTCTATGAGATAAAATCAAAAAATATTGTGGTATGTATACGATCATTTCTACTATTTTTTTCTCTGTATGGTTTCTAGTAGATGAAATTTAAGAATGTCATTCAAGTGATAGTGATCTCAGGTAGAAGTACACGATTCAGGTAGAAGTAAAAGCTACGGTTTATATTAATTGTTCTCGAAGGGGTCATAAAGACCCCAGGAGCATATCAGTTTACAGCTTTAGTTTTTATATTGCGAATATTCAATGATTTATTTCTCTGGTCGATTGTGGTGACTGTTATAGTGATTATGTTATCAAATATTATTTTAGTGATTAAATATGAAACACGATAAAAGAATTCGTTCGTAAGCCATTCATTTAATTCATTCATATAGCTCAATTTTCGCGATATGTCTCAATAAATTTTCAAAAATTTCACAGTTAATTTCGATCCTTTCTTCATACTTCATTGTTTAGTTGGAAGAAATACTTATTAACGGTCAAAACACTATCAACAGTTCAATATGATTGAATTATTGATGAATGGTTAGTAGCCCGAAACATGTATAGAAAGTATTCAAGAATTTCATTAAATTAAGCGTAGCATTTCCGAATATAAATTTATTTCACAATGATAGGTGTTGTGGAGAGAATCAATAATCACTATTCCAATACTTTTTCAATGTGACAGGATTTCTGGTTGATTAGTTATTAAGTTTTGGAATTAGAAAAAAATTAAGTATTTTATTGAGGTATATATACGATCATCTCTAACATATTTTACTTTGTATAGTTTCAAGTGAATGAATTTTGAGAATGACATTTGAGAGAAGTAAAAGCTAGGATTTATATCAATTGTTCTCAAGGGGGTCTATATAGACCCCAGGAGTCTATTATTAATTGCAGAGCGTCTATACACCAGGTAAATGTACAGTAAATATGGAAATCTACAAAATGATTTCAAATGAAATCTGATAATGGATAACAGAAAAAACAACTGTTTTCTTCCAGGGTTTTTTGAGAACTCATATATCATTTTCATAGAACTTGATACAAATAACTATGTAGTTGAGAATAGCCAATAATAGAGAAGAAGAAGTCAGTGAAAATAAGTCATATTTGGAGCGAAAACGCTTGAAAACAGCTGATTTATATTATTTACTTACCACCAAAGTACTGGATGATAAATATGGATTGAAAATACATATATGGATTTCCTACCAGGAAATCTGAAAATGTAATACTCTCGTCGGAGTGTGATGAAATCTCTTATGAATATTATTTGTCAGTTTCAAAATGCAATATATTGAACTAAATCGAATGTCAAGGTTCGCCTCCAGAACATTTTAATGTAGGTGCATCAAATAAACATTCATCTTTACTCTACATTACAGAACTTCTTTGAAAATTGGAGCGACATTCTCTGTGCACTCTTATTTTTTCATTATCAAGACCTAAATAACTCCACATAGTCAAAGATGTGTGCTATAATTTACTCTTCGTTATTTCTCTCTATAATCACGTCTCTGAGATTGTTGGAAAGCAATTTCTGTTAGATTAGATTGTCCTCTTTAAGTCCGATATCTTATGAAAGCTTCCTGAACAAACAATATCAAAATTAAACTGGGCTTTTCAAACAAAATCTCAATTTAATCGTTATTAAAATATGATTCAAATAATAATGTTTTGTTATTATATATTTTTGTTTGCTGAAAAAATCATTTATTATTTTTTTAACAACAAATTGCATCAAAGTTCAATCACAAAACAAATTGAGAAATATTCAAAATGTATTCTCATATTTCTTGCCCCATAAGATATATGACATATGTAACAAAATTTAGGGTGTCCCAAAATTACATTAATAGTCTCGGAAACTTTAATCATAACAAATATTTATTTGGAGAAAGAAACTTGACTTAGTTTCACTGAATTATAATAATCAAATAACAATTTTGTCTGCGTGATATCGTATTTTAAATGTGATGAATGTTGCCCAATTCCATTCATTCATTAAAATCAAACATTTAAAAATTTAAAACTTAAAAATTTCGAAAGTGTTTCCATTATACTTTCATTTGTTATTACCTATTTTATGTACCAAACAAACCAAAAGAAACGTCGAAATGGTCTCTTACTTCTAAATTCGTAGTCTGTATACTGAACGCTTTCACTTATTAGACATTTTAGATATTTAATGAATCAATCCCTCGAGTTATCACCCCGTGGCGGTTATTGACGTAGTAATGTCCTTATGGCAATATTTCCGTTGAATCGTAAGGATTTTCCATTAATCTGTTTGAAAGATTGAGATTTAGGGCTGTCGTGATAAAGGACAATAAAAAAATTTTGACTTTTATCGATATAACAACTACCTAACCTCGTTTTGCATCTGTTGCTCTCTTTCAACTATTAGATATGAATTAAATGTTCGAAAGCTTTATGCACCTACTAGTTATTTTGATGAAATTAGTTTTTTCGATTCTTCGATCTGTTTGTATCGATCCTTTGACAAATCTAGAATGTAAGAGAAGTAAGTTAGGAATTTATGTTAAGTGAGGTTATTTCAGTGAAATTTGAAATGTTGCTTCTTTAATGACTTCCATGGTTTCACTTATATACTTTTATACTTATACTTATATACTTTTTACTTTTATACTTTCACTTATATACTTTTAATAACTTTAATAACATATATATATATATTTAATAACTTCTTATATAACTCGTATAACACACTGTCGACTGTGTCTATCATGATATTCTACTAGAAAAGCTCCATTTTTACGGCGTCTGGGGTACACTCTGAAGGGAATACAATGTGATCTTACTAATTGGCACCAAGCTGTCTGGTGCCAATGAAAATTGAAATGAAATTCAAATGCAAATTGTCTGCCTGAATTTAAGCTAGTAAGACATGGAGTACCGCAAGAACCAGATCTGGGGTCAGTGTTATTCATTATATATAAATGACAAACCGAACTTTATGGCTTCACGGAAAACGGTATTATTCCCGGACTAAACCAGTTTTGTTTACTGTGATAGCAATCGTTCAGGAGATGAAAACCATTTACGTAAATAGCATATCCCAATTGTGGTTCACTGCTGACAAACTCAAACTGAATGATGAAAAACCTCAAAATATAGTCTTTTCATCTAATTACTATGGTAATACCGCGGAAGAAAGTACTGCAAAGGTGCTTGGTGAAACACTTGATAGCAAACTTAGTTGGAACGACCATATTGAACTACTGAAACGAAAACTTTCTGGTCTTTATATTTGCTTAGACGAATGAGAACTATAAGGAATGCTACCACATTAAGAATTACACACTTATCCCTAATCCAATCATTTTTGAGTTTGTTTGCGTTGTTCTCTGTGGAAATTGTGCCAATAACTTGACAGTTTTCAGGTTGCAAAAAAAGCAATTCGAATAATGTCAGGCGTTGGTTACTTGGATTAATGTCGACCATTGTTTATCAAATATGAAAAAATGCTCTTACCCCCATTGTGGATATATAACGTTTTTTTACAAATACATAGAGATGTAGATACATTGATCAAACAGTCAGAGCTACATAATTACCCTACAAGAGGCTTGAATAATATCCTTCTGAGATTTTGCTTCTATTCTGTCAGCGAGTATTCGCAGCACTTCAAGGCAAAGTCTTTAATATGAACATGCTCACCATATCTTTCTATGTGTTACATTTTATGTGTTATTTTGTGTGCATTATATGTATACGTTTTTCAGTTTATAGTTAATTAATTACTTAAGTTCACTAAGTTTATACTTATCAGTTTTCAATCAATAGTTTTACCTAGGATTAAGTGTCTTTACCTTCTATTGTATATGATTCTCGAATTTATGTTAATTTCATTTAAGAGGAGTGGAAGAATGATTCGTCAAACTCCTACCATTTGTAAGAAGGAAAAAAATTAAATAAAACCGTCATATCATATTTTTTCAATAGCCTAAAGACATAACCTAGAAAATCATGAGAAATCAAAATAAGAACAGAGGTGAACTTGAAGCAGAATAAGCACATGAACTTGTTAACCTAAAATATCAGCCAGAAATTGTTGGACCAATGGAAGAATTTGAAAAGAAATAGTTAGTTAACATGCTCGACTGAATGGGAAGAAATAGAGCTGATTTCCAAGTAACCCGAGTAAAACAACAAGGTAATAATTCATCATCGCATTTTAAAAGAAAGCAATATCAAAAACTTCCATCTATCTATTCGAACCGAGCGGTTTATCATTCGATCTATGATGGCAACTCAATCTCTTACTTAACCAAGCATCAATATAAACTAATGGATTGCACTTGCCGACTCCAAATTCGTGCTTGGCAGAAACTCCATTTGTTCAGCAATGTTTTCCGCGTCTAAACAAAACTTCAATTATTATGTTATTTTCATAATTAATTACCCTTGAGTTTTCGCGAAAAATAATTTCGATGAAATGGAGAGATAAGAGAATATCATGTTAGAAATTGATTGAACATACTCTAGGAAGTAAATTATGTAAATTTCTTCGGGAATGTTTAGTAATAATTACCGAATGAGCGGCAAATCGTTAAATTACTCGTGTTGATGGAAGCTACTAGAGAAATATTTATGAAATTCGCTATATGCAAATTTCATTTTACGCTTGTGGTGTCAAAAGTCGCTTTCTTCAAAATGTGTATTGAAAATGTAGATTATTCGATGATCTACAAATCTTTTCAAATCAGTAAGCTGATATAAAAATTCAATGTTATAGATATGGACATCAAACTTAAAGCTGTTATTCTGTTATTTAGATTGTATATTGAAATCTTAACCATTGAGGTAACTTGATTTATATCCGAATTGAGTTCTGGGATATTTGTTTTCTTGTTTAGTTTTTACTCATTGTTTAGATATCAAGTTGATTTATTGAATATTTAGATATTGATAATAACCAACGTCTAATTTTTGGTGAATGGGCCTTAGAACAGCTTAATGAAAATCCGCTGTTTTATCGAAAAAGTGTGTTCAGCGATGAGGCTCATTTGTGGCTTAACGGATATGTGAATAAACAATTCTTTCGCTTCTAGAGTGATGAACAGCCACATGCCATACAAGAATTACCAATGCATCCCGAAAAAACGACAGTTTGGCGTGGTTTATAGGCTTGTGGCATCATCGTTCCATTTCTCTTTAAAGACGGCCGTGGAAGAAACGTTATCGTCAACGGCGAACGATATCGAGCCATGATACGCAACTTTTTTTGCCCCAGTTCGCCGAGTTGAACTCGGTTGACATGTGGTTTCATCAAGACGGTGCCACATGCCACACAGCTCGTGAAACAATGAACATGTTGAAGGATTAATTTGGTGAGCAGCTTATCTCTCGAAATGGCCCTGTGAATTGGCCGCAAAGATCATGCGATTTGACGCCTCTGGATTCTTTTTTTTTTGGGTTATGTAAACTCGTTAGTGTATGTGGACAAGCCGAACACGATTGAAGCCTTACAGAATAACATTTAACGAGTAATTCGTGGGATACAGGCCGAAATGCTCGAAAAAATGACGCAAAATTGGACCTTCCGAATGGACCATTTGATACGGAGCCGCGGGTAACATTTACATGAAATTATCTTTAAAATGTAAATGGCAAAGGCCAAGTTAACAATTTCAATAAAAATTTTGAATATATGATGCAAATTGAGTGTTTTATTCGATTTAAAAAAACTACGCTTAAAAAAACACCCATTATATGTGTATGAGAATATTATCGAAAGGTGAACGATATGTTAACGTCTGATCTCGATTTGAAACCGTAAGTTCAAGAAACTCTAGTACCTCGTAAAATTCGCTTTCCATTCACTGCTCTCTTTTGGACATTGTTAATTATTTGATGGATGACTTAAGACCGACTTCATATTCGTCCACTTTCTTCGGCAAAGTGTTGACCTGGGAACAATGCAACCAGTCCCATCACCTAGAACCCGCTGAAACCCCGTAATTTTGCACGTACGTATTCTCAGTTCTCACAGATAACGTTTCCTCCGGCTGTTATGAAGAGGCAAAAGTGCACATAACATGTATCTAACTGGGTCATTGTTTCCGGAGTGAACTAATCAACTCCGATGAGAAGAAGAACAAGAAAACATGGAAATAATTTTAGAGCTGCGAGCTAGTCGGGCTTCCTATGTTGATATGAGTAAATGTCTTAATTACTGTGTAGCGAATTTGGGTCGTGTCAATGGAAGTACTGTTGTGTTATTGTTTAATTATCGGGCATCGAGTACCGTACGCTGGTCCATTTTAGTATTACATACTCCAGTATTATATATTTGCTGTTTGTAATTATTGATTTATCTGGGTAAATATGTGTGAAACTGGAAAATAACACAGTTTATATTATTCAGGAATATGAACGTACTCATTTCATTTGGAGCCGAGGAAAATTATGATTAAATTGATTGAAATATAATAAAAAAAAAACGAAAATAACTGTTATCATACAAATGAAATTACTTCTGTTATTATACAAATCAATAATTTTTCACACGAAAGTTTATAGCTTTAATATTTCATATTGCTAATATTTCCTTCAATTATTTTTCTGTGAGCTTTGTAATTATTGTTATTGTAATTTTAATATGTAACAGGATAAAAGAATTTGATCGTTAGCCATTTATTCAATTTATTCATGTTGCTTAATTTCCTGGATATATATTTTAGTACATTTTCAAAAATTTCTTTATTGATTTGTGAGGCTTATAATTCTTTCATAATACTTCATTGTTCAATTTTTTTTCATTTGAATGAACGTGTCTCGACTACTTGGTTATTGACATATGGTAAAATTTTTACTGTTTCATGTAATAACAGTGTTACTGCTACATATACTTAGATATAATTAACAATATATTTGTAATGAAATTAGATGGAACTATATTATTTCTAGATGTTTAAACTACTTCTACACAATGTTGTATAATCCACATTTCCCGATAAATTTTAATGTAACTTCAATTTGGGTAGTTGTGCTCAGAATGTCTTTGATATTGTGTTTTAGTCCTAGTTGATTACGAACTGCCTCATTTTTTGGACACCAGATGAGTATATGTTCAACTGTAAGAGGGATATTATCACAGTATTCGCACTTAGGTTGTTCGCCGGATGTCATCAAATAACTGTGGGTCAGTTTCTTATGACCTATTTTTAGTCTCCTAGCTACTATTTTGTCTTATCTCTTCAGGGCTAGTCTTGTTTCTTTTTGAATTTTCGGTTGTATTTTGTGCAGCTTGCTGGTATCATTTTCCCATTGATTTTGTCATTCCTTAATGATTCTATTTTTTATTGATTGAATTAAATCTGTATGAACCATAACATTGTTTAATTCGAAACACTTCGAACGGTCAAGAAAATTTATATTATTACTAAAAACAAGATAAGGTTTTAGGATAAACATCCTATGACTCAATTAGAAAACTTCTGAAGGAAGTTCACATCAATAATTGAACATATAAAATCAAATAATATCAAATCGAAAATTACAACTAATCAAATTACATTTAATAAAGCTACTAAATAAAAAAATATTCGAAACACCACTTAATGTTTTCAAGGGAGTCGCAATATGTGAGAAAAACAGCTTTTGTAGTTACTCCAAGTGAGGTCAAAAACAGATACATCTATGCCATTTTTGAAGCAGTTTATTGATGCGGCACGAACAACCGAAGAGTCTAGAGAGTTCCATACGCCAAAAACTGGAGTTCAATACGATTGAACTCTTGATGAATGGTTGGTAGCCCGAAACATAGAGTGTATTTGAGAATTTCATCAAAACGTAGCCTAGAATTTTCAAATATAAGATAAATTTTTTTACAAAACCAGGTATTGTAGAAAGAATCACTATTATGGTAATTTTTCAATGTGACAAATTTTCATGTTGATTGGTTTTGAAGTTTTGTAATTAGACTACACAACATTTGAATATACTCTGATATGATATGACATGTCATACATAATAATTTGAAGCTTTTTTTCAATGAGGATCCCCGAAGTATTAAAATTTTAAATTCCTCAATTTAGTAGTGAGCTATCTGATATAGCTCTATCATTTGTTATATTTTTGAAATAAACAATTATTATTTGAGAGAGATATAAAAACAATCAGGAAAAAAAATCACGGTTATGATGCTGATCTGGAGGTAGAATTTCGTATTTCTTTGTATTAGAAGCACAGAAAATTGAAGTAGGCAATGAAACCCAGATGATTGCGTTGAAATCGCCTACTGCGATGGAAAACTAACTTGGGGAATATGTGAAATATTAGTTAGGGGATTATGAGTCCAAAATTATATAGCAATCATTAAGGTTTATATCATTCGAGAATCGGTTTACTAGCAATATTATTGCTCATTTTTTTATTTGAATGTTCAAACTTGAAGAGTTAATAAGGCGAAGAATTTCTTCATTTCTCTCATCTTCAAGACTAAAATTTTCAAGACTTTCACCAAGAGTTACACGAGAATTCAATCTCAGTCATTGCCATTATTAATGAACATATCTATTTGAACGAAAAAGATAATAATTCCAAAATGACGACATGAAAATTGTTTGTACTAACCATGAAAATGAAAGGTAAGCATAAAATTTCTGTTATTGTTCTAAGCCGCACAGTTAATGTCAAGGTGTTACCCATAATTCCTTCGTCGGTGGAAGAAGGACGTTCCACCCAAGAATTCGATTTGTTAATCGTTTAAACGATGGAATCAGTTATTAGCATAAACAATGTCGAGAGCGGTACATTCAGAGAACACTCCCGTAGAAAGACATTTGTCAGTTTTTGCTGTTAACCACTTTGCCTTTGGATGTCGGCGGAGATATCAGACAGTCCCAGAAGCAGCGCAGAAGTGTTGAAATTACCTATCTGAAGAATCATTAAGAAACATTGAACGTAGGGAGATTTATAGATAGTGAGTAATTATCGGAATTTTATTTTCAATATCAACGTTTGCGATTCCTTTCTTATCTGGCTAATAAATAATTTGAATGTAACTGGACATACGATGTTCTTCCTGTACATTTTTACGGTCGCTTAAGTATAGGAAAAAATGCTGTTGAAGATTATAATCTAGTCGAACATGTTATTTATTGCGGAAGAACGGCTAAGACGAGCACCTGTGAGTGGATGCTGAGCGTATAAATCTTGTGGAATTTCGTACTGATTACATATAATTTTGCCATTTTGTTTGCTATGAAAAAGATGTTAATATATTTTCTGGCTAATTATGGAAGAAAAAACTTGAGGATCAAATCTACCACTTGGGGGTCGTTTCTTCGAATTATTTCTATAAGGGCAATAGGAAATTTTTGTAATTTATCACTGTTCTATTCGCGAAATTTGATGAAACTCATAACGCAACTCAAAAAAAGATTTTTCTTCTGAATACGTCTGCGGATTTTTATACTTCAATACTTCGAGTTGATTCGTTGTTCAATAAAAGTTAATCATTTCGCGTTAGAAATTATCAGGTGACTCTCCAATTTCTTATTCACTTATAAATGGTGTTTTTTTAGA
Organism: Henosepilachna vigintioctopunctata; assembly: GCA_030704895.1. Classification (NCBI taxonomy): domain Eukaryota; kingdom Metazoa; phylum Arthropoda; class Insecta; order Coleoptera; family Coccinellidae; genus Henosepilachna; species Henosepilachna vigintioctopunctata. Next base: position 5,793,786 of record JARQZJ010000095.1, on the reverse strand, counting down.
GGTATAGAAATTTAAATTGCAATGGAACAACGATGGATCATTCGATTGACAGGAATATTTTTCATTCGAAAGATAATATTGTGGCAGTACATTTGGAATATGATTTATGGTATATCACCGCCATGGTTCGCTCGGATGTAGTCCAATCTGGACGTCCAATTTTCGATAACTTTTTCCAATATTTGTGGCTGTATATCGGCAATAACACGGCGAATATTGTCTTCCAAATGGTCAAGCGTTTGTGGCTTATCCGCATATACCGATGACTTTACATAGCCCCACAGAGAGTAGTCTAGCGGTGTTAAATCACAAAATCTTGGGGGCAAATTCACAGGTCCAAAACGTGAAATTAGGCGGTCACCAAACGTGTCTTTCAATAAATCGATTGTGGCACGAGCTGTGTGACATGTTGCGCCGTCTTGTTGAAACCACAGCTCCTAGACATCATGCTTGTTCAATTCAGGGATGGAAAAGCTAGAAATCATGGCTCTATACCGATCACCATTGACTGCAACGTTCTGGCCATCATTGTTTTCGAAGAAGTACGGACCACTGATTCCACCAGCCCATAAAGCGCACCAAACTGTCAGTTTTTCTGGATGTAACGGTGTTTTGACATACACTTGAGAATTATCTTCACTCTAAATGCGGCAGTTTTGTTTGTTCACGTAGCCATTCAACCAGAAGTGGGCTTCATTTTGTCGACGATAAAATGAACGTAGTTCGCGATACGTATTCCGCACAGAACCATTATTTTCGAAAAAAAATTGCACTATTTGCAAGCGTTGTTCAGGCGTTAGTCTATTCATGATGAATTGCCAAACCGAACTGAGAATAAATCACTTCTCAGCTGTTAAATCGTTCGCCATTTTCAACGGTTATGGCAACTTAAAGTTCTTTAGCTCTAAAAAACACCCGTCACTTCTTGCAATTGATAGGGTGTACTCAGAAACAAGAATGTTTGATGGCTCCAAATTCGGATATTGAAGAAAGATATGAATTGAGTTACGACCTACTCTCAGAATGAAGCTTTAAAAATCAAATACCGCAGAGAATTAAAGTAATTTTGATACTACCCAAATAAAACCTCTTTTAGTTTTTATAGCCTTTACTTCATAACGGTAAAGACAAAAAAATTTTCAATATAATTATCTACTCAATTACAAGGATCTGCTTAGATTTCTACATTTAGTGAAGTACTCTCGCACATACGTGAATCCCAGGAAATTTGGTTAGAATTGACAATCCTGTGATACCCTCTTTCAACTTTAAATGTAATTGAATACTAGTTTTTAACTATTTAACTTCATTTTAGAAGGTGTTGGGGCTGCTGAATTCCTTCAAATAATGTTTTGTCGCTTGATATCCCTTTGAAAAGTTTCTACGAAATTGAATTTCGGGTATGCTATTCAGAAGTTATCTCCATATTGGTTTCGGTTTGGAAAGCTTTCAAAATTCTTCGCATTGCACTGATTGAACAAACTTCATACATATACTTTTTCATATTGTTGCATACAGTTTGCAATTTGCATTAGAATGAATTGATATTCACTGGGTGGAAGAGGAAGCATTGGTTTGAAATGTGAATGTTCATTTCACCAATGCTTTCGATTTACTTCTAGTAAATCGAAATTCAGTGGTCATAAATATAAATGTATTATTTATAATTGACCCCGATACTTGAAGAAAAGCCAGTTGTTAATATTACCAGTTATTATACTCCACCAAAAACAAAATGAAGCGTACTCTGTAATTTGAGCTATTTCATTCAGCAGTTTTCATTATTTACAGATTATTCTCGGTGGAAACATGGTTTATTCAATCATTTATATCAGTTTTTCACAAAGGGTTAGCAATTCGGAACATATATTCAAAACTGAATGCTTGAATTACACTTTTCACTTGTGGGAGATTTCACTTTAAATTTATCAACTCGATGTGACGATTCTTTGATTATCGGAAAAAGAAAAACCTTTTCTGAGAAGTGTTCGACGAAAAAGTCATTCCATAGTCATGCCTCAAAACAATAAGCATATTTCACTGCATATGACATTATTTGTACTGTTTCATCGTGACTGTATAAATAATATTTTGAAAATGGATGAAGTCAGCAAGAGATTGCGAAAAACGTTCTTGCAGGTCTCCAAAGGCAAATGGTGTACAGTAGTACGAAAACACTAGTTCACTACGAGCTCAGAGCAAGACAGGAATACAAACGCTAGAAGTGGCCTCTTTCTCCTTCTTTCTCAAGTGCTTCGAGGAACCTACAGATCACCCCAGATTTCTTTGAAATGAAAAAGTAAGATTAAAAAGCGACTTTTTGCTACTGGTTCAGAGTCTTGAACTAAACCATAAAGGACCTTGCTTTCTCATGGGCACTAAATAGCTATGTTGAGTTTTGCACATCGAGAATACCCGATATGTTACTGCTAGATTATCTTTCGATAAATCGAAGAGTGAGAATAGCAGTGATGAGGCGAAACATATGCTCAAGCATATACTGCTGAACAATTTTTTGGGGGATTTGTGAAGGAATAGTAATGTTTTTGAGTGGCAGATATTCTGATGCTTGCTATAGGTTCCTTTTTCTCAGAATTGAATTATGTCTATACAAAGTATCTGATGAAGAGTTTGAAAGACAATGTTTGCAATGTTTGTAGACAATGCAAAATTTATATAAAATAACACACGATCTCACATGGCCAGCATAGTTACTTGTCGTATTCTGACAAACTCCAAATCAAGCGGTTTTTGGGCCTGTTTGCAAAGGAACAGATTGCAAAATCCAGATTGGAGTTAGGTTTTCAAAATTAACGTAAAAAAGGCGTATCAGATTGAGAATTTGAATTAGAAACTGTATAAACTTAAGCATAACTAATTCTGACATTGCCACAATCTTCTGCAGTAAATTGTCCAAAATTTGAGTAAAAACATGCAATGATGTTTACGTGTTTTCATTTCTGCTAGTAATGAGATGAATCGCTTCAGATAATGAGATATATATTCAAATAAAATTGGTAATTGTTGTACTCACTTTCAACGGCCTTCGAATAAAGAACGACAACTTTTTTGTTGAGAATAATTCTACTAAACAGTTTGTAATTACTTCAAATTATGGTGTCCATGATTTCATACCTGGCACTCTGGTACTATAAGGGAAATTTATTTCGATAAATCTGTTCCATTAGTTAACTATCACTGTCAAATAAAATGGAAAGAATCAACTATCTTCTCAACACACCTCGTATATCAGATATTCAGTTTTAAGAATCTGACAGTGAGGAAAATAACAAATTATTTCGGCACCAATTCACACAGTTCGCAGTTGTTCTATGCAAGCGTCATTATTCACCGGCTGAGAACGGTTAAGAATGTGAGGATGCACCTGTGACTTGATTGGAGTACTCTGAACGGTATCTTTCAATTTCCATTTTCATTTTTGCCAAGTTTCACGTGCGTGACAGGATCCGACGTAGAAATAACGTTATGAAGTGAATTGCAGATATTTGTGTGACAAGTGCAAGCCCGTTAGTCGAGTGATTCTTCGGAGGTTTCGTTGGTGCGTTCGCTTTTAACGTTCTGGGCAATTGACTCGATATTTATCCTTCACATGACGAATCACAATTGACACGGTATCAATCATTTCTTTTTGAGATCCGAGATGTCGTTTTTTCGAATTGGTCGTGGCGTTTTGTTGTCAGTTGGAGATTCCCAAGCTTTGAAATTAAATGTTCTAACGAGAGGAAAATCGACTGATACCAAACTGCGTCTTCAACGTCGAATTTTAATTGGATAATTTCGAATTGAAGAGTGAATAATTTCAACAATGATATTTATAAACTCTTTGGTTCAATTTATGATCTTTTTTCGATTATTCATATCGAAAGATTAGAATTTAACTCAATTAAATCAATTATAATAATAATTTTCTTTGTTCACAACTCCTGATAATAAACTCTATGGATTCAAAGTGAATGTCACAATTATTGGCAACTCTATTGAATGTAGACTCCATAAACCAAATTGGAATAATTCTGTATTACGAGAATTTTGCCTAGGAACATGAAATTTCAAAGCGGACAAGAGATGAGGACAATCAATACTATTGTGCAGTAATTTGACAAAAATTTGAGTGATAAAGTTTCTCTCCTGCTCTGCAATAGAATCATATTAAATCGACTCAATAATAAGTTTTGATTGACTCTTTTCTGTGGACAAACTTTATCCTCCCTCCAAACTAAGAATTTCAAGAACCTTCTCTGAACACCCTCAAGATGGTGTTGATGGCAAGTGAAAATGGGATGCCAGATCTTGTTACTCCAACTTGCATGATTATCAATGAATTTTGAAGAATTATTAAAATATTTGCCATTACGTATAACGAATCCTTATATTTTCGCAGCAGATGAAATAAGTTGGGCGATGTGTGGGAGAAAAGAAGGCTTCTGGTTGAAGACTACACCAAGATCTCTCTTGAAAAAGTAATATATCGGAATTTCCGGTTTCAAGTATTGGTAATCCCAATCATATAATGAATAAAACATTCACATGTTTGATTATCTAAGACTGAACTGTTTCACCAGTGGTTCCCAACAAAATTGCTCGAGGACCCCCTCATCGAGGCGATTTTGTAACGAAGCCCCCATCAATTCCAAATCTCAAAATTAAGAAGTGACGCTCTGCCAAGACCTCCTCAATATTAATAGATAAGTTATACATGGCTGCTAATGTAAAACAAATAATACCTGCTCATATCAAGTTTATTTGTACCATTTTATCAAGTATTTTAAGAGCCAAATTGGGAGTTTTTTATACGTTTTTTATTGTTGGTACTCAGAAAAAATATTAACATGTTCATTATTGAAAAAATATTGACCTTAAGACTTTCAATTTCGCCATAATTGTTATTGTTAAATTTCTGATTATTGCTCGAAATCCTTGTTCTCAAATCGGGGTCATTCGTATAACAAACTCCCAAAAAAATCTATCAAATTCTATTTTTGCGCTAGACTTAGCGACTAAATAAAAAAATTTTCATCGTATGAAATATATTTTTTATTCTGATAGCACCTTACGGACTCCTCTGACATAGCTGGACCACCTGTTTGGAAACACTGGAGTACACTAAGGATATTGAACAAAACTATTCTAGGAAGTCTGTATAAATCTGAAAATTGCTGATCTCTCTGCTACCTCTATATTCTTAACTTGACTGTTTTCTAAAAAACTTTTTTAGTATCCTCTTTTCTGTGTGGCCTTCACTAATAATTTCATTATAGTCCCTATTGATTTATGTCTTTATGAGTGTTTCAGTTTTCATTTTATAAATTTACGATGTCAATATTGATTGGATTTTCGTTGCTGGGAACTGTATTGCTCCTAACCAGTTTACGAATCTGATTGTGATGATCTCGTTTTTCATACAGGTATGGTTTTGCAATTGCCGTCATAGAGCAATAACGGCATCAGATCCACCTAGAGACTCCGAGGACCAACTCCCTATTATAATCCACCATTTGGTTTATGGAGTCTATATTCAATAGAGTTGCAAATAATTGTGACATTCACTTTGACTTCATAGAATTTATTATCAGGAGTTATGTAAACAACTTGAATCGACTAAAATGGACTGATTCAAATTGAGTTATTTGTAACATTGAATTAATGCTATAATGTAGTTATAAGTTACTATTTTATTTAGATTAGATAAAGTTCTTTGTTAAATCTTTTTTTGAATTATTTAGTTATGTATTCAACATTGTTATTTTTTTCTGTAATTGGGTGTTATACCTGTTGAGAATAAAGAACTTATTATTATCATTATTATTATTATTATTTTTATTATTATTATTATTATTATTATTATTATTATTATTCCCAACTCCCTGCGAAAATTTCATGACTCAAAACGGAAACTAATAATTAAAATATTTGCTATGAAATAAAAAATACCAATATATTTTCAGTTGATAGGTGTTTTTCACAGATTAAATACGATGAGAAATAACTTACCGATATGTCCATTGGTTTTCGCATGGCCATTCTGTATGTAGTGTGAATGACCACTTGGTCCATTATGATGGGCGTGTCCATTGAGACCATTGTGCATGTTATGACTGAAACCGTTCGACATTATATGACCGTTGTGACCCGCGTGACCATTACTAACCGCGTGGCCATTATGATTTGAATGACCGTTGGGAATATGACCGTTTGGCACATGACCGTTGGGTATATGTCCGTTTGGAATGTTTGTATGACGTAAGATTGTTTGCTGCGGCATGTTGAACATAAAACTCACACAAAGACACTTGAAGTTCCTCGAAGCATCACATGATGCTGCTTTGAAACGAACCACAAATATTTCTTGTTAAAGCTGGCAACCTGAAAATAAGAAAAAATATTGAAGATAATTATTTTCAACCTCGAATTTATTGATACTAATTTTCAGTTTTTGCTGCTTTTTCTCCACAGTATTTGCATTGAATGTGATGGAAGGGTTGAATTCGAATTGATTATGAATCTAACGGGTGTTTTTTTTTTAGAGTTATAGAACGTTAAGTTGGCATTACTGTTGAAGATGGCGACCGATTTAACAGCTGGGAAGTGATTTATTCTCAGTTTGGTTTGGCAACTCATCATGAATATGCTCAAGCTTGCAAATAGTGCAATTTTATTTAGAAAATAATGGTTCTGTGCGGAATACGTATCACGCACTACGTCCATTTTATCTGAAGCGCACTTCTGGTTGAATGGCTACGTTAACAAACAAAACTGCCGCATTTGAACTGAAGATAATTCTCAAGTGTATGTCAAAACACCGTTACATCCAGAAAAACTGACTGTTTGGTGCGCTTTATGGGCTGGTGGAACCATTGGTCCATACTTCTTCGAAAACGATGATGGTCAGAACGTTACAGTCAATGGTGATCGGTATAGAGCCATGATAACTAACTTTTTCATTCCTGAATTGAACAACCATGAAGTCCAGGAGCTGTGATTTCAACAAGACGGCGCAACATGTCACACAGCTCGTGCCACAATCGATTTATTGAAAGACACGTTTGGTGACCGCCTAATTTCACGTTTTGGGCCTGCGAATTGGCCTCCAAGATTTTGTGATTCAACACCGCTAGACTACTTTCAGTGGGGCTATGTAGAGTCATTGGTCTATGCGGATAAGCCACAAACGCTTGACCATTTGGAAGAAAATATTCGCCGTGTTATTGCCGATATACGGCCACAAATTTCGGAAAATGTCATCGAAAATTGGACGTCCAAATTGGACTACATCCGAGCCAGCCGTGAAGGTCATATGCCAGAAATCATATTCAAAAAGTAATGCCACAAGATTATATTTCGAAAAAAAAAACTTCTTGTCAATCGAATGATCCATCGCTGTTTTATTGCAATTTGAAGTTCTATACCTCTAAAAAACACCCTTTAAAAGACTAGTCCGACGTCTAGCAGTAAATTTCATCCATGTACGCCTCTGTGAACTTGAAGCACAGACGTGCGCGACCTATACTGATATATGCATCATAATAATTTCCTACTATTACAAAAATTGAAATTTCCTAATGAGATAAATTGCAATGAACTTGTTAGCAAATTTAACCATGTGCATCAACTCCATGACAATTTAACATTAATTATTTCTGTTATAACTATATTTTGCAAAAAAATCACTGAGTGAAGCGCCATTCTAACATAAGCGTATATGCTCAGTTGACTATTCATTTGAATATTTATGCATCTTGGATAACGGATATTTTGTTTTTTTTAATAATAACTGACGTTCATTCTAATCACATATCGTGCACTACTTCACGCTTCACTTTTGTTGTCGTATTCAAGCAGCAAATTCAAGTGCATTGCTAGTAGTAAAATTTTTCAAATTGCGTCCAGTGTCATGTGATAAAAATATAATGCCATAGAACAGTTGCGATAAAATTAAACGTTTCAGTTGTTTTAACAAAATGTAGATTATGTTCTATCTACAGTTTCACATATAACGTAGTATATTTCACCTGAGCAATATTGAAAGGAGTTTATATAGTCCTTTCGTATGGTATCTGATGAATTATCATTGAGTTCTTCAGCATTTCCATTGTTCTCGGTATCTACGATTAGTTTTTGTTCATTACTTTAATCAACAGTTAGAAAAAAGTTCAAATATGAACTCGAAACATCAGTAATTACTTGATTGTACAGACATAAGTGCAATCATGTTCATATGTCACATATGTCATATATGCTGATGAATTAAAAATATATCGCAAAATCGAAACATTTGAGGACTGTGTAAGCTTACAGGATTGCCTCATCGTCGTTTCTGATTGGTGTTAACACAATAAACTCAATATTAATGTAACTAAATGACACGTTGTCACATCCCATAAAATGAAACGGACTATACAATTTGACTACACAATTAACGAAACCATTCTGACCAGGGTCTCCGAAATTCAGGGAGACCTCAGTATAATATTTGATCAGAAAGTCACTTCTGTAATAATGATACAACTTTATTGAATGGCAGATCATTACAGTGTTTCCTTAAATATTAACAACAAACAAGTACATAAGCAACGGAAACCATTTCAAAAAATGGTTAATATTGGCTTTCGCCAGTCTCACTATTAACCCCATAGAAGCAATATATTATTCCTAAGAATGATTTGCTTTCCCTTTTTTCTGTTCATCTAAGAGTAAATTTTTCATTTGTGTTTTGAAATGCAATAGTTTCATCATTTTGTATTCATTATTCAGTTGGTTGAAATATTTAGAGACCAAGTACGAAAATGATGCCTGAAATTTCACGGTATTATGTTTTGGTATATTTATCCGCATTTTGTCCGAGTTAGAACTCGGATTCGAGCCCCGCTGAAGGCATGGATGTTTGTGTATGTCCTGATTTAAGTAGTTTAATGAAGATATATGCTGGGTAATGTACTTTTATTACAAGCTCAATGGCCGTTCGGAACCGGTGTTAAACTGTATGTCCACAGAATTAAGAAAAAAATTTGAGAAACCAAGCCAAATGGTTTTTTTTTTATTTAATATAATAGACAAAATCTTCACCAATATCATCTTCAAAAACTCTGCAAATGTGACAGAAACACTAGTTAGTTCATATGATTATCAAAGAGATTTGCTAGATGACGAATGGTACTCGTTAATGAACTTCTTATTCTAGATAATATTTTTGAATCATTCTGAAAATAAAATTTTTTGTGTTTTTGAACTTCGTAATTCAGAATATAAGCAGTTGTTAAACAAAAAGTGTATTTCCCAATAAAATGAGAATTAGTGATTAGACAATATTTAGATTATTTGGAAGACATGAATCTGATTTACTTCTAGAGCAAATGTTTTCACTCATTTTATATTTAGTTGAATACTGAAGGGAAGTTTCGAAATATCAATTGATTAAAAAAATCCGACGTGTTTTCTTATTTGAACATTTATTTAAGGTTGTTTTTGACAATTTCTCAGTTATATTAATGTCTTCTCTACTATATCTTTGGTTTATTTGGAAACTAGCAGAAGTATCATCAATTCATTGAAATTATCAAAATTTCATGAGATTATAATAGTTTTCATATTTTTGGCATGTATTTTATATAACATTAGTACTTATTGTTTATTCTCAGTATCATTTGATTTGACCAAATTACATAATTATTTTTGGTATAATTTACATATTACAATTTCATTCAGTGAGTTTTGTGAGTTTTTGCATTTATATTGAAATCTTGTTTTTTGATTATTTTATAAAGGGTGTTTTTTTTAAAGGTATAGAACTTTAAATTGCAATAAAACAACGATGGATCATTCGATTCACAAGAATTTGTTTTTATTCGAAAGATAATCTTGTGGCGTTACATTCTGAATATGATTTTTGGCATATGACCGCCACGGCTGGCTCGGATGTAGTCCAATCTGGACGTCCAATTTTCGATGACTTTTTCCAACATTTGTGGCCGTATATCGGCAATAACACGGCGAAAATTTTCTTCCAAATGGTCAAGCGTTTGTGGCTTATCCGCATAGATCAATGACTTTACATAGCCCCACAGAAAGTGGTCTAGCGGGGTTGAATCACAAAATCTTGGAGGCCAATTCAAAGGTCCAAAACGTAGGCGGTTACCAGACGTGTCTCTCAATAAATCGATTATGACACGACCTGTGTGACATGTTGCGCCGTCTTCTTGAAGCCACTGAAAACTTGAAACTTGAAATCCTGGATATCATGGTTGTTCAATTCAGGAATGAAAAAGTTAGTATCCATGGCTCTATACCGATCACCATTGACTGTAACGTTCTGGCCATCGTTTTTGAAAAAGTACGGACCAATGATTCCACCAGCCCAAAAGCGCACCAAACAGTTAATTTTTCTGGATGTAACGGTGTTTCGACATACACTTGAGGATGAATGGCCAAACCAAACTGAGAATAAATCACTTCTCAACTGTTAAATCGGTTGCCATTTTGTCAACTTAAAGTTCTATACCTCTAAAAAAAACAGCCGTTATTTTACAATATTATTGGTGGATATGTCCTCGCTAATATGAATATTTTTTTAAACAAAAGTGTCGACATAATATTTCTGGATTCGAAACTCTTCAGTTTTTTCTACATTTCATAAAAAATTCAAAAAGTGAACGCAAAAGGCTGTTATTTCACGTAAAATAAATCCTAACTCAGGGATAATTGTTTTTCTGTCTGCATAAACAGAATACAATGTCGTCCGTGTAATAACCGTGGGTACCTAAGATCATTTTATAAATGAATATAATAATCGCGTGGTGTGTAAAAAGCGAACTAAAAACTTGACACGCAAATTCCAGAAAAATAGCAGAAACCTTGAATCCTCAAAGAAATAATAATGATGATATTTTCATATACTTATTTAAATTGGTGCGATCAATCTTCCGTGATGGTTTGTTAGATCGACTTTTTTTACAAGCAAAAATATGATTGAGTGAATAGAAGGTCTGCCTTCATGTAGCAGATGCTAGGCTACATGGAAAATTCAAGTCTAATCTAATATCCATCTTAATTAATAAGCCAAGTCAACAGTATATCAACTTTTTCGTTCTGGTTTATATTAATTGTGTCTTGAGAAAACGGTGTTTAGTGCAAGACTAATGCCAATCTTTGAGCTCGCAGAATGTCAACGACACAATGACCTACAATAGATGGTGATGATTGCAAAAAGTCAACTGTAGAACATCAATCTATTGAATTTTTTGTTGATACTTCGAAAAAACTTGACCTTATTATGCAGATTATATCAAATTGATTTTATTGATTACTGAAACTAAAATTTTAATCAAAACAGTGCATGGCGCTCATGATTAAACAGATGGGCAAACATTTGTGTGGGCCATTTGTAATATCTACTAGTAAATATAAGACAAATAAAACAGACCGTTCTGTAATCAGTTTCACTTAGGTATGCTCTGTTTTACTGTGTATACTAAATGGACTATACTATTTTCTGTTCGATTCTTACTCGGTTCTTACTTGGATTCGCGAACACAAAAAGTTAATTTTAATGGCTTCTGTCACATAGCACGAAAGTGGATGCAGGCGCACCTCAAGGAAATGTCTTGGGTCCGTTGTTGTTCTCCATAGATATAAACGATATTGTCTGTCATGTGAAAAAATGTTCTATACGTTTATTCGCTGATGACACATACTATGCTCTAATATGTGGAAAAAATATTGACAGAGGGAATCAATAGAGACCTTTCTGCAATTAATGAATGATTGTGTGACAATAGCTTATCCTAAAATGTGCAAACATCTAACTCCATAGTTTTGGGTACAAGTAAAATCCTTAAAATTAATAAAAAAAAGTATATAACTATGAAGATTAATGAACAGAACATTAGAAACGTAGAAACAGTAAAATATTTAGGCATTATGCTTACGAAAAATTGAGTTTCAATGATCATGTTGATTTCATATCATCTTAAATCTCTAAAAAATTAATTCTTTGAAAAGAATAGGAAAAAATCTGTCGACATATTTGAAATAAGTGTTGTTCAAATCAATAATAATGCCATATTTTGAATATTGCTCCACTTCGTCATTTGGTTTGACTAAAGAAAAAATTCAACAATTACAAAAGTTACAGAATAGAGCCATGCGAACAATTTCAAAGTGCAATTGGTATACATACCCCTATTAAAATAATGCTGAACTCTTTGGAACTGATGTCTGATTAACAAAGAATACGCTTGCTTCATATATAATCGTATTTTGAATAAAAAATCAGTTGCTTCCATGTAATGTAATAAAAAATTTAACATATGTCAGTGATATGCATTGGTATAATACTAGAAATCCTGATAGTTTTCATATCCAAAATTAAGCTTTCCAAATCTAAAAGCAGCATATACTATAATGGATTTGATGCTTTCATTAAATTACGAAGTATATCGAAAACTAGTACTAGTATTAAGATATTTAAACGTGATATAAGAAAATATATTTTAAATAATGAGATAGGTTTCTGATTCAAAATTGACAATTGAAAATAAGTACATATATAAATTCAGCTAAATAAATATTATTATTATTCTATACATATTTCATTGTTACTCTCTGATATTTTTACTGATGATGGAGTGAAGTCCAAAAACAGTTAAAATAATCGAAAAATCATAAACTATTGAAATGTTGTTTGAATATATAGATTAACTCCACTGTACTAGATGACTGAAGAGTAGCTTATGTTGCTCAACAGTCAACAAGACTGGAGCAGTTAGAATCTACGAATACTATGGAAGTAAAATGGAACGCAGAGATCCATATTAATTGTAGAATATTGAACCTGATATTGAATTGTTCTGTTACAAATTCATCTAGTATTGAAATGTTAACCAGAACACCATTTTCTAGCTTCACACGTTTTGGTTCGAGTTGTATGAAACTGTGTAAATGCAGAAAATAATGTTTTCTTCATAATTTAAATTTTTTAAATAGATTCATATCAAATAATGGACATGAACATAAAACAACAAACTCCACTGATTATGTTCGTTTTGTGCAATACTAAAATGTTATTTCTTCTTATTATAACCAGAAGATTAATGTTGAATGAGTTATTAGACTTTCCTAGTCCCATGAAAAAAGAATTTTTTAAAAACAATCGAAGGAAAAGCATTTTGCTCAGTTTTACATAATTATGTTCATAGTTTGATAATAAAATATATCATTTTTATTTGGCATCAAGAGAGTTACCCCTCAAAACAGTTGTTGAGAAATTAATATAATTCTACGACAATAAATCGAATGTTTTTAGTTTTAGTCCAAGAGCTGGCACCAATTATTGGATAGGTATTTGGGGCAAGCTGGAAACTTGTCACATACCTCTCCTGATACACCCCAATACGGAATTGCAAACCTAGCTGGGGAGTAACGGGGTAAAATCAACCCTTAAATTTTCAAAAATATTTTTTTTCCCAAAAATATATTTGAGCCAAAACGCAATTTCTATATGTTGCAGTGTATACGAAAATTATTGAATACGAAAAAAAATAAGCCAGACGATTTCATCAGAGTTTTAGCATTGCCAGACGCGTGCAAAAATATTTTGCAAAAATTGTAGAAAATGTATTTGAGGCAGTTTGAAATTTTAATGGAATATTATTTATAACTAAAAGATGAGATTCTCAAAAAGACAGATTTTTTGGTAGGACTTTCCAGCTGCCAACCCCTAAAAATTTAGTAGTTGATTTAGCTCCGCTACTCACCAGCCAGGTCTGCAATTCCATATTGGGGTATATCAGGAGAGGTATGTGACAAGTTTTCATCTGCCTCAAATATCTACCCAAAAATTGCTGCCAGCTCTCCTACTCTTCAATTCATATCAAACTATGCTTTACCAAGATCAGCGAATCATCAGTCAACTTGATGAAAATTTCTTCCGTTGTTGGACTTCTAAAATAGTTGTACTCCTCAACAACCTCATCATTTGAGACTCATCAATACACACCGCATTTTATCGGGGATTCCAACCCACATTTTCAATGTGATGACCTCATCTTCTAAACACTAATCCTCTGGAGTGATTATTAAAAATATTGAAAAATATAATTTTTCTCATGTTATCATCTCTCCTATTCTACAACAGATTTATCAAAGCAAAAACAGAAGTTTATGGCTTAAACTTCTTGAACTGAAATAGGATAGACGCAATAATTGCAGTTTTCCGCAATTATACTCTTTATAAACTGCACTATATAGGTTTATTTCGAAATGAGATCTATAAAAACCCATTTCATCATTTTATTATGATTAGTACGTAAGTATATAAAACTTGAAAGTGCTGATGTGTAGTAAAATTTTATGACATGTAACACTTTTCATTTGTTGGATATTTGATAATGTGGTTTATGTTACACAGGCTTAAATGATTTCTGCATTGTTGAATATAATTTTCCTTGTACTTCATATTCGAAATACCTTCAAAAAGGTCATAACTTGTGACTTTAATATAGGTAACATACAAATTACTGCAGTTTTGTAATTTAATCTGGTGTTGGGTTTTTATATAAATTGAGGTTTATTAAAAGCATTTCAAATATGTTTTTCTATTTTCCGAATACGAAAACGAGGATAAAATGCAGGAATTTTTTATACACACAATAAATAATATATAATCATTAATAATGATCGCTAATTATTATCATTGATTCGACTCGAATAAGCGAGGTTCAGATAACTTCAATTAAAATTTCAGGTGCTAGTTTTTTTTTCGAGAGAATTCGATGAAATTGAAAAATTAACTCGACTGATGAGGCCAAGAAGCATCTCTATATATTACGAGTATGTTGATCTTGTGAGAATTCTCAAGTTATCAATGAATCATATGATAAATAAAAACAATTGGCTTGGTTTCGAAAAATTTATATTAAATATTCAAAATTTAATTATAATTGAATAAAATATGATTGAATAATTTCGGGATGTTACCCCTTGAAAATGAGATAACAATAACAAACAACACCTCGAAAGAATTGTCAAGTATTTATTATAAGAAAATATGTGGATTCGTTATACGCAATGGCAAATATTTTAATAATTCCTCAACACTCACAGGACTATTTAATACTCTAATCCTTAGCAAGTTGGAGCTTTCCAGCATGATCTGGCATATCATTTACATTTGCCATCAATGCCATCTTGAGGCAATTCAGAGAAGGTTCTTGAAATTCTTAGTTTGGAGGGAGGATAAAGTTTATCCACAGAAAGGAGTCAATCAAAACGAATTATTGAGTCGATTAAGTTCAATGGCATTGCAGAGCAGAAGAGAAATTTTATCAGCCAAATTTTTAAACGAATTACTGCACAATAGTGTCGATTGTCCTTCTCTCTTGTCTGCTTTGAAATTCCGTGTTCCACGGCAAAATTCTCTCAATACAGAATTATTCCTTCTAGAGACTTGGAGTACCAACTCCCTAATACAATCCCTCATTTGGTGTATGGAGTCTACATTCAATATAGTTGCCAATAATTGTGACATTCACTTTGGCTCCATAGAATGTATTATCAGGAGTTATGTGAATGAAGAAAATTGACTAAAATGAATTGATTTAGATTGAGTTCTTTTTAATATTTCATTGAATGCTATAATGCAGTTATTAGTTACTATTTTCTTCGATTAGATTGAGCTGTTTGTTATATCTCTTTACTTTTAATTATTCAGTTGGTATTCAACAGTGTTATTATTTCCAGCAATTGTGTGTTATACCTGTTGAGAATAAAGAACTTTTGAGAATTTTCTTTAAGAATTTTTTTAAGAATAAAGAATTAATATTATGATTATAAATTTTGTAAAACCAAGCCAAGTGTTTTTATTTAATTTAAAAAACATTTTCACCAAGAGATGATAGAAATAATGAAGAAATGAGAATTGAGAGAAAACTGTGAATTTATCACCATTCAAAAACATTCACTACATATAACATCTCAAAAAATGTGATAAGGTGTACATCAAACAAATGTAACAACAGCCAAAGCAAAATTCGATAATCCTCTTTGAACTCCTCTTTATTTCTTTCGACGACTATACACTACGATTATATGTACTATATATTTTATATAGTAGTAACAAAAAAAATACGAAACAAAATGAACATTTCTAGTATATATTTTAAAAATTGCGTTATATTGTCAGTTCAACTTCCTCATTGAAATCTTAGTTTATTATTACTTCAATGAACTCAACTCCACATTTATATTTATACTGCATTTCGATTGAAATTGAACTAACCAATTCCAATATAGAAAATAACTGATAACTTGAAGTCAATTGAAATTATGAATCTATGGAAATGTAACAGTTGCATTTATCAATTCATGTAGTTTCTCTATTTTAATGTCTGAACATATATAGTTTATATTCAATTCTGAGTGAAGCTTGTCTACATTTTAATGAAAAGAACATCTCATTAACGAAAGCATTAATGTTAATATCTGATTAGTACTCCGGTTTGTCCCCATTTCCGGGCTCATTCATTTTATCTTATCTAATATCTACATAATCTCCGTTATATACGACTGTCGACAGCATTGGTACAAATTAACACCTGAAGAAGAAGAACTGTGAAATAAGAGCGCAGTTATTATGAATCTCGACATAATTATACATTTTATAGAAAGACAAATAGATGAAACCGTTCAAGTTCATTTTTTCGTGAGAAATTATAATGAATATCACATCTCTCGACAACTATCGCATGACACGTATTCAGAATCGCTAATTTGAATTAGTATTATTAGTGTTTAATTATAACTATCAATTTGCACCAAGTGCCGGCGTCATAAATAATAATCGTTAATTTATTTTAATCAGGTGTGATACTCTGAATCGGAAACTTCTCAAATGATTCTTTGTTGATCTCAAACAGTCAGTAATGATATTTTATAAAATTATAGAATAAATTTCTGGCTTGGAGATGTGTACTCTCAATTTGTAGGTTTCTTCAGTTATTTTTGAGAATGTTTTTCTGAAAATTTCATGAAACTTTCATCGTACACTTTCATCATATTTTTCTGTAAGAGTTTCCTCTAAGATGAATATTTATTGATAATTATAGATTACATCTTATAAACGTTCATCTATGTAAAGCAACAAAATAGATATAAACTTGAACAAAAATTTTTCGACGTATAAACTAGGTGAATGAAATTACTTTTTGTGCAGTTCGTTTCAGAAAAATGTTTTATCGAGAGAATTTATAGGTAGTGTTATATTCATTCTAGGTCAGAGGAGGAAGTTAGTCTAGACAAACCAATACAAAAACGTATAATAAAAATATAAATACATAAATATACTTGGAACCACTTTCAGTTATTTAAGAACCATTCTGTAAATCGAAATCGAAATAGACAATTGATTTATATGGAGATTCACAATCAGGTAAACGAAAATCAAAATTAATATTGATATAGATTCATGAAATTTCGAAAAAAATTAAAAGAACTCCTGAAGACAGAGATATATTCAGAATTTATTTCAATTGTGGTTCAAGTTTGGTGGTTGAATATTCAAAGTTTTGCTGGAATTTTCGAAAACATTTGATGGAATAAAAGAAAAATTCGAAAAATGTTTCGACAAGTTGAATAATGAGCAAATATTCAAATGAACAACGTGCCCATGAAATAGTTATCTTCAGCTAATTGCTTAAATAACTAATACACATTTATGTGAAACACATCGCAATTTTTTTTGCAAAAGTTCAGTTTCTGAACGATCTATTTTTCAAAGATGACCTGCAGAATTCAGAAAATGAATTTCGACAAAAACTTGGACAAAATTCGTGTTTTTCAGTATGAAAAAGATAGATGATGAAAATCTCAGAATTAGAGGCTTATTTGAGATTTTATAATAAGAAAGTGAAAAATTACATAAAATTTTTACCTACCTCAAACACAGCTTCGATCAAAATTTTTCAAGAATAATTAACAAAACAACAAAACGTCACAAATGTAAACAATCCGGTATTCGCACGTGAAAATCGACGCGCAAGTCGCGTCAACACCAGTTCCACCTCAAAGAAGCGCCGGAGTCGAACTGAAGGCTCCGGATAGAAATTCGGAGTCCGCAGTTAGCGCACGGCGCGCAAGAAAAGAAAATCACGGTTGTCTTTCAGACTTTGCCTACTAGATAATACGTGTTAGAGTTCGTGAGTACGATTTTCTTCATATTAGAGTACGGAAGGAAATTTATTTAAATCCTTTAATGGTGATTTCATCACTTATCAATTTTTTCCTCAAAAAACGTGTCGATACTAAAACACAATTCAAAATTTAATTTTTGAAAGAAAAGTCAAGAGGCCAGTTCTTTATTAGTGCTTCATAATAATTTCAAACTAAGGAACTACTTGATGTAACTGATCTAAGAATATCTAAATTTTCTTGATCTTCGGTTATTCGTTTAATATTGGAAAGAATTTCAACTGAAAAATTCTCTGTACAAAACTGCAATCGTATTTTCATATGAATTCATTTCTGAAAACTTTCATATTCAGAGTAATTTTATACAACGAAGTTTTCAATAATTGTCTGAGATTTTTAGGATACAACAGAAAGTTTTGCAACTGGTGTTTGAAAATCACTTCGTCAAGTGTTTCAGAAATATTCATGAAGTGTTGAATAACATATTTAAACCCTTCATTGAAGAGGTTTAAATTCAAAAGCTTCTTTTGGAAGTCGAAAGCTTCACCAAGTCAAAATTGTTTCTTAAATTTCATATAATGTTAGAATGTTGTTTTTGTACGCATATTTTCTCTACTGTTCTCTTTTAGAATATTTCATAATATTTTTCCCCAAACAACCATTTCTATTGTCATTGCATTACCTCAAGATTCAATTCAGTACCCACTCGAAATACTTCCCTGTGAAATATATAATTTTCAATATGAAATCATATCAGCTGTATTTATATGTAAAATCCGAAAAATTCATAAAATATTTAATATTTTATCAGAAATTTGATTATGATTTCGAATTTTTAGATAAATATATGGCTTTTATGCACGAAGATGGTTCAAATCCGCTTGAATTTACATGGTTTTAGTAATATATATTTTTAAGTAAAGGAAGGAATTAACGAATAAGTAACATTGCCAAATAAGCTTTCACCATTTCATATTGAAGGTTCGACTTAAATTAAATCGATTCAACTTTTTATTGCACGCCTTGTTTCTGAATATTTGCGAAAAAGGACCGTTAGAGGCACGGACTCTTTTACCTGGACAACTGACGATGGTTACACCCCTCTGTTTAGGCAGCCATCTGTGAAGAACCCAATGAAGCATTGGTAACGTATTTTACATCACAGACGACCGTATAATTGGTCCACCTGCTTTGCGGTGTATGTAAAATTTCTGTCAGCTAGTAACAGGTGTAAAAGCACTTGTGGATGAATGGATATAACCTCTCTTCCTCTTTATCGCGATAACTATGCTTTATCTTCAACAGGTACACTTTGTTTGATCAGATCGTTGACATTCTGAATATGATGTACGGGAGAATTATTCTATCGGTACCTATCGGTAAATGTAAACTTAAGAATTTAAAAGTGGAACAAATCATGTATTTATTTATATCATGGTGATTTTCAACATTGAATGATCTATCTGACGAATTTGAAACGTTAACAAGTTGTTATTTCAATTTCTTGAAATAAATGAATATATTTGAATAAATATGTTTATGGAAAGTGAAACAAGTTCGAAATATCTCAAATTGATACTCAGATATTTCGAATCTGCTATATCTAGTAGGTATAACCAAGTATGCACGACCAGTGGCAGCTAAAGGAAAGTGTTTGGGGTTTCTTAGACGCACCGAAGTGCGTTTCCACCGAAAGTGGAAAATGCCAATTCATTTGAGTTTGAAGTTAAACTTTTTTTTCTAAAAAATTTTTTTTTACAATTTAATTCTTATCACTATAATTACCTAATGTATGTGTTCGGTTTACTATCGTACTCAATGTTGTATATCTTATTCCATTCTATTTTGAAAAAACTGTATAACTGCTATAACAATTCTAAAAAGTTCGAATAGAAAATTATAGATATTCTTAAGAAAGAAGCCTAGATTCGTCAAGTTTTTGATTTTTACAATGATCGAAAAATTAATTGGCTCGTTATAAACCCAATGCCCATGTGCAAGACATCACTTTAACGCCACTAAGACTTTGTCTAAGGTCAGTTATATCGGATTGTAGGTTGCATGTTAGATACGAGACTGAAGATTTTACTCAGTCAAAAGTCAATGAATACATAAACTGTTACCCGATGTGAACTGATACGTGAACTGTTCGAAAGAAAAGGTGAATTTGGAATTACGCTGGCTGTGCATTTTCGATTATCAAATTTTTTTCGTTAAGTTGGTAAACATACGTTTCTTGTATGTTGACATTATCAGCCATTTTGTATTAGTTGTTTGTTTCCGACAACCGAAAACGTTAGTCGCATTTTTCGATTTTCACTTTTGAAAACATGGATCGAAGAATCTGTATTAAATTTTACATCGAAAATGGAATAAAGTGCTTCAACGCACTAAAGATGTTGACAGTGATGTTGAAAGTGTTTATAAAGGGTTTTTTTCAGAAAAAATTGCAATAAAACAACGATGGATCTTCGATCACAAGAATTTTTTTTATTCGACAATCTTGTGGCATTACATTTTATAAAGATGTTGGACAATACAATGGACGTTTTTCGATGACTTTTTCCAACATTTGTGGCCGTATATCGCAATATCACGGCGAATATTGTCTTCCAAATGTCAAGAGTTTGTGGCTTATCCGCATAGACCAATTACTTTACAAAGCCCCACAGAAAGTAGTCTAGCGGTGCTAAATCACAAGATACTAAAAGCACGTACAAGCGCTCTACAGAGAGACGAGAAGATGTTGATGACGATAAGCATCCTGGAGTAGCAAACCTCGTCAACAAGCGAAGAAAACATCGAAACAGTGGAGAGAATGTTTCTGGAAAATCGTTGAATCACTATAAGGGAAGTTGCACCGGATGTTGGAATATCAATCGGCTCATGCCATCCAATTTTCTCGAATATTTTAGGCATGAAACGTGTGGCAGCGAAGTTCGTTCCGAAATTGCTAAATTTTTAGCAAAAGCAATGTCGCATTAGTATCGCTCTTCGAAACCAAGCCCCAATAATCCCAACTCGATAAGCGCACCCGAAGTTCGATCAAATGTGAAGGTTTTGCTCACCTTTTTCTCCGATTACAACGCCATGGTGCACTATGAGTTTTTGCCAACCAGTCTAACAGCTAATAAGGAATACTACAAGGAAGTGATGCAACGTTTGCGTGAAGTAATAAGGCTTAAACGATCAGAATTGTGCGAAAACCAATCATTTGTTCTGCAAATCTGCATGCCTCACCCACCTATTCACCATGATTGGGCTCCCTTCAACTTTCTCCTATTCCCAACTGAAGACACCTACGAAAGAAAAGCATTCTGCCACAATTAATGAGATAAAGTCGGAATCGAAGAACGAGCTGATGGCCATACCCAAAAGTGTATTTCAGAAGTGTTTCGAGGATTGGAAGAAGCGCTGGTATAATTGCATTTTATCTGAGGGGGATTACTCTGAGGGGTATTACTCTGAGGGGAAGTGATAGATATTGATGAATACATGAATACTTTCCGAAAAAATTCAAAATTAACCTTTTCTTTGGAACAGAAATATTCGTACGTATTCAAATTCAATTTCTGTTTGTTAGTTGTTTACTTGATATTCTGATCAGTATATCCATTTAGTGATCATGAATTTCCTAATACGATATTATAATTTCGGCTCATTACTGCCACTTCCGATTGCGTTTATAATTCCTGTCACTCTTTCAAGTACCCATCTAAAGTTCTCGTACGTCTTCCGATCATCCAGATAACGGTTACCAGCGCCAGTCCTCCATCGTCCATATGTTCGAAATACTGAAATGACTGTGCGATTCTGGTGATTTATAAGATACTTAACCATTCATACTTTATAGTTATTTAAATCCGAATTCCTAGATTAAAGATAAATTTTCTCATATCAAAGGATTATTGAATCATGAATTGACCGCATAGGGAGATTTAATTGCTTCTGTGTCATGCCGTGAAGTGAATTAACAGACGTTTCTGTCATTCACACGTGATGATTATCATTTAGGAAGAGGAATAATTAACGGTGTACCTATTGATGAAGCTGCGTTTTGTTGAAATAACAAAAATGTTAATGGACTTTGAGTTAGGTTGATTGACACGAAAACAAAAGTGTTTTCCGTTTATTATTTTCTTTATGGCAATTTCCTAGACGAACCTCTTTTGTGTTGTTACATAATCTTCAGAATGTTTTTCATGTTTTTATCATGCAATGCCTTCACTAATATATGTTTATTATATACTAGTAAATAATAAGACTCTTAATCGAAATATTTCAAATACAACTCTTAGGATTGAATATAAACTCAAATTCAAACACTTGAACTTATGATTTACACTTTATTGACTACATAGCATGACGCGTTTCATCGTTACAAACGACTTCTTCAGATGCTTGCAGAATTAAATACAACTCTTAGGGACCTGTCTACACAAATGTTGTCAACGAGAACGAGCCTATCACTTTTGAGAGTGAATATTAAGTGCATTTCGAACAATTATCGGACTTGATGATGATTGAATAAAAAAGTATTCTTGAATGATTTGTGAATCTTGAAACTAGCTACCTTCTTGTCAGACTGAGTGTGATCTGGAGCGATTTTCTGTTTGTTCGAATGAAATACCTACAAAACCTCTACGTACTCTTACTAATGTTGTAATGAGTAGGAATCTAGAATGATGGGGAGAGTTTATACGTCTTTTCTTCGAAAGAGGGAGCTCACGTGAATGTCCACGAAGTAATGTTCTCCTCATTCGGATATAGGACCTGTGGGCGTTTTGAAAGTCATCGGTTCTTTATTGATTGATTAAATACGGGCTGACGATTCATAATAATGATGAAATAATTGTATGCTATTATTATTCAACTAGTTCGATGATTATTCGAAGCGCACTTAATATTCATTCTCGAAAGTGATAGTTCGAAAAAGTGTTTTCGGACATGTTCGAAAGTATATGTATGAGAGTCGGGATGTAAAGAAACCCTTATATTACATTTCGAATTTTTATGTAGAAGTAAATTTTTTGCCGTACTGAAATCGATTGTGTAAAGTTTATTCGTGTCTTATTTCAGCACAAGAGATCCTTGGAATTAGTACGATTCTCCAACGTGAAACGCTGTTTTAGAAGAAACAGTTTGTCCAGTTCACCTATTCAACATTTAATTTGTTTCAGTGATCTTTCCCATTTTTCTTCGTGAGATAACGGAGGCTTCATATCGTATATGATCATATGAATCAACACCACAATATCATAGGATACATTTGATTTTTCCAACTGATCCACTAGTATTTTTCTATTTTAGGAAACACTTTTTTCATATCATGTGTTTCACTTTGTGTGATATGCTTGCTAATTCAGAGAACGTTTTCTCATTTTTTAAATTTGACGATTATTTTTGAAATAACTATAAATAAATTTGTGCTCTGTGAAAAATGTGTATCATTTAATACGACCATATTATGGTCGTCATAATCGACTTGGTGAATCAACAATTCGTGCTGTTATCACCGAAATTCGCACCAAGTTTACTTTGTTGGACATTAAACCCTTGTCTCGCATGCATACAGTGCTTACTGAATAGAATATTGCAGCCGTAGGGTACAGTGTTAATGAGGATCGTGATCAATTCGTCGCCGTTCTTAGCAATTGGGCATGTGTTACTCAACCACATGGAAAATTTTACGTGTTGATTTGGGTTTGAAAGCCTATGAAATTCAACATCTGCAAGAATTGAAGCCGAATGACCAACAACAACGTCTAATTTGTGTGAATGGGCCTTAGAACAGCTCAATGAAAATCCGCTGTTTTATCGAAAAATGGTGTTCAGCGATGAGGCTCATTTCTGGCTTAACGGATATGTAAATAAACAAAACTAGCTGCAGCATCTGGAGTGATGAACAGCCAGATGCCATACAAGAATTACCGATGCATCCCGAAAAAACGACAGTTTGGTGTGGTTTATGGGCTGGTGGCATCATCGTTCCATTTTTCTTCAAAGACGACCATGGTAGAAACGTTACCATCAACGGCGAACGATATCGAGCCATGATACGCAACATTATTTGTCCCAGTTGGTCGAGTTGAACTTGGTTGACATGTGGTTACATCAAGACAGTGCCACATGCCACACAGCTCGTGAAACAATGGATATGGTGAAGGATGAATTTGGTGAGCTTATCTCTCGAAATGGCTCTGTGAATTGGCCTCCAAGATCATGCGATTTGACGCCTCTGGATTATTTTCTGTGGGGTAATGTAAAGTCGTTAGTGTATGTGGACAAGCCGAACACCATTAAAGCCTTACAGGATAACATAACAACTCGTGGGATACAGGCCGAAATGCCCGAAAAAGTGTTGCAAAATTGGACCTTCTGAATAGATCATTTGATACGGAGCCGCAGACAATATTTACATGAAGTCATCTCAAAAATGTAAATGACAACGACCAGGATATCAATTTCAATGACAATTTTGAATATATATGAAATTTAGTGTTTTATTCGATTAAAAAAAACTACGCTTAAAAAATCACCCATTATAATAAACTCAAAGGTACCACTACATGTTAATTTTGCAAACCTAGCGGTAGGTATAAGTTGTAATCAATCTTTTTGCTTCTTGAAGAATCAATCGTTCGTGGAATCAATGTCCTCCTGAGAATAATTGATACTAAATCATTTTCAATAGAAATCGCGACTGAGTATCATTAAAATATTTGTTGATTTTGTTGAAATTTTCAGCAGAGAGAAATCTTTTTTATTTTCTTTATTTTTTCAGAATATCTATTTTTGTATCTTCAATACGCAGTCTTGTATACCCAGTGTACCAGAACGGAACATGAGGTGTTAATACGTAAATCATGTCAGTCAAGACCTCAAGTAAGTGATTAGAAAGTATTTTTCAAAATGTACACAGAACTGAATTTAGATTGAAGAACCAAGAAAAAATATGTTCATGAATTAAGCTATCTAAATGTGAAGGTTTTTAATATGTTTATTATTATAATATTTTTTTTATGTATTGTATTTAATTTCTTTCTTTTCTTTGTCTGAATTTTGTCTTGTCTTCAAATTTTTCATTTCATTTCAGATTGCTTTATAAACGTCAAGTTAACATTATATTATATATATTATGCCATATAATATAATGTTGAGAAATATCTACAATATAAATATATGAGAACGTAGTAAAATTTAAGTGGAGGAGACTGTTTTTGTCAGGTGAATAATTTCGTTATTAACAAAAAAGATCATTCATTGTAGAAATATTAACAAGTTTCTCAGGTTGATTTATCTGCAACTCAACCGCATAATCGCCAAATTTATTTAAAACTGGGATTTTCAGTTTGAAGAATTCGTTCCGAATTTCTTCAGAAAAATATTTGATTCGCTTGAACCTGCAGGTTTTCGGGAATAATGAAAAAAACTCTTATTGATAATTCATTCTTTTTATTTGCATAAATCTTCTATATGTGACACTTTACAAATTTTTAAAAATTATGTACATCCAATGTTCTAAAAATACTACTCCCTAGAACAAAATATATTACAGTAAGTTCAGAAAAGGCACATTTTATGTACACACAGATGTGCACCAAATTCAAGGGGTTGTGATAATAATCGTAATTTTTTGTTTCTAAATAAGTACACATAGTTTTACAAGACTAGAGTGTGTTATTATCTAATTTCAAACTTCAATCTCACATCATGGATTGGCATATATACTCGGAATTCCTATTATTCGAATATCCATAAAACTATGGTACTTCTGAACTTAAGTCAATCGATGATCAATTGGATAATTTAATTCATGACAAAAATACGAGAGAACAACTGAAATGTGGAGCAAAAACTCCATATTATTCATACACGAATAATGAAAGAATGAAAATAAAAATTAATATGAATATAAAAAAATATATATGAAATTTATAAAACAAATTAAAAATAGAAGAAATTGTATAATAAAAAAAATGTACCTGCACGAAAACAGTAAATTTGTGGTTTCTGCATGACATGACGTTTCTGCGAAAACACAATTCCGATTAAAAAATTCTAGAATCAAAATTCTGGAAAAAATGAGAAAAACAAAACAAACATGTTAAATTTTCGTTTTTCTATTATTCTGCGACGATTATTGGTAGGTGAATAATTGTTTTGCCTAGTTTTGTTCGTACTTAAGTTGAATGGAAAAAATTGGAAATTTTTCGGACTTTGGTTCATCTTCAGACAGACGTTCTGAATTTAGCATTGAAACTTGACGAATGTTCTAAATTTCATATATATCTTTTATTGCTATTGAAGTTTGACTATCAGTTGCACTATTGCGAATATTTTCGTCACAAAACTCTGTTTCGATTGACCTAAATCTATTTCTTTGCAATTCATAAAAAAGAAAAACTGAATTGAAATAATTTGATCCATATATCAATTACATAAACATTATAAATATTCAGAACTGATACCAAAAAGTCGACATATCGAAGAAAGTATAGAAGAATACATTTTAAAATTCTAAATTAATTATTTTACTTATAACACATTCAGTCATACACCGATGTTATTATTTTATACAGTATTTTACAAGTATCAATATCTTAATCAAGTGAATAAAAGATTCCGGATTAACTACGTCTACACTAAAAACTATAAATTCATATTTTTTAAATTATCATAAATCACATTTTAATTGCTAATTAAATAATTATATCAATTGATTGAGGTATATAACAAACGAACCAAGATTCAGTACATACCTACAAATTATTGCAAACTGCGAAGCTTGCCTCAAATTCGGAATGTAATAAAAAGTACAGGAAATTTGAAACCGCGAAACTTGAAATGGAGAGTCATTACTAACGCCCAAATTAAGACTATTTTTTTGTATAAAAAACTTCCGAAGGATATGTCCTATTGCAGAAACGTGCGAATCTTCGCAATTTTCAATTATTCGACTATCACAATCACAATACGTAAAGATATCTTCTAAAATCTGGATTCGTATCCATGATTCTTCCTTTTCTCATACTAGGGCTTTAACCTCTTGAATCCTGCACCATCTTGGCCCAGTTTCAGTTCTTCGTATAACGTCGGGTTCACCTCTTGGGAATTGGGAACTGTTAGTTGCTCGTTCTTCCAGCCATGGCCTCCGGAGGCAGATGAAATGGCCAGACCGTTAGAGCTACCGTTTGACATCGAAGATTCGTTCTGTCCTTGAGGTACCTGCAAAAACATCAGCTAAACTTATACATTATCTATAGTGGAAAAGCCCACAAGGATTTGGAGGGACCGCAGAATAACCAAAAACACAAAAGTTCAACTAATGAATTGCCTAGTCTTTCCAGCTTCTTGTACGGAGCTGAAACATGAACATTGAGGATGCAAGATCGTCGCAAAATCGATGCGTTAGAATTGTGGTGCTGAAGACGCTTGCTTAGAATCCCGTGGACTGCACATCGAACCAACGTCTCGACTCTGAAGGAGCTAAACATCAAAGAGAAGTTATCGTCGACTGTGCAGCTGCGAATCATTAAATTCTTTGGACATATAATCCGAAACGAAGACTATCGAACGTGGATCAAAAAATCGTGTGGGCACTTCCCAACAAGCTGGACAGATCTGATGAAATCTGTGACGCATTCCAGCATCAATGAAAACTCTAGATCCGCTGAGCATAGAGAAGTGTGGCGCTGTTTTGTGTGGGACGCAGTGGCACAAGACCAAGACATGACCACGACCACGCTGTCAAGAGTGAACGACTGAGAAGAAGAAAATTGGTATAAGTTTAGATGGATAAAATCCAGCTTGATCTATCTCATGCTCCTAGGACGCCAAACTGAAGTCTCATTAGAGAAAGAACTACCTACAACTAGTTCACAATCATCTGCGACTCCAAGTCAAAGTCCATCTATTCTGTAGTTTTTAAGTCTTTTTAGAGTATTTAATGTGCGTAGAGTTCTTCAAATTATAAGGACTATTTGTGACGATTATAATTTCAAATACGTTTCACTTCATTTTTTCAGTTTTATTTGAATTCTAGGTGTTTGGGGAGCTATATTGTTTCTCTGAATAATTTCACAAAATATTCGACAAGTTTATCTGAACGTGAGCTCAACAGAAAAAAAGACTGGTTGTTACGTTACCTTCGACAAAAAATGAACATGACGGCTTTCTTTCTGATTGAACAAATTATAGGAGGCTTGACTTTGATCTGTGAATATTAATGAAGAATCTAAGTAATTTTACGCTTTCTTTAGGAAACTCCATATAATGAAGTGCGTGGAGAAAAAGTGCGTTTGATATCGCACGAACGGAACATTCCGATAAATGAAGAAATTTAATTCTCAAACATTATTTCTATGAGAATATAAAATCTGAGAAATATGAAAATTATTATTTCTTTTTCTCTATTAGTCTAAGAGGTAGAAACGTTTTTGAGAGGGAATTATATGTAGGCCAGTTTTTAGATATGCTATTTCTCACACTCTACCGGACGTCATACAGTCTATCTCGAAAGTAGTGGTTGCGTTCATCCTACTTGTACAGGTATATTATCGATTTTTCAAATCAATTTAAGAATTTTGATTTTCTTTTATTATTTTTATTGAACTTTTTGCAACATAAATCTTTTAATGCCAGATATTTTATTGTTGATTGAACCGCACCAGACGCAAATTTTGAATTGAAAAAATTTTTTTCAAAATATTTCAGAACCTATGGTATAGAAACCAAACTAACCAAACAAAATGGAAGATGCCTATCACAGGTTCTTAAGAGTTTAAAGCTTTCTTCCTTCTAATTTTGGAAGAAGGTAAAATGAAAGCTAGTTGTTAGTTCAAATTATACACTAAGTATAATTCGAGAATCTTGAAAATATGGTTTCCTTTCGACAATAAATCCGTAAATATTATTCACTAGTTTACCAATCAATTTCAGTACAATCAGAGGTTTTGGAACCAACGACAATGTTCCTTTGAACACTGTCAAAAGCGATCAATAAAACATTTTCTTCCTTTGTTATTGCAAAACAGTTAACATTGTCATTGAACATAACGATAATTCGACACGAACACTTTCAATTCTTGTGTAAAATAGAAAAACTCAGATATAGAAGAGTATTTCTGAAGTAAACTCATCTGAAGTGACAAAAAAATTATTCTACTGACACAAAAATAATTTTTTCGGGAAAAATTTTTTTTCCAAATTTTCAATAGGAAATTTCGATATCATTAGGAATAAAATATACAGATCAAGCACATGGATATGGAATCAGAGTAGTAAAAATTTTGGTCATAAAAGATAGATAACAAAAGACTTCTCACCTGAATGTGATCCATATTGACTTCCCTTAAGTAACTAGGGTTCTCAAAAGCCACTCCATTAGTACCCTTCAGCAACTTTCTATTCCTAACGAAGTAAAAAGCTCCAATAACGATCACAGCCACACCAATCAGGGCCAAAACCACTGCAACAGCCACTCCAACGTGATTTCCTCCATCTCCACGACTGGCTGAAGACGTTACGTATTTATCGTCAGTAATGAACCGTAAGGACTTCGTCAACGTCGATGTGCCCTTTGTGTTTCCCGCTTTGATTACGTACTCGTATGTGCTACCCTCTTTCAAATTACTCAACACCAAGCTCGTTTCAGGAGTGTCATTCTTATGCACCACGTTATCCTCATCATCCAGGGACCTCCAAATCACCCTGTACACTTCCACGGTCTGTGGATTCTTCAAAGGTGGTTCCCACTTGATTTTCACAGTGTGTGCGTCAATGAATTCGATTCGTGAGTTCTGCGGAGGTCCAGGAAGCTTGTCTTGGTTTTCATGGAAACAGTTCACAATCTGCTTGGTGTAGGATAAAGTACACGATTTCTTATTGAGGACGGGCTCTCCGCGACACCAATCCAGGCAGTGTCTCTGGACGCCTGAATGCACGCAGCAGTTCCTATGGTCCGAACCATCCGATGCGCACTTCATCAATTTCTCGAAATCATTAACGCATTCCAATTTGTTGATCACAGAGTCTATGTCCATGTAGAAAGAGCAGGCGTCCATACAGTTTGATGTCACATTGAGGTTCATGCAGCACTGCGTAATGTTCTTGACGGGTTTCACGTTACGGAGTCTCACCGACACAGGCTGCGTTGCACTGCCAAATGCGTTCTCGGCGTGACAGAAGTAATCACCTACATCCATCATCTGTATCTGTTTGATCGTTAGTTGCATGATATATTTGTCGTCTTCTTCTCTCACTTTTTCCGTAGTGATGTCGTATTTTCCACCCTGAATCACTGGCGACCTTTCCTCATGGTTTCTCCAGAATATCATCTTGGGTTCGGGTTGCGAGTCGACTTTACATACTAATGTCACGGAATCGCCTAGAATGGCCATGGTGATTCCGCTTGCTTGGATATGGGGTCCGTCTGAAATGACATGAATGAATCAATTTTTTTTTCATATTTGTAAGGAATTTCAATGGAAATTTCTCGTGATGTGGCCGGGTTTCATTATTTGATCACCTTTGAGTATGATGAATTTTCAGCTGAGTACAGTACAAAGTAACCTCAAGGGAACAAGAAAGTTATTTAGTATATCAATAAGTTCCTTTATTCAAATCAGTCTCCCCATTCTGTTGTTCAACAGAAATATCCACATTCAAACACTATTTCTTGTGTGTTCCTATGCTTTCTTTTATCAACGAAATTTTTTTCAATGAAGTAATATGTTTGATCAATCTCCTAGAGGTTTAAATCTTGAAATAATGTTCCAATATTTATCCTGAAATATATAATACAGGAAAGTATATTTAAAGAGTACATTTCTAAATCATCAAAAAAGATCAATGGAGTGATATAAGCATTAGTTTTTGACACGACAATTCTTATTAGGAAATGAATTATTACGAAAGGAAAGAACAAACTATTTTCGCTAGGTAACAAATGATGAGTACTTCTGTTTGTCAGTTTGGAAATCTAGAATACCAGAAAAACACGAAGGAATACAAATTGAAATACACTTACGGCTGATTGTAATTTTTCTTGACGCTTGCATCGGCGTGCCGTAGCCATTATCAGCATAACAAGAAATCTGATCCATTTCTTTCGTCACATTGTGAATTACCGTCACCATGTGCCTTGTCGTTTCCTGTCTCACGAGTCGTCCGGATATATAGAGCGAAATGGTCGGCATCGGAGTACCCATAGCGATACAGAGAATCGTCATGCTGCTGCCTTCGATCACCAGATTGATAGGATGAACTGTAGGAGGCTCGACAAATGCAGGATAAGCTGGATCTGTCCAAGCAATGAGCGTCTCCGAGGGCATGCTGGAGCCTTTCTCGGTTAAGGCTTTGACAAATACGATGTACTGCGTATTTGGTTCCAGAGAGGAAATCATGTGGGTGGTTAAGGTGGTGTTGGCGAGGTGGTAACTTTTCTCCGAGGTCTTCTTATAGAAAAGGCTGAAAGCGAATTATATAATTCAGTTGACAGGTTTCTACGACGAAGGAGCTCAATATACCTGTACGATATTTGCTCGGAAGGCTGACTGAACTCCGGTGGTTGCCAGGACAAAGTGACCCAGGTAGCACTATGGCTTGCGACAGCTAAAGAATGGGGAGGAAATATAACACCCTTCACCCATTGCGAATCTAGAACACAAAAAATTTTGATTTCGATATTTTATAATTAAAATTGAATATATATAGAATTTTCTATCGAAGCAAATAGTCCAGTCAAAATAGACATTCCAGTTTGCATTAATTTCAAACAAGCTGGATTTTTGTACAGGCCTTGAATACGTCTTTACAAATAATATGTCAAAAGTTCCCATCGATCTCACTTGTGCGTTGTTTTTTTGTTCGAGGTCAAAGGTCACAAATTTGCGTTTTTTGCGTATATCTCTGAAACAACGAGAGTTATCGAAAAATGGTTCGAACAAAGTTTATGGATCGTAAATGTGTCTACAAAAACTATCTCAACACTTTTCCTTGTACGGTGCACTGTTCTCGAATTATGGCTATTTTAAACATAGAAAACAACTCTTGCGTGACCAGTATGCTAAAATGATAAAATCAATTGCCATAATGCCTGTGAAGTGGATAAATGTGGCATCTATGAGTAAAATGATGGGCCGAACATTTAATAATATCAAATTGAAACGTGCTGATAAAGTACTACCTCTATTATCTATGAACAGTACAATGAAGATTCATGATGAGAAGTTCCCAATAGATCCTGTATTATTATTTCAACGCATGAGTATTACGAAGACATTTGAAGATGAGCTAGAAAAATTCGTCGAGTACGAATTATCCCCTTGCCCTTCATCGCTTTTTGATGCAATTGGAATGCGTAAGACACAGAAGTGAGCCATGTATGATTGCTTTGAATGTGTGAACATTGATATCGAAAGTGCCAATTCTACCTACATCATCGATGGAGGATACCTGTAACATAGTGTTGTGTGGGATCGAGAGAACACATTTGAGGATATTTTGGACGAATATCTTCATTATGTTCGTAGACACTTTGGTCACAACGTTACTATAATATTTGACGGTTACACTGATTATACTACAAAAAATATCAAAACTGCAGAACAACTTCGTCGAGCTAAACAAACATCTTCATCGTCTGATATCGTTTTTGATAGATCAATTACTGTTCCGACAAACCAACAGCAGTTTCTTGCTAATACTCACAATAAATCTCGTTTGATTTCTCGATTTGTTCATATAGTCGAAAATACGATTTTCCTGCGGTCTGAAGTCACGCTATCTCGAAAGCAATGCTTTGTAGAAGAGAATTGTTGAAAAATTTTTATAGACAATTTCAAGATCTTCAAACTCTCGTTGAATCCTCAATTACTTTGCGATATACATCGTATGTACCTACTATAGAGAAATATACACTTTTTCTCTTAACCACTATATTCAAGTCGAAATATGATAAATCTTTCGTCTGCATCACATTATAAAGAACAAGGTGATAAAAATCTTCCTTTATATTTTTTTACCAATTCAAACAAAGAAATATTTGGATAGCTTCAATGTAAGCAGTTAGTAAACTTTGAGGAATCTCAAACTGTCATTTGTTAATGTAACGTTTCACTAGAAGTTGCATCTGTGAAAAATGATTATACGAATTTTGGGAAAACTATTCATAGAACAGACTCGTTAAAATATGACCAATGAATGAATTTTCGAAAATTGCAGTCCGAAGTGTGATTGAAATTGAAAAAAAATATTGATATACAATTTGGCAGTTGATCAGTTTAGGCATTCTTGAGATTGTTGTCACAAAGTTTTGGTTTATATAAATCACACAGTGTGGATTTCTGAAATACTTTTGCTTTCTTGCAGGCATACTCAGTATACAGTCTACTCAGTAGAATTGGTAAGCGGACGCATAGTAAATGCTTCAAGGAATATTAGGAATAGTGATTGATGATGAAGCTAAAATCTAATATAAGATTAGGTTTTTCGTGAAAATGTATCATTCTAAATATAGCATGAGATTATGTCTTGTGCTTTGTTCAAAGAAAGCAGAGAATATCTTGACACGTTATATTGGTATAGGTTCTTCTTACCTGCTTTAATCATGTTAATCACAATTATTGAAGACGGTAGAGAGGTACCATGCTCATTCTTGGACACGACGAACATATTATAGGTGGCACCCTTCTCCAAGTCTGTAACCGTTGCAGTTGGCGAATCGACTTGAACCTGCTGAAATGAATGAACACATTGATTTTCCATAGACATTCAACGATTGTGATTGCTATTAAAAATGTCATTACTAGCGTTTCAATTATTAGAATTCAAAAGATGCACCGAATTCGAGAAATAAGCTTCGACTTCAAATAATTTTCTGCTACCAGTGTAAATAACATCGTTTCAAGTTTCTTCAGAAGTGTATATTTTGTGATTAGAAATGCCAAATCTCTAGATGTGTTTTTGTTGTTTTGTGTTGTTGCTATTTCTTTTTTCCTCATAAATTATGTGTTCCAAGATGACCTTGTCGAAAAACGAAAGTTTTTCATCCACCTCTTGCACATACTAATGTTCTGTCTCTTTCTACTTAAAATTGTGTGGTGGCTCTGAGCTCCTTCATGGTGTTATTAACATATTTGCATACAAGTTTATTGATATAAGACGAGTCATTGTCAGACTGCTTTTGAGATATGAGTTCAAATATAAAGGGTGTTTTTTTAGAGGTATAGAACTTTGAATTGCAATAAAACAACGATGGATCATTCGCTTGACAAGAATTTTTTTTTATTCGAAAGATAATCTTGTGACATTAAATTTTGAATATGATCCAACATTTGTGGCAGTATATTAGCAATAACACGGCGAATATTGTCTTCCAAATGGTCAAGCGTTTGTGGCTTATCCGCATAGACCAATGACTCTACATCGCCCCACAGAAAGTAGTCTAGCGGTGTTAAATCACAAGATCCTGGAGGCCAATTCACAGGTCCAAAACGTGAAATTAAGCGGTCACCAAACGTGTCTTTCAATAAATCGATTGTGACACGAGCTGTGTGACATGTTGCGCCGTCTTGTTGAAACCACAGTTCCTGGACATCATGATTGTTCAATTCAGAAATGGAAAAGTTAGTAATCATGGCTCTAACCGATCACCATTGACTGTAACGTTCTGGCCATCATCGTTTTTGAAGAAGTACGGACCAATGATTCCACCAGCCCATAAAGCGCACCGAACAGTCATTTTTTCTGGATGTAACGGTGTTTTGACATACACTTGAGGATTATTTTCACTCCAAATGCGGCAGTTTTGTTTGTTGACGTGGCCATCCAACCAGAAGTGAGCTTTATCGCTAAACAAAATTCGCGCGATACGTATTCCGCACAGAACTATTATTTTCGAAATAAAATTGCACTATTTGCAAGCGTTGTTCAGGCGTGAGTCTATTCATGATGAATTGCCAAACCAAACTGAGAATGAATCACTTCTCGGCTGTCAAATCGGTCGCCATCTTCAACAGTAATGCCAACTTAAAGTTCTATACCTCTAAAAAAACACCCATTACATTTTATGTGAACCATTTTCGCGTAGCTTTGTGAGTGAGTTTACATTCGGTCAACCCAAAGAATTACATCGTTTATATTTATAGTTTATAGTTTTTAGTTGTTCTTGGATTAACATAAATATATCTTGTTGCGATTTCTCATTCTGTAAATAGTAAAAAATGTTGAGTGGTGTATAAAAATGAATAAACTGTCTTTCAAGTTAGAGAGAGCAGTAAACAAAATTACCATGAAAATATCCCTACCTTATCTAATTTGAGTAGCGTTCCTCGCGTTGACGAATTGTCGACTTTCTGGTAATGTACAAGGAAACTAGTGGCATTGGTTCCATCGGTTGGTGGTTCCCACTCCAGAAGAACTGCGTGATCATCGACAACTGTTGCATGCAACTCGGATACTGGTCCAGGTAATACTCCAGTTCCTGTACCAATGGAAACCAGAAGGTTAACAATGTTGAACATAAATTTGACAAATAACATTTTTTGAGAGGGTATTCTGAAAGTTTTACGGTTTAACAACTCGACAAAAGCAGATCAGCTGAAATAGTTACAAGTTGATGACACTTAGGACAACAAGGATCATAAAATATTACATATTCAAATTTTACGCAAAATTTCATTTAGAGTTTGTCTATTATGTCATATATATGAGTCCTACCGTCTCTGAAATATTCAAGTCTCCATGTCAACATTAACCTTTGCTCATTAAAAAGGATAATTAATTTCACAAACCCTAAAAGCTCTGTTTATGAATTTATATTCTATTCTTTTCTGAAAATGAGTATTTTCAAAGGAACCTTCAATCGTTTTCGTAAATATTGATACTGGATGTTGAACAATCATATCAAAAATATAATTGAGAAAAGGAACAGAAGTACGTTCTTTCGAATGGATTTTTATAAATTTGACGGTTTATTTCATTCAGAAATGAAAATGTACTAGAATTGGTTCACTCATATATTTTTAAGGAGATCAATGATTCGAAAATGAATTTTTGGAGGTAAATAACAAGCAGTTTTGTAATCAGATCAAAGTGGAATAAAGCAATCCAAAAACTTCCTCATTCAGATGGCATCAAACGACAAAGAAAATATATAGTCCTGAAAGATAAAAAGATATCGAATAAGCATTTGAATTCCTCCAATGATACTAATTTATTTAGGTTTAAAAACCTGAAACAGATTTTTCGAGACTAGCTAATTTTCAAAGTTTCCGTACTTATTTTCAAGATTTTATCGGATAAATTAATAATTCTCAGTTCCTCTTTACGATAATAAGTAAAATATGTATTTGAAATCACTGGAAATTTTCTATCTTACCTTCCTCAAAACATTGAACTATATTGCCAATATAAGGAATGCACGATGTTGCCATCTGTGCCATAGTACCGATAACTACGCCGGCACAGAGGGCCAGACAAGTAGAAGGCACGCCCCTTCTTTCGCAGCAGGTGCCGTGATTTCTGCCGCCAGCGCCGCACCTTAGAAGTTTGTGGAACTCGGAAGCACAGACGCCAGCTAACTGCTTGATGTCGCTCATATTCGCGTCGTACGAACACAGAGGGAGGCACACGTTGCTCAAATCGGCTTCCACGCAACAGGCGGTTACGTTATAGTTCGAAGCCTCCTCTATTTCTTCTTCAATAAGCTGGAAAAACACATTATCTTGATGTACAGGGATATAACAAAATTCATTCACTCTTGTAGGTACACCAAAATGAAATATTTTATGGAGTTAATTCGAAACCGATTTTAAAACTCATTGTTTGATTTCTCGGATGTATTCACAAAAAATGGTTAGTGTTCACTAATAGATCATCTCTTTATAAATACAACTGCAAAAATAAAAAACAACCCTATGACATAAACGACATGATGATATTTGTTAATGATATGTGAGATATATAGAGATATGTGTAGCTCAGATAACTTTAACTTGTAAGTAGGTATAGTATTTTGAACAGTCGTCGGTTGGAATTTCTTCCTAGACCCGAACTAGGACAACACTAGTTCATAATGAAACTACTTCTTTATCGAGTGCTGAATAAAACTATGTGTAATTTTACAAACTTAATATATAGCTATCCCCACAGAACATACCAGGTATGTTCTATGACCAACTTGGAATGAGGACCATAGAATACTACTGATATTTAACAAAAGAAAGAATCGTATACCTGAAAATGAACACAGAAAATCAATTTCTTATGTCAGGTATACCAACTAAATGTAGAAAAGATACAAATAATATACAACTAAGATTTCGGAGAAGAAATAAAGGAAAGTTAAAATTTTTGAACATCGAGAAGAGAATAAATAAAATTTAAAGTAAATTAACTAAAAACTAGGTAATCAATCTGATCTGTTACCTGGAATATTCTTATTGAATTTATTAAGTAGAGGGCTAGTGTTGAGGGAGTAGAAGACGAATTTTTTAATTTATTAATATGTAACGATTCTAGAAGATTTAGCTTGGAACCTTTATTCTCTCTATTCAATATTTCAAACTCTGAACTAAATATATGACTCTCCTCTAATAAATGGTTGGCATAATGGGAATCTGTTTTCTGTTCTTCGAAACTACGTTTATGTTCCGATAATCTAATTTGGAAATTTCTGAAAGTTATTCCTATATAAAATTCATATATAAACTACCACAGTTAATTTAGTATACCCCACACATTTGAATTTTATTAATTTTTGTTCTATTATTTTTGATTATGTTACAATTAATTACAGTAATTCGATCCAAAATTTTAACTTTCCTTTATTTGTTCTTAGAAATCTAAGTTGTATATTATTTGTATCTTTTCCTACATTTAGTTGGTATACCTGACTTGAGAAATTGATTTTCATGATTGAAAATTCATGATTTGAATTGATTGTTCATTTCCATGTATACGATTCTTTCTTTTGTTAAATATCAGTTGTATTCTATGGTCCCCATTCCAAGTTAGTCATAGAACATAAGT
Source organism: Henosepilachna vigintioctopunctata (assembly GCA_030704895.1). Classification (NCBI taxonomy): domain Eukaryota; kingdom Metazoa; phylum Arthropoda; class Insecta; order Coleoptera; family Coccinellidae; genus Henosepilachna; species Henosepilachna vigintioctopunctata. The sequence goes on along the minus strand of JARQZJ010000095.1, from coordinate 5,755,554 downwards.
GATATGTTCTGTGAGAAGAGCAATAAATATTGAGTTTGTAAAATTACACCTAGTATTAATTCAGCATTTGATAAAAAAAATTCGAAACATCGTAATTCGTATTTGTATTGAATTATGAGAAAATTCTGAATATTGTTTCATTATAATATAAATTTAAATGGATTTTTATGGGTAATTAACTCTTCCCCTGGATTGGAATTATTATTTCTGTCAATTGAAATTATTACTAAAATATGAATCAACTTGAAATTGTAATATATTCTCTTTAACTGACGTGAAGGCAAAACACACATAAAGTGATATTTTGTGATCAATTATCAATATTTCGATGAAACTACTTGAAACCACCACGACACAGAGTAATATTGTGAATTAGTCAAAGTGATTCCTGTCAACCAAATAAATTTTTTAGTAATTTCTTTCCAAATTTAGAGTTCTCTATCATGTCAGAAGAAAATGTCAGCATCACCGAACCGAAATCAATGTCAAATCGGAGCAACGATGAGGGAAATAATCCGATGGAACGCCCTGAGATAGACCAGAAAGAACTGAGGAGAAAGTCGCTAGAAGTTGAAGATCCGTGGCAACCTCTCGGCATTCCTAGTCCTCCACCGCCCACGCCCGAACTGACACCTATTTGTCATTACCAGACGAAAGCTGTGGAAGTTATAGAAAGTTATTACGGAACCTTTATTGACCCTAAAGGCGACCACCATCACATCAAGAAATTCACTTGGAGGAATTACAACAAACTTACCGTGGCCGTCATAAACTATGGTGCGAGAATAATCACGATGAAGGCCCCCGATGTGAGAGGTCAAGCAATCGACGTACTACTAGGGTTCGAAGATATCGGAGGTTGCGTAAGAAACGGAATATTTCCTCTTGGTGCCTGCCTCGGAAGATGCGCGCACCATATAAAGGATTCGTCCTTCTACATCGATAACAAGGTATCATATTTGACGAAGAACGCGCCTCCAAATCACAGGAACGGAGGAGACAAAGGTTTCGATAAGGTCGTCTGGACACCTTACGTGGATAAGTCGAAAGTCATCATGACTTATGTGAGCAAAAACAAGGAAGAAGGTTATCCGGGTGAGCTGCTCTGCAAGTTAACTTTCGAGCTCTGCAATAGAAACCAGTTCAGGATCGACTACGAGGCTCATTGTACCCAACCGACTGTCGTTAATTTAACACACTTGTGCTATTTCAATTTAGCCGGGTCTTCGCAAGGCCCGGAGGAAGTCTACAACCATATACTCACGTTAAACGCAAACTGTTACACCGTCCAAGATGAAGACACCATTCCCACTGGAGAAATAAAGAATGTGGTGAATTCGAAATTTGATTTTCAGATACCTAAGTGTTTGAACAAATTGATTGGCCTGACTCCAAAAGATGGATACAATCAGAATTACTGCATCAACAGCAGCGTCGAAGACCAAGAATGTTTTGTGGGAAGGCTATTCCATCCTCCTTCTGGAAGGATGTTGGAAATATACAGTTCGCAGAAAGGAGCAGTTTTCAGCACGGGTAACGAATTCGGTACTGGTGAATTGATGCCAGCCGAGAAACTGCTTAACAAGCCTTTCAATTGTTCCGCGACGTCGTTAGTTGTCGGCAGTATATACAAGAATGTGAAAGAAATTTTGGATATAGACAGTAGAAAAGACTATTTTGAAATGAGAGATCTCATAGATCTAGTAAAAAGTGTTAAATTAGGCGATAGAGAAAACATGGACAAAATCGAACTGACAAAAATGCAACGTAAGTACCTGGAAAAGATATTCCACTATTGTCATTCATGCGAACCAAAATTTCTGAAATGTAGTAATATCTTGAATGCTATTGAAGTTATTTTGAAAGAGGCTAAGCCCAACAGTTCAATGGACATACAAATAGATTCTTTGGAAGATCACGAGATCAGAAAGAGAATCATATCGCAGTTTTCTCAGTTAGCCGACGCAGTCCAAGAAGAGGAGAAAAAACGTGAAAGTGGCAAAATAAAAGGCAAAGGTGACTATCTCTATAAAGCACATTGCGGCGTTGCCATTACCCCAGGAAATTACCCGAACGCTGTGAATACTAAGAATTTTCCAAATGTCGTTTTGAGGCCGGGGCAGACATACAAACATACCACAAGTTTCAGATTCTGGGTGAGAGCAGGAAATCCTAACAACTGGATGAAGAGGAAGAAATACGAAGCTACATTGGAGGAGAGGAAAGCCGCTAGAAAAGAAGATGAGATGAAAGCGTCTGCCATCTTAGGATTAGGATTGAAAAACACATAATTAGGAAATATAAGGTGGTTTAAATCAAGGTTAATGAGTTTCCATATTTAATCGACTAAAGTGCCGTAAAATAGTCGTTTTCATTGTTATATCGTGTTGGTGATCGTGTTGGTGATCGTGTCAGATAAAATATTTTACCTTATTTGAAGTCTCACATATATTGTGCTGTTACATATTATGTTTGAACCTAAATAAAATCATTTAATACTACTATGTATTTTGGAAATTCATAAAATCAGTCTTCAACTCTGGCACGAATGAAGAGTTCCTTCAACCTAAACAGAGATATTATAAAAGATGAAGAAGCAAGTTTAGATGCGTTATAATTATACGATAACAGAAAATCATTGTCAACAGCCTGCTTCTCTTTGTTTTTGTTGATCCAATAATGCAATAAACGGCCACAAAAACCACTAAATTGCTCTCATGTAGGTAGTGAAATCTTTGAACCAATTTCCATAAAATTTCGAAAGTTTGCTCTGTTTTTGACACCATTCACCACCAAAATCCTTCGATGATATCAAACAACTGCACTCAAGAATATGAATAAAATAACCTTGATATGAATTGAAATTAAAGTTTAAAAATTTTGATTTTAATTCAAGTATCTTCAAAAGTATCCGAAAATATTTAATTAGCGAATTGTTCCAATTTCTCTGTTAGTTCTGAATTCCTTCTGGTTCAGAATAGAATATAAATGAAATCTTGGAATGAAAATGTAACAGGATATGACGTTTTTCACCTAAGGGTTAAATTTATTCGATCGAAGAAAACAGTATAATTGAAAAGGATATTTTTCATACTCTGCGAACTTATCGAGAAATATGAGTTGCTGCAAGTCAATTAAAAAAACAGGCAAAACATATAAAAGCAATGGTCGAGATCTAGTGGAAGGTTATAAGGCCAGGCTTATGATATCTTACTTCCTGAAATATATTGCACTTTCCTCAATCAATTGTATTTTACGCAGATACACCATGCTGATTAGATATGGAAGTATCATATGTGTGGAATTTTTGGTTAGATAAAATGAGAAGGTAACCCTTCTCATAACCCTTCTTCTCTCCTTTAGTTTGAGTTAGATTTAGTGTATGTCCCGCTCAACATCTTCCTTAATCCATCAGAAAATATGTTTCATGAAACATATAACCAATATCGAGAAAGTGCAAAGGTTGTTAATGCGCAAGAATGACTAAAATAATGAACAAGAAGTATAAAATGTTGTGAGATTTGTTTTTATTTTTCTGTGTCAACGCATATCGCATCCATTTGTTGGTTTATTCTTATATGTCTCCCATTCGGCAGAGAAAAGAAAGTAACATCGATTACATGGACTAACCTTACTCTCCGTTCTGAAGGTAATTCTTGTACTTGGTGTTCCCACCCCATGAATGTTTAAAGCTTCGACGTAGACCTCGTAATCGGTGTTGCTTTCCAGACCTTCTAAGACGTAGGGACTGTGGTTCACGTAGTGCGTATCGTACTCGCTGTCTTCGCTGTCATACCTTCTGGAATGGACTCGGTAACCAGTAACTGTGTCCCCTAAAGTTTTTGGCTGGGCCCAGTGAAATATGGCGAATTCGGTCTCGATGTTAGTTATGTAGACGCTAGTTGGTGCGCTGGGAAGAACTCCGTAGCCTTGAAGCAGGCAATTGCTGTATTCACTCATGTATCGTAAACACCTGCGAAAAAGAATGATCACATTAGTCGTTAGATTCCTAATGTGTTGATGTAACTTTTGAGAAATGTTCCTTATTCATTATATTTATTTATATTTATTTAACATACACTGTTTTACAGGACAAGTCCTAATTACAAAACAGGAAACACAACATATACAAAAAACAAAATTGGTAGTACAAAAGTTTCAATTTTGTTTCATTTCAAATGAAAGAGTTTGTGATATGAATCCTAACTGATGGAATAAAATAAAATAATCATAGAAGTAAAAAAAAAAAACTTAAATGCTGACCAAACTTATACATACATATAAATTCAAACACACAAATACATATACATTCACATATTAACACTTATACATACATAATTATATGAGTGAATATGAACTCTGTTCGTGAATACATAAATAATTGTTTTATCAGAGATTATGTATATCAAGGAAACTTGCCTTAATATCAGTAACAGAACAGTTGAAAATATCCACCTTAGCTCCTAAAATATTACATTGTTCACACATCGTGTGCAATGTCGAAAATTTTAGAACATACGTTCTAGCTGATGGAAGGTAGAAAGTGAATGCGCTTCTGGAAGAAACTCTTGGGACCATGAAATCAAGCTTTTGCAATAATTCCTGACATTTCACTTTATTGTTAATTATTTTATGCAAGAAGATTATTGCATGGCATTCCCTCCGCGTACTGAGTATGTCCACATTATGTCGACTTGTAAGCGTTTCATGTTGTATGCCTATAAGTGGATATATTCCTATTCCATCAATTCTGAAACTCAAAAGTTTCAAGAACTTTCGTTGTATAGACTCCAGTTGATCAATGTGTAACTGATAACCAGGATTCCAGATTGTTGATCCGTATTCGAGTTTAGATCTTACGAAAGCACAATACAATGTTTTCAGAGTTGATATATTGCCGAATTCTTTTCCAACACGAACAATGAAACCATATACTCTACAGGTTATTGTAGCATTGATATGTGGCACGAAAGTTAGTTGAGAATCAAAAGTTACGCCAAGGTCAATAAATGTATTGGGTCTTTCCAAAATATTATCACCAATTTCATACTTGAAATTAATCAAATTATATTTTGTGGAGAATGACATTACATGACATTTGGAGATGTTGAGGTTTGATTTGTATTGATGAATCATATATCAGTTAATGATTATCATCTGAAACCTTCATATTTCATTTAATGCTCATGGTTCGTAGGAGTTTTATAGATCTTCATCATAATGAAATATAAGTACTTGATATTATTATCACATGTTGAAAAAATTAACATCAATATTCAAAGCTAGGCTTATAGAAGGAAGAGAAATTTGACTTGGGCATCTGAGGTTTCGAAGACTGGACATCAGACAAGGAAATGAAATGTCTTATCGAACAAGCCTGACAGGCATCCTTGGGGATTCAAAGGATTTTCATCACCTCTGAACGAAACCTAAGGCTTACATTCATTTAGGCCTACGTTTAGTTAGTGCTTCTTCATGTTTTGGTGAATTGGACATTGATAGCGAATGCAATAAACAAATAAGGGGCCTTCGAGATGTGGATGTATTGCAGAATAACTGAGGCTGACGAAGGAAGAAATTCTTGGACATATAAACAAACAATGTGAGCTGTTTTTACGCGATACAAAAGAAGAAATGAGCGTTTCTGGCTCATATTATTTGGAACACGAAATATCATTTCTTGCATTTGGTAATTGAAGGTTAGATCTAAGGCCAAAGGGGAAAGGAACGGAAGAACTTGGTTGCAAAATGTCAGGGAAACCACTACACGATGTACAGCCATTGGCCCACAGTGCAACAAATACAGAAGCAACAGAAAATTTTATCCCAAGTATCCATTACTGAATATGCATTACAATAAGGAGAAGAAGATTATTGATTAATCGTTATTGGTATTTCACATGGAGGTCTGTCGAAGAACATAGGAAATCTGTACTCCAATATGAGTAAATGCAGTTTGACATTTCAACAAATTTGAGCACATGAATAATGCCATTGCAAAATACAATTCAAGATATATTCCATTCTTTTGAGTAAAATTTGAAAGAACTTTGATTATGTAAATGTTCTGAAAATAACACTGTTTTATTATATATGTTTCATGCGAAATTTTCATATGGACTCATCCTTTTCACGCAGAGATCGGCGAATCATAAATTAACATTATTAATTATATGTTTATGATATTCTTTATGATGGTGAACCTTGAACAGTGTGAAAAATAACACGAATACGTAAAAAATATCTGTGGAACCTCGTGAGGTTTTCTCAACTATATCAAAAGATCGAAATCATAAGAATCTGAAGTACCGACTACCGAAATACGCAGCAATAAAAGGTGAACAGTCCCCGACGACATCATGGTATTTCTTTTCGTATTCAGTACGTTCTTCAGAGGCTTTGAGTTCGCTTTGAACATATTTATATGTTTTGCCAAGCAGCAATACGGTTAGATGAGATATATTTCACGGTGCCTTCTTATTTTTGCCTCATATAATTTCATGTATTCAATGAATTGCGATATTTTAATGATCTGCTAGTGGTCTCCACATCGACGGTAATATTTAATTGCTATACATAGGTCTCTTATAAAGTTTCCGCTTGAAAAAACGGAGTTGGAAATTGACGTACATAATGATGAAAATTCTGCTCGTGATTTATTGATAGACCAAACTTGTTTAATTGATTGTTTTTCCATTATTAAAAAGGGAAGTAGGCTTCGAAACGTATACTCATATCGTAACTGATATTTGAAAGAGACAATACAAATTTGTTTTATTTTGAGGACATCTTCATAGAAGTACTAGAAGTCATGAAGATATCGAGCAGTCATGATAGAAAACAAAATCTGAAGACGGGAGATATATAAATACATAAATAAATTTCAGACGGGCCTTTAGAAATACAATTTTCATATAGGTTGAAGCTGAAATTTATTCTGACGGCAGAAGTAATTATATTTGTAGGATTATTTTATTGAAACACGTTTGTCACGTTTCAACATCATTCTATTCGATACTTTTCTGTGAGCACAGTAGTGAGGCGAATAGATAATGATAATAATATTTCTTCTAATTCCATTTCATAATGGAATTGTTTTTTGGGACACTACTCTATGTATATTACCCATCTGATATATTCTCAACTTTCAGACTGGTACTCATTTTTACATAAACAAATGTATATGTATTTTATATATTTATACGAGGGTGTGGTGAAAAGTTTCCGGCCTGACCAAGAAATTTTTCCTTCGCTTTTTTTTCAACATGATCTCCATCAACACTGTTATCAATACAGTTCTCACAACGGTGTTTTAATTTAGTTATACCAGTTTTGAACGTAGATTCGTCAAGCTCCTCAAAATACTGATTTATAGTTTCGATAACTTCTTCGTTGCTCTCAAATCTTTGACATTTTTTGAGGTTAGGAAACAGGTAATAGTCGCTGGGTTCTAAGTCTGGAGAGTAGAGACAATGCGGCATCGATTCAAACTTCAATTCGTGGATTTGGGACATGGCAACAAACGACGAAAGCGCTGGTGCGTTATCGTGATGAAAATTTTTTCTTCGCCAAATCGTCAAGGTCGTTTAATTTGCACCTCTTTCTTCAAACGTTGAAATAAGTCTGCGTAGTATTAACCAGTGATAGTCTTACCTTTCAAGATAATCAATGTATATTCCTCTGGCATCCCAAAAAGTAACCTTGTTGGCCATAAGCTTGTTTGCCGATAAAATTGTTTTTTCCTTCTTTGTAGTTGGTTCCCCATTTCCAACCCACTGTTTTGACTGTTCTTTATTTTCAGTACTGGTGAACCCAAGTGTCATCAACAGTTATGAATCGACGCAAAAATTCGTTTGAAGACCGTATAGTAATGAATACTCCACAATTCCATCTATAGGAATCAGTAGAAAACACCTCTCAGATTACAGACACACCAAGCATCGAAATTCCACATATTTTCTATACCCGTAGGTATCTACTATATATATTATACATAGATTCTATACCTACGGGTATAGAATATATGTGAAATTTCGATGCTTGATGTATCTGTAATCTGAGAGGTGTGTTTTCTACTGATTCCTATAGATGGAATTGTGGAGTATTCATTACTCTACGATCTTCCACTTGGAGTGACAAGAAGATGCTTGGAGGTTGAAATCGTTGCCTCACTTCGATGGACGTGGTGCGACTGACGAGATCCTTGCAGAACGAAACATATATGTCTCGCACCTCCGTCAGGTGTGGCATCGATTTCAATATTTCTCTAACATTCATCCCTTGAAGGATAATGGAGACATCACATCGTACACGTTCACATATCAAGCTCTACTACAACATTCTCTAGGTTGATTTGAATTTTTCAAATGAATGTTCTAGTGTTCATTTTCTTATATATATATATATATATATATATATATATATATATATATATATATATATATATATATATATATATATATATATATATATATATATATATATATATAAATATATATATATATATATATATATATATATATATATATATATATATATATATATAATCTGGAAATGGCAGCTTTTATTATATGGAATATCTCTACTTTAAATGACGTTTCTTTGCTGATGATTATTTCTGGTCCAACATTCGCTTTGGAAGTCCTTTAGTGATCTTCACCACGAACCTCTTTAATACTCAGGTGAGCCAAGTGATTGAAATCAAACTGATAAATTTTTTTTTCAATTTAGATCCACATAGCTGATTTGTAATATGCTAATATAAAAAATTCATATTCAATATTCAATTTTTGTTTATATGTTTTGAACTGATGGTAGATTAGACAAGACTGAGTTTCGAAATGTTGTTCAACAATTGTGATGTGTTGATTCTCTTAGTGCTATTCGACGAATTCATTGAATATTTATAGATGGAATATTATTATTTTTGGAAATTTTATCTTTATTCGAAACGAATATATCGTTCGTTTGAGTTACCTGATTTAACACGAGTTTTTTCAAGGTTTCTTCGTGGTGAAGAAGACGAAAACACCACCTAAGCAAATGCTGAGCCAGGAACAATCCTCTCAATATTGAAGGGTCAAAATAGACTAGTTGATTAACCAAATAAGAAATGACAAAATAATCAACAAAATTCATATCAATTTAGGAAATTCATTTATTCATTGGGTCAGACAATGTGGTAATCAGCACAGAAACGTCAATTGAAAATATTGAAATGAAGATTTTTCAATCATACGAACAAACTAGTTACACCAAAACCAAAAGAGACTGAAATCTGTCCTAGCTAAAAAATATTATACATATAAGGGTGTTTTTTTCAAAGGTATAGAACTTTAAATTGCAAAAAAGCAACGATGGAACATTCGATTGACAAAAATTCTTTTTTATTCGAAAGATGATCTTGTGGCATTGCATTTCAAATATGATTTCTGGCACATGACCGCCACGGCTGGCTCGGATGTAGTCCAATCTGGGCTTCCAATTTTCGATGACTTTTTCCAACATTTGTGGCCGTATATCGGCAATATACGCCGAATATTGTCTTCCAAATGGTCAAGCGTTTGTGGCTTATCCGCATAGACCAATGACTTTACACAGCCCGACAGAAAGAAGTCTAGCGGTGTTAAATCACCAGATCTTGCAGGCCAATTCACAGGTCCAAAACGTGAAATTAGGCGGTCACCAAACGTGTCTTTCAATAAATCTATGGTGGCACGAGTTGTGTGACATGTTGCTCCGTATTGTTGAAACCGCAGCTCCTGGACATCATGGTTGTTCAATTCAGGAATGAAAAAGTTAGTAATCATGGCTCTATACCGATCACCGTTTTTGAAGAAGTACTGACCAATGATTCCACCAGCCCATAAAGCGCACCAAACAGTCAGTTTTTCTGGATGTAACGGTGTTTTGACATACACTTGAGAATTATCTTCACTCCAAATGCGGCAGTTTTGTTTGTTGACGTAACCATTCAACCAGAAGTGCGCTTCATCGCTAAACAAACTTCGTATAAATACGTATTCCGCACAGAACCATTATTTTCGAAATAAAATTGCACTATTTGCGATAGTTGTTCAGGTGTGAGTCTTTTCACGATGAATTGCCAAACCAAACTGAGACTGAATCACTTCTCAGCTGTTGAATCGGTCGACATCTCCAACAGTAATACCAACCTAAAATTCTATACCTCTAAAAAAAACATCCGTTATATATGTGACGCGAGTATATATGTGCATACACATGTAAATATAGTTTTCGTTTTAAGGGCACTGAATGAAATATCGAAGTAAAGGAAAAAATAAATTACCAGACGTTCATTCGAAAAATTCAAAATTATCAATACATGTCATAGCAAAGATGGAACATCTCGCTACTCGGAAACTATCAACTAAAAAGGAAGTATTCCCATTTCTTTGAACATCTGACTTCAATTTTAAATATCTTTATTCAAGGCAAAATAAAAAATGAAGCCGATTCATTTCAAATTAACGAGATCTGGGCATTAGGGAGATGAATCCAGTCGGTTTGCCTTTGATCAAGTCAAACACGAAAGGAGAAAAATCTAATTCGGCTCATTCTCTGGTGAATCATAAATATCAAACTTCTGTAACAATGCAGTTCTGGATTTCTCATTTTGAATGGAACACTTCACTATATTTTCTATGTAAACTCTAAAATTCGGAAGTGAATCAATTTGAATTGCTGTTGAATTTGACTTCTTTTGAACATGGACTTCTTGGAGAAGTTCTTTAGGTTTCCTGAAGAACTTCTGGAGGCCTGTGAATGCATTGTGAGGGAGTTTGTAAGTTGGTGTCGAATGAACGATCTGATGGTGAACGTTGACAAAACTGTATGTGTTCATTTTTGTCTGAAGGGCAATGAAATCAGTACCTTGGATGTTAAATATGGAGACAACACTATATCATCATCGCAATCAACTGAGTTTCTTGGAATATATGTAGACAGAAATTCGAGATGGACATCACACATTGATGTTTTATGTGAAAAATTGAGTAACTCATTTTTTGCAATCTCTAGAATTAAGAACATCGTACCTAGATGTTACGAATGTGTATTACAGTCTTGTACATAGTCATCTAAATTATAATATTTTAAATTAGAGGTAATAATAAAAACTTGTCTGAAAATTACTGACTGAACAATTCTTTATTCGACTAGTTTCATTCTTGTTAATGCTGTAAAAGGCGAAACTAGTCGAATAAAGAATTGTTCAGTCAATGATTTTTAGACAAGTTTTTATTATTACCTCTCATTTAAATATGAACTATCACAGAGTAGATTCATCGTCCATTGAATTTATTATAATATTTTGTTATGGGGCTGCTCTACAGAAATGAATAGGGTGTTTATCACACAGAAGCGAATACTTAATATTCAATATTCATCAACGAACATCTTGTGAACCTATCTTCATTAATAATTACATATTCACCTTACCGTGTTTATATATTTATAGATGTTTGTTATCTGTTATAAAGAAAATGAAGATAGGTTTATTGAATTGAATAATAATCATGAGTACTCAACATGGAAATGTGTTAGTCTTATGCATAAATCAGCTAAATTTGAGTGCTCTCCTCTATTATCAGAGTATTAAAATCTTCAACCATTTACCATCAAATTTGAAAGCTCTGAAAGTTCATTTGTTCAACAAGAGAGCTAAATCTCTGCTTCTAAAAAGGCATACTATAGTATGTCAAATTACTTCGTGATTCGAATGTGGACAATAATGTATGAATCAATTTTATGTATCAAATGTTTGTATAGTTTTTTTAGCACAAATGCCCTTCACCATGTGAGATTGTCTCGAATGTTTAATAATTCTGAGGTAATTCTTTGCATTTCTTTTCAAATAAAGTTGTATATTATTGTGAATATAAATTTAACCACTATTTTTGTTCGATTGCTGAATGGAAGATCAGACTTGAAACTGAATTCAGACCTTTTTAGAGTATTCCAATTAGTTGTAATTATAGTATCAATTGAATGAATGTAATTTAACAATGTAAGGAATGTTTCTCAATAATCTTTCCCAAGTATCTATTGGTATTTTACTCCTGCAGCGACTCAACGTGATCTCCATTTATCAAATTGTCCATAATGTTCTCAATATTGTCCATTCTTTTCAATAATGTTTTTATTATTATCATTTATTCATTAATCATGTGGATGAAGAGATATAACACTAAAATCTAGTTGGACGAAAACCAGTTTTTTTCGTTTTGCAATCATCTTCGAATCTTTAAGCACCAACTTTGGAAACTTCCAGAATTTCCGCATATTATAATCAATTTCACATGAATGAAACTCCGAGATAATGATTGCCGTTAAAGTCGCCGTGAAAATTTCTTCACGGTCTGCATTACCGGAGCGATAATTCCTTCCAAGACCTCTGAAGTTTATTTTTCCGACGACGCCACGGGAGTACCGGTTCTTTTACTGTTTTCGGCGGGTATTTTTCGTCCGTGAAGCTATTGAATTCGTGACGAAAGGACACGGTATCAAAGCCTAAACTAATTAAAGCGAGAACGCAAACAAATTAATCTGAAGGCGTCGGAGATCCAAACTTTCCTCTCGTTCTCTGCAACAATAATTTTTTCGCGTGGTTACGACAAAGGAAAACGGCGTTCGAGGTCTGCACGGAAGGACTTCCGCGATTAATCGAACGAAAGAATTTTCATTATGAAGCCACGTCAATCACCTTCGCTGCACGTTTTAGGGCACATGGAAGAGAGGATAACGAGTCAGGAGAATGAAAGAAAGACCTATTTCTCATTCAATTCTCAAGGAATAAATTGAGTTTTCTATATTTCCAGATTTCCTTCGGGATGAGCGCTGGCAGTTTTGAATTGATGAGTGTTTTGTGCATCATGAAAAGTAGCGTTATGTGTACCTACTTTTTAGTTTCTGTTGTTATCTCATCCAAATGATATCATAACGAGAAACACACGATGTAATTTCCACTCTTTTTGTCATAATTAGTCCACATTTAGTCCACAGAACTATTTTTAGGTAATTTAAGTAGTAAACTAAATATTGAAGATATACCCAAACATACAATATAACACGATATACACAGTATACAATTATATTGTTGTTTTTGTTAACAAAACATCACTTTTAGAGACCACAATCATTTTAATTTCTACACAATTGAATTCAATATACATAAAAGAAGAGGATTAATGGAGTTTGATAGATTAGTATTCTGAGAAATATCCTTCTTGTTTCGGTATCTTCATTACAAAGTGTTTTTCAATTCGTTGAATGTCAAACATTCCCTACTTGTACTAAATCTTGTTCATCTCAAAATGGAGTGGTTGTGAGTGTTTTGTGCATCATGAAAAGTAGCGTTATGTGTACCTACTTTTTAGTTTCTGTTGTTATCTCATCCAAATGATATCATAACGAGAAACACACGATGTAATTTCCACTCTTTTTGTCATAATTAGTCCACATTTAGTCCACAGAACTATTTTTAGGTAATTTAAGTAGTAAACTAAATATTGAAGATATACCCAAACATACAATATAACACGATATACACAGTATACAATTATATTGTTGTTTTTGTTAACAAAACATCACTTTTAGAGACCACAATCATTTTAATTTCTACACAATTGAATTCAATATACATAAAAGAAGAGGATTAATGGAGTTTGATAGATTAGTATTCTGAGAAATATCCTTCTTGTTTCGGTATCTTCATTACAAAGTGTTTTTCAATTCGTTGAATGTCAAACATTCCCTACTTGTACTAAATCTTGTTCATCTCAAAATGGAGTGGTTGTAATAATGGGAACTGAGGATTTATGAAAGATGAAGAAGAAAAATTTTAATTAAAGCTCGCTGATCTAAAAAACACTTAGCGTAGTTTCAAGAGAGTATATTGATTCCTCGACAGTCCAGAAAACAAGTGCCCAGCTTTTAGGGTGACACCCAACAACAATTGACATTATTCTCTGAAATTAACTATATTATCGCACTTGTAAGTACTCAATATTGAAAGTATAATATAACTTTCTTCCGATAATTTATTAACAAGTTATCCAAAAGTCTACTATAAAAAATCTACTATAACATTATAGTAGAGCTGGCTATGTGAAACATTAAAAATTTGACAATATCTCCATTATCTGTCTATGGATAAATATTAGAGAATATTGAAATCGATGCCTACATTTATTGGAAGCGTAAGATCACTGTTTCGTACTACAAGGTACTCATCAATTACGCCACGTCCAACAAATGAAAGGCAACGACTTCAATCCTCAAATAGCCTGCTATCGATTATCAGATAGAAATATACTGCAAAGTCGTAATTTTTATAATGCATAGAATGATGTACATCTCAAATCATAGTAATCAAAGGAAAGCACCTCAATACATCAAACACTGAAAATTTCCAACGTCCTCATCAATTAAGATACTACGTTTCTACAACCGCAACGTAGATGGCATTACTCCATCAGATTAGATGCAATAGTTGAAAACTAGATTTGTAAAATGTAGTATCTTAATTAATAAAGACGTGTGAAACTTTCAATGTTAGATGTATCATTTGTTTTTCATTGATTCCTAAAATTTGACATGTACATTAATATATACTATGCATTACAAATGCTTAACAGTTTATTTCTGTCTTATAATCGATAGGAGGTATTTGAGTTCAAAAGTAGGTGCCTTTCGTTTGTTGGACGTGGCGTATCTGATGAGTACCTTGTAGTACGAAACAGTTAACTAACTTACGTTTCCAGAAAATGTAGGCATCAATTTCATTATTCTTTCAAATGTATTCCTAGAAGGATAATGGATATATCACATTGTGGTATATCCAGACCTTCAGGTAGGTAGTTCTTCAATATTCATTTTCCTACTCAAATTTTCAGTGGATCAAGTTGAAACAAGTTGAGTATCAAAATCGAATTTGAAATTTTATTTTCAATTTTGAGTAGAACGTAGTTAAAATTGAATCGTTATATCTCTACGAGATTTTTTCCGTACCAACCAATGGCTTCATCTTCACGAAAAAAACAAATCGAAAACCAAATAAAATTCTAATATAATTTCAATATTTATGTTCGCTTCGAACTTTCATTGGCTACAAGGGATTTCAACTTTTATACGTCGTTTATAGGCATGTAATTTCTTCCATTTCATATATCGTAAAAGTGAAATCATATCTTTCAGTCAAAACGTGGTATGTGAAACGCGATAGTCTTTCCTGAGTATGAATTCTTGTCGACTTCTTAGCCTATTAGTAGGAATGAAAATATCAGTCTGAGTTCGAATCCCAGGCAAGTATTTGGCATAAATGACGAGGTACAATGGATTTGAGAAGTTATAAAGTGAATATGATGGGCAATGTACATAAAATACTAACTAAAACACTATATAATAATAGTTTCAATTCACAACTTGATTATTTATATAAAATTCTAGTTAAAAGTGTGTTTCAAAAGAATGAAATGAAGAAAGCGTACTCTTGATGACTAGTTACTATTGTTACTACAACTACAACTTTATTCGACACGATATACCAAAGTACCTACTAAGTCAAAGAATCAAAAAATTATTTCAATGGGGTGAAACATTTATTTCGGAATGACAAAACATAGCATTGAAAGCGAATGTACTGATGGAAAAGAAGCGGTACATGTAATAACCGGTTACCTATAATCCAACAACACTAATCACAGCCTTCAATACGACAAGAACAGATAAAGAGCCCTTTTCGTAATTGGAAACTTACTTGAAATAATTAAAATCGATACTGGATACGTTGCCGGTACAGAGCTGTTGACACAAATCAGGCAACCCCTCTCCTTGCAGCACGGCGTGTGATCTATACCCTTGGTTAAACAGCTGAACGTGTCGGAGGCCCAAGGCGCGCAAATCATCAGGTCCGTTATTTCTACCGAGTCCGTTTCGGCGGGATCGCACAGCTTGTTGATGCAGGTCTGATGAGAAACACCCTTGTTGCGGCAACAGGCTTTGATGTCCGGCAGATCGGGCGCTTCGCCGACTTCTTTCTGTTGTACCTGCAAACAAAATTGTGCGGTCAAGTGTTGTGGCTTTTGGTGGTCCGCCATGTCAACGTCATCGAGCCTTTCCCTTTGACATAAACGGTGGAACAACTTTGATTGTGAATTATCTCGAACGAGTTCAAGCGAAAATTTGCATTGTGATTACAATACGAGAAAAATACACAAAAACAACAAGTAATAGATATATAGTTCTTTGAATTGCGATTGAGCGGCAAAAAATGACTTCAAATATGCTGCTGAATGACTTTTGAGATGCTTATCAGTTCATGTTTACAATGATGTTTCGATAAAAAACTGCATCTTACATTATCTAAAATTTCAATCATTTCTAGTTTCATTCATTGGTATGCAAATCAGAAGCATTCAAAATTGTACTAGTGTTGTCCTGGTTCGGGTCTAAGGGCTGTCGTTGGTTGGAATTTCTTCCTAACGTTTCGCTAGCACGAGTGGCGAGCTTCTTCAGAGGTCGTTCCATTTCTGAAAGAAATACCAACCGACGACGGCCCTAAGACCCGAACCAGGACAACACTAGTTCAACGAGTGGCCACGAAAGCCTCAACCCATTTCTCATTTGAAATTGTGTTTTTCTTCACAATTCTTCGAAAAATCGAGAACTCAGCATATGTTCAAGCGAGCCAAAGAAACTTGATTCTCTTGGTGTTCGTACGGGTTTTATGTTACTCTAATTTTGAACGTTTTCGATTATTTTTAATTATAATCTGCCCTTTAAACAGCTCCACTGAAGAGTTCATTTAGAAATTTTATTGAAAAAACGTATATTCATTTCAAATATCTATTCTTGTGTTATCTGTTCTTGAAAATCAGAAGAGAATAGCAGACACTGTTGTTTTCAGTTAAACTTGGGAATAGATATTTGAATGAGTTATTAACGAATGATTTATTATTTCGCTCAATTCTTATTAACTGTCTATACATTGCCATTCTTATTTTTGAAATTTCATTTAGACCTGTCATATTAACGTTTGTCCATAACAGTATCATTTTACAAAAACACCTGATTCGGTGGATTAGAATCTTTAGTATCCTTTTTCATATTGAATAGTACGAAATGAGGGATGATCAGAGTAATAAACGAAACGTTTTGCTCTCGTTATAACTCATCGATCCAAAACTAATCTAGAACTAGAGGCGTTCTTAGTGCAGACACCTCCAATTTCTCTAGTATTTCAGATTTTATATATTTTTATTTATTTATTAATATTTTTTTAATATCTAATAGTGTGTGGTTTACTTGATATAAATCCATTATAATTGAATATAAACTCAAATTCAAACACTTGCCATACATATACCATAATACACAACTCCTCATGCCATCCATATCCACATAAAATGGCAGCGTTTCAAAGTATGATACACAGATTAATTGATATACCTTTATCAAAAGAAAACTTCAATAAAGAACTGAACATCATCAAACAGATTGCGGTTAAAGCGAGCTAGTGTCAAAAATTCTTCACAAAAAACTCTTATCGGAAAGCTCTGCGATTAATATTTCCTTATCAGTCGGATAGAAATCGTAAATATAATAGTTTGAAATACTTTGGAACCGTCAGTCAAAAAGTCGAGACCTTTTCACAAAAACATAATTTTAATATCACATTTGAAACGAACAATAATTTATCGAGACACATTAAGAAGAATAAAAACAAAGTAGTCAATTAGATCTTTGGGAAATAGTGGAAATAAATCGGCATAAAAATTCTGGAAATTTGCTCAATGCACAGATAGAATTAAACAATTCACCCTTGTTAAAACTCCCTGATATTTATACCTGTGTTTTTCAAATTTGTTGTTATTATTCTGTAAGCATCTGAAGAAAACGTTTGTAACGACGAAACACGTCATGCTATGTAGTCAATAAAGTGTAAATCATAAGTTCAAGTGTTTGAATTTAAGTTTATATTCAAAGATTTCATATTGTTGAATGTTTATTGTTATCTTCTGACTGTTGTTTTGTCATTTTCATAATCGTTAGATGGCGCTTTATACGTAGTTACAGTGATGACATATGTTGCTTAACAATTGACTCATTTCGTTGTGATTGACAGTTTTGAAAAGAGTGACATCTATTGACAAATTAGGGACACCTACCTTTCTGGGAGTCAGAGTTAGAGTTCTAACTGCGTAACTCGGCAAACTAACACCATGTTTGTTAACCGACGTCACAGTGATCTCGTACATCGTAAAGGGCACCAAGTCGTTGATAACGATAGATTTTTGCGACGCTTTGACGTCCAGATGTATTGCGTGAGAGGACGTCGTCGTCACGGATGTGGGATTCGGCGACGATACCGGAGTGGGTGTTATCCTTTCGTCGAATGTGTGAAGAGAAGTGACGTTCACAGAATAGTGGGTGACAGTTTCAGCGTTAGAGTAAGGAAATTCCCACGTCACCTTGATGGATTTCTCATTCAGGGCTTCTACTGCTACGTCTTCGGGTGGACTCGGCAGTAGCTCTGAGAAAATTGAGCATTTTACAATATTTTGATTCAATATTTCACAACAGTTCTTACGAGAGTTCAAAAAAATTATGATATTCCACATTTTTTAGAAATGAAGATGTGTGGCTGTGTGATAAAAGATTAAGTTTGAATGCAAGAAAATCAGAATTTAGTATATTCGCCAAGAAATCACGAATGATAAATGTGCAGGCTGATAATATATATATATATATATATATATATATATATATATATATATATATATATATATATATATATATATACATATATATTCCTGCAAACGGAGAAGAGATTGTTCACGATGAACATATCAAATACTTGTGTACAATTTTGGATTCGAATTTAAACTTTCACGCACACGCAGATTTTATAACGAGAAAATTTTCGAAAAAAGTAGGATTCTCATTACGAATCGACAAATCTTTGTCAATGAGTACGAACTTGTCACTCTATAAAGCCATTGCACTTCCCCATTTACAATTCTGTTGTTCCTTATTGTTTAATTGTCCTCAATATCAAATAAGTCGATAAGAAAAAATACAAAATAGGGCTATGAGATCTATATTAAAATGTAATAGATATACACCTGTCAAATCCATGCTTAATGTGTTAAAAATGTTATCTGTTAGCCAAAGAGTTGTGTTTAATGTACAAGTGTTCATTTTTTAACTGAAAAGAAATATCTAACCAACCTACATTAGTGATAGAGTTCGATTATTTGAAGATGTACATAATTATAATACGAGATTCAGAACAGACTTTATCCTTGGAAAATGTAACACCACACAAAAGCTCAAATCTATTTTGTATGAAGGTTTGATTGAATTTAATGGACTTCCTGCACATATAAAGAACTGTGAAAGTTTAAAAGTATTTGAAAGACTTTTGAGAACGTTCATCTCAACCAAATGCAATACAGTTTAAAGTCACTCTAATTCAATTGGGCTTTGTTTCTGCTAGTACTCTAATTGTAAATTATCATGTAATATTAGCTAGGTGCTAAGTATAAGGTTTTTGTTTTTCTACTATATTATGTTATTCACATATACTGGTACTTTACTCAATTCACAGTATTTTACTTTTCATTATTTTAATTTTCTATTAACTTAAATACATTATTAGAAATTAGAAATAAAGACGTAGGTTTTTTTTAGCAGTCCAACAACTGAAATATATTAGAATAAGAACAACTATTTTTGAATAAGTTGCTGAAACTGGAAGGTCCATTTTCTTTGAAATAGATGTTGGTCTTCTATATAAAGGTGCATGCATATCTATCAAGGTAATACATCGAGAATATTTCTCGACCTTGCATTCTTTATAGACTGAATTCAATTGATCAGAGCCGTTACAGGAAAAACTCAAATCACAACTTTTCCTAAAAATTTCGCTGCTCCTAAGTGATGATATTTTTTGCGTAATAGTTCACATAGGTAATGAAAAGATTTCTGTTTTTAATCTTAAACACACTTCCTCAACGACTGTACTTATGAGAAATGTTGAAGTCTAACAATTGATAATTGTTTGGAAGGTTCATCTTTTAGAGTAGCGTTGTCAAAAAAGTTCAACATTTTGTGTTCACTGAAATCTACGTCAGAAGAAACACGCAGAATAAATGACGTTGGTAACAATATCTACCCTTGGGGTACTCCAGCATTCAAAGCTTCAGGTTTATGGATTTTCTAATAAGTTTGAAAGGTTTTTCATTCTCGAAGTTCTGGAGAAGTTATTGATGATGTTAAAGAAGGAAGAAACTTTATTAACCCTATAATACTCTTCAGATATATTACATAATGATGTAATATATCTGATGATGTAATATCAGGAACAGAACAGTATAGAGAATCAGTGTCGGAATCCATTGATTGATCTGTATAATTAAATGTAAGTACGTTATTCAATGTAAATTTTCCAAATTTCTGCTATGATTAATCTGTTAATTTATATGAATGAAATCATATTTTTCTCGCTTCATGTTTTCCTACTTATTGAGTGAAAAGATATAAGACAACATTGAGATAGCATATCGTGGAAAGTTCTGGAAAATAAACTTCCGAAGCAAAAACAAACAACAGCTTCTCAGCTTTTTGTGGGATACTTTGAAAAGATTTTTGCGGAAAATGAGAAAATACATAAAAATGCACTCCTTATTACGAGTTTTTTCCGCGTGTAATCGCCTCTTCAATAGCAATGTAACCGAAGCATGAGCAAATATTAATTTCATTCCTTTTGTTGACTTTTTCTCGGGGGCATTTTAAAGGGGTTGTAATTTCCCTGCGGAAAGTCTGCCTGAAAGTTTCATTCCGAAGTCGAAATGTTTATCGATCTCATGACAGGGACAGAGAGTAACGCTATATTCAACAATCAGAAAAGGCGAAAATATTCATATATTATAAATTTTTTCGTTTCAGAAATGAGCCAAACGAGAATATTCTATTATAAATACCAATTTTTGAATATAGTATTTGTTAATGACAAGTCTATTCAGTCACAGAATTGTATTTTGAAAAATAAATTTCACCTTATACATCAGACCACATCCTATCAATATTTTGCATTACATCAACAACATGACCTTCTAATAAATATCGTCCTTCTGTAGAAAACTGTAATTTGAATGAATATTTTTTCGTGTAGTCTTGAAATTCGTAAAGAAGGTAATCTGGAGAAGTATAAGATGGCGCTAGTAGGTTCATCGAACTGTTATATCTACTTTAAATATCCTCAAGTAGTAAAGCAATAACTCATAAGCAAATGTATATCAAAATATAAAAAATATTCAAAAACATCGTAATTACCCTTGAAACATTTTTTGACAAATGAAAAATTAGGATCAATGCAGAAAAAACAAGCATAACTCATTTCATCACAAAAATAAAAGATAAACCTAACATGAATTTAAAAATATATAACGAAAATATTCGAAACACAAAGGAACCAAATATTTGGGTGTCCTCCTAGACGAAAAACTCACATTCACTCCACATATAAACAGTCAATAGCAGCGAAAATACTAAATCCACTTATAAAAAAAACATCAGTACCCTCAACAAAAGCGAAAACGTTAATTTATAAAGCAGCAGTCAAACCAATTGTATTATTCGCATGTCCCACATGGAACAGAACATATGAATACAAGTATGAAAAAATCCAAACATTCCAAAACAGAATTCTTAGAAATATACTGAGGGCTCCAAAAAACACACCAATAGATACATTACACACATCCTTAGAAATGACATAAATGAAATCAGAAATTAGAAAACAAAGTCTCAACTTTTTTGAAAATCAAGCACAAAATTCATATATCAGAAAAAACATAATAAAACAGAATGCATCATCCATACCATTGAGAATTAAACACAAACATGATATAATCATCGACGAAATAAAATAGATTTCATATAAAATAGATCCGAAAAATATAAATAAGCATCGGCGTACAATTGTGAACGGACACGCATGAAAATGTGGGGAAGTACATAAGTGGATGACGATGACCAATTATAAAACTACAGAAATTAACAAACAAATATTGATAAATTGTTCAATCTCACTGTGTGTTTTATTTCACAAAAGGTCGTAGGTCGTTCAAAAAAAATACGAAAAATATGCTAAGACCATAAAAATTTGCAGAATAATGTATAAGTGATAAAGTTGCAGTAAACTTCAGTAAAAATTGTTTGGTTAGGTTGAAATAATACTCATAAAATTTTTGTACTTCTCTTTAAATATATATAGATGTTAAAAAAGGCTGTGTGTTTTATTTCACAAAAAAGGAAGGGATAAGCAGATGCTGCAGTGTTTACTTTGTGTATCTGATTCACATTCTGAGCTCTACAACTCAAATACATGATTTTGGATGACATTTTTGGAATTTCAACTAAAAAGAGTTATCTGGAAATTACCTTGGAATAATCCAGAGCATTTAAGTGGCTACTTCGAAAGAACAGAAGTTTTAATGTATTTATAAAGTATATAAGTTCGTATTAACTCAATACCCTCATTATATAGTAGGTACTCAATTAAAATGCATTTATTTCGTGACAGACTCAAAAGTTTTTGAACGGTATTACTCGAAATCCCAACTCTGATCATATCCTCTTTGCGTTCGCCGAATTAAGATGAGATAATATTAAGATCGATGGCCACGGTTCAACTTCATTACCATTCACACCGTCGAATAAAATGGTTTTTTCCGTAATCGGAATTTATGTTTATAGCTGCCGAGCTTTTCGCCAACTTTATCGAAGTAGGTATCATTAAAGTAACAGTCTCTGTCATTATTCCGCCATCCTTGCAGATCGGCTAATCCTATTAGTGTCCTATCCTCTTCAATTCAGGCGCTTTAAGCTTCCGATTTTGAAATATCGGATTGGAATTTTCGTGGACGTTTTCTGTCATAAGATTTTACACCATTTTCATACTGACACATAATCAATTCAGTGTTACAGTATATGCCTGAACTATTCGACTCACATTGGTAGCAATCAAAGTTGTCAACTCTTTCTGGCGAAAAAAAAACGAACTAAATGAACTGAAATAGAAAAACTTCACAGTAACATTCACATTATATGTTTTAATTGCCTCGAAAACGTATTTTTGGATGCTTTCAGCACATCCTAACTGAAGTTTGCTTGAATTTTTAAATGTTTGAAAGCTTGTTCAACAAACCGAGCAAGTATTCCTTATTTCATAATTTTTAGGAGTTATATCACTATCAAAAATGACATTTTGAGTATCAATATTCTTTTTCAATGGATCCTTCAATTATAAATGAACACAACACACAATTTCCATAGAATTTCGTCAATAGTGACAGTTAAATGTCAATAGTGACATTCAGCTGTCACTTTTGACATTTAACTGACAAGTTAGTGACATTTAATTCTCAAGTGAGTGACATATAGTGACATTTAACTGTCACTGTTGACATTTAACAATATCGGTCATATTGACATTTAACACTTCATTCAGTAATTATAAATCGTTTTATATAATCGCAAATGAACTTAGATCCAAATATTCTGATCCGTATTTATTTGTGCCAATGATTGATTTTCAACCGATCATTTCATTGTCGAAAACCTTGAAACTAAATATTGAGTGACAGGAAGTGGAGAAAGTTTCATTGATTTGAAATAAATCCAGCAATTCGTTACCCCAATGTGAAAATTTTCTCCGCAGTAAGGGTCCTAATTCAAATAAAAATTTGATCAAACTGTTTCCGTCAACATATCACATCATCAAGACATGTGGGGTAAATCACGTGCGGGCACATCTCCGACGGATTTACATATAACATTACGACGCAAATATTTACCTATGCCTTCTACGATGCAGGCGAGTGTTTGTTCCGTGTACGCTGAGCACGAAAAGTGGGTTTTGATGTTATCCGTGATTTCCGTGTAAGATCCTCGACACACATCCTGACATATATCTGGGACTCGTTCTTGAATGCAGCACGGAACGTGATTTCTCCCATCGGCCATACATTTTACGATAGACGGGAAGTCGGACTCGCAATTCTCGGGATCTTGACCGGTGCTTCCTGAAACAAAAACTTGATCTTTTAAAATCGAATTTGCTAGGTAAACCTTTGTTATTTGGTCTTTTATCTTTAGAATATTAAAGAGGCTACTGAACTAGCTCTTTACATCCCTAATTGGCTGGGATGATACTCGATGAAAATCCTATAACACATTGTAAATGAAATAACTGATGTCATTCTTTTTTGACCGGGTAATAGATGAGCATGCTGCAGATTTCCATAGCGTATCTATCATAAAGAAAAAAGTAATCATAATAAAATAATACACAATGAGATTTTGGCTTACTTATGAATTCACTGTACATGAAAAGAGTCCAAGTAAATGAAAGCAAAAGACTCATTGTTGGTTTCTCATTTGTCAGTAACATCCTAGAATAGCGAACACTCATATGTAATGGGTGATTATACGAGGGAATTGGTTTTCGGAGTACCCAATGAAAAAAATTGATTTGAACGTGAACATTGTCTAGGAACATGAAAATCAATACAGCTAATATGACGGACAATCTGAAAAACAATGTAACAGGTTATACAAAAACTTCAAAGACAACAAGTCCTTGTCAACTTCGAGTGATGTAGCTCCAAACCTGTTTAACAGATCAGTTTGACGATATCATCTGGCCGGAAATCTTCAGGTGAAACGTGAACTTCCCTCCAAATTAGATATTTGAAAAATTTTCGTTATATCGACTCTAAATTTCATCTCAGTTAATATAATGAGGTAAAACTTTATAGCAATAATAAAGGACATAACCTTATCCTAAGAGAACTAACAGACCTAACCATGTCCTCGTAATTACTTTGAGTTAAAAACTAAAGAACGGGAATGGCCTCTGAGATTAAATGACGATTCTACTTATTGTCAAACCTGTTTCACAGGAGATGGAGATGTAGAAATTGGCCACACCGTTCTCTCGAACAACTGAAGAATTCCAAGCGTAATTCGGGAATTTATTCAGTTTTTATTTCGATTTGCATCTAAAATTCATAGAGTACTCGCTAAAAATCACGAACCATCTTTGAAATATTGAAGAAATGAGAAAATTAATTCCTGAATTTCTGAAGTTCAAGAACTCGACATCTGGAAAATGTGGTTACTGATACAAAACTTCCATTTCTATTGTCCCACGCCGCTTTACTGCTGATATCCCTTTTAATGAGAAGCTAGCTTTCCTTTTGTATTATACCCGGAGAAAGTCTCTGTGGAGTCTTGACGGAAGTTCGTGGAAATGAAATATAAAAGTTTCACAGAGATGACTCTGAAATAGCGATTCGATTACCCACTTTTACTACGTGCAGTAATATAATTCTGCATCAAGTATAACTTACCCTCTAAAATGCTCTGGATGTTACAAAATCCCAAACAGTTCGTAGAAACATTCTTCATTTGACAGCAATCAGTATAGTTGTGATTTCGGCTACTGAAAGGTGTTTTCGGTTCTAGAGACGAATCGGTGATGAAAGATGGCGGTATCAGAGCTTTGGATAGAACTGAAAACGAAAAGAGAAAATTTATTTATGTTTTGATTTTCTCTGCAAGAAAAATTTCAACTATGAAAACCAGAAAATAATATCGAATCAATTTCAGTCGATTTAACAAGCTCAACCGATTAAGTTTGTCTTGGGAAACGACATTCAAGTTTCAATGTTGAATCTATATCCTTCCTATCGATTTTATCTTGAAATATCAAAGCACTGTTGCAACCTGTTTGCAGTTTTTTGGAAACAACAAAGTTTTTATGACTGAGATTCAATTCTCGCTTAACTCTTGGTGAAACATAATTAAATATCAAATTAAATTAAACTCTCAGCTTGATGTTTCACGATTATATTTAACAATAGACGAATTGATGTTGTTGAATATAATCGTGAAACAATAAACCAAGAGTTTTATTCAATTTAATATTTAATAAACAAATTTTTATTTACATTTTTCGAGAATCACTTCTAGACTAAATTCAATATCAAAACAATCGAACCTTATGACTTGCTATCAATGTTTTCAATAATATATTTCCGTATAAACGTGATGTTGAAATAGGAATTTATATAAGAACTTTAAAGAGCACTGTCTATCACATGGTTTTGCCTGATTGGTGGCACCCTAACTATTTCTTTTTGAGTTGTCAAACATGGAGGTTTAGAACTAATTACATGTGAACTTCTGAACACACTCCCGTTATTTCCAAAACTCGTTCCATTAATTTTGCATAGACTATAAAACTAGCTGCTGATTCAATTGGAATTGAATATAATCATTTCTGAACTACGTTTTCCTTTTGAAATGTATACTGAAAAATCATAAGTATATAGCAATTCTTTTCTTTGAAAAAATGATAATTCATTCAATGCGAAAAGTCTCGCTAAGTTCTCAACTAAGTAATTATGAATTGCAATAAAAACACTTATGATAATAATCCTGAATTAATAACAATTAAAAATAAATAGAATAACATATGCAGAAGCATTATAAATAAAGTATAGGAAATAATAAATTACCACTTAGTTTATGAAAGCTTCTTATGATTGGATTACTGTTGACTTCACAGACGTAGACTCCAGAGTCCGTTGGTTTTGCTTCTTTTATGACAAGAACCCAAACGTCACCCCCTGAATGCACTTTCGAGGTCGAATTGGCAGATTCTGAAAGAAACGCAAACTATAGAAACAGTAAAAATTAAATAATTTTTATTTTTCCAATTATGTTCCAAAGAATTTCTTTTATTCGTACCAGGAGTCGTACTATAAATAGTTTCTAATGAATAACAAACATTTTCACCTTATTTAGGGTGAATGAAAACATGTTATGTAATCAAATGACACGGAGGTTTCTCTTATCTCTTGGTGAAACATTTAGTTGAAAACTATAAAATTAAAAATGCACACACTTGACTTAAGTTTCCGAGAATAGATTAAAAACTCTACATATCTTTCGGGTGGTTAACCCATTATCAAGAGTATACAATATTAATGAATTTCAAAATGTACAAGTTCCACTTATATATCCTAAACCACAGAACACAAAACTGGTTTCACGGAAAAGTCTACCTGGTCATTACAAATAAGTAAATTTTTTTTTTTCGATATCGAAATTTCCAAGGCCTCAAGGGTTCTAATCTTTTGCCCTTACGAACTGGGTGTACTATTTCGGTCTTCCTGAGATCCAAGAAATGATTATATTTAATGCATTGTTCAGAAAGACCCGTATTCAACAGTATTGATCTTTTATGTTCATCGATTCTTTTTCGTATAGAACATCCAGTTTGACCTATGTAAAAGCTATCACATTCATTGCAAAGTATTTTATAAACGCCACTTCTCGAACTGGACGTTTCATACAAAAAAGAATCGATGAACAAAAAATATCAATACTGTTGAATAAACCTGATAAGGGTTTTTCTGAACATTGCATTAAACATAATCATTTCTTGGATCCCAGGAAGACCGAAATAGTACACTCAGGTAGTAAGGGCAAAAGATACCCTTGACGTCTTGGAAATTACGATAGCCAAAAAGAAGAACTTACCTATTTGTAATGACCGGGTGGATTTTTCCGTGAAACCAGTGTTAAATTTTGTAGTTTAGGATATAGAAGTGAAAGCTGTACATGTTGAAATTCAGTAACATTGTACACTCTTGATAATGGGTTAACCACCTGAAACATATGTAGAGTTTTTAATATATTCTGTGAAACTTCTATTGTTCGAAATGGTGACGATAACAACCTATGTAGAGATACATGGAACGTGCCAAATTCAGTTGTAGTATAAGAAATAATCATTTTGCTGAAATATCAACTTAGAGTTATGAAACTACTCGACTTGGATTATTTAATATTGTAGAGATTTTAATCAGTCAAGTCTTCAAATTAATGGATAATATTTTGTGTGCTCCTCCAATGGTGAAGCTCCACGAAGATTGACATGAATACCATCACAGTCGTTCTTATGAGAATACAATCATGAATTTGCTATGAGAAGGTAAGGATTTGTATGTAGAAGTCGGGAAATCAGCATCAATAATTCAGAAATCGCGTAATTGAAGCATAACAGAAAGTAGACAAGCTCCGTGCAGAGACGAATATAAAATATTGAGATAAATATCTGACATTTATTGAAAAGCTGAAGGGATGTCCGTATAAATGGATTCTCGAGAATGGGGCACATAATCGAATTATCCCTTCGCTGGATAAAAAGACGAACGTTTCGTCTTTCAGCCGTGTTTCTATAGTATTTTGGGGGTGAATTTCATTATCAAGTTATGCGGATCTGACTCAGAGTTCAGTGTGATTGATTTCCTTATGTTTCCGTCAGTTGGAGTGCTTTACGGTCTTATGGATTTGAATTCTCATATCTGATGCAACAGAAGACGGTGTTGTCTAGCAGTTATATACAAATTAATAGTAACATATTGAATTGACCAATTTGAAATTGTGGAATGAGACCATATTTGTTTCGAACAGGAAAAATCCTTCAAATTTCAATGTATCCAATAGACTTCACTATACTACAAATTCTACAGAATTCCGTAAATTTCAGAAAACTTTCGTCAAAAAACAAAAGGAACATTTTCAGAATCATTTTCAAAAACGATGATTGCCAGAATGTTACAGTCAATAGTGATCGGTATAGAGCCATGATTACTAACTTTTTCATTCCTGAATTGGACAACCATGATGTCCAGGAGCTGTGGTTTCAACAAGACTGCGCAACATGTCACACAGCTCGTGGCACAATCGATTTATTGAAAGACACGTTTGGTGACCGCCTGATTTCACGTTTTGGACCGGTCATTGGCCTCCAAAATCTTGTGATTTGACACTGCTAGACTACTTTCTGTGGGGCTATGTAAAGAATTGGTCTATGCGGATAAGCCACAAACGCTTGACCATTTGGAAGACAGTATTCGCCGTGTTATACGGCCACAAATGTTGGAAAAATTCATCGAAAATTGGACGTCCAGATTGGACTACATCCGAGCCAACCGTGGCGGTCATATGCCGGAAATCATACTCGAAATGTAATGCCACAAGATTTTCTTTCGAATAAAAAAAACTTCTTGTCAATCGAGTGATCCATCGTTGTTTTATTGCAATTTAAAGTTTTATACCTTTGTCAGTTCATATATTCTTCATATTCATCACAGGCAACAGTCTTCCTGAGCAAATATTTTTTTTTATATATCGAATTACGAGTATCAACGATTACGATTACGAGTAATGTATCACAAATACCTTGCATTAAGATGTTAATTATCATTATTGTACCAAGATTTGTCGCAATTAATTTATATTCAGAAGTTTCTGACCAGAAGTTACAGTGGTATTATTGAATGTTCTCAGGGACAAAGCATTACATGATAAAGCTTGCTCCAAGGTTAAGAACGCGTCAAAGGGTGATACCGGATGTGATAACTGGATAATGACAAAGGAGATTACAAACAAATATCTTCAGTTCAGTGAATAGAAAAATTGAAGTTTCATAATTGTGTCATTTCTGTTTTGAATTTTATCCATATTGAAATTGTAACATTGTTTCTTGACCCTATGTTTGATATATTATTTGTTAAAGCCTTGAGTTTGATGTATTTTTCACTGATGACTGCAAGTCCTAACAAAACTTTCCGAAGAAATAAGAGGTGTTTTTTTAGAGGTATAGAAATTTAAATTGCAATAAAACAACGATGGAGTATTCGATTGAGAAGAATTTTTTTTTATTCGAAAAATAGTCTTATGGCATTACATTTTGAAGATGATTTCTGGCATATGACCGCCACGGCTGGCTCGGATGTAGTTCAATCTGGACGTCCAATTTTTGATGACTTTTTTCAACATTTGTGGCCGCATAACGGCAATAACACGGCGAATATTGTCTTCTCAATGGTCAAGCGTTTGAGGCTTATCCGTATAGACCTATGACTTTACATAGTTCCACAGAAAGTAGTCTAGCGGTGTTAAATCACAAGATCTTGGAGGCCAATTCACAGGTCCAAAACGTGAAATTAGGCGGTCACCAAACGTGGCTTTCAATAAATCGATTGTGGCACGAGCTGTGTGATATGTTGCGCCGTCTTGTTGAAACCAGAGCTCCTGCACATCATGGTTGTTCAATTCAGGAATGAAAAAGTTAGTAATCATGGCTCTATACCGATCACCATTGACTGTAACGTTCTGGCCATCATCGTTTTTGAAGAAGTACGGACCAATGATTCCACCAGCCCATAAAGCGCACCAAACAGTCAGTTTTTCTAGATATAACGGTGTTTTGACATACACTTGAGAATTATCTTCACTCCAAACGCGGCAGTCTTGTTTGTTGACGTAGCCATTCAACCAGAAGTCCGCTTCATTGCTCAACAAAATTCGCTTATGAAAATCGGGAACAACGGCAATCTCGTTTTGGGCCCATTCGACGAATCCACGCCTAGCTTGATAATCGTTTGGCTTCAATTCTTGCACAAGTTGGATTTTGTAAGCACTCGAACCAAGATCCTTCCGCAAAATCTTTCATAAAGTGGATGGACACAGATCCAATTCCTGTGCTCGATGGCGGATGAACTCATTCGGGTCTTAGCAATAGCAATAGTAGCAATAGCTTCCTCTGTACGCACCGTACGGCGTCTCTGGGGATGCGAGTTATCAATAAAAGTAAACGTGGTGCGAAAATGTTCCATGGTTAAACGAATTAACTGCTGTGATGGACGATTTTGTCGACGATAAAATGGACGTAGTGCGCGATACGTATTCCGCACAGAACCATAATTTTCGAAATAAAATTGCACTATTTGCAAGCGTTGTTCAGGCGTGAGTTTATTCATGATGAATGACCAAACCAATCTGAGAATAAATTATTTCTTTGCTGTTATAACGGTCGACATCTTCAACAGTAATGCCAACTTAAAGTTCTATACCTCTAAAAAAACACCCGTAAAAAGTGATGATTTTTGCTTCGAGTTGGAACAAGCGTTAGAAAATTGTTGCGTTGAATACGCAACATTTTCTTCGCGGTTGCGGGTTGTGAACGGTACGTACATAGCATTCTTCTCCGAAACAAAACGTTATAATTAATTCCACTGCTAAATTGCGCAACTTCAGCTTGCACACAATGAAATGTGAAGTACATTCGAATGAAAAATTGCCCGAACGCTTTCCGTTCATTCATTCTGAAACAAATAGAAAATAACGCGAGGTGAATTATTAATTTTTTTGTAAGTCCGTGTAACGGCGTGGATATATTTCAGTGTATACGGCCCGTTCGTTCGTGTTTTTGTTTACTTAATGAACCAGAAGTGCTCGATTGCGGGGACGAGCTCTTCCTTCAGCTGCTGCGGCATTACGTTGAAAATGGTTTCCTTATTTCGTTCACAATTCACGCATTTGGTCGTTTTGAAGGTGGAAGTGAAGCAAGGAGACCATATTTTGTATACGATTTTGTTTTGAGTGAATAAAAATAAAAATATTCAACTTCTTGTTGAATATTTTATATTACACAGGCCAACACACATTTTGGTGCCTGCGATTTTTTAACTGTTCCTGAGTAATTTTTGGATGCAGAATGTGAAACAGTTCTCAGATTTTCTCTATCAGATCTAGTTTTTGAGATTTTTTAAAAAATTGTGTATATAATTTACGTTATAACTGTTATAATATATAATATTACTATTGACAGTAAAAACAAACAAAGACACATGGATTTGATTATTTATAGCAAAAACTTAATTTACATAATTACATTAGTCAAATGTAGGTAATATTAGTACCTCGACAAAGTAGATTTTTTTCTTTTAATCTGGATGCAAGTAATTCAGCGGATTCCTTTGAGAGACTCAGGTCTCTTATAAGATCGTTTAGTTTTTCTTGATTGAAACACTTCGGAGTTGCTAAATCTGCTTCCAAATTGCTGTCGTTTTCTGATTGAATTCTTTTAACTTCGTCAGACGTTGATGTTTCTGTATCATCTTCTGTCAGTTCAGGTAGACTGCTGAATGATGGAACGGGTATTTCTTCCGAATGCACTACAGGCCTTCTTGCAGAATTTAGATCAGGATATGTCCATTTCTGTCAATTGTTTCTATTTATGCCTTCAATATTAACGAGACAAAAATAGCAGTCGTCATGATGGTTCCGCGGTTCTCTCCAAACCATTGGTACACCAAACTTTAGGCACTTCCTCTTTCCAGTTGTCCACTGTCGCAAATGTTCAACACATGTTTTACATATGAAATGTGGGGCCCAAGATTTATCTTGATCTCCTAAATGAACGCCAAAATAGGCAAGATAAGCTCTTTTCACAAAGTCAGAAATCGTTTTCCTGCTCTTTTTCAAAGTGTATTCACCACACACATAACAAAAAACATCGGGATGATTTACACAGGTACGTCTGCTTGTGGATGCCATTGTTTCAGTTTAGTGTCTTGATCCTACAAAACGACCAAAATTTACACGAAATGATAGCACAACTTTACTTGGGAAAACATAGTATAAAGTATATGACTCTCATCAGAACGAATGATTAAATACGAATACAATATGTTGAAAATTGAAAATATTTTATTTACAATCTCGAAATATTCAAAACAACTTCGAAATTGCATTGAAAGTAAAATGAAAGAAGTTTAATGAAAACTATAGTATCTTCGTTTGCTCAATATTTCATTACGATAAATTTTGACTTCATCAGAAGAACAATACTCGAAAAAATATTCGATGAATCAAATATTCATTGAATTTCAAAATCTCATCTATTCGAAAACGTGTTATACGCCTCCACAGATTGCTGAAACTTTTTTAAAAAATATGTTGCAGAAATAAAACAAGATATCAACAGGTTTACATTCATTGTAAATTTGCTCGATGCATATAACTGAGATTTACTGTTCTGCTAGCTGTTGGCTTCACATTTTTCTGCAATAGTTCAATCAATTAAAATTCAAAATTTTTGTTCCGAATTCCAATGACCGCAGCATTCCAGTAATTTGAAGACAATGTGGCAACTCTGCTCATGACATTTCTCTGTTATGATACAGTCGGTTCTTAACCCAAGTAGTTAATAGAATTTGATCATAATTTTCCTCTCGCAGTGAATATTCATCATTTATGTCGTCCGGATGAATGTAATAATACGATAAATCGAAGATTCCATCGTCCTACTGTCCCCCGTATCTCAAGCTGAATTTGAATTTTATAAAATTCTGATGGGCGGACTGATATGCAAGATTGCCGCACCCTTCCATCCCGAATGCGAGATGATCTCCAGGACGGTCGAGCCAAATGCTTAATATGAATTCCTAAATTGGAATTCAAACGGGATCATGAACTTTCGCTCGGCTGCGTTAAAAACTTTTCGAATGAAAAAATGTTCAACAGGAAGCGAGACAGGGAAACGGAAGACGTATTTGAGTTAATCTTGGTCGAGCGCCGACTACGAGTGTTCCGGATACACTTAATTGGCCGATAGGATGAAGGCTTTTCCGAGGACATTTGACGCGATCGGGAGTTTCCATGGCTGGAAATTCTCAGAACTCTTGGTACACAGAATTCCGACTGAGGATTTTTCTCGAAATATGAAAGCTAAGTTCATCAAATTCAACGTCAATTTTTCTCCAGTGTTGCAACATGAAAAATTTTAATAGTTGGATTGACACTGTAGATCCTTCATGATGTTTTTTTCATGGAGAAAAAACCATCTCTATAGAAAATTTTGTTTCATCATTGGTTCTAGAAGTTATCAGTACATTCCAGTTTTCAAGACGAGAATAATTCTGGAAATGAACAAATAGGAACACTAGTAGAAAGACCATGAATATTTTGAAGAATATAGGTTCACTCTGATGAAAATACATACGGGCGATTTTTTAAGAGTTTTTCAGGTTGGCGGTACTGGTTGGTAATGGCATCCAAACGTCATCCGTTAAGGTGAAAAGTTTTCAGAATACTCTGCCATGTGATCATGTAAAGACTTACAAACGAGCAATAATTGCAAACTGTTGAAATTAACTATCAAAATTCGTGCTCTGTGAAAAATGTGTATCGTTTGTTACAACCATATTATGGTCGTCGTAATCGACCAGGTGAATCAACAAGTCGTGCTGTTATCACCAAATTTAGCATCAAGTTTACTTTGTTGGACATTAAACCATTGTCTTGCATGCGTACAGTGCGCACTGAAGAGAATATTGCAGCCGTAGCATACAGTGTTAACGAGTATCGAGAAATGTCAATTCGTCGCCGTTCTCAGCAATTGGGCATGTGTGTCTCACCCACATAGAAAATTTAACGTGTTGATTAGGGTTTGAAAGCCTATAAAATTCAAGTTCTGCAAGATTTGAAGCCGAATGACCTACCACAACGTCTACTTTTTGGTGAATGGGCCTTAGAACAGCTTAATGAAAATCCACTGTTTCATCGAAAAATTGTGTTCAGCGATGAGGCTCTTTTCTGGCTTAACGGTTATGTAAATAAACAAAACTGTCACATCTGGAGTGATAAACAGCCACATGCCATACATGAATTACCGGTGCATCCCGAAAAAAAGACAGTTGGGTGTGGTTTATGGGCTGGTGGCATCATCGGTCCAATTTTCTTCAAAGACGACCGTGGAAGAAACGTTACCGTCAACGGTGAACGATATCAAGTCATGATACGCAACTTTTTTTTGCCCCAGTTGGCCGAGTTCAACTTGATTGAGATGTGGTTTCATCAAGACATGCCACACATCTCGTGTAACAATGGACATGTTGAAGGATGATTTTGTGAGCATCTTATCTCTCGAAATGGCCCAGTAGAATGGCTGCCAAGATCACGTGATTTGACGCCTCTGGATTATTTCTTGTGGGGTTATGTAAAGTCATTAGTGTATGTGGACAAGAAAAACACGATTGAAGCCTTACAGGATTACATAACACGCGTAATTCGTGGGATACTGGCCGAAATGCTCGAAAAAGTGACGCAAAATTGGATCTTCCGAATGAACCATTTGACACGGAGCCGCGGACAACATTTACATGAAGTGATCTTTAAAATGTAAATGGCAAAGGCCAAAATGTCAATTTCAATGAAAATTTTGAATAAATGATGCAAATTGCGTGTTTTATTCGATTAAAAAAATACGCTTAAAAAATCACCCGTTACTAGCAAGACTTAAGCAGTGAGGCTTCGATACATCTTTCTCAATTACAGATCCATCTCTTTCGCATCTAGCAGTTTATACAGTTTCCCTGCTGAGCCCAATTTCTGTTAATAACATCTTATACCAGATTTCACGTGTATTATACGTCCGATATCAATACACATCTTTAATTGGAGGAAATGTAATTTTCACAAAGTCGGAATGGGTGGTTCGTATCCTTGAAAACCCCCGGCTCTAATGGCCGGTCGATCTCTTCTGCTGGAGATCCGAATTAAATTACACTCATTGACCTAGCACTTGCGTGAATGTCTCCAAAATGCCCGTGACTTTAAATAGACGTTGCTGATGAATTAAGCCCTGTTTCTAATGGCGGACAACAGGTTGGTTTGATAGGTAGATTACAGGAGTTAAGAACATCCCTTCTTCCGAGATTACCAGACCATTAATTGATCTTCACAATAATGAAGTCATCAAACCTGAGTTCTGTTTAGTACAAACCGTTGAACGCACATTGGAGAATTTTGGAGCGGTTTGGATATTGAATTGTAATAATGTTTCTTGTCTAGATGGAATCATCTACTCTAGACTTTTTTACGTTGGAATGTAACAGTATAGTTATTTAATTTCCATTTGATATTCGAATTATATCATTCCTTGGTGAATTTTATCAAATTTTGAAATGAATGAAAATTATCACAAATCAATCATGAAAGTGATAATAGAAAACAATTTTCACAACGGATTGTATTTATTGTTCGAACTGAGAATGAAAAACGAAGAATGGACAAAAAGTGAAATAAAGCATAAATGTTCCCGAAATACTTCGAAATGTCCTAAAAAATATTTATATCCTTAAATCAAAATACTGTGTAGTTGATTGAAATTAAACGGCTATTGTTGTCAAGAAAACTAACACTATATCATGGAATTTTATAACATGTCCATTTCAAATTTACTTCTGAGATTGAAAAACAAACACAAATTCAATTCATGCTTCAATACTGAATTGAATTTCAAACACATAGGACTATGCAAAACTATGAATGATGCAAAATTTTTTGGGAATTCATGTAGATGACACCTTAACAAAAACCTTGGACAAAACATATAGACGAATTAAGTAATAAACTTGGTAAAGTATGATATGCGTTGTGCGTTCTCAGGAAGAACGTTAACCAAAATTTTTCCCGGATGGTGTATCGTGCAAATATGGAGTCACTCATCAGATATGCTATCATTGCTTGGGGCAGTGGTAGTGATCTTGATGGAATACTAAGACTACAAAAGACAGCGATTTGAATAATTCTCTTGATGTCCACCAGAGAAACACGCAGAGGTACATTTAGAAGACTAAATGTACTTACAGTCATTGCTTTGTATGTTTTTGAGGTGGTGGTATTCCTGCGCGAAAATCCGCATATTGCTAATGCATACCAGCGCAAAAGCAGGTACACCACCCGGAGACTACATTATAATTTACCAAAGCATTAGCCTTTACGAAAAAAGTCCATTATATTCTTCTATACTTTTTACAAAACATTGCCAGAAAACATAAAGAATATGAATCCAATAGCATTCAAAAAGGAGTTGAAGCGACAATTAATTGAAATTGAACCCTACACAACGGATGAATATCTAAATTATAGATCATTCAATATTATTAATATCTATCAATTATGTATTGCTATACCGTTTCCTTGTTAACTTTGTTTCTTTACTGTTGTAGCACTTGTACTTAACAGTTTCAAAAAAATAAATCTGCTATCTATCTATCCATCTATCTCAGAAATCAAATTTTAAGTTATGAATAGAGCAGACAAGTCTCAGAAATGATGGTAATAATGGTATAAATTGAAAATTTTCACTTGAAAAAGGGGTATTCTGATGATACTCTAGAATATCGAAATATAATGAAGTTGAGTTTAAGTATAATTAGAAACTGAACTGCGAGAGGTCTCTAGATAATTTGAAGTAATATCCAATAAAATAGCGAAAATACATAAATATGAAGCACCTTGAATACCACACCATTGAGTACTGAAGTTGAGAGCAAATAGAATTTTGAAGAAGTAATAGATCAGAAACTTCCTTTTCAGACATAACAGAGTGATGTTTTCGAAAATTGAAACTGTAGATGATTCCGACTATAAAAAACAATATGAAAAACTATTACTGTGAATTGAAATCAAAATAAATCATTGTTCACCAACGAAATAAACAAAATATTTCGCACAGTTGCATATGCATAAGGTAAGAAATAGATAAAAAATAATGATAAAGAATAGAATAAGTATAACTAGATAAGAATAAGGGTAGAAAATCTATGGTTTGAAAAAGTACAATCATTGAATACCTACTCATAATCAGTAATATCTAGTAAATAAGAACTGTTATAATGAAATAATGATACTAAATAATTATCTACTCATAATTAGTAATAACTAGAAATAAGAACTGTAATAATGAAGATTTCATAGTTCAAATGATATTTCGCGAAACTGAATACTAGGGAATTGTGGTACTGAGATATCTGAGCGCTGTATTTGAAATAACAGTCATATAACGTGAATAATAGAATAAGTCCAACACGAAAAAAAAGAAATGGGAGAAGACAATGGAAGTTATTTTCAGTAGATGAATCCGAAGATATTTGCTTGATCAATAAACAAAATGCTCCAGACCACCAATAAAAACAGCATTAAAAACGAATAGAAATTTACGATTTGAGTTCAGAGGTATAAGGTTTAATGATTAGTTATTGAATAGTGTTAGCGTTTACTTGATTTAAATCCATTATAATTGAAAATAAACGAAAATTCAAACACAGGAACTACTGATTTACACTTTCATTTTAATTTTATTTACAAAAGACTTCTTCAGATGCTACTAGAATACGAACTACATACTAGAATTAGTCAGTTTTCTCGTAGAATCTGAAGAAGTCGAAAGATTGAAAAATCAGAAAGACGACGTAACGAGTCATGCTATGTTATCAGTAAAAGAGCAAATCAAAATTCAAGTATTTGAATTTTAGTTTATATTCAATTGCAATGATGTTCTATATAATGAATTACTACTAAACCAAGTTGGTTAAAAAATATATTGCATAAAAATCGAATGAAATTATTAGATTATGGTATCAATTTTCGAACTGCGACACTTAGAAGTACATCTCACTCCATTTATGACTCACTGAGGACATAAACGTTATAGATAATTTCTGGAAAGATAAGATAGACTCAAACTTTTACGACGAGAGTATATTTTATTACATTCACTCCATCAGAAGAGCAACGCTTAATCGAGTTGTAGTAAACTTAAAGCTATCTAAAACGAAATATGCTGACCTGCGTCAAGTTTGAAGACTGTACCAGAACGGACATTTCCGGTTATGATACCGTAAAAAGTATATATGCGCGACCTTTCCCCTAGATTTTACGCGTCCCCTAGCGCATCGACGGTACGAGGACAACTTACCGGATTTTCGTGCAAGTCCCGGAAAGAGTTTCGCGGAACTTTTTTGAATAATTGAGGGGTATATTCGGAATACCTAACTGAAGGTTCACGGTTATCCGAGATAGTGAGGAGGGCGGGTCGGATGTGAAGTTTCCTTCGATTTGGGATGGAAGTTTCAATGCATACGGGAGTTGCGGTGTTCGTTTGATGAAGATAGTTTTGTCGAACGATCCTTTGTGAGTTTTTACCGCATGCAGATAGAGTTATTGGACGTATCGATTTTTCCTTCGGTAATGGAAATTGCCCATTACTTTATGTTTTATTCAGGCGGCTCATACGGGTAATGGAGTTTCCGGGAAATTATGGCGATTTTTGGCCAAAGCCTAGAGGCTACGGCGAAAAGGTACAACCAGTGATTAAAATGGATGATGGAATTATTGATATACTGAGAATAGCGCTAAATGATTCACAAGCAATTGTAACTGGGATTGCAAACATTGAATAAATATGTTATTGAAAGTGCTTCCATTTGAATTTTCACAGAAAATTATTATTAAAGAATGAGAGGCGTCCATATTGGCGACCGTATCAACTTCTAGATACTTTACAGAGTTTCCAAAAAATTGTTTCAAAATTTTCGAGGTAATAAAAATTTTCGAAATAAAGTTCGTACAACTTGAACTTAGCTAAGCCGTTGTGAAGAGAACCAACAAGCTCGAAACACGTGTCAACGGCTGCTCCCATTTTCCACCATATATATATATATATATATATATATATATATATATATATATATATATATATATATATATATATATATATATAAAATATATATTATTTCGAAAGTTTTTAGCAATAACAGGCTTTTTTTGATATGAAAAACTTTATTTTTGTTGACGTTTCGTTGTTATATTACAACTTTGTCAAAACTAGAATATAATATAACAACGAAACGTCAACAAAAATAAAGTTTTTCATATCAAAAAAAGCCTGTTATTGCTAAAAACTTTCGAAATAAAATATCTTAAACAGGCAATAAATCAATTTCAAGAAATATAAATATATATATATATATATATATATATATATATATATATATATATATATATATATCAGTTACCTCTTTAGTATTTTCCAAGCTCTCGAAAATGTTTATTTTCTTCTTCAGAGCAAGAATAGTACAATATTAACAGTTTCTCCAACAAGGCACTATTGGAAAAAATTTTTTTCACACAATTACTAATTTGTTGAGTAAGTTATATTTTTAATATTTCTAACAGTACCTGGCTATTTTCAATGTAAAAAGCTTTTATGTTGAAGTTTCGTTGTTTATCACAAATTTCTCAAAACTAATGAATACTTGAATTTTATGAATAACTATGGATATCAAAACGTCAAACTGACTTGAAAAAAAAATCAAACTGGCTATTTTGTCTCTTTAGTATTCAGAGGAATATTTCAGGCTTAGCATTCTTGTCGGAAGTTTATTATTAGTCTTCTTCACCTTGATCAAACGCCTGGAAATGAGTATACCATTTTTTTTTTTTGAGATTTAGCAAACTCGAAAAAATTAATTCTAAAGTTTAATTACTACTAACTATGAGTTTTTCAGAGTTTTTCTCATTTTCATGAGAAGGCCAATTGAATTTTTTTTCTTTGAAAAATTTTGACCTTTTGATATCTATGGTTTTTCATAAAATTCAAATATATCATTAGTTTCGACAAAGTTGAAACGAAAAAATTCAACTAAACGTCAACAAAAATAAAGCTTTTTACATCGAAATTAGCCTTTAATTATATAAATATAATATATATATATATATATATATATATATATATATATATATATATATATATATATATATATATATATATATATATATATATATATATATATATATATATATATATATATATATATATATATATATATATATATATATATATATATATGTATATTGGTCCGGGAATACATCCGTTGATTTGTTAGATGCCTGTTGGAAACTGGCAGACGTTTCGTCAAGGTCTCACTTGACATTATCGATGCTTCAATTACTTGTCGATTGCTCGAAATCTGGCGATTGAATCAACAATTCAATCAAGAATGGAGGATCAGACTGCAAACTGAATTCAGTCCATTTGAGAGCATTCTTCTTGGTCGTAATTATTGTTTCAATTGATATGAATGTAATTTTACTATGTAAGGAATATTTCCCAATAAATTCATTTTATTATTATAATTATTATTATTATTACTTCGTTTCACTCT
Organism: Henosepilachna vigintioctopunctata; assembly: GCA_030704895.1. Taxonomy (NCBI): domain Eukaryota; kingdom Metazoa; phylum Arthropoda; class Insecta; order Coleoptera; family Coccinellidae; genus Henosepilachna; species Henosepilachna vigintioctopunctata. The sequence goes on along the minus strand of JARQZJ010000095.1, from coordinate 5,714,593 downwards.
ATGATTCAACACCCTCATAACAATTTCGACAAAATTGTAACGGTCACCCGATCCAAAGTAAAAACTGGTTGAAACGGTTAGAGATTTCTGAAAGAAACCTTCCGTTTGTTTATCAGCGGTATTAATTTACCCATTCTATTTATTATCATTTTATTCTCAATTTATTCATATTTATTTTGTCTTCATTTTTATTTTCATTTTCGATTAAAATTTTTGTATCAGCCATCATGATACTAATTATCGATTTTCTCTCAGTTTTTTCAATTCATTCCGATTAATTTCATCATTAAACCTTTCATTTGATCATAAAAATCAAATTGTTGATTCGATTTCGAAATCTGAACTTGAATTTAGAGGCAATGGAAATCCGACGAAATAATGAAGAATCTACGTTGCCAAATACCTTTAAACACTCACCTGCGTCATGCAGAATCCTGAATCTTTTATCGGGGGTAACCCTGATGTTTCCAGCAGTTAAAACTCTGGTGCTATGTCTCTCTCTATCCTCTTTTTTCCACATTATCGTGTTCTCGCCAACGTCCCTCACCACGCAGGTGATAAGAGCGTCGTCCCCCTCGTAAACATGTACGGGATTGGTGAGACTGTCGCGCATCGAAGGTAATCCTGAAAAAAAGACAAACATGTAAATTCGGACTCGGGACACCTGCTCTACATTGCTCGTTTGGAAGTTATTGTCGCATAAATGGGGGGATTTTAGCGTGAACCTGACTTTTATTTGCCGCAAGGTGGGCTGCTGTTGGGAGTGTATCTTTTTAATTGTTCAATCTGGTTGTGTTAGGTATTACGTTAGGTGCATATTTTAGCAGTACGGTATTGTTACAAAATTTCACACTGAAAGAAAAATTTTGCTGATGTTAATTTAGTGCCCCAGCGAAACTTGGCGGAATATTGTTAAATGTATCGTATATTTGAAAAACCTTGGCTGAATTCGTATATTCGAAACCGTGCTTGTATAAATGATTTACGAGTAACCATCTGAAATATGTCATATATTATTTGATACAGTGTATCAAATAATTCATTCAAAATTGAACCAACTGATTTTAATTAACTTTACATCTACAAACTATGTGATTACTCTATCATCAACATCACTCGGCTTGAGGGGAAATATATGAATTTAGAAGAGATGCTCACAAGTACCAAAATTCATGTAGTATGTTCGTAATGAAAAACAAGTATTTTTTATTTTCTCATATCGTGGTCCCCTTACTATTATAAATCCATGTAAATAAATAGTTTTATTACATGTGTTGTATTAGAACCGTGTTAGTAAAATAATTCACAATACATAACAAACCACCTCAAACAACTATGGCAAGAAACGCATGTTCAAAGCTACCCAAATCAAAGCTGAATGAAAAGCACTCTTTAAAAATACAAGAATTATAGGAAACACTTCATTTGTCCCAGTGAATTTTTGATATGGTAACATCCCAACATGAATAGGAAAATCATTCAACCACATGACCGAAAAGTAAAATGACCTTTCTGAAATTCTGTATGTGGAATACCGATGGGAGTCCGCATTTGATGGACCGTGTTCCAGTAAGACCATGAGTGAACATGAGCGTCCCATGGAGATAGTCCCATAAAGATATGTAATGTAACAATATAGTGTCATTGAAAATATGATATATGTAGTGAAAATTATACATGAGGAATCAGTACTGAACTCAGAACTTTCGAAGATGAGAAGGCACTCAATTGCATAACATTCCGGGAGTATTTCTGGAGAATAACAACTTCAGAATGTTCTGAAACTATGTCACTTTTTCCGATAATAAACCTTATTAGTCCTGATTGATGAGAAAAACAAGAAGAACACAATAACTGTAATAGCTATGAAGTGCCAGCAAGTCGATTGAGAAGCACGTTGAGAAAATCTCGAGTACTGTTAATTGGAAGTACGACTGCAGAGAAAATATCAAAGGAATACTAACAAGACGTCAGCCAATTATCTTAGGATCAATGGAGAAGTCTCAACGGGCCTTCCGAAACATATCAGACATTTGGGACCGAATGAATATCTCAACTACAAATATCACTTAATAATTGATGAGGTCGATACTTGATGTAAATCGATAAACATAATAAAACAATTGTTAAACTGATTTACACATATATTAAAAATAATACTGCATGACGTACGTTTCGATGAGACTGTGCTGAAGCCACTGTGCTGGCGAAACAGTATTGTCATGTTTGACTGAATCATAGTGAAAATCACGAAACTACTTAGTTTTATTCGAATTATCAAACAGAATAACAGTTATTTTCTACTTATTGGTGCAGACAAATCAAGTTGAACAGAAATAACTATTCCTAGTACACGTTTTCGAATGAAACAAATAATGGACAATTTTTTAATCATTATTCTAAACCCTAACCCGTTCCGCTTCTTAAACAGTTATTTCGCCAGAAAGTGTATGGAAACTGAATAGAACTTATCCAAGCAATTATTTCCTGATTTGAGTTAGTTGCTCAATTTGTTTCGTTCACTGGAAACTAAGTAAGAAGAAACATAAGGCAAATAATGTTGGTTGTTCGAATTGCTCTTCAATTTGGATCATACAACACAAAGTTACAATGTTAGGGAAAACCTGTCAAACCTTTTGGAAGTTTATAATGTAAAATATAGGTAAAAACTTTAGAATTGGCCTCAATTATATCTGTTTAATAGTGTTGACGTTCACTTGATGTAAATCCATTATAATTGAATATAAACTTAAATTCAAACACTTGAACTTATGATTTACACTTTATTCAATACATAGCATGATGCGTTTCGTCGTTACGAACGACTTCTTCAGATTCTTACAGAATAATGAATTATTCTGTAAGAATTCTCACAGAATTATTATTATTCTGTAAGCATCTGAAGAAGGCGTTTGTAACGACGAAAGGCGTCATGCTATGTAGTCAATAAAGTGTAAATCATAAGTTCAAGTGTTTGAATTTGAGTTTATATTCATATCTGTGATAAAAAATTTCCTAGAAGTAAATGACAATACAAATTTTGAAGATTCTAATGTATCTTACATGTTATTCTAAAGTATGAACCAAAAATCTGCAATCTCAGGTCTAGAAACCACTTGAACGTCTTTGGAGCAGAATAATCAAAATTTGTCTCAAATTCAATAAACGATTAGGAATATAACTGAGATTGCATTCTTGTTTACCTCTTGGTGGAACATGATTAAATAAAACTTTAAACCAAACTCTTGCCTTAACGTTTCACGAATATATTGAAAAATAAAATTTTATCACAACGTTCAACATCAAGACTGAATAGAAGAACTCAGTCTTGATAATGAGCTAACATCATCGAGATGAAACATGTCGACCCAACTTCGAAACATTATTCAATATATTTGTGAAATATTAAGCCAAGAGCTGAATTTGAATTTTCGTTAGTTAGGAATATTATGATTATCCAAATTTCAGAAAATTTGACAATAGGATGCAAGTGAAAACGAAAAAAAAATTGATTTTCAAGCGAAACATTTCAAAACTTTTAGGGCGCTGCTAAGCAATTAAATATTTGTCTGCGAATTTTGTCAACATTTCAACACAGAAAACATTCAATTCCTTTCGAAAACGAAATCATCAGATGATTACAAATATATTTGTATTCAGAAGTATACATTTTTTATAATACGTTGTACGTTATACAGTTGAACAAACGCTTCAAAATCAATGTTGATTCATTCGGTTTCCTATATTTCATGAAAATGCGGATATACATAACTGTACAAGCAATGTTATTATTGAGAAGGATTGAAATTGGCAGATGCATGCATTGTATGTTAATACAAACAAAGTAGACTGCGCTTTGTGTTTAAGTGATTGAATGCATCAAATCTGTTGTGTATATATTCGCAGTAGCCTTTCCATTCGTATTTTTCCCGGAAATAATAGAGCAATTATTGCGTTTGAAAAAAGGTCAACAAAAGAGAGACTTCGTTGAACTTGAAAGCTCTTTCGTGGCGAAAATAAAGCTAGTTCTAGCTTTTGAAGAAATGATATGATAAAATCAACATAATTCAATTTACTCGGAGAAAGGTCAGGTGACAAAAGTATGTGTATCCGATGTCAATTATTTTTCAATTTGGAATTCATTTCATGCTGACCTGCTCGAACTGCTCGTTTTTCTAATCAATATTTCGAATATCAATTCGTCTATGTAATTCATATTATCAGTACATCTTTCATTTGTACTTTTGAACACTACGGTAATCCTGTTCCAACTCTAATACATATCTCTAAAAGTTATTTCGAGCACTTCGAGACATACTGAAGTAAACTATTGATTGCCACTGCCTCTTATCATCTGGTAGTTTACGAAAAGTCAATCAACATCAACAAATATTTGTAAGATATATGATTAAAAGTAAAATATGCCAATTTTGTTGCCTAAACAAATACATACATTTTCTCACAAAGACCGAATAATGTCTATTTATATTCTGCAATATTTAATACCTACATACATATCAAGGTATCTATTTTTATATTTTGAGAAAAAACTTATCAATATAAAAATTTGATAACATTGATTATATTTGGGAGAAGCAAATATCAATATTATGAAAATGTGTGACACTTTCATATATTGTTTCACAACCATTTCAGCTTTTGAATGTTCACCAGCTGATGAATCATATCTGTCCATTGTTTTTATCCAGTTCTTTATGGCAGGCATAAATTTTTCAATGTTAACCATAGTGTTTAATTCAAATGGCAATTCATTTTAGATTCTTGGTGCCAAATAGGAGTACCTAAGAAGACATATAGATTTACTGTATTGAGGAATTGATGAAGAGTTCGTACTATATTTATATTCACGCTATGTTCATTGAAGTAACAACTGTTTAACTTTTTTTTTGTGAAGATTAGCAGCGATTGAACAAACTGCTGGCGTATATCCAGCATGTCAGCTTCTTTATAGAGAAAGTGAGTAGAAAATCTGATATCTTTTTATGAAGGATTTTCAGCAGCCATCTTCGTTGAATTGGGTGCTTTTTTTCAGTGTATCATAGGCAGCACCCCACGTAGCAATACCATATCCTATCAGATACTCCGCCAGAGTTTTGTGAATTATTATTAGATGTTTTACGTCTAGAATAACTGACAGTTCTTTGAATTTGGATATCAATCCTGAGCTCCTGACGTGGGAATCTCATCGAAATATGTAAATTATGCCATGTATGTATATCTTTTCTTATCACAAAACATGGTGCATTTCTGCAAGTCGGCCATTGAATACCTCGGAGAAGCTACACAGTCCTTAGGTTTGAACCGCTAATGAGCAGAGAATTACCAAGCTCTAAAGGGCATACAAGCTAACATGGGCTCAAACAAAATGTCCATTTCGAGAGGCGCCAAATTGAGGCATTAAAACACAACGGTTTTTCCAGAAGTAATCTACGCAGCTGAAACAATGGTTATTGACGGTCATTCAGGAATTAGAGAAATAGAAGAATAAGAACGCAAAATTTTGGCAAAAATTTACGTGCTAATCAATAGACCATTTGGATGGAAATACCTCAGAATGAACTGTATCAAAAGACAAATACGATAACCGAAGAAATCAGAAAATGACGAGCAAAGTTCTATGCACATGTCTACAGAATGAAACAGTCCAGAATACCGAAGAAACTACTCGATATAATTATGAGAGTGAATGTGAAACAGAGTGGCTAAAAGAGGTCCAAAAGGATCTACTACAGATCGATAAAAAAATCTCGAAGATCGCACTGAATGCCGGTATAAAATCGAACATGTGAAGTTTGAGCAAAAGTCGTCAACCTGGAGTAAAATAGACAGATGAACGGAAGAATGAGCATCCAGAATGAATGAAGCGTTTTCGGGAGGAAAAAAGATGAAGCAAAAGTCCTAATAATTGCGAATTCAAGTTCAGTAGCTCTCCTCATGGGGAAAAATGGTAATAGTATTAATAATAATATATGTATATAATCCCATGTAAATATATATGAGTATTTTATTTGAGTATGCTTTAGGAACAACATGACAATACTTTGCACCCTTCGAACCGTGTTGAATATGACGAGTATATATAAGTTTCACAACAAAAAGTAGTTTTGGAGATTATTCAAGCTCCTGAATAATTCGGTGAACGCAGAGCTTCACTTCTAACAATAATAATAGTAATTTAAGCGAGAATTCAATCTCATTCAATAGTAATTTCGTTTTCTGCAGACTTACATAAGAGTATATGATATTTTCATAGAAAAGAACCCCCAAAACATGAACTTATAAATGCACATTAAGACAACAACACGAAAAACAATAATTGAAATATCACAGCATGTCGTCAACATAATTAAACCACAGTGTCCATACTCATATTCAAAGTTTACTTAATTCGAAATATGCACTTATTGAATACGGTCTCTGCAACTGTACCTAATTCATTTATTTCGCGTTTGAGAATATGAATATTAGAAATATCACGCACATCAACAGGTAGTTCGTTTCATAGTTTCAAAGCGAGAGAACGGGGAGTTTCCCGAGACTGGTTCAGCCTAAAGACTGGAACATGAAGGTTGTTGGAAGAACGAGTTGTGTAGACAGACAACTGACCTCATTTGGTAAACTTAGATATGTTTTTCTTTGCGAACCATAAACTCTGCAGAATATATATAGATAGAAGACTCAGTAAGTTGTTCTTGAAATAAGGTCTGCAAAGATTGTCTACTAGGAATACCACACAGGGAACAAATGATAAGTTTTTGAATTTTAAATACTATGAGCTTTGGACTATTAGCTCAATATGAAACACCCTAGTAAAATGCTGACTGAACGTTGCGCTTTAGAAGTCTTAACTTACTGTAATTCACACGATCCCTAAGACATTTAATGGCGTGGCATTTGGAGACAAGTGTTTCCATATAAGGAGTTGGAAATCTGGGATCTGGGGATCTGGGAGTTGGAAAATCCAACTGACGTTCTGACTGAATTGGTGAATTTGAGGTTCAGATAGAGATAATGGAATTGAGGCAAAGTTTAGAGAATGAGGGCTGAAAACCAACAAGAACGCAAAGGTTCGAAACACTGTACGTTAACGAGGAAAAACGCCTCATAAACATATGCTATAATTTAACGTATAAGTAACAGGAGAATATTGATTTTCAGATATGAAAATATATATGGTTTATTATCCCACGCAAATCCTTTTATTCAGTTGGTGTAACTACAGAAATAAATTCCCTTTCCACTTGCGAAAGTGTTATTCAAAACATGGCACACGATTCTATAAATTTGTAAGCGAACAAATCTGGTATTTTCAGTCCGTTTCGGTCCAACGTCACGTATTCGGCGAATATCTGAAATTTGAGATGTGAAATTGCGGCCGCATATTGCAGCCCTGAATAAGATAGATAGTTCACGTGTTAATCCCCCGCAATGCCGCCAACGTATATAGCGTAAGTGATAAATATCCCCAAGGGCAAGGCATTTAATACCATCGTGTTAAAATGATATAGTTTCTGGGCGGGAGATCCAGGAGCTAGACTTTTGTGAGCTCGGTCGACACAGAAATTGTACTTATAGCGTCAAAAGCGATCCCGAATGTTGAATTAGGCGGCTGAAGAATCAACTTTTCCAGAGATTAGCTGAGTTGAAATCCAGGGAAAGTTCATCTGGAATATTCATTTGGTGCTTTCTAAAAAGCTTTAGAATGCGAAGCTGCATTTGGAATTAAGCTGAAGAGATGAAACTGTTTTAATGCCTTCCCTAGATTATACATACAAGGTTGATTCGAATATAAATTGAACTTCAAGTGTTTCACTATTGACATTCATATTTATATGGGAAATATATATAAGGATTCCATATTTAGACAGTGTGCACAGAGTATACAGCTATATTTTTCTATGCGTGGAAATGTAAAACGACACTTGTATTGAGAATATATATTCACGATTGTTTACCAGGAACGAATTATTAAACACGTGGCTGTTATTGTTGTTACCCGATGGAAGTTAGATGACACATTTTGACATAGAAACGACAGTCAGAGAAGAGCTCTGATAGAAGAGAGAAATTGAATGTTGGTAGCCCGTTTTATATGCTGACAGTTGATGGTGGGACGTCCCAATGAATAGAATAGTATCACTATTCTGTGATATGTTTTTTCCATCGAATGACAATGACAGTTCTTCACAAAAGTTTATATTCCACATTTATAGTTCGTCGATTCATTCATATTGAGAAATTCATATGTATTGATTCGTTTGGACAATGAAATATATCGCTTTTCAGCTGCCATATATGGAGAAAAGTTGAATATCTAAAATAACATCTTGAGGATATCATTATATTCAATATGAAACATTTAGCGCAGTTCCACAAAATTTTTTGATTTCTTGAAATTTGTTCCTGGGTGAACATTTTCAAAGGCTAAACTAAACACTTGTTTTCTCAACCAACATTTTCAAATTCTTTTACATATGTACCAGCTGTAGACACAGATGTGTTTCTGAAAGTGGGGTAGCAACCAAACAAAATTGTCAACCAATCAATATAATTTTGTAAAACTGAGCGAAGTATACTTTATTCGATATATCAAATAATGTTGAATCAAGACATCAGTGAACATTCAATCGAACATATTCACAAATTCAAATGATTCATGCTGTTCTGATAGATAAACTGGCGGTGTCGAAACACATTTCAATGATTCCTGAGTATATGGACTACTGACTTCATTTTTATATTTTCATTTCGCCGCATTGAAATCATGAAAATTCAGTTTTCCTCTCTGAGACATTATGTCTCAGACACCAAACCTCAAATGAGAACCCATAATTGCGATGGTTTTTTGTTGTGAATTCTGTGAACTTCTTGTTTTTTCATATTCAAATTTGTCCTATCATCCAACTTGGTTCTGCTTAGAGCCAGCAAGCAGACTAAACCGTCAACTTCGTGCAGTTTTCCAGATGTGTCAATCCAAATGTAGTCAACTTCAGCTCGCGCTGAGCCATGTTTCTGGTTGGTGTAAGGACAATTATTTGAGTTTGAATGCATCAAAGTGTAATGTTGTTACTTTTACAAGGAAAAGAAACCAAATTGACTGTGATTAAAGCGTCGGTGATCAGGTTCATTCTCGTTCTGATATGGTGAGGGATCTTGGGGTAGTCTTCGACCAGAAGCTTTCCTTTGTCACACACATCACCCAACTAATCTCATCTGCCACGATAATATATCGATTCGTTATGCGTAATGGCAAATATTTCAATAATTCCTCAACATTCAAAGGACTATTTAATACCCTAATCCGTAGCAAGTTGGAGTATGGCAGAATGATCTGGCATTTCATTCACACTTGCTATGAACGCCATCTTGAAGCTATTCAGAGAAACTTCTTGAAATTCTTACTTTGGAGGATAAGGTTTATCCACAGGGATGAGTCAATCATAACTAATTATTGAGTCAATTTAGTTTAATCTCATTGCAGTGCAGGAGAGAAACTTTATCACTTAAATTTTTGTACAAATTACTGCACAATAGTATTGATTGTCCTCCTCACTTGTCCGCCTTGAACTTTCGTGTTCCTAGGCAAAATTCTCGTAATACAGAATTATTCCACCTAAAGACTCCGAGGAGCAACTCTCTAATTCAATCCCCCATTTGGTTTATGGAGTCTACATTCAATAGAGTTGCCAATAATTGTGACATTCACTTTGAGTCCATAGAAGTTATTACCAGGAGTTATGTGAACAAAGAAAATTGACTAAAATAAATTGATTAAGATTGAGTTCTTTGTAATATTTCATTGAATGCTATAATGAAGTCATTAGTTACTATTTTTGTAGATTAGATTGAGCACTTTGTTTTATGTTTTTCATTTTAATTATTGAGTTAGTATTCAAAATTTTCATTATTTTCTGTAATTGGGTGTTGAACCTGTTGAGAATCAAGAACTTATTGTTATTATCAGATTCGATTGGCTCGTGACAGCTTTAAAACTCTGTTAGCTTCACTTCTGGTAGGAGAGAATAATTTTTTCATTTTCATTGAAAGCTAATGATGATCTTAAAACTGTACTTAAACTATATCAGTGTTCTAAAATTCTTGTATTATTTGACATACTTGACTGATCATCCATAATTTCAAGTTCAAATCCATAGATTACTTCTACGTCTGTTATGCTCACATCATAATTCATGTTCGTATGTATGATATATTATTCAAAATTCGCCTCAAGCCAGGAACTCATTCATCTTATCGCAGGATTAACACGGACAGATCTTCCATTCCGTACTCTTAAAATCCGAGGAACAGACACGTACTAATCAGCCTTTCAAAGATTTCCTCCTCCTCTTCCCATGTCACGTAACACTAACGCAAATCTTAGGAGGTTTCGCAGTGAAATTAATCCTAATTTAATTAAATGGGAAAATCCTTTTAGAACAAGGATATTTGATCGAGTATGTGCAAAATCAATTCGATTAATTAGAACTATATGGAAGAGCTGCACTGTTGAATTTCAAGGCTTCATCATAATTGAGATTAAAGAAAACTGTATTTAATAGCAAATATCGTTTGTAGAAAAATGGAGAAAAACTTGGATATCTCATCTAATTGTCAGCCTTCTATTTCTTCCTTGACTTCATCATTCAACAGATTCTGGACTATTTACTTTCCTATGTTCATATTCTTACCTTTACCTTTGGGTTTCTTCCAATCCTGTGTATCGAAGTACTTGATGTTTACTTCATTCGTTCAAAGGTTGCGCTATATTTCAAACTGCACGCACTACCGCTATCACTAATTCGATAAGAAAAAAGCAATGGCAATTGAAGAAATAATTCGTTTAAATTCTTCACTAAACCTCTGAAGAGATATGGTGAACTAGAAATGAATGTAGGATTCTCTTGAATCGGTGTAGATAATCACGGTTTCGTTCCGCGTACACGAAAAATTCACGATCTCAAAACTACAAACGCAAAGCACAAACAACGTTTATTCGTTGTAATACTCTGTACTACAACAAACGCAAGGCTCTGTACTCGGACCTCTACTATTCATATTATTTATAAACGATCTGCCTGCGCAGATGTCCTGATTTTCAGTGACACTATTTGCCGATGATTTATCAGTTGTTGGTTCTGGCAGGACTCCTGAAGAACTTCTGGAAGCATGTGAATGCATTGTGAGGGAAATTGTAAATTGCTCTCGAATACACAATCTGATGGTGAACACTGAAAAAACTGTATGTGTTCATTTTTGTCTGAAGGGCAATGAAATCAGCACCTTGAATGTTAAATATGAAGACAACTATATCATTAACCCAATCAATTAAGTTTTTTGGAATATATGTAAACCGAAATTTGAGATTGACACTCATTGATGTTTTATGTAGAAACTTAAGTAACTCATTTTTTGCAATTAAGAACATTGTATCTAGAAACTGTGTTATAAATGTGTATTACAGTCTTGTACATAGTCAAATAAATTATAATATTCTGCTGTGGGGCTGCTGTACAGAAATGAATAGGGTGCTTATTACACAGAAGCGAATAATTCGATTAATATTCGATATTCATCGACGAACATCTTGTAAACCTATCTTCATTAATAATAACATACTCACCCTACCTTGTTTATATATTTATAGATCTTTACTATATTTTAAAGAAAATGAAGATAGGTCTATTAAATTTAATAGTAATAATGAGTATACAACAAGGGACAGTGATGTGCTACTTACTCATTAGTAAGCATAAAACAGCTAAATTTGAGCACTCGCTCTATTATCAGCGTATTAAAATCTTCAACCATTTACCAAAAAATTTATAACTTGAAGCTCATTTTTTAAGAAGAAGGTTAAGTCATTGATGTTAACAAAGGCATAATATAGTGTGGCAGAGTACTTCGATGCTTCGAATGTAGGCAATGATGTAGGAATCAATTTTTTGTATATTATGTTTCTTTATTTTTGTACAACGAATATCCCTCACCATGTGAAATTGTCTCAAATGTTCAATATTTCTGAGGTAATTTTTTTTCTTCTCTTTTCAAATGAAGTTGTATGTGACTGTGAATATAAACTGAACCAACAATTCTGTTTGAACCAATATTTTTGTTCGAGGGCTGAATGGAAGATTACAGTCAAAACTGAGTATTGTGAGCAATCGTCTCAGTTATAATTATTGTATCAATTTGATGAATGTAATTTTACAATGTGAGTAATGTTTCGCAATAAATTTTATTATTATTATTAATTTTGTTTCAGTTATTTTCAGCTCTGACATCGGTTTCAAAGTTGAATTGCGGAGCTGAACCTAATTATTATTATTATTATTATTATTATTATTATTATTATTATTATTATTATTATTATTATTATTATTATTATTATTATTATTATTATTATTATTATTATTATTATTATTATTATTATTATTATTATTATTATTATTATTATTATTATTATTATTATTATTATTATTATTATTATTATTATTATTATTATTGTTATAATTATTATTATACCGATACATAAAATTTGATACTAAGAATGAGTTTTCATGTTTAAACAAATCAAGTTATCGATTTTCTGCTTCGAGGGTACATGAATATTATCATTCGAAAATAATGTTGAGGAAGCATTATTCTCTTCCCCCGATTTCGTGCTAGTAAAGGAGGTCGTTAGCACGAAACGTCCCATTATTTTACGAAATATTGCAAATCTCGATTCTGATTTCCCAAGAGTCGAAGGAAATTCTGATTGATAAGATCAATTTGCTCCCAATAAAGAAACATCAATGTGGCTTCTCCTTTACATGCAATAAAGCACATCTCTTAACGATGTCAGTTATTCAATAATACTAATAAATGAGCATCTCAACACGATGAATGGGGTCTGGAGTCTTAACTACAAAGTTCAGGAACAACAGAAAAAGTGTAATTGAAATATCTTGTTTTCAAAAGGAAATTGATGGATAATAATAATGATAAATGCTCAAAAAACTTTCAGTTAATTACATATGAAAATATATCATCAACTTTCTGGCTTCTGATAATTTTTCTGATCACCCACGTATATAACCGTTCAATAAATCAGCCATTGCATTACTCGGTTACATGCTTTTATGACGTTCAATTCGTACGTGAATTATGTTACAAGCTGCTTCTAGCTTCGGGAATTTCAATTTTGTGATATACTGTCGATCATTTCCACACTGAATAAAATGGATGCCTGTAATTAATTGATGAATACGGAACTTTGATGTAGTTCAATAGTTTCTTTCTATGGATCTTGCTCTGAACTGAGAGCTATTCTCCATCGTTTTTTGGAAAAGAATAACCTGATTGTAACGTCAACATCTACTCTTATCAGTCCCTACAAATCTAATACTATTAGTTTCTTGGTGTTTGAAGATGAAGTCACTCATTACTGCATAATGCAATTTTTTAACGTAAAAAATCTATCACACTGTCAACTGATCCATCTGAATACATACATCTTATTTACAGCTATTCATCTTTTATTTTAATAGACGTAGTTTTTCGTGCAGTGCTTCCGAAGGATACTAATCATGCAGTGGTTGATAATGAAAAATAGAATAATCGTTACTTGAATCAAATAAAATTATGAGAGTTCTAATTTGACAATGAAGGACGTGATCTGTGAATCGAAAATTCCTGCATTGATTAAGCTGACACTTCATAATTTTTTATCTGTTAATGGTAGTCTTGTAATTGTGGAGGAGTCCAGCTCTCGAATCATATTTCAGGAAGCTTGAGACCAAAATCTAGAACAAAACTATTTTAGTTTTAACGGTCAGATTTTCTGCAGTACTTAAGGTTGGTTAATGGAAAATACCCTTAGTCCCTTATGTGCTGAGATATTCATGGGCAATTTAGAGCATACTTCCCGCGACCATCCATTGAGCCAACGTTTTCTATATTGGTTCAAATATGTTGACGATATTAATTGTTGCTTTACAGTTTCGAAAAGACAACTTCATTCTTTTCAAAATCTCATTAACGCAATACACCCCATAATAAAATTTACATTAGATGAAGAACTTGGCAACTCAATTAATTTATTAGACCTAACAATTAAAAAATTAGACCAAAAACATTCGTTCTCTATTTATCACAAACCATCACATACGAATACAGTAGTTCATAATAGTTCGGTTCACCCAATACAACAAAAAATGTCATCATTCAATAATATGGTTCATAGACTTGTTAACCTGCCGCTTTCGAAGGGGGATTTTAACAAACAGAAAAGCTTAATTGTGCAGATAGCCTCAAACAATGAATACATACCAGAAATAATAAACAATTCAATAAACGAATATAATTGAATATAAACTCAAATTCAAACACTTGAATTTATGATTTACGCTTTATTGACTACATAGCACGACGCGTTTCATCGTTACAAACGACTTCTTCAGATGCTCACAGAATAATCTGTAAGAAATTATTCTGTAAGCATCTGAAGAAGTCGTTTGTAACGACGAAACGCGTCATGCTATGTAGTCAATAAAGTGTAAATCATAAATTCAAGTGTTTGAATTCAAGTTTATATTCAATTATAATGGATTTACATCAAGTAAGCGCCAACACTATCAAAAAATTCAATAAACAAAAAACTTTACAAAAGAGCGGTTTCAGAAGTTTATCCTCTTATTAAATAAAAGTCAATATTTAGTGTTTTAGCATATATGGGGACACCTAGTTTAAATTAAAAATCACTTTTAGTAAGCATTAAGATATTTCGTTTCAGTATTTTTGCTTCTATTCGTTTCTACAGAATGATCTATCATAGGTGTAGGTACAAATATTCGGTTCACCTGTGTACCACCTTCAGCAGTCGAATTCTGTTTCCAAGGCTGAAACTTAAGCGCCTACTTCCTCAATATTTCAATGATTCTGCTCTTTATTCTGCTCATCCGGTGTGTAACAGGGGTCCAATTTTATCACGTCACCATTTCGCATATATTTAAATGATTTCTATGAACTGTATGCATCTGCCTCTTGCTGATGATTTGAGAATATTTGCTATTATAAAATCAATGATCGTCATGATTTCGTCGGAATACAGGTTCCTTAGACGTTATCAATTGCTGATATACCAACAACAGACTGAAACGGAATGAACATTTATCTTTTTCTCGAAAATTGGTTTTAACCTATCACGACGACTATTCATTGGAAGGTCAGATTATAAATCGCTCGGCTGAATTCAGGTATTTAGGGGTTGTCGGCTATAAGCTCTCTTTTTCAGAGCACATAAGTTGGATCACGGCTTCCACATTCAGCAAGTTCGATGATTCTGCCAGACATAAGAGCACATTTCTTAATCAATGCAGAATGAAAACGCTTTACTTTACTTTTTCATCAGTTTAATAGACATTATACTTGCTTGACAATTTTTTTGGAGTGCTATCACGTTTTCCGAGGTCAGAATGGTATTGTAGCGAATGAAAATGGGTTGAATAATATATTATAACTGTTGAGTTTTTTTTTACTCAATCAGACAATAACAGAGTGGAACAATATTCAAAGTATGGCATTATTTTTTATTTAAAGAGCAATAACTTCATATAGGTTGTCAGATTCTCTCCAATTATTTTGAGGAAGTTGATTTTCTTTGAGATTTTAGACGATAGTAATATGTATATCAGTTCTCGAAAAAATGTCCGTAAACTCCATTGAACGAGTGTTGAGCCTATGAAACAACTTTTTTAAGTTTAATTTTCAACTCTCATTGAAGTATTCAATTTCAATTTACTCCATTCAAGCACCATTTTCAAAATCGTTGTTTGTCCAATCGAATCACATCGTTTATTCTCCGAAAAGCTAATATTTATAGAGATCTACAAAATGGCCGTCACGTAAAGTGGATTACTCATGCGAATGCCACCTAATGAATCGATTTGATCAAGTCGATTTGTCTGTGTATAACGTACCGATACACAGCCTGCTAGCAGCATCGTCCAATTTATCTGTCGAAATCAAACTATTGTTCCGACTGTTTCGGATGTAAAGGACATGTTGTCATCAATCTGCCATAACTAAATTCTGTCCTATGACAACTGGATGTTGTTGTGAACGAATTTCGCCGAATCGCAGTAGTCCAATGCAAATGTGACCATCGAACGTAACAAGATTGTTTAGCGTTTGTTTGTACCCACGTCGGTGTTAAATGAACCATCTCTTACTCTAATTGAATTTTGTAGGTGATGGAAATTGAAAGTAAATAACTAGTATGATAATGAATTTTGGCCTACTTCGACAATATATTAAATACTAATAAACATATATTGTAACACAAATTATAAATATTTGAATCGAAATGAAAATCAGGAACAAAATTACAGGCGGAAAAATATAGACAAATTCAATAAATTCCAAGCCAACGAACACATATTCTATAATAATAATACATTTATTTTCATGGATCCATTTCCAATAACGCGGAACAATATGAGAGGATTATAAGAGAACCATCAAGTTATATGGCATAAGACAATGAGTAACTTCCCAAGTATATATAGAGAGACAGAAAGGGCATTTGTTGCATGAAAGCATAAATATATACATACACATATACACACATACAAATGGCTATCGACCTTAGGTCCTGCAAGTATATATACTCATTTCAAAAATAAAATGAAAAAGTAACATCTGATCAATACCATGTACACACCATAAGTGAATAAAAATATTACCATACACCCTTGGGCTGTTCTAAATTGCCTGCCGAAGAATCTCACAGTTTATCAAAATATCACACCGACCACAACACCCAATATATACATTACACATTAAGTTGATAAGAGAGCGTGACGTAACAGTTGATCTAGTGATCCACATAATATGCTTTTTTTTGTCTTGAACCCGATCTCGGTCCGCATATTCAATTTTTCTTGGAAGGAGTAGCGAGTCAATTAAATACTGTTTAATTTCACACAGAAATATCATGGCGAGCGATCACGCCTCATCTTGAATACTTGAATTCTGGAACTATTGACGATGACGGAGTGGTCAAAACTTACGGAAGGATATTGCGTATAAAATCTGAAATAATTGTTTTCGAATACTCTCTACCCTCAAGTCGACGATGGAAAATTCGTACATAAGAGACATAGCGGCAAATTCTGATATACTGCGAATGAAGAAACAATATCGTGGTGGACAACATATATATAATATGTAAAGCAATTAATTTCATATAGTTCCTGAGAAACCAAGTCAAGTGTTTCTTATTCTATGTATTCAACAATGTTTCACCATGAAGTCAGCGAATATTAAATTAACTTCAATAAAATCTCTTCAATTATAAGAGCCCGTTCAAATTTGAATGAATTCTTTCTGAACAATGTTAATATAAATTCATTCTAGCTGTTTGCGTGGACCTTGCATGTGGGAACAAGGAGAAATTGAGTTAACTTGTCATCAAGAACACTATTCCAAGGGCTACGAGCTACGAGCAAACGTAGCCAGTTCTAACGGACTTCTCTCCATGCCTTAGTTTCTCAATTATTAAGGGCAAGCCAGGGGCTATTATCTGAAATTCTATAGGGGATGAACTGGTAAACACATTACTGAATTTCTTAGGAGACAAGTTTGGTTTAGTTGCGAACTCATTAAAAAGCAACTCGATACTCAAGATTTAGATAGATCTGATTTCATCACCTGAAACAACGAATCACTCCATGAACAAACTTTCAATTGATATTGAACTAATGCGACAAAAAGTTCCTCGAAATTGCTGAGTTTTAGACTTCTACGTCGATTAATGAACAAGATTATAAACACTCGTTAAATATTATTATATATCAAATAAGTTTTCATGACTTCCATATCACGGGAAAATTTACATTCATCAGAAATTGCGTGAAAGTCTACTCTTAGTACCCCAAAAAAGGGATGGTCTTGGTTGGAAAGTGAATATTATACAACACACATATTCAGTACAGATATGCAGTGGACCGATATTCAGAAAAATGGACATAGAAATATCCCAAATATACTTCAGAAGAAAGTATCTATAATTTTTTTTTGTGATGTTAGATTGAAATTTTGTAACAGAAAACTCTCGAAGATAAATCAAAGCGAAAAAGTTCCTTTCACACCCTAATTTAGTATAGAAATAAAATTGATTAACTCGTTATGCCTAATCTTGTTTTGAAAAAAAACTGGACATTCTCGAAATATATAAATTAATATATGTATATATATATATATATATATATATATATATATATATATATATATATATATATATATATATATATATATATATATATATATATATATATATATATATATATATATATATATATATATATATATATATATTCATATATAAAATAAGATAAGATGAGATGAATACGTCAGTGGAATTACATTGAATGTACACGTCAAAAAATGGAGCTAAAAACACACAATGAAAATATCATCCATGAAATATTACATTGTGAAAGTACAGAAATATACTTTACAGAAAGACACTATGATAAAACATCGGTTTTAGCGCAGATCATCCTTCAAATATTCACGAGTCGAGCAGTAGTGTCTAACGATGAGAAAATCCTTCAGTTAACGTTTAGAAACTGAAAAAGGAAACCCCTGGAAGTTTCTATGTTTGTTTTTCATGATCAGAAAAGCACCTCGTGTATTTTGCATATCATGGTCGCCTAGTCTTTCTCATTTATCTGAATGAGATTAAAGTCCAAATGAGACTTTGCTAACAAAATACGCTTGTAGGTTTGAATATATGGCAGTGTCATCATTTGTTGATACCTGAAGTTATCCGCACAGTGTTCTCGAAAAGACAATCTGAATAAAGCTCTCGAACATTTTTTCTGCTCAACAAAAAAATCGCTTCAAAGAACCACTCCATAAAAGAGATGACAACATACCAGAGAGTAGTACATTCTCACAAGAGTTTCCAGAAACAGTTCGTCACGAAGCTGCAAAATAACATTATTGCATATATATATATATATATATATATATATATATATATATATATATATATATATATATATATATATATATATATATATATATATATATCCTATATATATATATATATATATATATATATATATATATATATATATATATATATATATATATATATATATAATATAAGGAGTATTGCCATGTGATTTGAATAAGTGATAGATGTGAAAAATATAAGTGTAAAACCAAATGTTGTGAACAAAAAATTTCATCTTACGGTTACTTTGCGAAGATGTACTTGGCCAGACTGTACGTAGCAGTGAAATAGATGGTAAACAAATATTTAAACTTACAGAACTAGATCCTATCGTTAAAATATAACATAAAGAAAACACAGATAAACGTCACTAGAGATCACATAGTGTCAAGTGTAGAACTCTCTGTCAATTGTCACCACAAGTGATAAAAAACAAAACGTCAATCAGAGCTCAGGAATTGTAGCAGGGCTTATCGAATTTTCTTCGAGAGTAGATAAGTAAAGATGCATCTGAGCCTATCAATATCTGTTTTTTTATTAATGATATTGCCATATAAATGCATATGGCACATTCACGAAAAATATTCTTTTCTGGTAGTTACCAGCTAAATCCAGTATTTTAAAATTTTCGAAGTCAAAGTGATGTCACATATTTGCCGCATGGAGGGCCAAGGCACATCTCTCTGGATGGAGTCTCATATAACTTTAATTCTTCGCTTGATGTTCTGCAAAGTTTGACAAATAATGCCTTCAAACGCACTAATGATTTAAAATTTTACCACGAACATGTACACCTCAGACACAAAAGTCGACTGAAAAAACAATTATATTGACAATTACACTCAAAATATCTAAAATTTTTCCTTCAAAAAACAACATATAAAGAGTCGTATATCTACAATACGCTTTGAGAGATAAACGTGTTGTTGTTTTTTGGAATAAAATTTTAGATATTTTGAGTGTAATTGTCAATATAATTGTTATTTCAGTCGACTTTTGTGTCTGAGGTGTACATGTTCGTGGTAAAATTTCGAATCTTTAGTGCATTTGTAGACATTATTTTCATGTTCATTTTTGTTTTATCGATCATATGACAATTTGTATCAATTTGATCATTTTGATGAAGGTTAAAATAATAACCAAAACGTTATTGGAAAAACATTAACATCATTTTGTTTCAATTGAACCAGAAATTTCAAGAAGCGACTTTTTACTATATATATATATTTTTTTTTTCGAAAAGGTTTAATCAACTACATTCATATAAATACAAAAAGAAAAAATATTGAAATCGATATTTATATATGACCGAGTTTTATATATGAAACTATGAAGTTTCATATATAAAATTCTCTATCTGTAAAATTAAGTTTCCGATGTTATACTGAAAGGCATTGCAAGCTTTCTCGCAGAGTACTGGAACTTTGAAACTTCATCACAGCACATAATGTGCTGACCGCGATTTCAATCTAGATATTTGTTAAACACACCAAGATACGGCGCTCTGATAACGAAATTTAATACTACATTAATTTGATGTAATTTTCATTTCAAAGTTTTCGTCTTAATAATTTCTTCTTGTTGTATGTTCCAGATGAAAATATTCATCGCATCAACACAATGTTGCACGTAAATTGTGCAACAAAACGCTAGAGAAAATTGAGTTTCGCTATAAATGAGTTGGATTGGAAATCTAATGTAGTTCAAAATCTCTGCGGAAACGGTTATATTCATAATTTCAATCAGAAACATCAAAAGAAAATGCTCGAGACGAAATTTCATTATGTAAAGGGTAGTTCGCGAGTTTATCCGAGACAAAGACTTCGAATAATTCTGAAGTGTTGTATAAAGCCTTACAAATTTTAATTTAACTAGCGAGTTTTCCATCAAAACGCTTCAATAACGCAATTCGTGAGGAAAACCTCAGTGAAGTATCGATTTTCAACATTTGGTTGAAGTTATATAACTATATCGAGTGAATTCGTGACTAATTGTACATATTACGACCCTGGTGATGTACTGACATCGCATAACTGAAACGAGGAACGGAAGTCAAACGAATGTCTCCAAATCGTATAAATACAACGAAAATTGACTTGCAATATTTCTGACTGAACGTCGAAAAGAACTTTCTGGAGAAGTCGTTTGTAACGATGAAACGCGTCATGCTATGTAGTCAATAAAGTGTAAATCATAAGTTCAAGTGTTTGAATTTAAGTTTATATTCAATTATAATGGATTTACATTAAGTAAACGCCTACACTATCAAATACTCAAGCCTGAATTGTGTACAAATATCCACTCATTATTTTCCATAATTATTATCAAATTTAACTAAGCTACTTCAACGATATCGACATTATTCCAAAACTTCATAATTGTATTGATATGATAAAAATACAGAGATATTAGTCGAGCGTTCTGGAGCTTAAGTTCGAACGATTAACAGCAACGATAAGGGATGGTATTAATAAAAATTTTAAATTTCAAAGGAAATACCTTGACGTTGCGGTTGGAGTCAAAAACAGGTTTTCATTATCTGCAATAGCCGTTGGACCTATATTGAGATGACAGGGATACAAAGTCAGACGCAATGCTAATTATTCGACTTCTGAAACTGACATTCTAATAACTTGGACTTGAAAGATTAATTAAAAAAAGTTGAATCGAGAATTTAATATTAATTCTGTCTAATCTAAAATTGGTTTTTCAGGTTCTGATCATCACAAACCGCTTGGTGAATTTAAATTTCGCGAATCCCATTTCGTTATTATCACGTGACGTGCAGAAAATGAGAATTTTTATAGGATATATAAATATAAAAATATATTTTCTCAAAGAAATGAGGAAACTGATTTTTAAACCACTTAAGATCCACTTACCCAGTAAATTGAACGGAGTTGAAACATTATATCAGATTGGTTAAAACCGAAACATTATAATTTTTAACATTTGTATAATCTTCGAAAAAAGCAGTATATATTCAGGGTTAACTCTTAGTCTGTAAATAACATCATATTATTATAACTTTTGTCGGACGCTTTTATTAGTGAAATCAATAACAATGTTTCAATTTTTTTGGATATAACAAAATATTTTCAGAGCTGTTTGCGTTTTCGAATTTCGAATTTTCCCTGTAAGTGAATATGAAGCAAATTGAAAATTTCAGTTCATGGGAACTTTTGTTAATCGCAGTGAATATATTGACGATCTTAATATTGATAGTCATTTAACATTTAACTTTTTTTATCGAAAGGAATTGCTGCAACTTCTAGGCTAGAAAGCTAAGGAAGCTTCTCAATTATATAAAAACAACACTTCTATTCCCAACAGAAATACATTCAACCAGAAAAGGAAATAACGAATTGTACACAAATAATGAAAAATGAAAGACAAATAAGAAAACCAAACACAAGAATAGAGGATAATCGAAATAAAAGAGAGTATAGAGAATAGAATTGAAATAGCGAAAAAAAAAAATTAATACAACAAACTTAAAATATAATTTTATCTATTACAAAGTTACACGAAGCCAATAGGAGTTAATAGCATATTTTCGATGAAGTCATCGAAAATACAATTGAAATCAATTGTAAAAGTAGCTTGAAGAAACCAAATGATACTAACTCAAATCAAAATATTATATAATGAGTGTCTCAGAATGTTTTTCGTTTTCAGATAATGAATAAAAAACACCAATATCGATTGAAACTCGTATTATTTATTGTTGAAATGACGAGCAGTTCTTGAAGTTCATTTATAAAAAACAACCGTTTGTAAATGCGCACCATTCGCTCCTTCACACTCATTTAACCTGGAGCTGAAGTTTTCAATCACTCGATGGAGCATCGCTCTTGGAATAGAGTTGATTTCTTCAGTGATTGCTTGCTTCGAAACATTCAGGTTGAATGGCAATGTATTGTGAACTTTAGTTCTTAGGCAGCCGCATAGGAAAAAATCAGCAGGCGTTAAATCAGGGCTCCTCGGTGGCCTGTTAATGTATTCCCAGTCTCCTCAGTTTGTTCACCCAATGCTTGATTAAATTGTCACTTGGTACATATTTAAATCTTGTTAAATCAAAATTTGTCCTGTAGAGACGATGAACAACAATGTAGGAATCGTTGTCTTCATAAAATGCGCGCACGCAAAACGCGCGCTGCGGTTGCGTGAAACGATTCATGGCTATTAAACTTAACAAGCCTGCGAAGCGATTGATACCACTCCCCTCTACCTGCTACCAGCGGTTGACCCGTAATGGTCAATTCAAAAACGAAAAACATTCTGAGACACTCTTTATTACATATGTTGACAAAAGAAGTTCATGACACTCCATTCAATTGCGCTGTTTTGAGTGGCATGTCAAAATCAGTGATATCACATGGACCGCAACACCCATCATAAAGATTAGATATACAGTTGAAAGGCGAACGTGACAACATTAGATGTGCTGTAATGGTCATAAAATGTATTATTCCGCCTCAGATCAGGTCTTAATACGCGAATATTCATTTTGCTGAGAGGAAATGGTGAGTCGATCGAATTGTGCACAATTTTGAAGAGAAAGTTAGACCAAACCGTTCACGTATCAACTTCAATAATTCAATTCCCAGACTATCGATTAGGATGTAACAGTCAGAGCCTCTGAAAAGAAATTGCCCATAACATCTGTAGTATATTTACATCAGACATATTCTCTTAACTGCCTCCAAGTCGATAATAGAATTATAGAACAAAGGGGACCAAATTATAGACGCATGTTCTAGTTTACTGCGAATAAGGGAGTGGTACAGCGTTTTAATTGTGCAAATATCAACAAAGCTGCCCCAATTTCTGACCAGATTACCAAGCCTTCTAGAAGTAGATACCGTGATAAAAGTTATGTGTTCAGAGAAGGTAAGTTTACGTCGAAAAGAACCCCCACATCCTCAAACGCAACACATCTATCAATAATTTGACCTTCCAATGTATAGCTAAGGTTAACCGGAGTCAAATTTGGAAAACATGATCAAACCTACATTTACTGATATTTAGTTGAGCCTATTGTTGTTGCACTATAAATTGATATCGTGCAACACAATTTCATGACGTATTCTTGTGCTGAATTTAGGGCGTTATTGAATTAAAAAGAGAGCAAAACATAAATAGATAACACGAGGACTGATACTCTACAAAATTCCTTAACTTACACAAGTAGAGCAATTTTATTTCCACTGTAAAAACCGGTGAAGGGCTCAATTGAAAACTTCGCTACCTATCCCGAAAGTACAAAACAATCCCAAACGAGCGAATCAATTTTTTCAGGTTATCCCTTCAACATGTGCATCTGTATGACGAAACGTGTGGAGTAGCTGCCTTGCTGATTGAAACGATCAAACTGATGAGCACAGAACCAGTCTAGTTCGTAGAAATTCCCTGTTCAACTATTCCGAGTCATAATCAAACTGTGCACTTCAACGTATAATTCAATTTTCCACTGCAATCCCAACTGCACAATTTCTCACTTTGGTGTTGGTGCTATGGCAGATAACAAATGACATGCAATGACAGTCTGTTAATGAAACGATATAATTGTCAAGTATTCACTGTCGTACGTATATCAAATGACCTAGACGTTATGCACTTTCATATTATGATACTCATCAACCACTTGATTTATAAATTCAATGACGTTTCGACTGCAAAGTTTTCGTCAGACTGTATCACAAACTGAAACGTATACTAATCCTATGTCTCCCTACCAATAGGTTCTCTGGAGACATGTCGCATATTTTATGACAAGAAGTTTTATCACAAAAAATAATGTATATTCAACACAAAAATTAATATCCGTTCGAAAAAAAAGTTATGAGAACCATATGTCTGCATTCGAGAAAATATCTCGAGGGTTGTGAATAATGAAAATAAAGTATCTAATTGTTTATTGGAAATAGATACATTTTCAAATGGAGAAATCTCTTTGGGCGTGATGGTTTTTAAACTTCAGTACGTATCAATTCTTTTGTAAATGATAAACAATATTTAAAGTAATCTGGAAAGCATATAATTGAGCTTGTCAATGCAGAAATGTTGATTTGGTGTATTCAATAGTAATATTAATAGTATTATATATATATATATAAAAAAAAATAAAAAAAAAAAAATATAAAAAAAAAATGTGTAGGTTTTCAACGTAAGTTTCTTCTTTCACTTAATTTTAGTTTGCCTGCATTAAATATAAATCTTAGAATAATTATTTTATTGTTAAGATTATCTGAGTAGTTCCAGAAGCTATAAAAGTCTCATAATAGCCGGACGGTATTTCATTGTCGTCTGCAACGTTGTGTTGACTCTTCCCAAATGTTTTGGGTGTATAAAACGTGTACGAAACTGTGTTTCGTGTTTTATATATAATTTTTTATATATCTCTTCAAGTACTTTCATCCTTAACTTGAACTACGCCGTTCTGACGATAGGCAATAACCTTGAAACATATGTAAACGGCTGTTATATAAAAAAAAAATGTGTAGGTTTTCAACGTAAGTTTCTTCTTTTACTTAATATATATATATATATATATATATATATATATATATATATATATATATATATATATATATATATATATATATATATATATATATATATATATATATATATATATATGCTGTGGGGCTGCTCTACAGAAATAAGTAGGGTGTTTATTACACAGAAGTGAATACTTCTATTAATATTCAATATTCATCAACGAACATCTTGAAAACCTATATTCATTAATAATTACAGAATCACCTTTATTTAGATGTTTGTTATATGTCGAAGAAAATGAAGATATGTTGATTGAATTGAATAGTAATCATGAGTATTCAACAAGGAACAGCGATGTGCTCCCTATTCCTATGCATGAAACAGCTGAATTTGAGCACTCTCTCTATTACCAGAGTATCAAAATCTTCAATAATTTACCATTGAATTGGAGAGTACTGAAAGCTCATTTGTTTGAGATCAGAGTTAAATCTCTTCTCTTAACAAAGCCATACTATAGTGTGGCAGAGGACTTCGATGATTCAAATGTACGCAATTATTCATGAATCAAGTTTTTGTTTCATATAATTATATATTTTTTGCCACAAATTTCCTTCACCATGTGAAATTGTCTCAAATGTTCAATATTTCTGGGGTAATTGTTTTCTTTTCTTTTCAAATAAAGTTGAAAGTTATTGTGAGAAAATATTCACCAATATTTTTGTTTGAACCAAATATTTTGTTCTAGGGTGAAACGGATCAAACTCAAAACTTAATTCAGTCCTTTTGTCAGCATTCTCCTTAGTTGTAATTTTTGTATCAATTGAATGAATGTAATTTCACAATGTAAGGAATGTTTCTCAATAAATAAACTTTATATATATATATATATATATATATATATATATATATATATATATATATATATATATATATATATATATATATATTTCCATGTTCTTCTACCATAAAAGGGATCATCTATAGAAAATACATCGAGTTTTTTGCCTCTTTCATCAAAATACTGTCCTTTGAAGCTGATCGAGATCAACAATACAACTTGTTAGTCAACAAACAAGTACCTGATTATACTTATTCACTGAATTGTAAGGTAATGAGATATGTTAGGGATATTTTGGAAACAGAGTTAACGGAGGTATATGTGTATAATTCAATCTTTTTATTTGATGAGTTTATATAATATTCATTGTTTCATTACAAACTTACATTATCAATTATGATGAACAAGATTATCGAAATTTCACTTGTTCATGTATCATATTTATATATGATACATGAACGCATCCATCTTGTAGTCCTGACTTAAGAATATATAAAACTCATGGATTACAGAGCTCTGTAGTAAAATCATCTGTTGTCTACCTTTTAATCAAATGACATATATGCTTTACTGGCAATACTGATAAGCGTAGGATGCGTAATATAACTGAACGTTACACATATTTAGAAGGATATCCAACGGAAAACAAAAGGAAGTTGGAACGATTATGGTCATGTCGTTCTATTTCATCTCCATAATATAAGTTATATTTTTCTGTAGACTATGTGCAAAATGGCGAAGGCGCAGGTTTCCTTTATACGACCTTGTAACATTCACTGAGGTTGAAATATTCCGAATTCCCGCATGACTGATCGGATACAAATCCAAAGAGCGATAGCTCTCAAAGTTATCACATTTCGTTTTACGTCGGAGGAGATTAGTCGCATTGACAGATGGATGAATAACGTTGATATGTCTGTATTGGGACCCTCTTTGATCCAGGTATTCGGTCAACCGAATTGATTTTGGAAAACTAATAGTGGTTCAATATCGTTTCATCAGTAGTAAAAACATGCTTTCTGGAAAGATTGTATGCTACAGGCGAACTACAAAAAGTATTTGCACAGTGTGAAATCTTATTTACATTGAAATATTGAGTTTTTTCTATGAAAACTATCGAGCAACAAATTCTTGAAATTATATCAAAATTAGTTACCTGCAACTGTATCATTAATATATACAACTGTCGCATTCGACACTCAATTCAGCTCTTTTTGTTTCATAGTTAACGTTCCTTCGTTCTTTCTTGTTTTCGATTTGTTATATGACTCACTTTTATTGATTGTGTTAGACAAAGACGAAAAATTGCTTTTAAATGCAAACGTGAAAACAGAGAGCAGTTTCCATTTTTAATAGCTTTTCAGTTCTGGCATTAACTGCCGTAGTTTATTTCGAGCGCTTTACCGTGGTTCTTTGCTGCTGGTGACTCAGCGTGGTTAATACTGTGGTGACATCGTTTTATTGCATTTCATTGAGTTAGGAACTAATTTTGTTTATATACACACACATATATATATATATATATATATATATATATATATATATATATATATATATATATATATATATATATATATATATATATATATACATACATATATATATACATATATATATATATATATAATATATAGAAATATATATATATATATATACATATATATATATATATATATATATATATATATATATATATATATATATATATATATATATATATATATATATATATATATATATATATATATATATATATACATTTATTATTTTGAAAGTTTTTAGCAATAACAGGCTTTTTTGATATGAAAAAGTTTATTTTTGTTGACGTTTCGTTGTTATATTACAACATTGTCAAAACTAATGAATAAAAATTATTATATAAATTGTTATTCATTAGTTTTGACAAAGTTGTAATATAACAACGAAACGTCAACAAATAAGCTTTTTCATATCAAAAAAACCTGTTATTGCTTAAAACTTTCAAAATGAAATATCTTAAACAAGCAATAAATCAATTTCAAGATATATATATATATATATATATATATATATATATATATATATATATATATATATATATATATATATAGGTATAATTTTTACCTCAGAATGAAATTTTAGAATTTGAAGAATTTGGCTTTATATAGGACAAATACGATAACGAAAAAATCAGAAAACGACGAGCAAAGTTCTATACAGAACGACAGAGTCCAGAATACCGAAGAAACTACTCGAATCATGAAAAGTAAATGCGGAACAGAGTGGCTAAAAGAAGATCAAAAAAATCTACAACAGATCTATATAAAAAATCTCGAAGATCACACTGAGTATTATTATAATTATTATCATTATATATAATTATGCACTCGATATTCCATATTATCAAGACAATGTTATGCAATAAATACCTAAAATGTAGCATAAATATATTAGCAAATTTGAGCGGATTATCGGAATTTTACATGAAATAAACTAATTATGAATTCAAATTATTCGATGCAATTTGTGAATAGCGCATGATTCATTGATTTGATTTGATTGAATATTTGAAGTGGAAGAACTAGCGAATACTATATCGAAATTTTCAACGACATATAAAGCTAATAATGAATTATCTATGCAACAGTAACCCGAAAAATGTTTAATTTCATGGCTCAGGTAGTTTGAATAGCTAGAACTATTAATTTACATTTTTAAATAAGACTACTACGAAATGAATGTAATCAGATAATTCGAAGTATGAATCAAAATAGTCGCCGAAAAGCTCAAATATCAATTTGAAAAATGTTACAGAGGAATAGATCTGTTCAGTCGGAAATTTCTTCACTTTATTAAGAGAGAAAATTGCGTCTTCAAAATTCACAATATGCATAAGGAAATAACGAATTTTTGATAGGATTTTATACCAAACGACATGCGCATTGAGCGTGGTTCATTTATCAGATTTGCGCCGCATAGAAGTCGACAATGTTCCACTAATATTAATACCCTTCAATTTTTCATCGACGTATTCAATCGAGCAAATATCAGTCTCGGCGACATAGATGGATTTTATTGGCCCCTTCTTATAAACAGGGATCCATTAGGGTCGTTGACAGAGGTCCGCCGGTGGAATATGAACGTGCCCAATCACCAACCCTCGACAGCCTGTATCGTAGTAGCGCAACATCAATTCGTTTTGAATAATCGCTTTTTTATTGCTCGTTATTTCTCAAATTTATTCGTTAAATTTATATGGATGATTGAATTAGGGTGTAATAGTCATAAATTGTGTGATATCTCGGGAATATCTCTTAACCTTGAGAGAATCGAATGAGTGTTTAACAGCAATGTTGCCGTTCTTAGCAGATTTTCCGGATACTGTAGAAATACCTCTTGCGACTTCTCTCTTTCGATAGGTAATTTTATCCCTCTAAAGGTTGACGATAAACTGGCAACGATAGCTCGAGAAATTTGAGATGTGAAAATTTCTATTGATGTTCGTACAGACAATCATCTCAAATCCTGAAGTCACGAAATTTGTGGTCTTCAAGTAGATCTCATGTCTTATCTTTTACTCTCGGAATTATCTTTCATATAATTGATATGGAATATGATAATAATAATAATAACAATCTTTATTTAAGGCCATCGTTATGCAATTATATAAGTGAAATAAGAGTATTCTAATTTTCAAATCTACCAGGTCAATTTTGTTGCCTAAACAAATGCATTTTCTCACATAGACCGTAGCCTGTGGTCAGTACGAAGAATGTCTTTTCATACTCTCCAATATTTAAATACATATAATTAGAGAAAAATCTTATCAATATGAAAAGCCGATAAGTTATTAATAACAATACCATCAAAATGCGTAACACTATTATATCTTGTTTTACAACCATTTTAGCTTTTAAATGTTCACTAAGTTGATGAATCGTATATCTGTCCTTTGTTTTCATCCAGTTCTTTATGGCAGATTCGAATTTTTAAATGTTTCTATTCCAAATGGCATTTCATTGAAAATTCTTGGTGCAAATAGGAGTAGCTACGGAGACATATGGATTTACTGTATTGCGGAATTGATGAAGATCCTGCTATAGCAGGTATTCACGCTATGTTGAATAAAGTAGCAACTGTCCATCTATTTTTCGTAAAGTTTAGCAGCGATTGAACATACAGCTGGCTTATATCTGGTATATATACCTTTATTTACTAGTTTTAATACTATTTGTTAATATATTTTCTAGAAAAATTAGATGCATTAGTTAATTTAGCAACCACTTTATTGAAAGAAAACAAGTTTCCTAAACACCCCCTCTTAAGTCATTATGGTACATATATATATATATATATATATATATATATATATATATATATATATATATATATATATACTTTCGAGAGTGAATATTGAGAGCGTTTCGAAAAATTGATCAATCTTTCTGAATGATAATAGGAAACAATCGTTCCATCATTATTATGAATCATCAGTCCATATTTAATCTATCAATCAAGAATCGATGACTTTCAAAACGAACAAAGTTCCTATACCAACTTGAGAAATATTCTACAGAGTGAAATATTCACGTAGGCTTCCTCTATCGGCAAAAGGACGTATAAACTCTTCCTAGCGTTCAAGATGCCTACTCATGACAACAAGAGTGCGAGTGGAAGGCTTTGTAGATATTTCATTCGAACACAGCAGAAAATTGTCTGAAATGTGTACAAATAATCCCATGCCTAATCGCTCCAGATCACGCCCAAGCGGTCAAAAGTGTTGCTAATTCAAAGATTCACAGGTCATTCAATACTAGTAAATACTGAGACTCTTAATCGAAATATCGAAATATTTCAAATAAATCTCTCAAGGAGCTGTCTACATAAATATTGTCAACGAGAACGAACCCATCACTTTCGAGAGTGAATATTAAGAGCGTTTCGAAAAATTCATCGATCTTGTTGAATGATAATAGGACACAATTGTTTCATCATTTTTATGAATAATCAGTCCATATTTAATGTATCAATCAAGAATCGATGACTTTCAAAACGAACATAGGTCCTATACCAAATTGAGAGATATTCTACAGGGTAAAATATTCACGTAGGCTACCTCTATCGGCGAAAGGACGTATAAACTCTCCCTAGCGTTCAAGATACGTGAATATTTCACTCTGTAGAATATCTCTTAATTCGGTATAGGACCTATAATCCTTTTGAAAGTCATCGATCCTTGTTTGATAGATTGAATATGGACGGATGATTCATAATAATGATGAAACAATTGTATCCTATTATCATTCAACAAGATCGATGAATTTTTCGGAACGCTCTTAATATTCACTCTCGAAAGTGATGGGTTCGTTCTCGTTGACAACATTTGTGTGGACAGCTCCCTGAGAGTTTCATTTGAAATATTTCGATATTTCGATTGAGAGTCTCAGTATTTACTAGTATTGAATGACCTGTGAATCTTTGAACTATATATATATTTATATATATATATATATATATATATATATATATATATATATATATATATATATATATATATATATATTATATATATATATATATATATATATATATATATATATACATATATATATATATATATATATATATATATATATATATATATATATATATATATATATATATAAAATGTGACCGATTTCAACGTAATGGTTATCATTGCTATCCGTTTTAGAGTAATGATATTCATTAGTCAAATGAGCACGTCCAAATTTCAATACTCAGCTCAAATTTCTGCTGGATTTCAATATCGTTAAACGATTTTTTGTCAGCTGCTAGCGTAAGTGAGTTTCTTCAGTAAAATCATAGACTACGAAGTGAAACTTTTTTTGGGAGCTTGAGATATTCATTAGTGTGAGGAAAACTGAAAATGACGATTCATATTCCATTGAATTATTATAGCCATTAATGTCTGTTAATCTTAGTTCCCAAAAGCGTTTTTGGGGAAAGGAAACTAAAGTCAAAACTCGTCGCATTTATAATAGAAGGTAGTCTCCCAGCAAAAAAGGTTTGCATCTACGCCAGTTCATTTATTCGTAAAATATGAGACCCTGTCGGCACATCTTTGCCAACATAGGAGCCACATAATTATAGAATGTATTTCCGAAAAAGACGAGCCTAAAATCAATGAAAGTACAGCAATTGATAATTTGAATAAACATATATATTCATACATTTATGACGGTTTTCAAAGATTTTCAATCGATTTGTCGGATACTTGATGAAAATCTAAATACATAATTCAAATAAAACTAAGTAGTATTTTGATTTTAGCTGAGTTTATCATCTTCTTCTGATGAAGCCACTGTGTTGGCGAAACAATATTTTTATGCTAGACTAAATCATTAAATTATAGTGAAATTACAAAAACTATTCAGTTCTATTTCAATTATATATTCAAGGTTTATGAATCATCCATTCATAATAGGTCGAAATATAACATTTTCACATCAGGTTGATTGTTATCTGATCACTCAGTGAAACATTTCCAAATATATTGAACACGTGGCTCGGTTTCATGAAAAATTTATTGCTGGAAAAATTATAATAAATATAATTATGATAAAAATTGTTTGAACGATTGTTGAAACATTCCCCATTTTCAAGAGTTAGAATGAAGCAAGGCAGCTAGATTCCTTTAGTTCGCCTAGCTAGTTAGGTGGAGCTAGTTTCAGCTTTTTAATATGTATACATAATCACTTCTGTCTAGCAATAATTCAACAAAATTTTTGTGAAACCAAGCCAAGTTTCAATTATTCATTATATGGAGATTTTTAATTGAACATTCTGTCATTTTTCCTCAGTATGAAGCAGTGATCTTGTTACTAACACTGTCTTACCATATTCGAAAGAGTTGATCTCGTTTTCCAATAGATGGTGCCAAATTGAATAGTTCACTGAATGATTCTCTTATTTTTAGGGAAAACTTTATAGAAACAATTTAGTGCGCGTAGAATCCAATTTATCAACGACTCAGTTTTTCAGATTTACCCCTTTGTGATCATAACTCATTTCGGAATTGACATGAAAGAACCCATAATTTATCAAGATATTTCAATGTATTACGAGAAAATTCTGTTTCCTTCTGAACAACAACGGGCATCTCTTCCACCTTTGGGTTTCTTGTAATAGGTGATTTTTTAGCGTCATTTTTTTTTAAATCGAATAAAATACTCAACTGGCATCACATTTTCAAAATGTTTATTGAAATTGATAACTTTGCCTTTGATATTTACATTTTGAAGATAACTTCATGTAAATGTTGTCCGCGGCTCCGTATCAAATGGTCCATTCAGAAGGTCCAATTTTGCGTCACTTTTTCGAGCATTTCGGACTGTATTCCAGTAATTACGCGTGTTATGTTATCCTGTAAGGCTTCAATCATGTTCGGCTTGTCCACATACACTAACGACTTTACAAAACCCCACAAGAAATAATCCAGAGGCGTCAAATCGCATGATCTTTGCGGTCAATTCACAGGGACATTTCGAGAGATAAGCTGCTCATCAAATTCATCCTTCAGCAAGTCCATTGTTTCACGAGCTGTGTGGCATGTGACACCGTCTTGATGAAGCCACATGTCAACCAAATTCAACTCGGACACCTGGGGTAAAAAAAAGTTGCGTATCATGGCTGGATATCGTTCGCCCTTGACGGTAACGTTTTTTCCAAGGTCGTCTTTGAAGAAAAATGGACTGATGATGCCACCAGTCCATAAACCACACCAAACTGTCGTTTCTTCGGAATGCATCGGTAATTCGTGTATGGCATGTGGCTGCTCATCACTCCAGATGCGACAGTTTTGTTTATACACATATCCGTTAACCCAGAAATGAGCCTCATCGCTGAACACAATTTTTCGATAAAACAACGGATTTTCATTAAGCTGTTTTAAGGCCCATTCACCTAAAATTATACGTTGTGGCAGATCATTCGGCTTCAATTCTTGCAGAAGTTGATTTTTATAGGCTTTTGAACCCAAATCAACACGTAAAATTTACCATGTGTTTGAGTAACACATGCCCAATTGCTGAGAACGGCGACGAGTTGACATTTCACGATCCTCACTAACACTGTACGCTACGTCTGCAATATTGGTTTGATGTCCAACAAAGTACACTTGGTGCAAAATTTGGAAAATAACAGCATGAATTGGTGATTCACCAGGTCGATTATAACGACCATAACATGGTGGTAACAAACGATACACATTTTTCACAGAGCAAGAATTTTGATAGTGAATTTCAACAATTTTCAATCGTTTCTTGTTTGCTAGTTTTTCCATGATAAAATGGCAGAGTATACTGAAAACTTTTCACGTTGACAAATGACACTCAATATTTTATGACACTTTATGAAAATAACGGGTATAACAAAATAACGAATTGTTGTGATCATTGAAAAATGTGAAATTTTCTCGAATCACTCAGTCTCTATGGAAATTTATCAAGTATTTTCAAATAAATCGACGATCAGTAATAGTCGTCAATAATAATCGACGAATATTAATTCCACAGGAAAAGCTAAGCATTCTAAATAATCATTTTATGATATATTTTTCATAACTCTAACACAGCGTTTCGTTTAAATAATATGCACTCTACATGTTATTTCAATTGAAATAAACCTTCCAATATTTTATATTGTAACTTCAGGTTTCGAATGAATTAAAATTTTTTTTCGTAACTTTCGGTCTACTCATAAAAAAGGTTCGTGTATTTTCAGGTTCGTAACAAAATTAAACATCATCCACTCCACGCAAACCCATTCGAAAATTCACGTATTTTCGACGTTATTTACATATTCAGTTGGAATATCCACTGCGAAACCAAACTCACGAAACATCCCACTTTGCACCCGTAAAAAAAATGTTTAATTTTCCTTCAAAGCTCATAACGTCAGGTGAGGCATTAGCGAGACACCAGCCCCGGAGTATAAGGACTTAGTGTCCAGAAACGGGATCAAAAAGCTAATTTAAATATTTATTTTCCGCGAATCCCTCACTCTCGTTTCGAGTGGATTAGACTCGCCGCTTTCGCTCATTCAACATTCAGTACTGAACGTTTAAATTAGTTTTCGTATATCCGAAAATGTCAGAAGCTCGGCCAAGTTGCCAAGAATACACTCGATTGCGAAACTTTTAATCCTGGGGGAAAACATCGAAATTAATGCTACGTAGAAAATTTTGATGCAATTTTAACTAATCGACATAAGTAAAAGTAATAAAACACGTAAAATATATTCAGTACGTATTAAACTATAACAAAGAGAAATGAAAATGTTTGAAACCTTCACTTAAATGTTAAATTTTTTCACCTCTTCCCCAGATAACGATCTTATACAAAAACGATCGAAATTGGACAGTCGCAACGAATTTAAACAACGAAACTCAAAGCTATATAATTAATAAGTCTTAATTTTTTACAGTAAAAAACACACAGTAACTAACATTCAAAAAATATATATACAGTATTAACGCCAAATGATATAATGCAAACGTTTGGAAAATGATTATCGATAAAAGAATTGATTATAATGAATAATAGACAAAGAGGATATAGCTATACAATTTCAAATAACAGCTAATACAATTTCGATATTAAATCAGCTCAGCGTTTAGCTTTTATCAAATATTTTATGTAATTATGAATTTATCGTTTTTCGTTTTAATTGTTTGGGTCAGTTATCTGGGTCATTCCTCATCCAATATATTCCTAATTTATAACGGCTTGAACTCATTTGTCTTGTTCAGGATTTGAACTGACATTTCCTTATTGAGACACCTCTACTCTCTCCACCACTTATGGAGATGACAATACAATATAATATCAATTAGTACCCAAACTCAAAGTAGTTGAATTCCTATCTTAAAATGTTTCATCGAAGTCTTGAAATTCCTGGAATAACTATACCAACCATCACGAGTAGTTCAAAATCGAGCATAGTTCACACAAACTGATATCCATCCAGATGAGTACTTCAACCCGGAGTATTTTACGGTGAATAACCTAGACGGTCCACTCTAGATCAGATAAGTCTTTGAATTTCTGCAGCATTCTCCAGTTCTCAAGGATGCTGCGTATCATTCCGGATTATATCACCTGCGAAACGGAAATTCACCCGGAAATATGGCCTGAATAATTCAATACAATCATAGACGTGGGATTAGGTGGGGAGGAAGGACGTGAATTTTGATATGAGCGTTCAATGAAAAATTCAGTATCTCGCTTAAGTTCGTTCTATTGTATATACACGTATGATGCGTTCCTCATGAATAACAAGGTATACTATTATCTAAAGTGTGTGATCCAACTGACTGAGTGCTGGTATGGGGTGCCGAAGAAGAAGGTTCCCGTCCTATTTGAGGTGAAGATAGTTTTATATAATTTATCATCTGATTTTCGCGTTGAATATATATACACTATATATATATATATATATATATATATATATATATATATATATATATATATATATATATATATAAATTGTAAATATAAGGGTTTTTTTGACCTGAAAGGGACTTATGTACTAATTTTTTTAATGAAGCCAAGCTTTTGAATTTATTCAATGCCCCTTCAGAGCAATCTACAAATGAAGAGCACCGTAAAGTCATAACCTGAAAATTTGAATTGACAATCTCCATACATAAATAGAGTTCATATAACACTAAATCGAAGATCAAATTCTTGTAACCAAATATAGTAAAATTTTATAATACAATTATTAATTGAATGAGTTTTTTAAATTTTTTCAGTTTGTAAGAGATCGTTAACTTTGATTTAATAGAAATAGGTTTTTACACATGGAACTAATTATCATTTCCATGGTTTCAAAGCAACAATTTTATAGTACAAGGTTAACCGAAATTTAATTTGCCTTTTCTTCTTCTTCTCCAGTTTCTGTTAGTTATCAAGCTGGGTCTTCTTATCTGACGTTTTGTTTGTTGGAGTCTTCTGTTATCAAACAATAATGTATAAACAGATACATAAATTGAGCTGTCATATAATATATAATAATAGTTATAATTATAATAAAAAGATAAAGTAACAAACAATATCAGATTATCTGACGTTTTGTTTAGTTGGCGTATAAAATGCTCTACAAAATAAAAATAATTTTAGAATTTTTTAGAGTACTGATATAACATAAGCTGGTAATATTTACACTCTTCTCATAAAGGCACTTTTGTGCTTAGGAAAAAGCAACTATTTCTTTTATGATACATTTGTTATTTTTGCGATGTTATTTTATTTTCTATAAAATATTTCCTACAGTTCAAAATTTTATCCTCTTTTGTGTTCCTCCAATCAAAATTCCCCATAATCCATATCAGATCATCCTGATACTTCTTGGAGAAGAGCATAGTTAGCAGACATGTTCCCATCTTAATTCAGCTAAATATTGTTTCATGGTTATTGGCGTACTCTTGATGATGGTTTTATATAATATTTCAATAAAATTACTTTTTATGTTCTTTTGCGATGTTTGTAAAATTTCTGTGTTTCTAAAGTGTCCCTATGCTCAGCGTTCTTGATGATGGCTAATTTCACTCTGATGTCCCATTTGTAGATCACATTTGATCACTCTTTCTATTTCTACTGTTTCTTCCAACTTGCTCTAAATTGTTGACAGCTTTTTGAAGTTTCCTTCCGCTATTTTTACTTTATGTTTGTGAAGTTTTTTTAGAAGTTTATCTGTTAAATAGTTTATGTTGGGTAGAGAGAAATACTTGTACTTGAGGTGCTTTAGAATCGAAATAACTTTGTCCTGTTTACCATATCATTAAATACAAGTCTGATGAAAACACTCAATAAAGATGACTAGCCCACTCTTATCTTATTTCTAGTGTTATTTGTTCTTCTCTTGTTTCTGAAGTACAAGTTTGTATGTCTTCATTGGGGTCGCTTACTTCACCTTTGGTACATTCACAATTTTTTGTTCGCTTTGCCCATTTCGAACTCTTAGGATACTCTAAAAGCTATTACGGTAACTAAGATTATTCTAAGTTAACATATGATAATAGACTTCTGCAAGAAAAAATTTTTGACCAGTTCCAAGTGCAAAAAATTGCTGACAGTCGAATCTTGAGTATCCGTGTGACATTGACATTATGATCTTATCCTCAGCTAGTTTGAAGGGGAAGTTCAATTGAAACTTTCAAATATGAAAAGAACGCGCCATGAAAACCTCCAAAAAATGCTAAGAGGAGACTTTCGAAGAAATACGCATAAGTTTGAATTACTATTCAACCTGCAGCTTTCGTGAAATTCATTTTATTATCAGCTTTGTCTGCTCAGATTTCGGAAAGATGAACCCACCAGTTTTCATCTGTTTTTTCTTCATCCCTGATGATAATATTGAGTTACGCATATCAATTCATCAATTGTCAGCTCCTTAATTTTGGAGTAAGAATCACCCAATACAGCACACAAATTTGCATATATACACAAACGATAGGAAGAACTAACATTGAGTAATCGGCGTATTCTTCCAAGTACGCTACGCCACTGCATAAACGACCTGAAGGAACTTGACTGATGCCGTTCAAGATGCAATATTTACGATCTACTTACTCTATGACGAAAACTGAGATATGAATATTTTTCTCAGCAAGATTCCATATTCAATTCACAGCTTCACGTTCGGGTATTCCTGAATGCCGAATCGATTATAATAAAGTGTGCTTTGAACTAATATAAAATATAATTTCACTTTCCCGCAACACTTGGTGAGATATTGTTCACAAATTCGAATTAACTGAGGGCATACTGAATTCCACAAAAATTGTTGTATACACTCGACATGTTTCAGATTATTTAATCATCATCATGAGTTCAATACAAAAAAAACCGGAAGTAAATAATCCAACTATTGATACAAATGGCTTCAGAATTTTGTACAGATAACATTTTCTTTACAACCGGGATTTCGCGTGAATAAATTTTTTTCTAGATATTCGATGAAACTCGAAATCTTAGAATTTTCTCAATGATCAATTTGATGAGTATGAAGAAAATGATCAAAGTATTATAGAAGAATTTTACTGAATATGCAAGTGGGTATGCATAGAACACGTTAGAAAAATTGAAGCTTCGGAATGAAATGGAAGAAAATTTAAGTTACTTCAATTAAAAATTGTAGAAATTATTATAAGTTTATATTGTTGATTGTTACGTTTAGGATAAGATGTATTGAGTTCCTCGGAATAGTTTACTAGACAAGTAATTTAGTAATTTCCAATCAACAAAATAATGTTATTTAAAAATCTATTCCAATGAAGATCAAAAGTGGTATAGGTACTTAAGATTGTTTCCACAAACTTCCACATCTAAAAAAATTATTGAAAAACCCAATATTGCTTTTTTGTGAAAAGGTGGAAGTCCAAGTAAGATTTTCTGTTCGTTAAAAATAAAACAAAGCATATCAACAAAGTTTTGAATAGATGAAACGATTCAGTTTTCGATATAAAATTACTTCGCTTAAATTATTCGCAAAAATTATCAAGT
Source organism: Henosepilachna vigintioctopunctata (assembly GCA_030704895.1). Taxonomy (NCBI): domain Eukaryota; kingdom Metazoa; phylum Arthropoda; class Insecta; order Coleoptera; family Coccinellidae; genus Henosepilachna; species Henosepilachna vigintioctopunctata. The sequence goes on along the minus strand of JARQZJ010000095.1, from coordinate 5,674,701 downwards.
AAAGATATTTACTTCCAGAAAAACTTCGAGAATTTATGATGAAGGAGAAGGATGCAAAGAAAATCATATATAATGGATTTACTTTACCATATATTCAGTAAATTCAATAGTAAGAATAATGGAAAATTATATTTATACAATTTGTTCATAATTATAACATTATTCAGATGAAGATGTAAGAATCTTTTTTGATTTCTTTTTTCTTTCAGGCCCAAGATCACTTCTCCTTTTAGCTTCACTTACTGCAGCACAAGAGGCGGTTACAAAAGTGTTTTGTAACTTAGTTTTCTTAATTTCTCTATATTGTTTGGCTACATCTTCTGATAATTTAGATATTCTGATCATCAATGGTGCTCGATAAACACAACCCATAAACTCGATTTTCGCAAAGGCTATAGCTAGTGCTACCAAATAGTCTTCAGAGAATTCACCTTTATGTATACACATAAACTCTTTTCTCAACAACCAATGTTGTTCAGGTTCAGTATCATCCCTATAATCATCGACATCCCAATCTGCAGGATAACATTGTCCCATTGTGATTTTATATCGCGAATTGTGTTATTAGAAACGAGTACTATAGAATTTTAACTTTTGCCTGAAAGAGCTAAATGTATATTTAACCCTGAATCACAAAACCAATTCTGTTATGACGGACCAATTTCGTATATTCTCTTCTGGAATATTCGAGAAACGATGTCAAATTATGTGACTTTCATTCACTTTGTTACTTCATATGTCAGGGAGAAAGTAGATTGAATAAATAACGACATTTACACCTCAGAGAAATGAATTGGGAGTCTCCAACAATTGAATACGACTAGAAATAAACTGCATCGGAAAAATTGAAAGTACAAAACGAAAAATATTTTGGGTGGTGTTACTCACATGAGTCGAACTAAGAGAAACATTCGTACAGAACTGAATTCACCGAATGAAACGAAGCAAACCGAATAAAAAGCGGTGACGATTTTGTCAAAAAACGCCAAGAATTTATACCATAACAATCGACTGAGAAAGTTTCCTAGTGCTTTCCCCATAATTGAGGCAATATTATGAATACATTGCAAGGTGGCAAATCAGATATAAATCTCCTGATATTGATTTGACAATTTGATAGAAATGTACACGATATATAAATTCTTATATGGAATTAAATCTTATGTTGTTAGAATGTAGAGTTGATTTTAGTTGTCAGTTTTATTCCACTAGCAGTTTAATGCGGGAACAAATAACATAGAATGAATTTCCGTTTAATTATCTCGATGTTCGTTTGCGGTCAAATAAATCTTGAAATCATAAAAGAAATTCAACGAAACTTTCAGAATAGCTTGAGCATATATAGGCAACTATTTCCCATTTCCAACATAGTAACTACGGCTTCAAAATCCGAATTACAAAGATTCATGTCGAATAAAATGCAGTGTACAGGCATAATCAAACAACGAGACCTCAGAATTAGATTCCTGGTTAAGTGCATCTAATAAATAAGATGCTTTTCTTTGTGCTAGGATAGTAGAGATTGTGCTTAGTCCGTATTTACATCGAGAACAGGAAGATATAGAAGAGAACCGAACTAATTGAGAAGACAAATTGGGGTGTTTATACAGTTTGACCGACTGAATTGTTTTTTGGCGAGTCGGATTCTGTGCAATTAGAGAGCATAAAAAGACTATCGGGAGAGATTTTACTTCGGTACCATTCCGTTAATGCAGTCATATAAATGACTGTACGGTTAATAATTCTGAACGAGTATGAGCATCCTGAGGAAACCTCGATTTGCATACATATGCATGAATTCTACATCGAAAAATATGAAAATTGTAGAGAATTTTTCATCTTTTCTACATTTCTATATCTTCTTCAGTAATGAATATTAATTGACTACTTTTATTGAAGAAGTATTTGAATTACATTATAAATACTGTAAGACTTTCAATCGTTGTGACCCTATTCACTGCCACGAATATTGTTTGAGATCGCACGAATGAATCAGGAATTTTCGTTCATTATCACCAGTGTGAGTTAGGTTTTCTAGGTTGGCAGCACTGGTTGGTAATGGCATCCAAACGCCATCTTTCAAAATGAAAAGTTTTCACTATACACTGGCCTTTCATAGTGGAAACACTAACAAACGAGCAACGATTGCAAATTGTTGAAATTTACTATCAAAATTCCGGCTCTGTGAAAAATGTGTATCGTTTGTTACGACCATATTATGATAGAGACCAATCGACCTGGTGAATCAACAATTCGTGCTGTTGTCACCAAATTTCGCACCAAGTTTATTTTTTTGGACACTAAACCATTGTGTCGCATGCGTAGAGTGCGTACTGAAGAGAATATTGCAGCCGTAGGGTACAGTGTTAATGAGGATCGTGAAATGTCAATTCGTCGCCGTTCTCAGCAATTGGACATGTGTTACTCAATCATATGGAAAATTTAAAGTGTTGATTTGGGTTTGAAAGCCTATAAAATTCAACTTCTTCAAGCCGAAAGTCCTACCACAACGTATAACTTTTGACGAATGGGCTTTAGAACAGCTTAATGAAAATCCGCTGTTTTATTGACAAATTGTGTTCAGCGATGAGGCTCATTTCTGGCTTAAAGGATATGTAAATAAACAAAACTGTCGCATCTGGAGTGATGAACAGCCACATGCCATACAAGAATTACCGATGCATTCCGAAAAAACGTCATTTTGGTGTGGTTTATGGGCTGGTGGCATGATCGGTCCATTTTTCTTCAAAGACGACCGTGGAAGAAACGTAACCGTCAACGGCAAACGATATCGAGCCATGATAGGCAAATGTTCTTGTCCCAGTTGGATGAGTTGAATTTGGTTGACATGTGGTTTCATCAAGACGGTGCCACATGCAACACAGCTCGTGAAAATGGACATGTTGATGGATGAATTTGGTAAGCAGCTTATCTCTTGAAATGTCCCTGTGAATTAGCCACCAAGGTCATGCGATTTGACGCCTATGGATTATTTTTTGTGAGGTTATGTAAAGTCGTTAGTCTATGTGGAAAAGCCGAACACCATTGAAGCCTTACAGGATAACCTAACACGCGTAATTCGTGGGATACAGGCCGAAATGCTCGAAAAAGTGACGCCACATTGGACCTTCCGAACGGATTAAATTGAGTGTGTTATTCGATTAAAAAAAACTACGTTCAAAAAATCACCCATATGATGCAATAAAGACAACTTCAATGACAAGCGTACAAACGAATCAAAAAGAGTCATTTCAGAGCCGACAATAGACGTAGATCACAGAATATTGAGAATCAAGAAATTCATTCAAACGTTTATTTGAATGGAATATATTAAGAAATTTGATTTACACCTGAAACTCAAGTGTTTGAATAATTTTGTATGCTATTTCAATGAATTTGCACCAAGTATATGCCAATACCGTTTAACATTTTTAATATTATGAAAGTCTTGTTGAAAACAAAACTATATCTAGCTATCGATATGTAAGGCCAGTACATCTTTTCTGAGGTATTGCCCTATTAACCTACCAGATTTCCATGCGAGTTTGAAGAAATAAGCTATACATGAAGAGTCTTCTTGAAGAGACAAAAAGATATATGTGGAAAAGGTCGACTTTTATGGAGGCAATGCACTGGTAAGAATATCGAAATATTTTTGTATTGAAGAAAATTAAAGCCATCATTCGTAATTTTTTCTCACTTTTCTGCTACATGGATGTTATGAGTCCCTGTAAATTCTTCATTCTATCGTGAAGAATTGTGATTCATTACCAGTCAAGTATAACTGCCCATCCACTTCGAGCATGAGGTGCTCGTGTAAGCAAAAATCCTGAATTCTGACAAAACCTGACACAGATTTCTGTGTTCGCAGTGAAATTCGAACTAGTTCAAAACTGATCCATAACCAGTGAAAGCAATTGCATTGTTCACATTCCAGGAACGCCTGCTTCGATTTTGAATATATTCGTACCAGGATACAAATCTGTTCAGATATCAATACTCAATTTCATCGAGTGAGTTGAAATTTTGTGGAGAATTTTCTGTCAGTGATGCTCTTCTTCAGAAGAATGTTGATTCATTTTCAAGATGCAAAGACGTGGAAAGAATCGTTGATTTGATTAAAGTAACCAAGAATGAACGAAATATTGATAGAACTTCTAACAAATATGATAAAGGGAGGTACTTGATACATTTCCGTTTTGGTATGAAGACAACTGCTGAGTTAGCTGAACGATCTCAATACATCGAAAACATCAACTATAAGAAAGGGGACTCCTCGATAGTATCTGGACATATGAATAATTAAATGAGAGATAATAATGAGAACTTGTCTAAAAATCACTAACTGAACAATTATTTATTCGACTAATTTCGCCTTTTACGGCATTATCAAGATTGCCGTAAATTATCATACTTGATAATGACGTAAAAGGCGAAACTAGTCGAATAAAGAATTTTTCAGTCAGTGATTTTCAGACAAGTATTTCTTATTACCTCTCATTTAAATATGAACTATCGCAGAGTTGATTCATCGTCCATTGAATTTATATATAAATAATTATTCGAACTTCAGTTTATATATCCTCATTTTTTTGAGTTACAATCATGTTATCACAGTTGCAGTTCAACATTAGAAATTCAAATAATGATGGATCAAATCTCCTGTTCTGAATTACTTCCAGTACTGTGTAAAAACAGTTACAATTAAAATGAAATTATGAAATAATTTGAATCTATAGCTGATCTAATGGTGCTGTTAATCTACTAGCAGTTTCTTTCGAAATTACAATTGCTTTCCGTAACAGACGATTCTTTCCTCAAAACGAAAAATTTTCTTGAAATTTTAGTAACATAGAAATGAATTTGATATTTGATAGATTTCTTAGAGCCGAGGACAAATAAAAAGCTTTTCAGGAGATTCTTGAGTTCTGGGTAGATTCGAGATAGCTCATTAGCATAAAATCATCTGGTTATTGATTTGTGTATAATCAGTAGGTACCTAATGTGTATATAACCACCTGTAAGAATTTCAATTCTATCCACAACCGTTAACGTTTCGTTCAGGATCGGAGTACACAGCCTGCAAGTGCTGAGGACCGATTTTCATCCAACACAAATCTCCGTGTCGGAATGAACCGCCTACAGATAGAAAAACAGCATGTGTAGGAAAATAATACTCTACAACTGCCAATCCATTGATACCGGAATAGAATAAAATTGAGACGATTGTAGGATATCTAAACAAATTGATCCACAGGTACATCCCTTTAAACCGTAGCGCAAATAAAATGTAAAAGGACGCTCCGAGTGGTTTTTCCAGAGTGGAGCCCAAAGCGGAAGGCAAAAACGCGTCCGGAATAATATATTGAGTACTTACCGGAGGTTACACCGCCCGTTAAGCCCAGAAGCAGAAGGATCCACATTGTTTCCCGCCAGACGCAACGGAATCCAGGATGACAATGGACTTGCGAGTTTTTCAACCTGAAATTGAATTCGAAATGAGGATTTCGGGCTTCAGTAAGTTTCTTTAGAAACGGTCACAAAATTAAATCAGTCCTACTGATTTATCATGTTAGTGATACACGTATATCGATGACTATACACAGGAAACACATCATTTTGATTTATTAATTCTAACTTTGGTGCATATAGTGATGTATATAATTTTTTTCGAATATTTTCAACAATAACAGCCTTTTTGTTGGAAAAATATTTTTTTCAGGTGATCTTCCGTTGGTAATTGACACTTCATAAAAACTATACAATTTGCAACTAAACGTCAACTGAAATGAAAAACTTCAATTGAGAAACCCTGTTATTACTGAAAATATTGGAAGATTTATACATAATCAACAGTCAATAGCACCTTATAGAAAATGTATATGAATTGCTTATTATAGTAACAATGCCTCAGGTCTGTCTCTTGTAATGTTTCATCCTCCTGATGCAGAACCTAATATACGATCGAAATATAGTTGGTGGGGTCTCTTCTTCGTCGAGAACCCACTCTCCTATTCAGTAGTTCCGAATAAACCGCATATTCCTACTATATATATATATATATATATATATATATATATATATATATATATATATATATATATATATATATATATATATATATTTCTTGAAATTGATTTATTGCCTGTTTGAGGTATTTATTTTGAAAGTTTTTAGCATTAACAGGCTTTTTAATATGAAAAAAATTATTTCTGTTGACGTTTCGTTGTTATATTACAACTTTGTCAAAACTAATGAATAATTGAATTTATGAGTTACTATGGATATCAAATGTCAAACTTAATTTTTTGAAAAATCAAATTAGTTTTTTTGTATATTCACTTATTGATTTTCATTAATATATATATATATATATATATATATATATATATATATATATATATATATATTAATATAAATATTATATTAATATATTATATATATATATAATATATTCATAAAAATATTTGATATTTTTAGCGATAACTCATGTGATGCAAAAATCTTTATTTTCGTTTCGTTGAACATCACAACTTTGCCAAAACTAATGAATAATTACAGAATAATATATCTGACTCAGCATTCGCTTCTGAAGCTTAGTCTCCTTCACGATAATTAAACCTCTGAAAGACTCCTGGTAAGCCAGAATTTAGGTAAGATTTGAATGAGTGTGATATATGTTTCAGAATTGAATTTTTCAGAAATATTCCTCTGTATATAAAGACGAATTTTTCAGAAAAATTACGTTTGACGTTTTGATATCCATAGTAATTTATTGAATTGAATTATTCATTTGTTTCGACAAAGTTGTTATCAACAACAAAATTTCAAAAATGAAGATTTTGCATAAAAAACTGCGCGTTTATACTGAAATTATTTCAAACGTAACTGTAGCAAAATATCTATGAAGCCTGCTATTGCTGGGCATATCTTGGAAGGAACACAAATTCAATAGGCAGAGAAATCACACAGAAGAATATGTAAATTTATAATATTTTCAGCAATAGCAGGATATGTTCAATGTGAAAAGTTTTATTTTTGTTGACATTTCATTGTACATAAATCACAACCTCGTCAAACTAATCAAGATTTGACGAATATTTTTGTGAAGGTTTCTTGGGAATGAGCACAGTTCAAAATTGATGGAGTAATTATTTATTCGACATATGTTTCGGCTCTAGGCCTTTTTCAAGAATATTTTAGGTTCATTGTTGGTTGGAAATTGACTTCAATTTCACAAATTTTTCGTAAAACTGAATAGTGCGAGAATTATGGTCTATGGGTAACATCTGTAGGTTCGTTTGTTTAGGACATGCGCATCTTCCGATGAATTCTTATCTTTGGTTTCATGGGCGTGCAGTTCTTGGATTTTAAATGTTATTTTATGAGATTATAGTATATTTTAGATGAACTATTTTTATCTGTTTTATCGTTTATGGCATTTTTTTCTTTTTTAATGTGAATTATTTCCAATATAGTTCTAGATTTATAGTTGTTTTCTTTGTTCAATATTCTATAATTTTGAAAATCAAATGTATGATTTTTTTCTTGTTCGTGTTTTTTTAAAGCCGTGTTGTTTTTGGAGTATTTATTACCGTTTATTCTTTCTTTTATGTATTGTGATGTTTGGCCGATGTATACTTTAGGGAAATTTGAACAGTTGATTTGGTATATGCAATTTGATGTTTTGTTTGTGGGAATATTTGTTTTGAGTTTTGTGTATATGTGTTGTAAATTATTTTTATTTTTATGAGCTATTTTAATGTTGAATTTTTTTAAAGTTATTGTTCAATTTTTCTGATAAGTGTTGAACATATGGCATAACTATGTAATTTTATTTATTTTTTTCGGTTTTTGTTTTGTTTATTGTGTTGTACATAATGTGAATTTTATCATTGAATATTTTTTCTATATATATCAATTTTAAACTGTGCTCATTCCCAAGAAACCTTCACACTTATGTTATTAAGCAAAGCACAAGAAAACTAAACGAATTATATATATATATATATATATATATATATATATATATATATATATATATATATATATATATATATATATATATATATATATTATATATGCCCATTCGCACAAGTCTACATAATGAAATACTCCTCAATAGCAAAGTTACTACGAAATGTAATGAACAAGGGGCCAATGCGGTAGAAGAAAAACGGATGAAAAGAGGTCCAAAATCATCTGCAACTTATCAATAAAGAAAATCAAGAAGATTGCGTAGTGCCACAATAAAATCAGACGTGTAAGAAAACATCGCGATAACATAGAAAAATTAATGGAAGGAGGATAATTCCAAGAAGAGAGATTTTGGGATTAAACAAAACAAAGTCTCAAAAATTATGATTTTGAAGTCAATAGTTCCCTATGAGAAGAGTAGTCGCTACAAACCAAGTAAAAATTTTACTGTCACTCTCAAAGCATTTTCTTCACATATGAATCGAGATTGAATTCAAGGGAGAAATTTCTTCTCGTATATAAAAACAAAATTGTTCACCTCGATATATCTACTCACAAAAGATAATCACTAGAGATTAATAAACAATGAACCCTTCAACAAACATAAATGAAAATTTCCGAAACGGAGCTTTTAATATTATTAACCTTGAACAAACTCGTCGTCAAAGCGCCCGAATCTACATCGAACTAGCTCAAACAACGAGAGTAGCGTGCAAACTGTCGTGCCAGCATCTAGTCGCATGGGCATTTAAATAAATGCAAATGTTTTATCCTACCGAAGAGGAAGACTAATTCAATCCGACGAAATCCCGCCGAGCCATGAATACATGTTATTTTCTCGAAAGAAGAAGCGGTCTCGGGAAAATTTTACGTCGTCTCAGCGTCAACAATGACAAATAGACTCGTTCCTTTGTACGGCTCCTTATAAAATTCGCTATCGCTTTCTCGTAAATGAAGATGTTGGAATGCGAATATCTTCGCGTTATTTACCGCCAGAGGGTGCGCATAACTTACGCGGTATATACGGAAACAGAATTAAATGCTATACATCAAGCTTATTCTTCGTTTTATACTTTGAAGTGAAATAATACGTAGGAGTGAGGAAAAAATTGTTTTTTCGCTGTGAAGAATGGGTTGACGTATCGGAGCGTCGTAGATGTTGAATGAATTCAATTTTCTGAGTTGTTATCTCCATGAAGTGGAAATGAATATTTGGGATATGCTGGTTTGAAAAAGTGCTGTTATCTTAGAGCATTTCGAAGTGTTTTTTACTTCCTCTTTCCATTCAACTTTTATGATCAACTCATATCTATTAATTTGAATCTTTCATTAAAACTTATATGAATCGGAATGACATACTTTTTATATGGGTGATTTTTGAGCGTAGTTTTTTGAATCGAATAAAACACTCAATTTGCATCAAATATTCAAAATTATTATTGAATTTACGACTTGGTCTTTGCCATGTACATTTTAAAGATAACTTCATGTAAATGTTGTCCGCGGCTTCGTATCGAATGGTCCATTGGGATGGTCCAATTTTGCGTCACTTTTTCGAGCATTTCGGCCTGTATCCCACGAATTACGCGTGGTATTGAAGTCTGTAAGGCTTCAATCGTGTTCGGCTTGTTCACATACACTAACGCCTTTATATAAGCCCACAAGAAATAATCCAAAGGTGTCAAATCGCATGATCTTGGCGGCCAATTCACAGGGTCATTTCGAGAGATCAGCTGCTCTCCAAATTCATCTTTCAACGTGTCCATTGTTTCACGAGCTGTGTGGCATATGGCAGCGTCTTAATGAAACCACATGTCAACCAAGTTCAACTCGGCCAACTGGGGCAGAAAAAAAATTGCGTGATATCGTTCGCCGTTGACGGTAACGTTTCTTTCACGGTCGTCTTTGAAGAATAATGAACCGATGATGCCACCAGCCCATAAACCACATCAAACTGTCGTTTTTTCGGAATGAACCCGTAATTCTTGTATGGCATATAGCTATTCATCACTATGCGACAGTTTTTTTATATTCATATCGGTTGAGCCAGAAATGAGCCTCATCGCTGAACACAATTTTTCGATACAACATTTCGATACAACGAAACAGCGCATTTTCATTAAGCTGTTCTAAGGCCCATTTACCAAAAATTATACGTTGTGGTAGGTCATTCGGCTTCAATTCTGGCGGAAATTGAATATTATAGGCCTTCAAACCCAAATCAACACGTAACATTTTTCATGTGGTTGAGTATCACATGCCCAATTGCTGAGAACGGCGACGAAATGACATTTCACGATCCTCATTTACACTGTACGCTACGGCTGCAATATTCTCTTCAGTACGCACTGTACGCATGCGAGATAATGTTTTAATGTCCAACAAAGTAAACTTGGTGCGACATTCGGTGATAACAGCACGAATTGTTGATTTACCAAGTCGATTATGACGACCATAATATGGTCGTAACAAACGATACACTTTTTTCAGAGAGCATAAATTTTGATAGTGAATTTCAAGAATTTGCAATAGTTGCTCGATTGTGAATCTTTGCCCGATGGAATGGCAGAGTATACTGAAAACTTTTCACTTTGACAGATGACGTTTGGAAGCCATTACCAACCAGTGCCGCCAACCTGAAAAACTCAACTCTTAAATAATCACCCGTTATAAATTTCAAAAGTATTTTCATGTTGAATATTTCCAGTATTTTGCATTTGAGAAGAATATAAAGAAACGTTTATTATTTTTTCAAAATGGTTTCTAATTATTTCGATATTTCTCTTACGATCGTTCGCTTGTTCAAATCAGTGTCAGAAAAATTGGTGGGGGTATAGAATTGAAAAAAATGACAAGAATGAAGACATAACTCAATGAGAGTCAACCTATATTTGCGTACTTCTATTAGTTTGTTTCAATGGCATATAATAAAAAAAGGTATGATATGTTGTCCAATAAGAGTTTCCAGAGAGAAAAAATATGGATAAAGAAGAACAAGGCTCCGTTTTCATAACCTAACTGTCACTCCACGAAACTATTCTGTTATATCATAAAACTGATAGAGTATTAAATCACATAAACTCAAAAGCTGAGTTAATACTGAAGTTAACTCAGCATTTGATAAGGAAGTAGTACTTCGAAACGTCGTCGTGCGTATTTTATATTAAACTTTGAGAAAATTTTGAATATTGTTTCATTATGGATATCAATCTTCTCAAAGTATGGACCTCATCTACCATCAATATAATATTTGCATTGATTTCTGTTGTATCTTTTATTATTACACGATGATTTTCAATTGAAATTGTCACTATACTTTTTTCTTGAAAAAATTCGTTTCTATCAAATATCTAGCATCACTTTGTACGCTTCAATTTGATGTGATATAAAGTTCTTGCAAGAATATGAATGTATAAAACATTATCCATCCAAAATCTTCAACCCTTCACCGAAATAAATAATTCTATAACTTAATTCTGACATACATTTCGCCAACTTTATGCAAACTATATTATCTGAACGAGCATTCAAATGCGCCGTTTCATTTATATTCGACTGTTAAATTAGAATTCCAGATGAGGAAGCCGTTGATAAAACGCAATTCGCCGGGTCGTTGAAAAAGTTGAATGGTGACACGCTCTTGTTCCTCTATCAGCATTCGACGAACCAAATTGCACTACTGTTTTCGGATGAAATGAAAAACCCCCAGGGTATTTATTGTTTTCCAAAGCGGCTTACGCTATCGTTGGTTACCATGATATCGCTTTCGAAAAACGGCTCAACTAGAAGACTTATGGGGAATTTCGAGATATTCAAATTTATTACCGATCTTTCCTAATTCTTCAGTAAGAAAAAAAAGAATTAGAACGTATTGGAGAGTATAAACTTCACTGCTAGATCCTACAGTTTTTCTGTACTCTTACTTTTGTTTTCAGATCAATATTCTGCAAAATAACTTTTGATATAGCTCTTTAAACATAAAAGTAAGAACATCGAATCATTTCAAAAAATTGATTTGATTGCACTTTGCCTATGTTACAATGAAACGATTCATTCACTATATAGCATGACGCGTTTCGTCGTTACAAACGACTTCTTCAGATGCTTACAGAATAATAACAACATTTTGAAAAACACATGTATAAATATCAGGGAATTTGGGATTCTATGACTTTGGGTATTACCTAAGATATTCCATTCTTACTTGAGAAGGATTGACAAGGGTGTATTGTTCAATTCGATCTGTTCATTAAGCAAATTTCCAGAATTTTCGAGCCGATTTATTTCCACTATTTCCCAATAATCTAATTGACTACTTCTCTCTATATTGTGTGAAATTTTGAAATTCGCGTCAAAAGTATGGTTTTCTGTTAAAAAATAGTTAGCATAATTCTAATCACTTTCATTATGCGCGAAGCTATATTTATGTTCCTGTATTATAGTACCGAAATTTCTACTAGTTTTACAATTGGTAAACACCTGATTTGTCTCTTCTTTTATTTTGTTTTTATTGTGCTTAATGTGTCTCGATAAATTATTGTTCGTTTTCAATGAAATATTAAAATTATGTTTTCTTAAAAAGGTTTTGACTGACTGGCGGTTCTCCAAAATAAGTTAAAGTATTATATTTGTGATTTCTATCCAACTGATAAGGAAATACTATCGTAAAGCTTTCCGATAGAGTTTTTTGTCAAGAATTTTGGACACTAGTTCGCTTTCATAATTATTATTAACCGCAATCTGTTTCATGATGTTCAGTTCTATTGAAATTTTCTTCTGATAAAGGTATATTAATTAATCTGTGTATCATACTTTGAAACGCTGCCATTTTATGTGGATATGGGTGGCATGAGGAGTTGTGTATTAGCTTTTTGGCAAAAAAACAAATTGAATTTTACTACATATAAACGATTTTTCGACTGAATACAGTAGAAAAACAGGCAGAGTGTATAGTTGCAATTTGCCACAAAAACTGCCTTGCCACGAAACTGCCAGTTGCAAGTTGTTGTGAGGATGAGTATTTGAGTTTTGAAAGTAGCAAAGTGTAATATCGTCTCTTTCACAAGACGAAGAGACCGAATTGAGTGTGATTGAGTCAGTGGTTAGGTTTTTCTCGTTCTGATAAGATGAGAAATCTTGGTATAGTATTTAATCAGAAGCTTTTCCTCATTCCACACATCACTCAACTTATTTCATCTGCCTCGAAAATATATGGATTCATTTGACGCAATGGCAAATATTTCAATAATTCCCCAACATTTATAGGACCATTTAATGCCCTAATCCGTAGCAAGTTGGACAATGGCAGCATGACCTGGCATCCTATTTAAACATGCTATCATCGCTCTATTGAGTCCACTCAGAGAAGATTCTCGAAATTCTTAGTTTGGAGGGAGGATACAGTTTACCAACAGAAAGGAGTCAATAATGACGAATTATTGAATCGATTTAGTTTAATCTCTTTGTAGGACAGCAGAGAAAGCTTAACACTCAAATTCTTGTACAAATTACTGCATTACAGTATTTATTGTACTCCTCTGTTGTCCGCCATGAAATTTCGTGTTCCTAGACAAAATTGTCGTACTACAGACATTTTCCACCTAGAGACTCCAAGGACCAACTCGCTAATACAATTTCCCATTCAGTTTATAAAGTCTACATTCATTACCATTGTGGCAGTCACTTTGACTACACATCAAGTATTATTAGGAGTTATGGTATTAAGTAAAATTGACTGAAATTAATTGAGTTATATTGAATTTTTTGTAATATGCCATATAATATTATCATTTAGTTATGAGTTACTTTTTTTACATCATTCGACACTATGTTATTATGAACAATTTTTCGATTGGGTATTATACCTAGGAATGAACAACTTATTATTACCATTACAGTAAACACCTGTATCGCTTTCGTTAGAAACATCAAATTGTTTGAATATTATTCAGTACAAAGTACGAGTATATAACACTTTATAGTTCGTTTATAAAATGTGGCAATGCTACATATCTATATCGTCGAGCCAGAAAAATACGTTGACGATGTACAGGGTTCACAAAAAAGGTTTAGAGTACAAAAAGATTTTCAAATGCATATGTGCAGAAGGTACATCTAAATGCCTAAATAAAATATGCAAAAGGAATGATTTATTTGATAACCAAGAGTCGCAATCGAAATTGAGGATCATTACTGAATTATTTCATCAAAACTTTGAAATTCAATTGATAATAAAAATTGCCGGTCTTGTGGTTTAGTCGGGAAAACACCCAACTATGTTGCGGCAGGATTCGGGTTCGAGGTCCGGTGAAGTCATGGGTCTTTGTGTTTACTTTTAATTTGAGTAGTTTATCGATGAGTTTATTTATTCCGAAAGTTCATTATAAGCTCATTGGCCTACTGAAACCGTTGTTGAACTGAAGGTTCACTAAATTGAGAAAAAAATTATAAAAGCATTGTGATGAATAAGTTCCATCAGTATGCAACAAAATGTAAGCAAAATGAAATAAAAAATAAACTTAATTACTCTTTTAATTTCAATAGATCTAACATGTGAGATGTGCTAACTCTGTACAAAAACCTGACTCTAAATAACACTTTTAAATTGCAAAATGTCAGAATGCATTCGATTTTGGGAGCGTGGAAAAATAAACGGCCACTGATGCACATTAGGTCGCTCTAGTGCTTTATTGTCCTCTCTTATTGCTTTTTTCCCGAACCTAATCCTGAAGAATTTCGGGAGAATTAATTTCTCGCCCTCGCCTTACGCCAAAAGATTTATATTTTTCACGCTCTCGCGCCCTTTCTCTCATGACCGTTAAGACAAATGGTGGCCGCTCGATTCTGAATCCGGAAGTATTATTTGCATGGATGCGTTTAATATGAGTAAACTACTTGTATCATCTGCGCTTAAATGAGCGCAATAAAAACAATATTTCATCCAGAAATCCCGAACCAACCTTCATGAATAAAACGAATAACAACGATTCTGAGGAAAAGCGAAATTTTATTTCGACTTTCCTAGTGAGAAAATCTAGGACGTCCAATAATTATTTTTTTTTCTATAAAATTATCCCATTCTCGGAACTCGGTGCGATGAAACTCTTCGTCCAATAAGAATTCAATAATAAAACGCCTTTATTTAGTACCATAATAATTCAGTACAAGAAGAGTCGAAGTTTAGCATAAGATACTCAACTTAAACGAACAGCGTAACAAAAAAAACTTACATATATATATATATATATATATATATATATATATATATATATATATATATATATATATATATATAAAAGAAAATGAACACTAGAACATTCATTCGAAAAATTAAAATTAATCAAAAGAATGTTATAGTAGAGCTAGATATGTGAACGAGTACGATGTGATGTCTCCATTATCCTTCAAGGGATAAATGTTAGAGAAATATTGAAATCGATGCCACACTTGATGGAAGTGCGAGACATATATGTTTCGTTCTGCAAGGAACTCGTCAGTCGCACCACGTCCATCGGAATGAGGCAACGATTTCAACCACCAAGCATCTTCTTGTGACTCTAAGTGGAGGACCGTAGAGTTATGAATACTCCACAATTCCATCTATGGGAATCAGTAGAAAATACCTCTCAGATTATAGACACACCAAGCATCGAAACTTCACATATCCTCTATACCCGTAGGTATCTACTAAATTACAATGTCTATTTCACAAATATCATCGAACGATGTTTTTAAATGTCAATAGGTTGCGTTAGTAGTACGCTCGCGTTTATTCCCGTATTTCAGGGGCCGATTCGGCGATATTTTTAAGGAAATGAAATTTTTTGCGCTTATGGCACTGAATGAAATATTGAAGAAAATAAACACTAGAACATTCATTTGAAAATTTTTAATTAATCAAGAGAATGTTATAGTAGAGCTAGATATGTGAACGAGTACGATGTGATGTCTCCATTATCCTTCAAGGGATAAATGTTAGAGAAATATTGAAATCGATGCCACACTTGATGGAAGTGCGAGAAATATATGTTTCGTTCTGCAAGGAACTCGTCAGTCGCACCACGTCCATCGAATCTTAAATTCGAATGAATGTTCTAGTGTTCATTTTCTTTAATATTTCATTCAGTGCCATAAGCACAAAAAATTTCATTTCCTTATATATATAAATATATATATATATATATATATATATATATATATATATATATATATATATATATATATATATATATATATATATATATATATATATATATATATATATATATATATATATATATTTTTATTTTTTCAAAATTAATTTATTGCCTGCTTGAGATAGTTATGTTTTCAATATTTTCAGCATTAACAGACTATTTTTAATGTTGAAAGCTTTATTTTTGTTGACGTTTCGTTGTTTATCACATTTTTTTGAAAACTAAGGAATAATTGAATTTTATGAATTACCATAGTAATCAAAAACGTCAACTTAATTTTTTTTGAAAATAATCAAATTGGCTCTTTTGTTTCTTTAGTATTCAGAGGAATATTTCTGGCTTAGAATTCGCATCTGAAGTTTTAATCTTCTTCTCCTTGACGTAACCTCTTAGAACTCAAGGTAAGCCAAGTCAATCAAATGATTGTGATTTATGTATACATATATACATACATAATAATATCACACAGTCGAGTATTATTAAATTAAATTGAACTCTTGACCTAATGTTTCACGATTATATATATATATATATATATATATATATATATATATATATATATATATGTATTTTAATATAATCGTGAAACATGAAGCCAAGAGTTCAATTTAATTCAAAATTTAATTTAGTTTCAACAAGAGTTGAGCTAGAATACAATCTCAGTCAGTTGAGGTTTATATACTTATCCAGAATATGTAAATTGAAATATTTTCATCGGTTTATGTGTGTGAAATTGATGGTAGATCAGGAATGAATGTGTTTTGGGATGTGATGTTTGGTGATTGTTGTGTATTGATTTTATGAGTGTTAGTTTGAGATTTTTTTATAACAACGATTTGATGAACCATAAAATCCCAATTTTCGTGAAGAAAAATAACTCTTCCAAACAGAAACAACACCTCAGAGATTGCTGTATTGGCTATAAATGTGTTTTCTTCCTCTTTCCAGATTCACATCCTAGCAGGACTCGTTTAGAGATTCATTATTCCGCTATAGTTAGTCTACAAAAATGTTTACCAAGACTTGAATGCCAATTAAGCCTGCCACCTTCGTATGGAAGTAAGCATTGACCTTGTCCCAAGCACAGTACCATAGCCGAGAGACTTTATCTTGTTATTTCGATAGATGGAGCCAACGAGAGTAGTTCACTAGATGTTTCACTCATATTCGAGATAAGCGTTTGACCTTTTCGGAAAGAGCATCGAAACCTGTTCGTTTAGATGTATGTCATTTTTGAAGGAATAATAGGATTGAACTGCGCTCTTTGGTATTTCCTACCAGATCTATGTGCTTCAAATAGCACTCAATATTCACTTTCGAAGTGAAGAGGTAGGTTGTGTTCGCGTTGACAATAATTGTGTAAACATCTTCATGCGATATTTCTATTGAAAATCTCAGTGTAGACTAAACACATTAAGGATAATAATAATAACGTGAGAGATATCCTCACTATTCTCGTTTATTAAAATCGATAGAATGTTGACTGATCTGACACTTCAAAATTGTTTAACATATGAAATCAGAAGCACTTGACTGGTTCCACAAAAATTATGTCAATTCCTCGACAATTTGATTGGAGTGTCACTACATTTTACCCCTAACACCCTGAAACAAATGTCAAACAATTGATGTAATTTTTGTCAAACCATGCAAGCTGTATTTTATTCAATACCGCTATGTTCGTGTTTTCATTTCAGATTCGTTTCGAAGATTTATGAAATCGCTCAGGTAACCTACCTGATTCATGTTTTGTACTCTATTTATTCATCTTTACGTTATGTTTTATACTGAGTTATATTTTGAATTTTTAGACTCCTTAAGAAGAATGTAATAAACATTCAAAATATGTACTAAGTTAGCAAGTTTATTAGCTACTTGTATTGTTAATTGGGTGTGTCACTCATTGAGTGACATAACTTTTCGCTAACGCCCCTTTTAATCATTTTTCCATGAAAAGATTTCTCGGGTTTATTTTGTATAATAAAATGTAAGTTTTCACGACACCTCATAGAAATCGCATCTCGCATTTTCGAGTGTTGTAGTTGGGAAGTGTGAAAAAAAATTCATTTGAAAATGCCAGATAACATTCCAGCGAAACTTCGTGGAAATTAACATTTTTTTTCAAACATTTTCTGATTGATACTTTTCATACCCACCATAGGCTACGCTTTTTGTGGAAAAATGTATTCCCTTCATTTTAGAAAATACAATGGCAGTCAGAAATTTCTACATCATGATACTATTGTATAAACTACGTTGTTGTATAACTAGAACCTCGAATTATCGTTATTACTGTATTAACTCTCATTATTCACTGTTATTCGTATATTATTCTTTATATTATAAGTGTGCATCAATTCTTTCGAGATAGCAGGACTAAAAGGTTTTCTCCTCAACGTTCGTGAGATACCTGCAAGATTTTCACACTGCCGAGAATTTTACTCAATAATATACAGCATAACCTCCACTTAGGCTGGATCAGCATAACTCGCGGGGACCTCTGCAAACTTCAGTATATTTAAAGCTGCTTTGTCTGCTCTATTATCGTCACTTCGTTTGGCCCACCTTCGTACGTGAGCTTGTGGAAATTAGAATGTAAATTGCTGGGAATGAGAATAGCGATGTCGATGATACGAACATAATGCGGCGAAACTTAAAAGCACGACTTTTCACCTGAAAAAAGCGGTCAAATTCTCAATTTGTTTTACGCAACACATTTACATATGTTTCCTGCAAAAGAAGGAGAAGATTGGGGAAAGAGTGAATCGTTTCGATAACGAGTTATTTCGAGAGTGTATTTTCAGTATAACCTTTCTGTGGCACTTTTCATATACCAGTTTTCAATTCCAAATGGATTATTTTTCATCAGTGTCAGCAGTTTCGAGTTGTTAATGCATTGGTTTACGAACAAAAGTTACATGGAAATTCAATTCCATTACAGAATATGAGCATACCGAAAATGTTTTTATATTTCGAATGGAAATATTTCAGTTTTTCGAATTCGTTCGATTGTAGTTTCAATGTTCTATGAGCACATATATCGGACCAAAAAATTGACAATGTTCTATTCTATTCGCCATAAAATTTACGATGATAGAAGATTTCATCATAGATGGTTTCTCCTGATGCACTTTCTGTTGTTTCAAATTCGCCATCAACTTTTACTCTAAGAATTTTCCTCTTTCTAGAATGAATTGATGTTTATACATATTTGCTAACGTATACATGTACTAGTTTTTGATTTTCGGTGAACAAACCTATCAAATCTGGAATTATTTCGAATTGATATGAAATGAATTATGATAATAAATGAACCTCACACATCGCATGACATCGAAAGATAATTTACCGATTATCTGAGAGTAGAAATTGATTTGTGGTTTTTTTTCTGTGGAATTTTCTCCATGATCCAATTTTCAATGAAAAAAATAGTACTAAATTCATAATTTATATTTCGAATAACTATATAGTTGTGAGAAAGTAGATATAATCTATAAATATCGAGAACTTGAAGTACAAGTGCAGATGCAGTGGCACATGAATATCACCAAAATTGATTCAATAATCCTATGGTTCACTGCCATAATCCATAATTTGCTTTATGGAGTTTGCATTCGATACAGTTTCAAATAAGTGTGACACTCACTAAGACTCAATAGCAGTTATCATTAGGAGTTATGTCAAAAGGGAAATGGAATAAAATGAATGGAATTAGATTGAGTTCTTCGTAATATTTCATTTGATTTTATTATTTCGTTATCAGTTACTTCTCAAGTTTTTTCAGATTAGATTGAGCGCTTTGTTATATTTCTTTTCATGTCATTTATTCAGTTGTTATTCAACATTATGTTGTTATTTTCTGTAATTGGGTATTATACCCGTTGAGAATAAAGAACTCAATATTGTTATAATCATTATTTCACCTTCATTATTGCACTTCTTCTTTCTATATGGATTCCTATGAAACGTTTATTGTTGAGATATTTAATAGCAAATACAATTCATCTACAGGTATAGCTCGATCTCGTTATATTGATTCCTATTTGGCGATGGTGTCAATATGTTTTGAATGTATCGCATGAATATGACGAGCCTAATGGGCGAAAGTTATAGTCACTCTACAAGATCTTCGAAATTCTAGTCTACCAGGCTTTCAGCTTAATGTTACTGCGTTCGATTCCCACTGTTCTATTGGGTGGCTTCGGGGGCCTCCTAGCTTTAGTAGGAGATCGTCTTACCTCCCATAGTTGAAATGGGTAAAGACAGGTCATACTGAAATCATTGATGGAGCAACCTCTGAAGAAGCCATGACCGCGGAAGGTTAGGAAGCCATTTCAACCGACGAAGGCTTTTAGAGTTGAATGAGAACCACGATATGGTATGAATGAGAACAACGTTTGATAAATACGTGAGCTAATGAAAAGGTGTCTCTAAAGCTCGACCAATTTTGTAAAGCAAAATATTTTCTGAACACATAACTTCAACCATTTGAACGAAGGTTCGAGAAAACAGAAATGTCTGTGTCTCAATGGTTGAATTTATATTGTAATTTGTTCTTTTTTTATGGTGAACTAATAAAGGTGAGTGCACAATTAGTTCAATTTTTCCAACATCAACAAACAATATTTCAGTCCGAACCACGCAAGTCATCGATTAATTTCCTGCGGCTGGATGATTTATCATCCTCATCACTCGTAACGCCGGCTGATACTGACGCGCTTGATACCGAAAACTGCCCAAAAACCCGGATCGAATGTGTAAATTTCGGATTTACTCCGTACTTCGGAATTGAATATTTCAGGATTTCCAGATTGTTCCGGGATTCGGGCCCTTCTGATAACTTTCGGCGCAGAGTTCGAAAGTTCGATTCCTCGGGAAACATTAGTGTCGGAATTTCCAATACCCTACTCGATTCGTCCGCTAGGAAATTTATCGCTTTCCCGCAAAATATCTATGTGAGATGCTCTGAGTTCGCCGTGTTATAGTAATTTTTCCACGACAGAACTTGCAGTTTTCACTATTCGAGTGGAACGTCGCGGAAATTCTGTCCTAGTGATAGATTTATAGGTGGCAATTTTCGCAGTTGTAATGATATGGTTGCTATGAGGAATGTATGATATATGATATCACCGAGAGTACATTTTCTGGGGTACAACAGTTTTCAATACATATTGCATAACTTTTCTTCTATCTTTTTCTTCGTCTGCTGGTAATAGGCTTCAAGAAGATTGGGCATTGTTATGGCTAATATGAATTTGTTAAATTAATATGACTGATTCATTTAACAATTCAAAAGAAATGAAACCTCCTAACCCTTTCTCTTCCTCTAGGTCTTATTTTCCTCAGAATTAAGTATATCACTTTGTAGTGTATATCAATTGCCATTTTCTGTACACTGGAAATTTCACAGTTTCATTTCAGTTCCAATGCTTAAATATTTAATAGTGTTGGCGTTCACTTGATGTGAATCCATTATAATTGAATATAAAACACTTAAATTCAAACACTTCAACTTATGATTCACACTTTATTCACTACATAGCATGGCGCGTTTCGTCGTTACAAACGACTTTTTCAGATGCTTACAGAATAATATAGGGTGTTATTTTTAGGTATAGAACTTTAAATTGCAACAAAACAACGATGGATAGTGCGCGATACGTATTCAAATTAATAAACCTATCACAGAACCATTATTTTCGAAATGAAATTGCACTATTTGCAAGCGTTGTTCAGGCGTGAGTCTATTCATGATGAATTGATGATCCAAACTGAGAATAATTCACTTCTCAGCTGTTAAATCAATGGTCCATCCATCTTCAACAAGTAACTGTCAACTGGGATAATATAAGGTTGTTCCCATATACATCTACTAAAAAAAAACACTTTCCGTTACAATACTTAAACTTCTTGTTTGAGAAGTCTTAAAACCACTGAATCAGTTTTCAATTGCACATACTAGTTGTTGCATTTACAATGCATTCAGTGGTTTCGAGATTTTTTTTTGGATTTTAGATTCAATGTGTTGGTACCTTTCCATTTGAAATGAAGTACCACAAAGTTAAGATTTCATCTATCAATTCCATATTAAATCACATATTTAAAACTGATTTGAACTGAACAACTGATTTACCACCCAGGGTATTTATCTCACTATCTATGAGCCTGGAGATTCAGTACTTTTAAGAATCAAAATTTTGATCTCATATGAAAATTCAGTTGATTCTCAAAGATGTTCTCCAAACTGTAATGCTGAGTCCAGTGGAGGATAATCTATTTCTCTTTCATCACAAAACTCGTGACATTGGTGACAAATCTCTTATTGAAGATTGTGACACTTGGAGATAATTTAATCAGCACAAGACAAATGTCGGTAATATCCAGTGTACCGAAAGGGAATCGTCCGTCTAGCAGTCGCGGAAAGCATGGTTAACTCTTCTCTCCATTATTTGTTAACCAAATGCTTATATACATTCCGAATCCTAAAGGGACATGCTTCTGTTGTAAACATCAGAACATGTATATTCATCTGAATCCTGACATATTGAATACTAAAAATTCAATTTAATATTAATTCCTGTTTATCCTTATCTAATGCACGTGCTGTTTCTGATAAGAATGAAGTATATCAATCATCAGCTTGAAGGATATAGCTAATGCATCACAAAATTGCAGGTTCATTTTGAAAAAAACATAGATATGGATGGATAAATATATAAAAAATAATTCACTTTCTAAATAAATACTAATCCCAGGGAATAAAACGTGGATGAAGAGTTGAGAAAAAAATTGAAATCGAAAACTCATAATGCCGTTCGAAATGATGAACGTGATGACTACCTACCTGTCGCAAGTTCCCTAATAATGTCGAGAATTTCTCAAGTTTCTTTTGAGGCACTATATGAGCTTTTTGCCCGAATTTTTTCCGTCTGCTTTGACGTGTATATCGAAGCGCCTTGTTGATATTTCCACTAGATCTTACGTTTCAGCCAGACATTGAAAAAAGCATGTTTTTACAGAATATAATATTTCTTTTTGAAGAACACATAAAATGGGGACTTTTTTTGAAATGTCTGTTCTGCCATCTACATGTGCTTTGATATTTACTCAAATTGAATCAACTGAATCAATCAAGAAGTAGGTACCAGCACCATCTAGGCTCATTAAAAGAGTGGGTATCCGTAATTTTCTTTTATTAGATGTTTCATACAAACACATCTTTTACTATGTGTCCCACTTGCTCATCAATTCAACAAAAAATTGAGGTACCAGATCTATAAATATACTAAAACCCATAAAGAAAATGTCTAAGAAAGCTGAATTCGTATCCAGTTATCATGTTATACGGGCAAAACGGCATATTTGAGTCTACTGGGAAAATGGAGAGGAATTGTTGACAAACAGAATGTTATTTCGGTATTCTTCGATCTTTAGAGGACATTCGGAACTATGGATACAGAAACTATATCGGAAACTATCAGGAGATACGTAACGGAACAGCATACTCTGTGGTCGATAAGAAGGTACTCTCCGATAGATCATGAAAACTATTGTAAATATTTCGAAAATACTGAATCATTAAATTTTAATGGAGGTGTGCTACAAGGTTGTATGTTGGGAGCCCTACTTTTCATACTGTAGTTTATAACCTGCAAGGAATGCTGAAACATTTCTCAACGAATATCTGTACTGTCACCATATACATAGTGACCAACATAAACGTTCGGCTACAGCATAATTTTCGTTTCGAATTTGGAAACAACTTTGTATTTGTTTATGTGTATGAATTATTCAAGTATATTGTATCAAATTACTTATACTTAAAAATTCCATATAGTACAGCACTGAATTTTCAACGAAAATACAACAACACTGGCGTGATTTTTGAACAAAATATCTTCATTTGCATATCAGCACAGATATGGAAATGTGGCGTTTCTATATTTCCACTTTGTACTGGCGAATTTAATTCGGTAGTCGTTGATTGCGCCAGATCGATGCGCGCACATCAGAACAATTCCGAAACGTCGTTTATCACCCGCTCGCGGTTTTTTCATTAAAGCAATTCCTCACAGTACTTTGAGCCCACCACAAATTATCGCCAATCCCACTTCTGACACGTAAAGCTTTGCGTTATTTATAAGTCTGTAAAATGGAAATTCCCAGACACATTGCATAATGGAATTCGGATAAGCTGTCTGGTTCCTATTTACGTTTCGTATGGGGTGCCTACGCGGTTATTTCATATTTGTTTTCGGGGTGATAAATAATTGTGGCCCTAATAAATTTTAATGGAAACAGGTGAATTTATTGCCTGTTGTAACGAAATCCTTCAACGTGTGTTGAAAGGATTATTTTTCAATTATAAAATTTGTTAGGAAGCTTAAAGTGTTGGCGAGTTGTTTACTTACCAAACTAGAATTTTTTTCGTTGTGCTGAGGTATTTGATTGAAGTAATCATTTCGTACTCATTTCATTTCATGGGTAATTGATGGCAAACAATAAAATATTGATTTAAACGAGATGTCTTCATCAAAAATATCTTTGTGGATCTTGCAGTTCTGCACTAACAAGAATGAATGAGCAATTATAATGATGTTCAATTTCATTCTCGAGAAGGGATGAAATATCAGATAGTCACACCTATAAATCTGAATCTGAATCTAAATTAAAATGTTCTGCTATGGGGCTGCTCTACAGAAATAAATAGGGTGTTTATTACACAGAAGCGAATACTTCGATCAATATTCAATATTCAACGAACATCTTGTAAACCTATATTTGTTATATGTTAAAGAAAAAAATGAAGATAGGTTTACAAAATTGAATAGTAGTTATGAGTATTCAACAAGGTATAACGTTATAATTTTGTTTAGTGTCATCTTTTCGTGAGTGTTTAGTTTTGTGAGGTTAGGGGTACTCTTTCGTTCCACTGTTAAGTAGGTCTGATTGTCATGTTGTGTTGTTTGTAAGACGATGGAAGTTAACCTGACTGAAAAAAAGTTGGCTGGTATTTTTTTCTGAAAAATGATCAGATATGAATTAGCATCAAGATAGAGAGACGTGTTGAGAAAGTTTATCAATTATATACTTTTTCTTTTATGGAATTTTGTTTCGAAGAAAAGAATAAGTATCCAGTATTTGGGATTATTTGATGATATTTGAATTCTTCTGGCATTTGTTCGTTATTTGGAAATTGTGAACAGAAGAAGTGCCTTTCAGGGGATCAAAGCACGTGTTCTTGATACACAGTATACCGCACACTACATCTTCGCAGTTTTTCGTTTTACGTTTTTCGTTTTCATTTTTACGTTTACTTTTGGATTTCTCCGTTTTGTTTTTTTGAGTACAGGAATTATTATTGGTGGAATGATTATTATTACTGGAATTATTAGATAACTATTTGAAGAAGGTTTCGTAGAAGATCTTTGAGCCTAAAGCTGGAAGATTGAGAACGCTTGGTGTGGTGAGAGTATTCCAGTACATAGTTCGCAGAGACAATTTATATTTTATTTTAATTTTATTAACCTTGAGTTTACATTAGTTTAATAACTTTTCAATTTATATGCTGAAGATCCTTTTTTTTTATTTAAACATTTATTATATATATATATATTTTCATTGTGACGATTAAGTCCTCTTAGCTAAGGGAGAATTAATTTATCTTTTATTTGTTTCAATTTTTTTTAGTACTTCAAATTATTAATTTCATTTTATATTCAATACATATTTATATACATAATCATACTATCATTTATCAAACCAAGTGGATATTACTGTTAGGGGGAACTAAGATTAAGAACTGTTAGATCTGGTGGAGTTGTTGTTTGATTCTCCAGAAAACCAATTGAATTGTACCGAGAACTTTCAAACCTCTGGCGCCTGGCATTAAATTTTCTTACATAATTAACCCACCCCATCTTCACTGTAGCTAAACTGTGGTGTGGTACAATTCATTTAATTTTCAGTTCTCGCTTAGCAGTCACTCAGGTTTTGAACCAGAGGTTAAGCGCAGGTATACATCTTGTGTGTGTGAGATCAAAGTTGTATACAATCTATAACTAGATAGTAAAAGTAGGTTATAAAGGAACAGTGATGTGCTGCTTATTCCTATGTATAAAACAGCTAAATTTTACACTCTCTCTATTATCAGAGTATTTAAATTTTCAACCATTTACCATTGAATTTGAAAGTACTGGAAGCTCATTTGTTTGAGAGGAGAGTTGAATCTCTGCTCTCAACAGAGGCATACTATAATGTGCCGGAGTATTTCGATGATTCGAATTTAGGCAATAATAATGTATGAATCAATTTTTTGTATCATATGTTTTTATATTTTTTTTCAACACAAATGTTCTTCACCATGTGAAATTGTCTCAAATGTTCAATATTTCTGAGGTAAGTTTTTTGTTTTCCTTTCAAATAAATTTGTATATTATTGTGAATATAAATTAAACCAGTATTTTTGTTCGAACCATTATTTTTGCTTGAGAGCTGAATGGAAGATCAGACTCAAAAGTCCTTTTGAGAGCATTCATCCTAGTTGAAATTATTGAATCAATTGAAATGAATGTAATTCTACAATGTGAAGAATGTTTCTCAATAAATTTATTTTATTATTCATTATTTTTCATTTTATTATTTCTTAGAATTCTCTGTAAAATAAAATGAAGATAAAAAATTTCTTTTCTGATTGTTTGTTCAAAGTTTTTTTTCCAACAAACAGTTAAATTCGTCCCATATGGATAAAGCAAAATGTTCACGCCAGTTATATCAATTTCGGTTTTCGATATTCTGCATTGACAAGTAAATGTTTACCGTATTTACCTTAAGATAGACAGTATGGCAGAATTGTACTGAACCACAATTGATGCCAAAATCATATTACCTAGGACATAATGCCAAATTTAAAAGTGACAAAGAGAAACCTTCATATGTAATGGAAGATCAGACTCAAAAGTCCTTTTGAGAGCATTCATCCTAGTTGAAATTATTGAATCAATTGATTTGTACCTTCATTATTTTTCATTTTATTATTTCTTAGAATTCTCTGTAAAATAAAATGAAGATAAAAAATTTCTTTTCTGACAACAAACAGTATAAAGCAAATGTTCACGCCAGTTATATCAATTTCGGTTTTCGATATTCTGCATTGACAAGTAAATGTTTACCGTATTTACCTTAAAAGTATGGCAGAATTGTACTGAACCACAATTGATGCCAAAATCATATTACCTAGGACATAATGCCAAATTTAAAAGTGACAAAGAGAAACCTTCATATGTAACTCATCCAAAATAAGCATTGAATGTCAATTTTCAAAATCTTTTATGTTTTGTTCTTTTTCAAAAACTTCAATCAATTCCGACAAGTTTTCATTCATTAATTCAGAGGAATATATATGTACCCAAATAATTCGAGAAGTTTTATCAGTGCGATTTCAACAAAAATGCCAACTGTGCGAAAACCTAATAGAGGGTGAATGTTTTCACGTAAAAATCGAAATTCTATTACGTGTCGATTAGGTTGCTAGTATTTCATATGAAACCTCATATGCATTTCGATCACGACGCTATTTCGAAATTCCCGAAATTCGGTAAAAACATCCGCGAAACGCCTGTGGCTATATATATTCGGTTTATTACACTCAATTATTAACAAATTTAACTGCAAACAAATGGAGGTCGAATGGAAAATCCGTGCTCAATTATGGCGCGGTATGAGGTACTGGCATGTATTTTGTGTATTTGCACGATCGCTAAAACATTTTCGAAATTTCGATAGAATAAAAAACACGAAACCTCTGTTATTATAGCCCTATAACAATGGTTTTTGTTACCCCAAACATATCCATTATATTACAACGTTGCGAGTACTCAACAATCGGGACAGTGTTACTGTTGAAAATGAATGTGTGTGTACCATTTTAATTAGGTTTTGTTGTAATGACCTGCAAACGGTCAATGGCTAATTGAAGAGCTATGATGCTTTGAACTGAAGGCTCATATTTGAAAATTCAACTGGGATTGTTATTCATATCATGAAATAACTTGTTTTTTTGCCTAGAATATCGATATAAATATTATTTCTACTGAAGATTGAATCTTATTCAATCTGTAGTTTGAAACGCTTTGTTCAACTTGAATGAGATATTTTTCATTCTAGGTCTAGCATTATTCAGTTTTTCGTACCTTGTAATCGCTGCCAATTAACATTCATTTAAATTTGTGCACATTAATTGTCAATAACCGCCACAAAAGCATACGAAAAATGTGTCCAAATTGTGTGTCCGTGTTCTGTGTAAGCGTGTTCAGTTGACAGTTCTATTTCACCATTTCTCATCAACTAAGTAATATCTTGCTTATTCAAGATAAAAACGAGGGGTTCTGAGACCGCCACTTGTGGGAAGCCATGTTCATTACTCTTAGGTGGGGACATCGAATCATTGAATTCAAATTTTCTCACAATTGAATATGAAATGAAACACTCCAATTCAAATCAAAGTTCTACCATTTTTCAGTGAAATTATTGCTGGTATTACAAACTGAATACTTGTTTCAGTATTGCAATCTTGGTCTGGCGCATTCGCCTTTTCACATAATTATTGTGAACAATACTCTAAGATAAGATTATCTATCCCAATATATTTCAAATCAAATTACTTATACATACAAAACTTTCTTGGAAAAGCTACAGAGTTGACGGTGCATTTCTTGACCAGTTTCAGTTTTCCAGAAAAAATAGTATTTCGGCACAATCTGCAGGAATGCCAAAGACGTAAGTGTATTTGAGTGTGAGAATATAACACCAAAATTTAGTTTGATATACTATGTAAACATGTCAGATATTTGGAAAGAATTATTTCGTTCACAGAATAATGAAGATAAGATTTATGATTCATAATAAATATTCATTATAATTTTTAAATTATTTCTCAGCGCATTCGCCATTTAGCAAATCAAAAATTTCATAGATTATATAATCAAATATTATATTAAATACATGATTATGTATTTTTCTTTTTAACTATAGCTTTTCCTGAGACATATGATCCAATATTTCAGGTATATAGTGAGAAGCATAACAGCATGTACTTCGATCAGTTGTCAATGACAAGCCCTTTCCTGGCTTAGTAATATTAGTAGAAATTGAAAAGATCTTTATTTATTTATTTAATAGTGTTGGCGTTTACTTGATGTAAATCCATTATAATTGAATATAACTTAAATTCAAACACTTGAACTTATGATTTACACTTTATTGACTATATAGCATGACGCGTTTCGTCGTTACAAACGACTTCTTCAGATGCTTACAGAATAATTCTGGATTACAGGATTATTCTGTAAGCATCTGAAGAAGTCGTTTGTAACGACGAAACGCGTCATGCTATGTAGTCAATAAAGTGTAAATCATAAGTTCAAGTGTTTGAATTTAAGTTATATTCAATTGAAAAGATCAATTGTTTCATGTTGCTACCACTCAAGACCAAACTGAAAACTCGTCATCATGATAATTGACAACAGGTTAAAACAGGCATGAGAAAATAGATGAAAAGATGTATAAAACTATAATGAAACAATATTCAGAAGTTTCTCATAATTTAATACAAATACACACGACGACGATTCGAAGTACTACTTCTTTATCTTATGCTGAACTGATCTCTTCGAAACGTCGTCATGAGTATTTGTATGAAATTATGAGAAAATTCTAAATATTATTTCATTATGGATATCAATTTTCTCCAAGTATCGGCCTAATCAATCATCAGTATAAAACTATATTTCTTAAGCAAATTCCATCTCAACTCGTATTTTTGATATAATATGATTATTTTCAGATGAAAAAATTAATATACCTATCGACAGAACCTAGAGTCGAATTATTTATTCAAGTGTAAACGAATTCAGTGAGTGTAGACCCGATATAACGTTTGAGTGCGTTTGGTAATTAATAACATGGATAACAGAATTTCATGAAAATATCATCAAATATTGATAATATCGATTTTGGTGTTGAATTTTAATTCACTGCCCAGTTTCGTTATTACAGCGATGCATTCTGAGATTTATTCAAAAATCTGAATTGATTAATTATACTCAGTAGACCGAAATATCAAGTTACTCCTTTTTTACTTGCAGCAACATTAGTAAAATTTTCAACATCATCGGGGCGGGTAAAGTGAATCACAAAATAGGACACATTTGGTTATATTTCACAAAAAAAATTAAATGGAAACAATTTGTGAAACTTTTTTCAACGCTGACCTTCTTGTAGCCAGAAACTTCTGAAAACTGAATTGGATTTCTAGCATTGAAGAAGCTCAGAATTGAATGAAATAGTTGAAATTTTTCAGGAATCCAACCTCAAGAATGTAAACTGATAACTTTCACTCCCACCAATTCAATTAAAGTCCTACAATCTCTTCTGGAATGAAAATATTCAGATGAAACTTGTTAGTATGTTTCGATTTTTGCGGAAAATTCTGCAAAAAAAATTGATGACATAAAAATTAAAAATCGTGAACTTATTGAACATGTCGAAAAAGAAGTATCGAACTCAATGAGCAACGTCTCAAAATTGGATTAAACCCAGAAAAATTTCAATCGACCTACTCAAAATAGACTGAGTAATAGTGATAGAGTACTGAGCAAAAGTGTACTGAGTATTCTTAAATAGATTCAGAAACGCATTTCGTTTTTTCAAATAGTGCTTCAAAAATTATCATGAAAAATAGTTGCTTGCAGAATTTATTAATTTAGTTGTAGCTAATCATAACGATTTACATTTGAGTATAAATTCAGAATCGAATACTCAATTCTTATTCAGATGTTCAGTACTTTCACAATCATGTCTATTAAAATTTTCGATCCATATTCGAATATAATGGAAATTCAAGAAACAATTAAAACAATAATCACATTATGTGCCACTTTCAAAAGAATATCTCGCAAATATTCAGCGGAGTTATTTTGTTCAATTTGTCACAAATTTCAGAAAGAGGGTATGAAATAAATAGATGCTTTTCTGCTCGACTATATCATAAGATCATAAATATTATGAATCCGACGAACTCTTCAATGAAACAATTGTTAAATGAAACAAATATGGAACAAAAGACAATAATACATTAAGTATTTAAGCATGTAATAGACTCCCTTCTAAGATCCGTTTCCACTAGACATTCAACTTAATTGTCATCTTTGCCATATTCAACGATTTCGTAATCTTCAACTTAATTAGCCGAATATAATGCGACCTGATCCCGCGAGTCATATACCTTCAGGTAAACTGCTTCATTCTGGTAACTGTCTTACGTGACTTACATTTAAAGTAAACAACTCCCGGGTCCCTCTGTCGAATTAACTAGTTCACCAACAAATGTTAGATGTCGCGTGTGCATGACATCGAGATGTTGAGAGAGTGCTCGTTATAAGGGTCGAGGTACTTTGGAAGCGAGTAATATGCTAAGTGAAATATGACGGCAAGAGTTTATCGACGATATGTCATTCGACATTTTTGTCTCAATATTTTAAAGAAAAATATTTCGAAGTTTGCTACAAGTTAGGTCCCCGAATTGAACACATTCATTTGATATGTGAAAAGCAATAAAGGAATAATTTATGAAATAAAAAAGCAACTATCAAGCAAAACACATATTTCGAAGTTGTTTTTTCCCATTATGAAGAAGTTGCAAAATGGTGAAAGCTCCTATTGTACTTCTTCTTCTAGTTCTATTTGAAAAGTAGAACTAGTATCTCGTAAAATATACTATGTATTCAATTAATCTTAACATTATGTTCCTGATGTTGCGATGGAGTAATTTAACCTTAATAGTGAAGTATTTGAATACGTTTAATATTTACATTAAACTACTGAAAAAAAGTTAAGCTAATCCGAATATATATTGAAATACTACTCACATACCATCTATGGTCCAAACCCATTGATGAAAATTTGTTAAAGGATGATACTGTCGAATGAGCAAGCGATTTTGATCGTAAGTTAGAAGTTATTACACCCTAAAAGCTGTAGTTTGTATCTTACTGTCTTCTATATTCTTCAGTTGATCTTTTGGTCCTCAGCATCTTATACGATAATAATAATAATGATACATATATTCGCAACAGATATATATCCAATTACAGAGAAAAAATAACAAATTTTACACAAACAAAAATGAATAAGAAACAATGAACGAAAGAAAAAACAAAAAAAGAGAATATAAGCGAATCTATAGAACGAAAAAATTAAATTGAAATAAATTGAAATAGTATTAAACAATAATCAGATAACTAAAAATAAAATAGAATATTTTCCATTACAATGATACGTATGGTCATATAGTAACGAAATATATTCGATGAATCAAAATAAAATTGAAATCGATTGCAATAGTACCTATTGTATAGTAAAGAAGTAAATTTAAGTAAAATAAGTTATTTAAAACTAAGTCATATGTAGGGAACAGAAGTTCATGAAAATATCACAACATCCCATTGCGCTGTTCTGAGTAGCATGTCAAGATAACTGATAGCTGATCAAAATAGATATCACAACGACCGTAACACCCATCATAAAGATTACAGTGATAGAAGAACGTGACATAACATTTGATCTGCTGTAAGTGACAAAAAATGTATTATTCCGATTCAAAATAGGCCTTGGTACGCAAATATTTATTTTGCTGAGAAGAAATGGAGAGTCCATCGAACTGTACAAAATTTTTAAGAGAAACTTTAGGCCAAACCGTTCACGCCTCAACTTCAATAATTCAACTCCCAACCTATCGGTTAGGATGGAATGGTCGAAGTCTCTAGAACAGTGGTTTTCAATCTTTTGGAATGGTGGAACCACCTCTTTTGAAAATTAAACTTCGAAGCCCACTTACTAAAAACATAAGAACAATGAATGAAAACTGTAACGAAAAAGGAGAATATGTTAAATATAACCAATATACCCTATCTGTAGCCTATGACTTGTAACTATTAGTTAAATATGTATACAAGAATTAAACAAACAACAATTTCAAGAATTCATAGATAAAACACTTTATTTTATTCACCATCTCTATTTTGAGAGTTTACGATCTCTTTAGAATTACTCTCTATTCTGATATTAACTGTTGAAACTCGTGATAGTTTTTTAATTTTGTTTTCATTTTTTATTATTGTTTTGACCAGAACCCGCGGCCCACAGGTTGGGAACCACTGCTCTAGAAGGATATTGCTCATTACATCTGATGTACATATAAGTAACAATATCATTAATATACACAGCAGATCAAATTATAGACGCATATTCCAGTTTAATGCGAATAAAGGAGTAGTACAGCGTGCAAGATCAACAAAGCTGCTCTAATTTCCGACCAAATAACCTAGCATCCTAGAAGCAGAAGCCGTAATACAAGTTATATGTATGTTCAGAGAAGGACAGCTTATAGTCGAAAAGTACCCACAGATCCCCAAACTTAACACATCTATCTAGAATTTGAAATGTATAACTATGATGAATTCGAGTCAATTTTCGAGAAAATGATAAAACTTTACGAGTCTTGTTCCTTACAGAATAGATTTCTTCATATGACTTTCGGATTCAGCCAAAACTGTTTTAATTCAAATCTGGTAATGATTTTTACTTTAACTGAAGGTATTTCAACATCTGCCATTCTTCAGTCTATTTATAATATAAAAATGAATCGCTGAATGTGTTGTTTAGCGCAAATCGCGACAAGAACTGAACCTATTTCGCTGGTTCTTTTCATATAATAATCCTTGAAGTACAAGAAAGGTTCTACTGGACAATTACCGACACTTCGATAATTGTTCAAATAGATGTATGGATTTCACCACTCAATGACGCTCTATGAAGTGAAAAACACCTTTCCGTAGGACATAATAAGAAAAAGAAAAATGCCTATCATATTGCTGATTATCTCTTTATTTATATTCAAACAATCCCAATAATTTTTTTCATGTGCTTAAAAATGTAGTAATAGTACGAGAAAGTACTAATCTCAAAATTATCAATATTGTTAGAATTACAAGCTGTATTTTTTTTCTATGATTTCATTAAAAACCCTGAATTTTCATTGAGGTAATGATCCAAAAATTATCATCGACATTCACAGTAGAAAAATGTAATTTTCGGTTTTAAATTCTATATTTAAATGAAGAGTAAATAAGCTTACAAACTACGGATGTTCTCATGATTAGCTTACTTTGCCCTCAATTTGGCGAAATCCGCCTCTAACTTTCATCTTCTCCCAGGGAATTTCATATTTCTGTAGATAAAATCGAGAAAATCAATGTACTGTTAAATCGTTATGAATTCATGGCGGAAACTCCAGAACAGCCCGGTTATCTGTATGAAGAGACCAGCGCGATATTCTATATCGTCGCTCCTAAGGGAGTTCCGGAGATTCTTCTATAGCAGTTGAATTATCCGTTTCAAAGGAATAAATCCTACGCTGTGAAAGGAAATCCTTTTGAGAATCGTGTATGCAGGTTGGATAGAATAATGTGTGATTTGAACTTCCAACAATTTCTGTACAGAGGAATTGTAATATCCAGTTGAAGTGTTATTGGCATTTTTTTAATAAGCTCTTTCTCTATATCAAATATGAATTGGGGCTCCAATCGGAAATAATTTGAAAGCATGTTTTCTGCCTTATGTGAATAAACGGATACTTTTCACACTCAAAAAATTATATAAACATCACTTCAAATGTTATATTTATCAGCTATTTCAGTGAAAAAGAAAGGGATCCATGAAGTAAAATTAATAATATTTGTACACCTAGCTAACACGATAGCTGTGTGTGTAAACAATATTCTAGAATCTCATTCTTATTTCTACATATTAGTACTATTACATATAAAAAAACTTTACATAGGTTAATTGAAAAAAATGAAAGAAAACAAAAGAAGAAAGGAAACAACTAAGAAGAAAAACCTACACCCATATGAAACATATAGCTAACATTTATTTATATATATATATATATATATATATATATATATATATATATATATATATATATATAAATATATATATATATACCTATTCGAAGAAATATACGCCGTTCTGACGAAAACCAACAAACTTGAAACAAGTGTAAGCGGCTGTGTTGAAATTATACCTGTGATAAATCTTTTTATATAGTAGTAACTGAGACACTTAATGGAAATATCGAAATATTTCAAATAAAACTTTCGGGAGATGCCTACACAAATGTTGACGAGAACGAACCTATACTTTCGAAAGTGAATATAAAGCGCGTTTCGAAAAATCATCGAACTTGTTGAATGATATTATTTCATCATTGTTATAAATCAATAAAGAATCGATGAGTTTTAAAATGCCCCCAGGTTCTATATCAGAATTAGGAGAACCATAGTTCGTGCACAATTTACGTGAGCTCCCTCTATCGAAATCACGTAAAAACTCTTCCCAGCATCCTTGATTCCTACTCATGACAACATTATGAGAGTACGTAAAGGCTTTGTAGACACTCATTTCGAACACAACAGAACTTTGTCTGCAATGTATAAGAATGGCCCCATGCCTAATCGCTCTCAGATCGCAGAATTTCAAGAAAAATAATTGAAAGAGAAAAAGACTACTTCTAAGGCTACTCCTTAAAAAAAGACACTACTTCTAATAAGAAAGGTAATAATTAATACTTGTCTAAAAATCACTGACTGAACTATTCTTTATTCGACTA
This sequence comes from Henosepilachna vigintioctopunctata, assembly GCA_030704895.1. Classification (NCBI taxonomy): domain Eukaryota; kingdom Metazoa; phylum Arthropoda; class Insecta; order Coleoptera; family Coccinellidae; genus Henosepilachna; species Henosepilachna vigintioctopunctata. The sequence goes on along the minus strand of JARQZJ010000095.1, from coordinate 5,638,800 downwards.
GTTTCGCGTTTTACGGCATAATCATTCTTGATAATGCCGTAAAAGGCGAAACTAGTCGAATAAAAAATTGTTCAGTCAGTGAAGTATTTATTATTACCTCTCATTTATTCTATGAGGATATTTGAAAGAAAAGGATACACTCGTAAACATTCGTATGTCAATACAAACATATTGACAAGAAACAAAATCCTGAAGTCCTGAAAACGTCGCAAAAAATGAACACTCGTAACACAATACTAAATGCAATAGTATGAAAAATTTTCATATTTTCATTGACATTGTTAGGATAAAACATTATGATACAGAAGAAATTCAAGATTGTTGTAAAGATACTTATATAAATCGCTAAACACGGAATTCAATAGTTTCATTCCGTGGTACAAACGTGATTCTCCTAATTGAAAAATATATACTGTACCACAAAATTCAAAATTATTTCCTTGAAAAAGCAACTTTTCAATTCATCTGTTCCAAGTCATACTAATCACGCGAATGTAATATATGGGGATGCTTAGATTTTGCCCCCTCAGCAAAAATTCAAAGGAGAAATTATCATATTTTCCATCGCTCGACGGAATTGAATTGTCTTAATATGTCTTAAATCGGAAAACTGCATATTACTTGTATGGTACAAACATTTCGAACAGAGAAATTCCTGCATTTGTATTCAAAGAGTTCAGATCTTTTTTACAGGTTCATAATCTAATTTCCGGAGCACAGTTGTTTTCATCATACCTGAACATATGTAAATATAATTAGAGAATATGTATTAATTATTATAAGATACAATAGATATTACTATATCAATAGGAAACCATCAGAAATAATATTTGTAATTCTAATACTTCAAAAATATATAATTTTTTTCAATTTCAGTTTACTGTTAATTCGATTTTTGTGATATTTCATTTCTAGTTATAATGTTGTAATTGCAATTTCCAGTTGAAACTCCGATCGACTTTATTGGGGTGTGCTCCTGTTCAACGAGAAAATTGTGCTTCTTCAGGTGGTCGAGTCGTGAGAAAGTTGAAAAACACGGCTCAAGTGGGTTCAAATAAGCCTGATATTTTATCAAAAACAACAATGAATAATAAAATCAGTAAGATTTTACAATTTGTACAATTCTCTTTGTCACGTCAATTATTGAAATCAGATATCATAAAGAATTCCGCGGCTTCATCTTTTAGGTTGAGTTATATTTTCATAGGGCTTAACGTGTTTCTTCGCGTTACCGGTCCCTGAAACGTACGACGAAACAATTACGATCCTTGGAACATATCCCTGCAATTTATCATCGGTCTCTAGCGGCACAATCATACGAGATGAAATGTGATATTTCGTGAAATAAACGACGTTCTCGTTATGTGCTCAATGTAACTTGAACATATATTTAAAATGGAACGAGGAAAGGGAAATATTCAGCAGACACGTTTTCAGGAAGGAATGCGCAGGACTTGCAATTTCCTGCCACTTTGGAAGGATTTTCTCCACGTATCAAGCTTTAACATAAATCTACTTTGGACTGCGAATTTTGCTACTTATGATTACATGTAATGAAGATGTGAGTGGAATGAGAAATCATTTTCTCTAAGTATAAATGCTATGGTGACCAGCCTTTAATCGATAGGAAATCTATCAACGTACTCTAAAACATTTGGAATCATACCATATTGTACGATTCTTGGTTGATCTGGTAAATACCTTAGAACTATTATACTAGTTTTCAAGTGAGGGCGTCAAAGAGTATCAGCTGTACACGATAATAAACAGATGAAAGGGCAGAAAAGTTGGTCAGGTATGTCCTATCCCAGAATATTCAGAGGTTTCGGAAGATAAGTTGTTGAGCTACAAGTGACCTCAGTGCACAGACTCATAGTAGGAGATTCTTTTAGTGAAACTGAAGGGTGTTTTTTTAGATGTATAGAACTTTAAATCGCAATAAAACAACGACGGATCATTATAATGACAAGAGTTTTTTTTATTCGAAAGATAATCTTGTGGCATTACATTTCAAATATTATTTCTGGCATATGACCGCTACGGATGGCTCAGATGTAGTCCAATCTGGACGCCCAATTTTCGATGACTTTTTCCAAAATTCGTGGCCGTATATCGGCAATAACACGACGAATATTGTATTCCAAATGGTAAAGCGTTTGTGGCTTATCCGCATAGACCACTAACTTCACATAGCCGCACAGAAAATAGTCTAGCGGTGTTAAATCACAAGATCTTGGAGGCCAATTCACAGGTCTAAAACGTGGAATTAGGCTGTCACCAAACGTGTCTTTCAATAAATCGATTGTGGCACGAGCTGTGTGACATGTTGCGCCGTCTTGTTGAAACCACAGCTCCTGGACATCATAATTGTTCAATTCAGGAATGAAAAAGTTAGTATTGATGGCTCTATACCGATCACCATTGACTGGAACGTTCTGAACATCATCGTTTTTGAAGAAGTACGGACCAATGATTCCACCAGCCCATAAAGCTCACCAAACAGTCAGTTTTTCTGGATGTAACGGTGTTTTGACCTACACTTGAGGATTATCTTCACTTCAAAACAGCAGTTTTCTTTGTTGACGTAGCCATTCAACCAGAAGTGCGCTTCATCGCTAAACAAAATTCCCTTATGAAAATCGGGAACAACGGCAATCTCGTTTTGGACCCATTCGACCAATCTACGCCTTGCTTGATGATCGTTTGGCTTCAATTCTTGCACGAGTTGGATTTTTTAGGCAGGTAGGAAGATCATTCGGATCTTCCTCAATGCTTCGCTCTACAGTAGCAATAGCTTCTTCTGTACGGCGTCACTGGGGATTCGAGTTATCAATAAGAGTAAACGTGGTGCGAAAACGTTCCATGGTTAATCGAATTAACTGCTCTGATGGACGATTACGTAGTGCGCGATACGTATTCCCCACAGAATCATTATTTTCGAAATAAAATTGCACTATTTGCAAGCGTTGTTCAGGTGTGAGTCTATTCATGATGAATTGCCAATCCAAACTGAGAATAAATCACTTCTCAGCTGTGAAATAGGTCGCCATCTTCAACAGTAATGCCCACTTAAAGTTCTATACCTATAAAAAATATCCGTTATATATGAGCATAAAAATAATATACCGACTCTATGCAGGATTACTGTTCTGAATCAACTGAAATGTTTAAGATATGACAATAATTGAGGAACAATCAACTGAGATATAAATGCTCAAATTCAAATTTACAATGGCCTCGCAGATTTTCCGAGGTGAAGGGAAGCGTTTTTACGGGAAGCGGAACTTACCAAATGATATTTGCAGGAATACTTCAGTATTCCTGCAAATATCAGTACTGCAAACTTCAGTACTGATTAAAAGCAGACCTGGTTTTATAAATTCACGTTATTAAAAAACGCGATTGAAAAAAATTGATTACTCATTAGAAAAACCAATGCAAGAAAAATTATCAACTGTTCGAGAAAAACTGAATAGAACTTCAACTAAAATAAGGTCATTCATTCCTTGAATCAGTGTTCAATAGAAAATTTTCTTGCCTTTTCTGAGCAAAACTTTTCAATTCCATTGAAACTGACTTTATACTGGCTGATATTCAAATCCTTTCTGAAGAAACTCACCGAAAACAATTTTAATTGGGTTCAAACCCATCAATTGGTTTTGAAAACCAAACGGTTTCCAACTCGCTTCATTATTCATTGGCTCATTTTTGTTCTATTCGAACTTGATGTAGAAAGATGTATTCTATAGAATATATAGAGAGCGCTATTATTCTGTAGAATGTATAAAAGGCAAAATACTATGAAAAAACATTTCAAAATCGATCTTCAAGTTCTTATTGTTTTAAAATGGCATATACCCATTTCTCTCAGAACATGTTCTTCCATTTCTAAAAAAAATCAATTTTTTTAAAGAAATAGGAAAAATAGGAAAATTATTGTTGTTCAAATCAGTAATAATACCACATTTTGAAGAAAGAATTAAAAAATTACAGAGTAGACCCATGCGAACAATTTTGAAGTGAAATAGGTATATTGAAATCATGCTGAACTCTTTGAAATTAATGTCTATTAAACAAAAATTACTCCTCGCTTCATATTTACTCATAGTTGAAATCAAAAGTCAGTTGCTTCCATGTAATGTAATAGAAAATGTAACATATGTCAGTGATTCGCATTGGTATAATACTAGAAATACTGATAACTTTCATATTCAAAGTTGAGGGCCTTTTAAATCTAAAAATAGCATATACTATAACGGATTTAAGGCTTTCAATGATTCATAAATTCAATGGACGATTAATCAACTCTGTGATAGTTCATATTCAAAAGAGAGGCAATTGAAATACTTTTCTGAAAATCACTGTCTAAACAATTCTTTATTCCACCAGTTTCGCCTTTAACGGAAATATCAAGAATGCCCTTCATGATAATGCCGTTAAAGGCGAAACTAGTCGAATAACGAATTGTTCAGTCAGTGCTTTTTAGACAACTATTTCTTATTACCTCTCATTTTCAATAATTTACCAAATATATTGAAAACTAGTACTAACTAGTATCAAGATATTTGAGCGCGATCTCAGAAAGTATATTTTAAAAATGAGATAGGTATGTAATTAAAAATTGACAGTTTAAAATATGTAGATTTTTTGTATAACTTCATCCAAAGGAAATATTATTATTATTATATATTTCTTCAATCAACGTTTGTAAAAACAAGTTCTACAGAACAACCAAATCGGAAAAAAATAACTCATATTCTCTCAAATTATGTTCCGCTTATATCAAACATCAACCTTCCACACAGTTAGTCCAAGTGTGCGATATAAAGTCAACGCTGTACGACAGGAAGATATAAAGCATGATGGCACAGCACTTTACAAGTTTATACGGAACAGTAACGTGCCTTAATTAAATTCCGTGAATTTGCCTTACATGTGTTAGGAATCGTAGTTACCGGGGTCTTATCACTGTGGCGAACTGTGACACAATATTAAATTGCGTACATCACGGGACGAATTGAATTTCTTAAGTGGACGGAGAATGTAATCAAAATTAGGGAGAAAATGAACTTCCTACGAAAAAACGCCAACGTTAGAAATTTTAATGAAATTTGGCGTTTGTACGCGAGAAGGGCGCTTTTCTCGCTGAATTCCGTCGGAATATTATTCGTTTTATTTCTCGTGTAACATACTGATGTCCTGGAATGTCTTTGAGATCTAGCGAACGGCAGAAATTTCACAAGAATTATTCTGCTAAGAATGTAGAATAGTGCCTTTACAAGGACCTTTTTTTTTGTTTGCGTTTCGTTAAAAATACAATGAACGCTTTCAGAAATTTACACGAGTTTTCTAAGAAGGCATGTAAGGCGATATAAATCAAGATTTTGTGTTTCAATTTGCAACAGTTTTCATCTTTCACAATTTCCAACATTTGAAACACAGCAGGTAAGTTTGACAGGTGGTACAAAACAAATTGATGAAAATGATACATATCATCGACTAAAATAACGAAAAGAACTTATATAACTTTGTAACAATCAAAACTTTCTAATAAATACTACATGAACTGGTTTCGATTTAACATTAATACTTGCATTTATGATTGACATACTGAAATGGAGCACAAAATATTTGGTGTCTTTTCTGGGCCTAAGGCAGTATATAAATCGAAGAAAAAAAACACAGGCCAACGAAAAAAGTATTTGTAAAAACTTTTCAAACCAATTCACCTCTTATGTATTTTTGAGTGATGAAACCGTATTTGGTTAGAGTTTTTTTTAACACCCACAATTTTTTCACAATATGACATCCATTATATATTTGAAAAAATATTTTAATGTAAGAGTGACGGAAGAAGCTTTAACTTTTTTCAACTAGTTTCAACTTGATTTCAAATATGAACTCAATTGTTTCGTAGATAATTCCTCGTTTAACTTTGAAAGGTTCAACCCTTGTAATACCTCCTTGATAAAAAATGAACGAAATTGTTTGATAGAATTATGAATTTGACGATTCAATTTCATAGTAAATAAGTCGTTTTACCTGCGTGTTCAAAATATCTCGAATCATACCTCAAACATCCTCTTTTTAATGTTGTAGTTTAAATAACTCCTGAAACTCGAAGTTTAACCTAGCAACACTCCTAAATATTTCATTTCGTGTAATATACACACGGAAGAAGATCAAAATGGTTTTTGATAAGGAGGAGATCGATTTAATCGTGCTATTCTTGCCGTTGTGTTTTCTTCTTGGAGCATTTCAGATTTTATAATGACAGAAGACACAATTTATTATATCAGTCCATTGCATCAACGAAAAACAGCAATTTTCCAACAAGTCGTATGAAGATGTCCTGTCTGTCTAGTATAGTTATCCTCTTAGTGTGTTTCATTACGTAAGCGATATAAATTATATTTTCCATGACACCTATTGTTAAAACTCCGTTCATAACATAGATGTATAGTTCGAAAAATTGAGAATCATTTCATATTCATTTTGCAGTTCTACTTTTTCCAGAACTTTCAATGCTGATTTTTTTGTCTATTTCCCATATGAATAGATGGAACTGATTTTACTCAATATCACGCAATATTATAGCCACCTAATACTCTACAAATAATCATCGATAAACGGTGAACAACCATCCGAACACAGGCATTAAATTGATATCGAAAATATTCATCAATCAAACAAAATTCCATTGAAAATATTGTTCATATAAAAATTAGACGAATGATAATATTTTTTTGAATACATGATACTCGTATATCACCGTTTTTCCATTAATGCTCGACGTATTGATGAAATATTTCAAATTGCAATTTGATTATTGAATCGATATCATTCCATAACATTGATATAGAGGGACATTCAATTCTGTATGAAAATTGAAAAACAATCATTACTGGATACAGTTGAGTAATAAGTCAAGATATTGAGGAGAACATTGAAGCTCGAAAAAACGTCAAAATGAATAATATTCCTCATGTTCTGAAAATTCGAGAACCATTGTGCGTCAGAAAGGATCTTGGGGTAAAGATAGAGATCATTTTATCCCACCACTGACAAACAAAAACCATAGTCTATAATATGATCAGACGAAATAATGGAGAATTCATGTGATTGCAGTATACCCTCAGATGTTGGGAGAGAATTCTTCTGAAACTTCGAATATATGTAGAACTAATGAGTAAATTTTAAGAAGCAAATTGCTCCGTTTGATTTCACTACTGCATTTCTGTTCGTCATTTCAATTCGAAAGGATGCCCAAAATTTTATCAGCTGTTTGCAACAATAATTTTGAAATTACACTGGAAATCCACATTGGCTTTATTTCCACTACCAATATTTCACGAACTATCTGGTATTTGTTTTGTCATCCATCCCAGGTCCTTCCGTTTTTGAGAAAGAGCAGTGTTCTTTTTCCTGTTCCTTTACTTTCCTGTGCCTGTTCTTTTACAAAGTGTTGCAGGAGTGTGTAGCAACATAGCTGCTGAAAATTCCATACCTCACCTAGCTGGAACTATGTATTCCTTATAGGAATAGTATGTCCTTTTTGTACGTACATTTTATACAACATTTGGATTTATTTTCAAGTTTTTCAAAGTGAAAGTTGAATTCGTGTTTTTTGACTCGGTCATACCTTATCATATTTGTGAAACAAGCAATCAAAAAAGTTTTAGCACTAAAACTGATAATTGAATATCAATAAATGTCATTGATTTCCAGCTCTAATGAAAAAACTAACCATTGTATATGAAGACATTAAACTTCAAGGGAAAATTTTAGATGAATTCTTGAATAAAGTCATCAATTCTCAAAAGCACGAGACTATGCGTGCTGAATATTTTTGTTTTTTCATATTTCACTGAAAAGTTGAGCACTATCGCCTAAATATGACGTAAATTTACTTTGAGGATCCCAAAAATTGATTTTCTGAAATTGAATATTCTAATATGACTGTATTTTAGTAACTAAAATGAATTTAATTCGAATTTTCTCATGAAAATGATGAAATTTCTCTTTCAAAAAAATATTCTTCCGTCAGCCTGTACACTGTTATAAACTATCAGTTTATAACCAAAACTATTTCAGTTCAAATACATGACATCATATATATCCTGCAACACATCGCATTAAATCACACTGTTACGCTACCGCCAAGAAGAACGTTATGCAGAGCAATCTGTAAGTCAATGCATATCAATATTTCACGCTTGTGTGAATTTATTTATATTATGTCTGATAAATCCCGACTGATACAAATTGACGTTGCGAATAACAATGGGGTTGGTGTCGCAGGGTAATTAACATAGCTATATGACATATCCCACTGTAAAAATTAATTGGTTCGCTATACAGATCGTTATAAATTTATTCCATCGAACTATAATTCAGTTTCAAATCATGAACTGTTCAATAAATAATTTGTGGGCATTATTGCGTTAATCGTTTTGTTCATTGAATAAGTAAAGTCTGATATTTTCAATATCATCAAATGATGATTCAGTTGTATATATTAGTTGTCTCGTTTTTGTGTTCGAAAATTAAATAAAGAAACTATAGTTAAAATCAATTTTGCTATCATATCGTCGCAAATATAATCATTGTCGTATGTTTCGGAATATTCCTGATATCTTCCTGAAGAAAAAACATCAAAGCGAAAAAGTCAGACTGAATATATAAATCAAATATATATACAAAGAGAAAATATACTGAACTATCGAAGTACAGAATTGAAACATTTCATAGATTCAATACTGATGAATCGACAATAACTAGAACAATTGACACAAGGACGAAAAGCGAAATATTTCAGACATGATAGTTACTCGAAAACCATCCGTTTCAATTCGAGAAGTCACATTGAAAGACTCAGAATAATAATAATAAGTTCTTTATTCCCAACAGATGTAACACCCAATTACATAAAATAATAATTATGTTGAATAGGTACAAACTGAATAATTAAAATGAAAAGGGTATAAAAAAGAGCTCAATCTAATCTAGAAAAATAGTTACTAGAATAATAGTAATCACAACATTATAGCATTCAATGAAATATTACAAAAAACTCAATCTAAATCTATTCATTTCAGTCAATTTTCTTTGTTCACATAACTCGTGAACACAAGTTCTATGAACTCAAAGTGAAAGTCACAATTAATGGCAACTCTATTGAATGTAGACTAGAATGTAGAACAAGAGAGGAGGTCAATCAATACTATTGTGAAGTAATTTGTACAGAAATTTGAGTGATAAAACTTTTCTCCTACTCTGCAATGAGATTGAACAAAATCGACGCAATAATTCGTTATGATTGACTCCTCTCTCTGGATAAACTTCATTCTCCCTCCACACTTAGAACTTCAAGAACTTTCTCTGAATAGCCTCAAGATGGCGTTGATGGCAAGTGTAAGTGGGATCCAAGATCATGCTGCCATACTCCAACTTGCTACGGATTAGGGTATTAAATAGTCCTATAAATGTTGAGGAATTATTGATTTATTTGCCATTACGTATAACAAAGCCACACATTTTCGCGGCAGATGAAATAATTTGTGTGATGTGTGAGAGAAAGGAAAGTTTCTGGTCGAAGACTACACAAAGATATCTGACTTTATCAGAACGGAAAAGAACCTGACCACCGACGATATAATCACAGTCAATTCGTTCTATTTTCCTTACGAAAGGAACAGCATTACACTTTGACACATTCAAACTCAAATAATTGTCCTCACACCATCGAGCAACATTGTCCAGCGCGAGCTGAAATTAAACACAGTTGCTCTGTGATCTAATCTCATGATATAGTTTCAAATCGTCTGCGAACATCAAATGTGGAGGGTGAATATTATCCAACAGATCATTCACGAACAGAATAAAAAACAGTGGTCCAAGATTAGACCCTTGAGGTATTCCAGAGGTAGGTATGAACTCAGACGACTGTATTCCCTCCAGCTGTACGAATTGACGTCGGTCAATCAGGTACGAAAGGAGAAGGTTGGTGAGGCTATCAGAGAATCCAAATTTGTTGCGTAATTTCTGTACCAGGAGAGCATGAACAACTTTATCACATACTTGCTGAAAATCTGTGTAAATTACATCAACTTGATCGGCAGAAGAAATTAACATAATACTTTCCGCAGATCATTACACGAAACACTATACGAATACTCGAAAAAGATCGACCATAAAAATGTATGATTTCAATGATCCAATTAATATACCAAAACGCTCACCCTGTTCATCACTAACAGCGCCAAGATTTTCTAGAAACTTAGCAAGATGACTATGTAAGGAATGCAGTTTGATTTTCATGTAACACTCAGCTCATTAAAGCTTTCTAAGAGTTGTTGAACAATTTCGACGTAATTCTGGGCTAGTGTGTCTCCAAGAAAGTCCTTGACAATACTTTTGAATGTCAAACAAAGCAATCTTTTCAAGTTTCGTCATCGTTTCAATGAAACGTTCATCTTCAATAAACTGCCGAATCTGTATCCCATCAAAGATGCCAGCCTTTGTGTTCTCATATGACAAGCTAGGAAATGCCGAAATGATATAGTCAAAACAGTAGCCTTCTGTTGACAAAGCTTTAACAATTTGCTTCATAAGACTTAGTTTTATATACAAAGGCGGTAATATAATATTTTTTCTGTCGACAAGTGGCTGATTCAGAATGTTTGGATCACCAAGTTTAAGGTGAGATCTTGGCGGCCACTTTGGCAGCACCCAATGCTTCTCACGAGGTCTACTGTCCCTCATACAGGCAAAACGGGGATAGTTGTTATATCCGCGTTGCTGACCAAGAAGTAAACAAATAATTTTCAAGTCAACACTGATGATCCATTGGTGTAAGTTATACTGCAACAAGTCAATGACCTTCTTTACGTCTTCGTATTCCTCAAGCGAAGAAACTGAAGGGCCTACTGGGACTGAACCATATACATTTCCATTCTGGAGGAGAATACACTACAAGCTACGTAATGAGCTATCCATAAACAATGGCCATTCAGTTGCGTTAAAGTATGAAATTCCCATCTCTTCTATTAAACCAGCTATGTTACGGCAATAGCTGGTTATAGCAATATATAAATCTAGCAGCACTACGGAAGGACTGCAGAAATGCACTTTCTCTCGATCGAAAGTAGGTGACGTTAGCTCCTTCTGCTAACACGTTTTGTTCGTGCAGTCTTAATACTAAAAGTTCTGACGCTTCTTCAGATAGTCCCAGGTCTTGTACTTAGTCATTTACCTCATGCTGATTAAATCCTCTACGAACAAAATTATCGTCAACTTTAAAATCTTTGTCGCTGGGGTCACTTCCATCGTCGCTCAAGTCATCGTCTTCTATTTCTGAATAGGTCGATTCTTGAAAAACTAACATTTCAGCTGAATGCTACACGGGTGTATAGGTGACGGTAAACTAGGTTAATCCATCTCATTTGTTTTTGTTATATCCTGCATTTTTCACTATACAACAGTAATCAACAATCACTGGAGTGGTCTTTGAGTTCTAGCCAAATCATTGGTATACCAGACGGAAGTTCCTTCACGTGTTCCTTTTGTCCACATTCCACTATTAGTATGCAACAATTGAAGAAAAAAACTGATTGAAGTTTTGGAATAAGCTTGTCAATTTACTCCTAAAACAGCCTGAAAATTGAAATCAACAAAAATACAAATACAAATAGATGGTACAAATAGATGGTTCTTCAGTGTTATTGATATCTTTTCAGTTTTTTTCAATAATTGAGTAATAATTGAGTATCTCATCACTCAATTCTTCATTAATTCATTGCTTATTTCCACACTCTGATTTTAAATTCATAGACAATGACAATTCGACAAAACAATGAAAAATAATATGAATTGAATATTTTCGGCCCAAAATAGCACCATCCTCTATCATCACAAAATTTCGGTACACCCCTGTAGGTACAGCATCATACTAACGTGCGAGCATCAGCTCAAGACGTCAATTAATTCCAATTCAACAAATTCCGGTTGATTTGAAGTAGGGACGGGAGATCCATTTTAGTAGCAAGACTTGTTCCGAAACAAAGCGCGTTCAGTCTATTACCGATCAATTCGTTCTCTACAGAACTTTCTGAATGTGCCTTATCGGTCGTAAAAAAGCAACTGTCCATACAATTCATCGTGCATTGTTGGAGGGACGCTGTTCTCATTCCAAGGTCACAAATGTAACGGAAAATGCGAAGGACGGCAACTCGATTATGCTTTTTGCTTGGAAAAATGTTATCGGTTTCGTATAAATTATAGTTGGCGTTTTGTAGGTTTCTTTGACAGAAAAGCATAAACGGCGCCTTCCTCATTTGTATATCGCGCTTATCCTTTCTTGCCGTGGATATGTTTTCGCGTAGTTTTCATATTTTTTATTCAAGAAGGGTGACAAAATCTACATCGATTTCGAATTCGTTTTGTTATTGTCTGATTTCTCTGATGTTTATGACTTTATTTCTCAGTCGTAAATGGAGAGTTTTTGTCTATAAAACGAATCGTAAGAGATAAAAAGTGATGGCTCTGCTGTTGTGACAATTTTTCAATGTTTTCGATATTTTTTCACTGCTTATTATCAACGGTGACATTATTCATCATGTTATAAAAAGATATTCATCAACATAAGATATATATTCCATTTGATTGGTCGTTTATATTTAAAAATTCCATGTTTTTATGTATTAAAAATGAAATTCCAGAAAATTTGTATTCACCTAATATTTCATAATCTGGTATGTATATATATATATATATATATATATATATATATATATATATATATATATATATATATATACACCGATGTGAGTGAAAAATAAGGGCATTTTGCACATATTTTCGACATACATAAACCACTATAATAATACACTAGACCATCGAAATATTGACATTCACCGGTAAAAGTCGACATTCACCATAAATGCATGCTTGATGTCGACACACACCAGTGTAAGTCAGAAATAAGGCATTTTGTATATACTTTCGATTTACACTAAACGAATATGTAAATGCTTATATTCACCTGTAAAAGTCAACATTCACCAGATTGAATAGTGACATGAAACGGTATGAGTATGAAATGAGGGTATTTTGCACGTAAATTCGACATATAGTGAACGACTATGTGCAAGTGGACATTCACAGGTGAATGTTGACATCCACCGCTGAGTCTGAAACGAGGGAATTCTGCTTATATTTTCGACATACACTAGACTACTATGTAAATGTTGACATTCACTGGTAAAAGTCGACATTCACCGTTAGTGCACAGCGAATATCGACAAACACCGGTATAATTCAACTTTGAATTCTTTGGTTGCCCGTGTTTATCAAACAAAAACAGAATAAGTTCGTTTCCATTGCACGTATCTATGATACTTCTGCATTTTAGTTCCATTCAAATAATATATCCTAATGGAACAAATATTGCGTTATAGGAAAACACGAATTTTCCATTGAATTTTCGATTTGTTCGCATATATCCCTAAATTATTTATCCGGTAAACATATTTAATCAAACGCTAAATGTACGTTCACAATGATATTGATTCACTGCTGTGATAGAATGGAGGTAGTTATATTCTCCATGTTCCATAAATCAATATCGGGACTGGCGTTGAGAATTCCAGGTTGAACACTGCATGAATTATGAAGTCGAGTAACACTTTCAATGAAAGAATATTACCACTAATAATTGTGTTTTTTAAGTTTACAATGTTTCGCTAATAATTAATTCATTTATTTTCTCATTCTCTTCTTCTTTGGATATGATTAACAGGTAGATCCTAGTTTGTTATATCTGAATATACCAGATTTTATTTGATACAGAGTGTGGAGAGGAATGATGTCATTCATGTAGAAAATGGAAATTGAGGAACCAAGGTGAAATTCCTGTGGCACACCTAAAGGGATGAATGAAATTCTAGAATTGAAAAATTTTATGGCAATTAAAGATTCTCTAATATCTTGATATATCGTGAACCTTTTCGAAAGTATAGGCGACATATGTGAAAAATGGTTTTGGAAATATGGAATCAGATTGAAGATTGATTGTATTTTGTATGTGTGAAAACAACATAAGCACTCATGATGGTGACAATTTTTATAGCACTATATTATGCGTTAGTTGATAATAATGAGAAGAAACTAGGTATTTTCATTGCTCACATCGAAAAAAATTGTTTGTCAAGATATTATTGAACAAAGTTTCATCTTCCACAAGAACGAAGAAAAACTAACATACCATTTCAGTATAATCAAATTCCACAAATAAAATACGCGGTTTACGTACAACCAAACTAGGCTATAATAATAGAGGACGTTTCTTACGACTCCATTCTCCTGTTTCCTTTGTTTTTGCTGAACCAAAACTCCATTCCCCGGAATTAACGGAAATAGTTTTTCGGCCTACCGGGATAGAAACTGTGAGTGCCGCCCGTATTTGGCGTGTACAAATTAAGGAAGAACAAAGTTTCAAACTTTCATTATCCGCCCATTTTGATAGACCACTTGGAACGAAAAAGTTCTGCGGGAATTGTTTAATATGAAAATTTGAGCGGATTATTTCTCCTCGGAGGAACATAACGATATTTCAAATTATCAGCTCAGTTATTTTAGCAATTAAGGCAAGATACTGGGTTTTGTCCCAAAAAAGTTTTTCGATGATAGATTTTGTGACTTAACGCTGACTATGCTTTTAATTATCAAAATGAGATACCCCATTTACGTTAAGTAATAGTTGAATGGCCTCCCGTGATGCATACCGGCGATTTTCTCTGATGCCAAAGGACTTGATGGTTTTCAAAAATTGGATTATAGAAAAAATTGGATATTCCATAATATTTCGTCCTTAGGCGATTGGGATAGTACAACAAGTTCCCAAAAATATAAACAACAATTACATTTGAGCGTGTCAGATACTCCAAATGTCTCCGATAAAAAAGTTGTGATAAAGTTGATTGATTTTTCGGTGATCTGTTGATGAAACATTGTAATATATATTGAATAAATAACACTTGGGTCCTTGCTTAATTGAAATTTTATTCAATTATTGCTTCACTGAATTGTTTCCGGATGTTAGCCTATTTTGAAAAGCTAGACTGAAAACTCTATATTCGACATTACATTTAATTGTGTGTTCTTTTGATTCAACACAATATTATTTTCAGCCATACCAGGCTTTTTAGTGAAAAAATAGTAATAGTAAGGGTTCAATGAAATGAGTTTATCTTGAATCTGCAGAAATCTAACTTTATAATTTTGGGTAAAGTAAAACCTTAAAACCAATGAAAATGAGGATATAACTATAAAAATTAGGTAATGATCAGAAAATTAGAAGATAAGAACAGTTAAAGAAGAAGAACAGTTAAATATTTAGGCATTATGTTAGACAAAAAATTGAGTTTCAATGATCATGTTGATTTAATATCATCTAAAATTTCTAAAAACATCAATTTTTTGAAAAGAATAGGAACAAACCTGTCGACATATGTGAAATTATTCTTTGGAACTAATGTCTGTGAAACAAAGAATACTCTTTGCTTCATATATACTCATATTTAAAAGTTAAAAATCAGTTGCTTTCATGTAATGTAATAAAAAATGTTACATATGTCTGTGAGTGCATGGGTATAATACTAGAAATACTGATAGTTTTTATATCCATAGTTGTAAGTTCTCTAAACCTAAAAATAGCATGTACTATGACGGATTTAAGGCTTACAATAATTTACCGAATATATTGGAAACTAGTACCTACTAGTATTAAGATGTTTAAGCTTGATCTTAGAAAATATATTTCAAATAATGAGCTAGGTATATAAGTAAAACTCCACAGTTCAAAATATGTAGATTTTTTGTGAATCTAGAGCTAAATAAATATTATTATTATTATTATTATCGCTTTTTATATTCTAAGATTCGAATTTCACTTGATGTAAATGGATAAACATAATTAACAACAATTGTTATTTACTGATTTACAATATATAAAAGAATACTGCATGACGTTTAATGTTTCGATGAGATTCACCTTTTTCAAATGCTACTTGTGAGACTAATGACATTTCTTGCAGACTAATGACATTTCTCGAATACATTCAATATATAAACTAAAATTATGAAGACAGAAAAAACAGGTTAGATAACAGGTAGAAGGGATCAATTCGTACTGAACAACTATATAGTAAACTAAGTAATTTTGAAAAGATTGAGAAGGGGGCTTGAGGTATGATCGATTTGGCTGTTCAAAAGGTTGCCAGAATATTTGTGTTTATTAATTTGAAGTGATTCTAACAAATTAAGCTTCATTCCCTTGTTTGCGGTATTCAAAATATCAAACTCGGAATTGAATATATGATATTCATTAATCAAATGATTTGCATAATGTGAATCTGTCTTCTGATTATCAAAGCTACGTTTATGTTCAGAAATTTTCAAAATTGCTTAGTTTACTATATATTAGTTCAGTACTTCTACCTGTTATCTACCTGTTTTCTATGTCCCCATAATTTTAGTTTATATATTGTATGTATTCGAGAAATGTCATTAGTCTGCACGAAGCATTTGAAAAAAAAAAAAAATCTCATCGAAACGTACGTCATGCAGTATCTTTTTAATATATGTGTAAATCAGTTTGAAAATTGTTTTATTATACTCTATTTATATTTATATTATAGCAATGAGCATGTAAACATACTACTTCCGTTCTCTCTTCATCAACATCTGTTTAAAAGATTCACTGGAATGTGCCCAATTGAGATATTCAAATTGCTATTCGGCATTATCGATTAACATATCTTTCGAATTAGACTTAAATACCGTTTCGGCCCACTAAGACTAGTGGATCTGGATGAGCTGGACATTTATTTTCTCGGAGAAACGTACAGATAGAACGCGATATCGAAGACGCAGGCCTTTGCGGTTCAATGAACCGCATATATAGTGGACCGTTACGTCCGAAAATTTGAGATAAAATAAGACATGTATTGAAACAAAATTTGAAACATAAAATCACTCATTGATTATACTAATCAATTTCTCGAACAACATTTGTTGATACATTTTGAAATATGTTGTTCAATAAAAAACACTTGGCTCAATTCCACTTCTTAAATACACTGTGCGAATGTTACATGCTATTTATATATCGAGAGTTCGGTAGAAATTTTTGAAATCTATCATCATTTCGTATTTGAAAATTCAACATTTTCTGATTTTCACTGTATTTTTTACACTTTACACAAGTATATAGATTTTTACGCTTCCACTACTTACTCTATTCATTAATAATTGATGAGGCGTACCGATAAACATAATAAAACAATTGTTCAACTGATTTACACATATATTAAAAAGAATACTGCATGACGTGAGTTTCGATGAGATTGACCTTTTTCAAAATTTGAAACATAAAATCACTCATTGATTATACTAATCAATTTCTTCGACAAAATTTGGTGATACATTTTGAAATATGTCGTTCAATCAAAAACACCTGGCTCAATTCCACTTTTTAAATACACTGTGCAAATGTCACATGCTATTTACATATCGAGAGTTCCGTAGAAATTTTTGAGATCTATCATCATTTCGTATTTGAAAATTCAACATTTTCTGATTTTCACTGTATTTTTTTTTTTTGGTTATTTTTACATACAAGGGCTCACTCAAGAGACAGTTTGAAACTGTCCTATAATAGAGGAGCACATATAGCAAATGTTAGTCACCTTTAACTAAATTTCTATAAACTATATACCTAATACGTATATATTATAACTAGAAATTTTCATACATCTCATCGAAATGAAGTTCTCGATGCATTGAGTTCAATCTTATCATTCACAAAGAAAATATCTAATTTCACTAGAGAAGATTAGATAAATACATCATGAAAAGTAACTCTATAAAAACTGATAATTATTCCATTATCGACCTTTAAAATCTCTTTTTCAAATGTCTCTTAAAAGTTATGAAATTCGAAGAGAAAATATTCAAGTTGGCCTCTATACTTATCAAGTTTAGCCAATTGAAAGATCTATGCATTCAACATATAATTTGTTTTGCTCTGCCCAAGAACCAGTATTGTACGATTTCTTACCACATGTAGAATCATGTACATTGAAAGATGTTTTTTTATATTCAATAGTGTTGCGGTTAATATGATATAAATCCATAATAATTGAATATAAACTGACTCACTGTCAGTATTCTGTTAGCATCTGAAGAAGTCGTTTGTAACGACAAAAGGTGTCATGTTATGTTATCACCAATAAAATGTAAATCAAAAGTTCAAGAGTTTGAATTTAGGTTTACATTCATGAAAAGATGATTGAAGGAAATACATATACCTCAATTTCGAGAGAATGACATTAAATATTCACAATGAAACAAATAATACATCAATATTATCAAAATCTATACATAAAATTTCGAGGAAATGATACTCGTAACTTTGAATTATTGATTTTGTTGGGATAGTCGTCACTCTAAATTTGATAATTCAGAATAATTAAAAACGATCAATTGATTTCTATTGAGTTTATATTCATGATTTTAACTTCATTTAATAAGAATGAAAACATTCAAATAAAACAGATCCGACTAATATATTATACTATCTGGAGGACCGATCAGTATTTTTTTCCATAAATTGAAAATATTACAAGTTTCTGCGCTAAACTACTGAATCAATTTGTTAGAATCCTTCGACAACAGAAGAAAAAAGTGTTCAAAAATTTTTTGAACGATCAAATAAATAGTCGATGATCTATTCTTCTCCGATATATTCGCTACAAATGGTAGCGGGCCATATATATTATTTATATCATTCAAGCATACTAATATTTTCTGCATTAACAAGTTATTTGTAATGCATCATCATCATTTTTGTTGGCGTTTCGTCCTATATCAGAACATTGTCCATAATAAATTTAATAATTGATTAAATAGTTATTGATTTATCAATAATTGAATAATCAATCGATATATAGAGTTGATTTTTAAAATATTACGATGGACGTCTTGATATCATTATAGTTATTCATAATGTTCAATTTTTCATTGTTTTTGACAAAGCTGTGATTTACAACGGAACTTCAAAACAAAAATGAAGTTTTTTCAGTACAAATAACCTATTATATTCATAAATATAAGAGGTCAAACTTATTATAAACATAACTATATCAAACAGTCAATAAAACAAATTTTCAAATATAATATATATATATATATATATATATATATATATATATATATATATATATATATATATATATATATATATATATATATGCGCCAATCTACACATAAGCATCGCACTTGAGAACTTAAATTGAACTCGATCGAACATTTAATCATCATATTCAGTAATCTGTCGAATAGAAAAGTTCTTTTGTCAGAATCTCACGATACTTTATACAATAGAATCTCAGATTGTCGATTTTCTCTAACGATATAGAAAAAGTACTCACCTACAGTTTCAGCTCCAGTTTTGCCAACTTCAAAGCGTTCAAAATCTGCAAAGTAAAAAACTTTTTCAATTCGGGCAAGTTGATTAGAATTAATGGGATTTGTTAGTGGAGTACACAAGACTGGTGTGTTTTGGGGCTTCAAAGGAAGCGACTTCACTCGCTTCCAACGTTTTACCAATCACTTATTTTTCGTTCGGTAATTTCAATTGAAGCTACTTCTAAGATGCATGTTTTCAATGTTGTCAACGTTTGGAAAAACATCCGATAAACGTTCTGTATTCCTTTCAGAGAAAAATATAAGATGAATCCCAATTAAAGGAAATATACGAATATAGGATTTCGCAAGAGAGTTTGCACAAAATAAAAAAAGAGATCCGTTGAAAAGTCTTTGATGCTCAGAGAATAATACGAATTTTACTTTGTTATCACTTAATCATCCAGGAAAGTTCTTTTTCCTCTTAACTAATCCTTATAATAAACAAATGTATGAGGTATGAGTAACGAATGGTAATGGGAGTAAAAAAGCCTGTCGTTAACAAGGGCTGAATTTAAAAAATAGCGTTTCTAATCTATTAATATAAGTGAGGTGTACACTAGTAGGTAGCTAATGGTCATAGATTGCAGATTTTCATTGAAATGTTCTAAGACCCATTCGCCAAAAATAAGACGGCTTCAATTCTTGCAGAAGTTGAATTTTATAGGCTTTCAAATCCAAATCAACACGTCAAATTTTGCGTCAATAATTCAGAGCACGAATTTTGATAGTAAAATTTCAACAATTTGCAATCGTTGCTCGTTTGTAAGTCTTTCCATGATGAAATGGAACAGTATACTGAAAAATTTCCACTTGGACAGATGACGGTTGGATGTCACTACCAACCAGTGGCGCCAACGTAGAACTCTCAAAAAATCAACCGGGTATTTATATATTGTGTTGTCTGTCAATTCATCATAATTGATCTCTGGTTCAATTATGACCAATTGGATGACCAATTGTGACGATTCCACCTGATTATGAGACGATTTATACTTATATTATATATTATTGATTTTCCTAATTTGCATAGATCGTTGCTTCATTATTGCAAATTCCCTTCAGTTAGGCCTCAACTGAAATTAGTAACTCAAATATCATCTTGAAGGATTTGCAATCTTCAAAATTTCACTGAAACCACCATATTTTTAATAATTTCCACATTTGCCATCACAAAATCACTTTATAATGCCAAAAGGGACCCTATTCCTATCACAATATGTTCAAAAGCTCAGCTTTGCTCGGATTTTCCTTTCTGCTGACGAAATACGTGTATTACCCTTCGAACATTCAAAAAGATCTCAAAAATTCAATTGAAGCTTTGCAATTTCTGTAGCTACATTTGAAAAACCTCAGATTACAACAACTAATGGATGTCGTCTAATTGTCAAAAGTTTTCTACAATCACAGTTTCTACATAATATACCATCATTGAGTTTTCACACTCATGGTGTTTCTTATGTTTTTACTGGCAAAGAAAAAGGTGTGCTAATCTGCATATTTGATGTTCTAATGATCTCAATCTCTTTAGCAAGATGTCAATCAAAAATTAATTCAATCATAAAAAGCGCAAGAAATAGCATGACTGCCAACAAAATACCTGAAGTTCATTTCAATTTTCAATCCAAACTTTGATAACTCGAGTAATTTATATTGAAAAGTTCAATACCAATTCAATCAATGCTTACGGACAAGGAGAGATAACCTTTTGGTGAAAATTTGAGGTTCCCTCACAAATTATCCCTGAAATATGAAGTAATAATCAAGTGTTTCCAAGAGGCGTTCCAAAGAACTCCTCAAATATCCTATTCAGCAATTCCTTTTCGCAATAAATCTCCACTTCTATAATACATTCCCCACATTCTGTGGGAACACTCAGCAATAAAAGAAAATCATCCCAAGTGAAAATTTCGCTAAACTAAAGCGCTTTCCGGAAACGTGTATTCTGTAGATAAGTTGGAACGATTTCCACAATTTTCCGCTAATTAGTTCGGTTCGAATCCGAACAAGAAACCATGGAAACCTTGAAATACAGTTCTTCTATTAACGAGGTTGATCCATAAGTAGTGATAAAACTTGGGAAGCTCTCTCTAGTGAGAAGGAAAATTGAGCTTTTCGCTTAATCCTTTTCAAAAGTGTAGAAGCAGGCTATAATTGAATGTTCGACAGCTCATAATATAGGATGTAAAATTCGTTGTACTCGACGCCTAGCGTTTGTCTTCGCTGTGATTGACGAATCTTTCAGGAAAGATTGGAT
Source organism: Henosepilachna vigintioctopunctata (assembly GCA_030704895.1). Taxonomy (NCBI): domain Eukaryota; kingdom Metazoa; phylum Arthropoda; class Insecta; order Coleoptera; family Coccinellidae; genus Henosepilachna; species Henosepilachna vigintioctopunctata. Next base: position 5,617,019 of record JARQZJ010000095.1, on the reverse strand, counting down.
AAGAAGGATAACGATGATCTGACAATAGTGTGGTATCAAAAGAAGGGAATATATAGACAAATTTGGAAATCACCAATGCAACTAAATGATGAATAACTCTTCCTAAACATGAAGAAAGGTTTCTCTGTAATTGGATGTATATCTGTTGAGAATAAATGTCTTATTATTATTATTATTATTAAGAAAGTGTTTGCAATATAAGTCATATATATATATATATATATATATATATATATATATATATATATATATATATATATATATATATATATATATATATATATGAATACGATAAGATCACCTTGTGTATTGGCATAAACTTCTACTACGGTATGTAAACTTTAGAATCAGTAAATTATGTGTATATCTTAACAATAAATTCGATACTATTTTAACAAAGATTCTTCAGGTTAATTAACTTAGTAGCATATTTATTCGTAGCATATTTAGTAGAGAGTCACCAGCTAACTTTTTTATGAAATATTTGATATGAAATTATCGGTATTTTGTTCATCGTGAGTTATAATTTGGAGGAAAGAGATATTCAAGATATTCTTGAAATATCGTTTAACTTTGTCGAGATGTGGATAATCATTTTCTCTTTATTTTTGTTTTGTCAAAGAAGTTATAAAAATTTAATTTTTTCAGTTGGAAGAACAGAAATTTTTAACAGTATAAACGCTTGAGATCCGAAATTATAGTTTATATGAACATATTTTCTGATGAATAAGTAACTTTTCAACAAAATATGAAATTTTCTGCTTCTGACAATTATTATAGTATCATCTCTTCAAAATGCTATAGCATTATAAACTTCGAGATCAATGTTCCATTTTTTGTTATGATCTTCAGTTTTCAAATTCAATTCCACTCTCTCGTGTTTTAAATTTCTATACATGCATAACATTAATTCAATTTCTTTCAGTTTCCCTGATAGAGGAAAAAAAGATCAACGAAACATTGGAAGTAGATAATTTCAAAAATTTTTTTCCATAAAGAAATGATCAAAATATTCAGCCAAATTATCATCAACGATTTACCTCATTAACACAAATTTCTTATTTCGCGAGACGCGGAATGAATTTACTCGATAACGGAACGTTAGAAAAAAGAATTTTTTCAGTTACTCCGAAAACAAAGCAAGCAATAAATTTTCGCTGTCCACTTTTCCCAACCTCCAATTTGAACTACTCAATTTCCATCGACAACTTGGCAATATTCCACGTTCACACAACACTCGATATAAATCAATATTCGAATAAAGCGCGGTATAAAATTTCACCTAATAAAGGAAATGCTTCATTCGTCGACGAAATTGTCAACGAGGGAATTTTCCGTTGACTTTTCCGTCCGTAACTTTGGCTTGTTACATGGCGTAAACCGTCGAGAAAATAAGGCCGTGCAATGGAAACCACCTCGGACGCGTTTTTCAAATTGAAACAAGACACTACTCGACTACTCGACATAAGAGAACGCTGAATTTTATTCATATTTCAGAATAATAGGAGAGGAGTTACGACACGTGGGATGTCTATTTTCGAGATGCTTATGTTTGCTTCGGAGATGCGAAATGAAAACAACTTTCCGTGGGATTTTACGGAAAAATGTGTATTCAGAGAAAAGACTTTTTTTCATCAAATTCGGTTCCACTGTTAATTGAGTTAACAAGCAGAAATCGTATATCGAATATTTCATCCCCTTCACTAAATTCTAGATACGTAATTTTTTCACGGATCTTTGTTCACCTCAAGTTGGAGAAACCCGAGGCATGTGTCAAAAAATATTGAGCACAAACAGCATTTGAAATAGGCACCAAATTCAATTCATAATTTAATAATAAATATACTGAAAGTTAATTTTTTTTTTAATTGAAGAAAATATTTTGAATTCTTCCACACAGAAATTCGCATAAAAAGTCAAGAATTTTCATAACGTCTTGAACTATTTGAATTTGCAATCAAAAATGATGTCGTAACCGTCAAACTTTCAGAAGATTTACTGTTATTTCATATCTTATAGGACAAAATGAAAAATATATTTCATTTCATTATATTTCATTTCTGAAAATGAGGAAGTTTTTCGATTAAAAGAAATGTAGGTCTGCTTGAAAAATTTTAAATCGTTCATCACTTTTATGGCTATATTATTTTCACACCTCATAAAATAGAAAAGGGCTTCTTTCATTCGGGATAGTGGCGAACATTAAAACTCAAACAACAGCCAACCTAGGAAAACACTCAAGGTAGTTGAGTAATTAAAACCAATAAGAAATAAAACTGCTGTTTTAAAGTTGGAGAACGGCAATTGACGGTTATGAGATATTTTTATTGATTGTCTGAATCTGCGAAGTAACAGAGAAAATTATAGACGTTAGGCGGTGACGTTTATTGGAAAATGATATCCGGATGAAATTCCGAAGAAAATCTGCTGTTCAATCCAGTAGAAATATTTTCCAAAATTTCAAAATTCAATAGAAACTTTACTCAATTCCAGAAAGATAGGGTTCTTTATTTAGATAGTCTCAACTGAAGAAAATGTAGCAATAATTTTTTTTTTCTCGGACGATTGAAAAAATCTAGAGGTGAACCACTGCTTAATCTGTTTAATAGTGTGGGCGTTTGCTAAATGTAAATCCATTATAATTGAATATAAACTAAAATTCAAACACTTGAGCTTTTTATGTACACTTCATTTGTACGACGAAACGCGTCATGCTATGTTGTCAATGAAGTGTAAATCAAAAGTTCAAGCGTTTGAATTTCAGATTATAAAAATGAAAATTAACACACTTTACTCAAGTTTTACTAAATATATTAAAAACTCATATGTTTCGGGTGGTTAACCCATTGTCAAGAGTATACAATATTACTGAATTTCAAAATGTACAACTTTATTCTAAACCACAGAATTTAAAACTGGTTTCACGGAAAAATCCACCTGATCATTACAAATAGGCATATTCTTCTATTTGACTATCGAAATTTTCAAGACTTCAAGGGTATCTAATTGTTTGCCCTTACTACATGAGTGTACTATTTCGGTCTTCCTGGGATCCAAGAGATGATTATGTTTAATGCAGTGTTCCCATGCTTTATTATGAATTTTTAATATTTGCAGTGAAACTTACGTCAAGTCTGTTGATTTTTACTTTTATAGTTTTTAACATAATGTTTTACCTAGAGATAAGCGAAACCTCCGTGTCATTTTTCAGTTTATATTCAATTACTTTTTAATCATTGGGGGTACGAAGTGTCACCAAATATAGAACAGAACATGCTCATTTCTTCTTCACAAGAGAATGATCGTCTTTCCCTCGTGTACAATGGCGGTGGATGCAGCAGCTTGCTGCTGTCCTTACTCTACAGCAAGTTCTTCCCAAACATCATGCTTCTTCATACGTTCCTGATGTGAGAACTTTTGTATCTAATAAAATTTCTTTACCATGGTAACTGTTTATAATATTAATTGGACTCTTATGTCTATTAAATGGAGAGCAAATTATCGATGTCTCAAATTCAATAAATAAAAATAATTCCTGATTATGTACCGAATCCAGAAGTGCGCATCGTTCCTTTGAAGTGGCGTTCAAATACCAACAACCCACGGCACGCTTCCATGTTACAGAGTTATGGTGTTACGAAGTGCCGTCCAGGCTTGTTGCTTGAAGAAGTTACGATACGCAATTTGGTTCCATACTTTATCTCAAGTTTCTCTATTCTCTTTCGACTTCTAGATTTCGTCAATTCTCCATATATTTCGATATATATTTCAAAGCTCAACCTAAGTGTGTACTTTTCAGTTCGTGAAAAAACCCAAATGCAGAAAAAATAATGGAAACTCGTAACAAAAACTTAAGGGGACTTTGATTCATTATTTTCTGATTCGTATAAAAACAGATAATACAGAGTGTTTAAAGAAATCCTATAAAATAAATTCTAGTCTTTCATGTGTGACAAGTCATTATATATCTAAATTTCACTATTTTCCAAATTTTTGTTCTTCCATAGGCAACTTATTCTATGAGGAGTGAACATGAAAAATGAGTTTTATGAATGATAGTTATAATAATAATAATGACAATTTCTTTGTTCTCAACAGGTATACTAAAATTACAGAAAATAAACCAATAATCAACATAAAAGAGATATCTAACACAGAGCTCTATCTAATCTAAAAAAAAACTAGAATAGTAACTAATAACTGAATAAATCTTTTCATTTTAATCAATTTCCTTTGTTCTTATAACTCCTAATAATAACTTCTATGGAGTCGAAGTGAATGTCAGAATTGTTGGCAACTCTATTGAATGTAGACTGCATAAACCAAAATTGTATTAGTCAGTTGGTATTTGAAGTCTCTAAGTGGAATGATTCTGTATTACGAGAATTTTGCCTAGAAACACGGAATTTCACAGCGGACAAGAGAGGAGGATAATCAATACTGTTGGGCAGTAATTTGTACAAAACATTTGAGTGATCAAATTTCCCTACTGGTCTGCAATGAAATTAAACTAAATCGACTCAATAATTCGTTTCGATTGACTTTGCTCTGTGGATAAACTTTATCCTCCTTTTGAGAATCTTCAATGAACGGCCTCAAGATGACGTTGATGGCAAGTGTGAATAGGATGCCAGAACATGCTGCCATACTCCAACTTGCTACAGATTAGGATATTAAATAGTCCTGAATGAATGTTGAAGAATTCTTGAAATATTTGCCATTGCGTATAACAAATCCAAATATTTTCGAGGCAGATGAAATAAGTTAATAATAAGGTGATGTGTGGAATGAAGGAAAGGTTTTTGTTGAAGACTACACCAAGATCTCTCGTCTTATCAGAACGAGAAAAAACCTGACCACCGACGCTATAATCACACTTAATTCGATCTCTTTTCCTTGTGAAAGAGACAACATTACACTTTGACACATTCAAACTCAAATAATTGTCTTCACATCAACTAGTAACATGGTCCAGAGCGAGCTAAAGTTGTCACAGTTGTCATGTGATCTAACTTCATATTATAGTTTCAAATCGTCGCGAAGATCACATATGGAAGTGAATATTATCCATTGAATCTCCTTTGTATATCCATGAATGAAATATTAGTGTTGGAAATACAATGTAATTCGAAAAAGTTAAATATTTGAAATCATGCCAAACATACTGTATCAGAATCGCATTTTTTTTTACTTCAAAATTTTTAATATATACTCAAAATTCTTATTACTTCTTCACAAGCAATAATGAAACTTTCAATTTTTATGAGAATTAAAAGTAGGCGACAGTTCTTTGAACGAACAAAATTGTTCTGAATTCATATCAATTCTTTTGTTCTTTATCATTGAAAGATAAATTACATTAATCTACGTGAATCTAGAACTCCCTAAATGTTTTATCGAAAAACGAATTTTTCGGATCATTTGATTCGATGATTGATCATTGATTTTTAATATCGTTTTGCCACGCTTTTGTAAACAATATTGAAAATTCAATATTAATTTCAAATTGTGCCTCTCAATATTAAATAACCTTCAAAATTGTTGATAGAGTAAACAGTAAAAGTGTTTGTAATACAAATATTACTGAACGAAAAATTAAATAATTGATAAAAATGTTGTAAAATTTTACTTATGATTCAAAACGAACTCGAAAGTTGAATTATTCGCTTCTGAAGATGAACGTGGGGATAAATAATTACACCATCCTGTATATATGAATTTATGATAAACAATGCAATACATTTCTCAAAATCCTCTGTCTTTTCCCAAACAAACAACAATAATTTCATCATTTCGATGATGATAAAAATTCATCGATATAATAACTATTAACACAATGAACTTATGTTCAGGATGTTTTTGAATTTTCCTAATTTCCTTTCTCGACAGACGTACGTTCGAACAAAATCAAAATACAAATCAGAGTCATTGACAATTACAGATACATTACCACCCTGTAAATTATTCAATTCAAATATCTCCATCTAATCATATTCCTCAGATTGACATCCTTTACGCATATTTAAAAGGCCCTTTTTGAACTCCCCCAGTGGACGTATGGTTCAAGAGCAATTTAAATCAGATTAAGAGAGTCAGCTTTCCATCTTTTGAAAAGGGGTGTAGGAGGAATTGCTGACGAAGCTGCCGGAATGGAAATGTCCCCCGGAATCTCAGCAAATATTTATCCACAGCAATGAGGTAAATATGAATATCCGAGCTTCGCAAAAACGTTTGAATTCCAAATTATCGTCCTAGTGAAATTCTGATGACGACTAATAAATTCTAGTGAATAGGGTTGAAACGTCTGGTAATTTATTACGTTGAAATTAATATTTGAATCAAGAGGCGAGTTTTACATCTAAAATAAACTTTTTACCACATTGTGTTTACCACCGCCTCATGTTAAAATGTTTGCATTCCCTTGTTTTGTATTGTATCGTAATTTTCACTGGAAGTTTTTAAAGATAACAAGAGTATTTCGGAACTTTGGAGGCTAATTTGTAAAACTGAACTGAACTGAATATCCCTGAATTTGTTTGAGGAATTTGAAACTTATTTTCATGTAAAACGAATAATGATCAAACAGAATATGAGTAAAAAGCCGAAAATTTGATATGCAGGTTTTTCATTTTCATTTTTTAGGTTAGCCCCACGAGCAAATGAAATATCTAGAAAATTAGAGAGAGAACTGATTGAATATCTTTCAATGAAACTATTTTCAGTTCAGAATTATAGCTAGAACATTATAGAAAGATACGTAGTTGATGTTTACGTTTGACCAAAATTCGAGGAACTTTTCTATAGCTGATAAATTTTCAAAACTCAGTGTTTATTATGGAACATTAGATTTGGAATATTTTAATTCACAGTGGATATCCATAATGAGTCATCATTATAGGACATTAAAAATCGATATCTAATTACGGACACTTTTAACACTTCAGACTAGTTACTGGTTTGCATGAAAAGATATTTCAATTTCTCAGTTCATCCCACTTGAACACTGGAGTAGTCAAATAAACTTGAAATAACTTCAAAACAGAATAATTCCAAACAGTTTAATTTCTTGGAATTTCGGATCACATGTGTCTCACTGTATAAGTACTTTTATTAGGACAACAATTTGAAAAATATCAGACAAGAGCTATAATGCTTTAGTTTTGATACAAATGAACAAATTTCTTCGAAATATTTTAGAATTGAGCCTTTGAATCACCACTCAAATTTCTGCGTAATTTTGCATAATAAATCGAATATATCGAAATCTTCAGAGCTTCCAAGTTGGGATATCACTATATTTAATATCAGATAGGTGATTAGAATATTTTGAAAATATTCAACAAATTAACAAATTTCGAATTCAGGAAGAATATTGCAGTCTGATAAAGATACGTGATCTCCAAAATTACAAGAAATGGTTAAAAGATTATCAAAGAAAACCTTCAAAAAAAAAGAACAAAAAGGAGAAAAATAAAACTATCAATACTTTGACATTTTTATACTACGTGATATGTAGATAATTACATGATTATAAAAAGTGATAGGTGATTAGTAATAAATTTTAATCATTCAATAATTGATAATAATAATTATAATAATATAGTATATAATATGTATATTTAGATTCAGAATATATTATTCACACTCGTATGTTTAAAACGAACTTGATTTAATTTACTAGCTAATTTACGCTTGAATACCTTAGGTTCGCTAATTGTTTTTATGGAGCTAAGCAATTCATAAAATGCGTTGAATCCTTGATAAAATATACTATTCCCTATTTAGAAAGCTTACATACTTGCATGTAGAAAATTGTCAGCATTTCTTTAATTATATCTCTGCACATCACTGACACATACATACATACATTTTTCATTACTCTATATGGGAACAATTCGTTTTTAACTTCAAATATAAATAAATATGTAGCAAAAATTATTCTCAGTTTAACTGACATTAGTTCTTAGCAATTTAGCATGCTTTTATGTCTAATGAAATCTATATGAAATATAATTTATCTATTATATTTCAAAATTGTTCGCCTAGTTCTATTATATAACTTTTGTAACTGTTGAGTTTTTTTTTTCACAATCCCAATAAAAGAGTGGAACAATATTCAAAGTGTGGCATTATTATTGACTTTAAGAGCAATAACTTCATATATGTCGTCAGATTTTTTCCAATTCTTCCCAGAAAGTGATTTTCTTGGCGATTTTAGACGATATGAAGTGGACACGATCATTGAAACTTAAATTCTCAGTGAACATAACCTCTAAGTATTCAAAAAGGTTGACCTTTTCAATATTCTGGTTTTCAATTTTGATACTTACATTTTCGTTACTATTTACCTTGAGAATTTTACTCGTACCAAAAACTATAAATTTAGACTTTGTTATATTCAGCGATAAACTGTTCATATAATAAATTTTATTCATATTGTCATTCGCATCGTTTTGGTATACAAATTCAAGGTCAAACTGCAAATCGAACCAACTCTGTAGTACCAACAAACTGTAATTTTTCCATCATTGTTATTATCAAATCATGTCGTTCTCTTGAATTTGTTTGTATTGTTATCATTCCATTTAATTCAACTAGAGCTCAAAGCTCCAGTCAACCTAAAAACATCTCTAAATTAGATGATGTTTACAGTCCAAGGTGGATATTTGAAGCCAGCATAATATAATTTATGGATATACCACACGAATATTCTGGAAGAATCCTAAAATGACCTTATTATATGAAAAACAATTCAAATCATCCAAAATTCAGTAGGCGATGGGACTATGCCACCGAAATTATAAACTCATGTTAGTTTTGAACTAGTGTTGTTCTGGTTCGGGTCTAAGGGCCGTCGTCGGTTGGAATTTCTTCCTAACGTTTCGCTAGCACGAGTGGCGAGCTTCTTCAGAGGTCGTTCCATTTCTGATTCTGGAAGTAGACTGGCGAATTCTCGTACGCAAGTTGTGCAGGTTTCAAACTCTGGCCCCAATATGTTCCTATAATCTTTTCAAATTTGCTACACAAACTTTGTTAGAGTTCGAATCTGAAGCAACCATTTTCCACTTATTTCTTTTCAGAAATGATTACTTTGTTGATTTTTTTGAGCAATAAGACCACAATCGCACACACACTAATTTCTAGGTAGCCGTCACACTGAAAACTTCGGAATATTATGAAAATTCAATGAAAAGATTTTCTTTTTATCACAATTACTACAAACAAGATTAGAATTTCTCATATCAAATTAAATTGCAAACCTCCGTTTTCAGAAGTGAGTACCTGATTTAAGTGAAAAATTCGCGATTTGATATGAAAACTGAAGTACTTTGCATTTTCTTTCATCTTTTTTGAACACGGAAGAAAATATTGTCTTATAGAACGATTCACTTCAAATTTTAATATCGTGGAGAAATATATTTTCATGTCGTCTTCATATTATTAGTTTGAGTGCCGCTGAGATATTTGTGTTATTAACATTTTTTTTATCTCGCTAGAACGCGAACAATACAATGCAATGAAAATTAATTAGACAAAGGCCACTGCAAATCTAATTACTCTTTGATTGTTTCTTCAAGTTCATATACAAGCAAATGAATTCCAAAAATACCTCTGCAAGAAAAAATGCTGCAATTAGTGAATAATATTGAGTTCTTATCACGAGACGGTTTCAACACCAGAACTTCCTATCAATGAAACTGTTTTTTCACTGAAAATACAAATATCTTCAAGTTTTTTCACATATATTTGGCAATAGCTGTAAAAAACGGGAGCAAGGGTTTAACTAAATGGAAATTTCACATGAAAATGCTGTTTTTCAATTTGATGTTTTCAATTTCACGGTTTTCTTAACAATTCCGAATGCAATGTTGCTTTTATATATGGAGGGTGTCAGGAAAAAAAGCTTCGATAGTCTGGCATAGAGACAGAGCACTTGAAATGTTTGCTTTGTTTGGGATTCAGATCTCATCTTTCAAATGCGAATTGAAGATGCGTTAAAAGAACGTTAAAAATAAAATCGAACATTGAATTGTATATTGCCATAACACTCGAGTATTTCAACAGATTGAATCAGTTATCAATTCCTGAATTTGATTATTCTATTCTCGCGAAGATTCAATCCATTAGGGGGACAACACTATATCATCATCGCAATCAACAAAGTTTCTTGGAATATATGTAGACAGAAATTTGAGATGGACATCACACATTGAGGTCTTGATGTGAAAAATTGAGTAACTCATTTTTTGCAATCTCTAGAATTAAGAACATCGTACCTAGAAACTGTGTTATTAATGGGTGTTATAGTCTTAATCTACATCTAAATTATAATATTCTGCTGTGGGGCTGCTCTACAGAAATGAATAGGGTGTTTATTACACAGAAGCGAATACTTCGATCAATATTCAATATTCAACGAACATCTTGTAAACCTATCTTCATCAATAATTACATACTCACCTTACCGTGTTTATATATTTATAAATGTTTGTTATATGTTGAAGAAAATGATAATAGGTTCATTAAATTGAATAGTGATCATGAGTTATCAACAAGGAACAGGGATGTACTACTTACTCCTATGCATTTTGAGCACTCTCTCTATTATCAGAGTATTATAACTTTCAACCATTTACTATCGAATTTGAAAGTACTGAAAGCTCATTTGTTTAAGAGGAGAGTTAAATCTGTGCTTTTAACAAAGGCATACTATACTATGGCGAAGTGTTTCGATGATTCGAATGTAGGCAATAATGTACTAATCAATTTTTTGTATCATATGTTTTTATATTTTTTTTAACACAAATGTTCTTCACCATGTGAAATTGTCTCAAATGTTCAATATTTCTGAGGTAATTTTTTTCTCTTCTTTTCAAATAAAGTTGTATATTAATGTAAATATAAATTTAACCAATATTTTTGTTTGAACAAATATTTTTGATCGAGGGCTGAATGGAAGATCAGACTCAAAACTGAATTCAATCCTTTCGAGAGCATTCTTCCTAGTTGTAAATATTGTATCAATTGAAATGAATGTAATTTTACAATGTAAAGAATGTTTCTCAATAAATTTATTCTATTATATTATTATTATTATTATGAAAACAAATTTTACCTTTCTGTTTTCTAGTTCATTTTTATGATATTTTTCATTTAGTTGTCATTTGATTTATGTATTCATTTGGAAATACACCACTCAAATCTCAAGCCGATTACTGAGAGGTAAAATATCATGAAATTCACAAGTTGTGCGAAATCGAACCCGAAAATATTAAAAATAATAATAATTCTTCATTATATAACATTCATATATACAAGCTTGATCGTTTCAGCCTATCCAATATTTAGTATTATTTTAACTGCGATTGATTAGTTTATGACATGCGTAGAGCTTCAGATAGCGTCAAATTGAGAATTTCCTTTGAACATAGTTCCTTTTGTAGGAAGTATTATGGAATATTGCTAAAATATCCTCCAGTTTGTTCAATCTTGTATGGAACTTTCTGTTAAGTTTCTGAAGCCGATTTTCTTTTGGTTCTATGTTTAGTAAGTAAGTAAGAAAGTATATTTTCACAAAGTATTACATAAAAGGTAATTCTTAATACCTAATAGTCAAACTAAAAATTTTACAATCAAGACAAAGATTTTGAAAAAATAAATATAACACAATATATGAGTCTTTTAAATTTACACAGCACGAAAATTAACAGATAAGCACGCGTCACATCCTATCACAGACTCTTTTACTGTTTATCTATAGGAAAGGAACTCCTGCATACTGTAAAACGCACCAGTGAGCAAAAAATGATGGAGAGCCCTTCCGAAACTAGTGGATGTTTCAATTTCTTGAGGCAACTTGTTATAGAATTTTATGTCCCAGTAATTTGTTTATTGTTTATTTTTGCAAAAGCTCATTAGAGTGGTTGTGTAGTCTCTCCAATGTGTGTCTTATTTTTGTAATGGTACACAGAGCAGAGATTAAGGTAGTGCTACCTTAATATTCTTAAGCAACGACATTTTGCAGTTTGCAGAGATTGTATATGCTTGTTGTAGTATGAGACTACATAATATGGTTTTGTATATTCTAACTCAATACTGATGAATGATGGAACTCTGGGAGCAACAGAAATGAATGCCTACTCACAAAACTAGACGAAAACCTAATATATAAAGTACAAGGACTTATATCTAAGGAGCAGTCAGATAACAGCTCGTCTGATATCACTTAACCCGCATACAAATATGTCGATGATATGATGCAGTGATGAAAAGGAAAGCTCCTCGGTACGAGCCAGAGGTTGATTAAAAACTCATGTTGCAACGAAGTTACAGAGAACAAGGAAATTTATGAGATTAAGCAATGAAGAACAATCAACAAAAACCCTAACCAACTTGAAGAGGAAGATGATTTTCAAATATTTTCCACATGTTTCAAGTGGAGGAATATCTGGTTGTAACTCATGAACTATACGTCGTTCTAGATAAAGACTGTCAATGAAAAATCAAGAATATTTCAAAACACGCCTTTGAGCTGATTCAACATTTCTGATATAGGACACGTATACCGAATTCAAAACCTCACTAGTAACGGGTGATTCTTTAAGAGCTGAGTTTTTGAGGTTGGCGACACTGGTTGGTAATGGCATCCAAACGTCATCTGTCAAGTAGAAAGTTTTCAGTTTACCCTGCCATTTCATCACGGAAAGACTTAAAAACGAATAACGACTGCAAATTGTTGAAATTTTCTATCAAATTTGTGCTCTGTGAAAAATGTGTATCGTTTGTTACGACCATATTATAGTCGTCATAATCGACCTGATGAATCAACAGTTCGTGCTGTTGTCACTAAATTTAGCACCAAGTTTACTTTATTGGACATCAAACCTTTGTATCGCATGCGTATAGTGCGTACTGAAGAGAATATTGCAGCCGAAGTGAATGGGTGAATGGGCCTTAGAACAGCTCATCGGTTCATTTTTCTTCAAAGACGACCGTGGAACAAACGTTACCGTCAAAGGCGAACTATATCGAGCCATGATACGCAACTTTTTTTGCCTTATTTATCCGAGTTGAACTTGGTTGACATGTGGTTTCATCAAGACGGTGCCACGTTCCACACAGCTCGTTAAACAATGGACATGTTGAAGGATGAATTTGGTGAACAGCTTATCTCTCGAAATGGCTCTGTGAATTGGCCGCCAAGATCATGCGATTTGACGCCTCTAGGGTTATGTGAAGTTGTTAGTGTATGTAGACAAGCCAAAGACGATTGAAGCTTTGAAGGATAACGTAACACGCGTAATTCGTGGGATACAGGCCGAAAAGCTAGAAAAAGTGACGCAAAATTGGACCTACCGAATGGACCATTTGATATGGAGCCGCAGACAACATTCATATAAAGTTATCTTTCAAATGTAAATGGCAAAGTCCAAGTTATCAATTTCAAACAAAATTTTGAATATATGATGCAAATTGAGGATTTAATTCGATTTGAAAAAAAACTACGCTTAACAAATCAACCTTTATATTCTTATTTTTATTGTATTCAGTTAATTTGGAAGTGTAGTTGATTCAAACTGGGACGGCCATTTGGATTTTTTTTGTGCTAGTAGAAAAAGTTAATTTTGTGCGAAAATTTCGACCATTACTTTTCACATTATTATGAAAATATACTAAATTCTTTTCACCGACAAGAGATATAATGTTCGACTCAACAATATTCAGAATATTTCTTTAGCAGCACCAATTCAAATTTCAGATATCCTCTACAAGAATGAAGCAATCACTGTTGAAATTTCAATTAATATATGACATTCATCCGCATCAAAGAGAATAAATAATACATTTCATATTACAGCAAATGTCCCTCACAAAAAAATCCAAATTAAGCTGTAATGAGTTACTGAAGCGAAATTTTTCATGCAATCCTTTCCCAAAATTTGGCATTGCTACTTTTGTTTGTTTCTACATTCAAGTATTCAAAATCAGGTTCCTCAATACACATTCGAAAAGAATACTTGAAAACAGCTTGTTTTTCAGAAATATTGTTTCTTAAAATTTATATCGAACAAAACCACTCACATGGCGGTTTTCACAGAACTCTGTGGGCGTCTCACCCACGCTGAAAATCAAAAAATATCTGTGAATACAATGGTATTTTTTTAGGTTATAAGTTATGTTTAATTCAAAAATATGATTAATGTAGGAATTATTAAGTTGACGGCTTTAGTTTACCGAATTGTTCAGTTTCGTGTAGGATAATGAACAATTCCGATTTGAGATGTGAATTCGCAAATTCATTAGTCAAAATGTGACATCTAAGATCTCCAAAATCTTCAGTTCATTTAATCAGATTGAGTAAGTTGCTATGGGAGACATTTCGAATAGTTTCCAATACAATGAAAGTCATTCCTATAGAAAAAAATTCTCAAAAAATTTTTTTTACATTGATGATTGATGGGGCCGATACTTGGAGCAAATCAATGTCTATAATGAAACAACATTTAGAAGTTTTTCATTATTTAATACAAATACGCATGACGACGTTCCAAAGTACTATTTCTTCATCGAAAATCGTTTTTGATGTTTTTGATGAAGAAGTTGTACTTCGAAACCTAGTCATGCGTATTTGTATTGAATTATGAAAAAATTCTTCACATTGTTTAATTTTTTTTACTCTGGAATTTTCTCAAGAAACATAAAATTTTAGGCATTAATTAAATTCAAGAACTCTTCTTCAGAGCTCCTCTTACAATATTTGTTGAGTTCCTATCACATGTAAGTAAACTCTCGTCGTCAAACTATGCAATAAGGCATCCTGAGAACTATTGTGACCTGAACATCTTAAAGATGTATTATTATGCTTCAGTCAGCTCGGCGCTGGAATATGGTATACTTTGTTGTGGAAATAGTACCAATGCGGATTATGTTTTCAAAATGCAAAAGAGAATTGTTCGCTCAATCTTTGGTCTTACTAGAGTAACGTCATGTCTCAATTTTTATAAGGGTAATTTTTTGACTGTACCCTGTATGTTTATTCTATATTGTGGTCTATATTAAAAGAAATTTATCTTCTTTGGTTAGGAGTGGTGATGTGAATCAATATAGTACAAGGAGGACTACCTCGCAGTTGTATCATGTTGCTTTTACACGTTTAACTCAAGTACAAAAAAGTTTCAATGTATTGCGTGTAAAAATATTTAATCACCTACCTGACAGAGTTAGAGGAATTGATAATCTTAGGCCTTTCAAATCAGCTGTTAGATTGCTACTTTTAGACAGAGTCTTTTACTCCGTTGATGAATATTTTACAGAAGTATTAATGTGATTTTGTGATGTTCTTTTGTTGGTTCTTGTAATGATGTGTATACTATTTCATTCTGAAACTACCTGTGTATGTGCAAATCTTCTATTGACATTTTCCCATAATATTCTTATGTGATCAGAGGAAATGAACTTATTATTATTATTTATTATGTAACAAACTGTTCTGAATGAAAAAACTATAACGAAAATATTTTTTCAAGTTTTCCAAATACTTTTAAGGCAACTCGTTGAAATCAGAAAATTTTTCGAAAAGAACAATTTTAAAAACATTTCTGTGTGTTTTTACCTTTGATCAATAGTTCTCTTCAAATGAATATATTCAAAATTGCATAATTTCTTTTCATACTGAAAATCCAACGTACATTCCACGAATGACTCCACGATTAAATGAGAATATTCAACATGGTGATCGAATGTCTGCCAAAACTTCCATTAGTGATTTGAAAAATTGTCATCACGTCTGAAAAAAGCGAGACTCGCATCGGGAAAAACCACGGTAATAAAAACTTCCAAATTACATCCCTCCGTGCATAATTCAATATCGCAGTGCCATTAAAACGGGAACGCGACGACATAAATATCAATACAGTAATGTACTTTTAAATGTCAGAAATGGTTTACGTTGAACATGAAAGCGAATTTAGCTCAACCATTTATCAAACATAAATCTCTCCTCCGTTTTGGGGTGATTTTCTCTCAACCCTAAAATGAAGGTGTACATTCGCTCTTAGCGTTACATTCAGTCATGTCGTAATTCGTTAACGAATATAATAATGTTTCATAATGTATAATGAATATAAACGGAGATGTATTTGACAATAGAATGAGTTAGAATATGACAATAGTAGTTTCTGGAAATGTTTCGAGAAGAACTGTTGAGTTACATGAACAGGGTGCAGAGGACTATCCTAGAGGGCGAAATTAACCATTTGGAACTTATTTTTATAGGAATGCCTCAGGGGATAGTTTTGGGACCACCATTGTTCAATATGAAACACTACTCAATATACTAGGTGAAATAATCTGCAAAATGATATCGTAAGAATTTCCATTGCCAACGGCTTCAAAAGTGTGAGTATGAGATTTGTAAATGACGTTGACGAACTAAAAGAACTTTATGAAACTTTCGCTAAATGAATATAACTTAAAGCAAGTACACAGTATTGTCCGTGCCGGTATTATCCTACTGCCGATACTAGAAACAAAGGCCTAGGCCTAGTTTTTGAGTCCTATGAGTAAAATATTTCAATAAACCGATTCTAGAAACAAAATCTATTGAATACCCAAGTATTTATATTGATGAATGACTAAAATAACATGATGTTAATCAAATTACTAAGAAGCTAAGATACGCTGTCCGTGAATTATTTATGCTAGGTCAGTGACTAAATGAAATCTTGATGATATGCTATAGTCTCGAGGTATAAATTATGCGCTATGGAATAATATTATAGGGTGATTCGTATAAAACATCACTCATGTCATTAAAAACAGAAAAAAACTGAATTCTCGAGGTCACATACATTAAATCTCATTCATTTCATTTCTCCAGCATCACAATTCAGATTCATATTCAGAGTTTGACTTTTGTTGTTTCCTATGAGGCCTTTTCGAATTGATTTGAAATAATTGATCATTTTATGAATTTTGTACCTGTGCATTTGTTAAGTTTTACTAAAGAATCATACTGTACATTTGAAATGGTTCGTTGAAGGCCACAGACCGTGTCTGACTCTGTGATTTAGATGATTCCATATTGAGGTACTCTCAATTTTATAATTCTTCAATTATGAATTAGAAGCTTTAATGGTTTTTCTTTGAGTATAATTGAATGCAATTTATAGTTGTCATAAAGAATTTTGTTGAATGACTTGAAAAATTACTATCATGTATTGACAATAAACTTGGTC
The DNA here is from genome assembly GCA_030704895.1 of Henosepilachna vigintioctopunctata. Classification (NCBI taxonomy): domain Eukaryota; kingdom Metazoa; phylum Arthropoda; class Insecta; order Coleoptera; family Coccinellidae; genus Henosepilachna; species Henosepilachna vigintioctopunctata. Next base: position 5,599,782 of record JARQZJ010000095.1, on the reverse strand, counting down.
AAACATACGAAAAAAAATATAAGAAGCTCACCAAATTCATCCTTCAACATGTCCATTGTTTCACGAGCTGTGTGGTATGTGGCACCGTCTTGATGAAACCACAAAACAACTCGGCCAACTGGGGCCAAAAAAACTTGCGTATCATGGCTTGATATCGTACGCCGTTGACACTAACGTTCCTTCCACGGTCGTCTTTGAGAAAAAATGGACCGATGATGCCACCAACCAATAAACCACACCAAACTGTCGTTTTTTCGGGGTTCATCGGTAATTCTTGTATGGCATGTGGCTATTCATCGCTCCAGGTGCGACAGTTTTGTTTATTCACATATCCGTTAAGCCAGTAATTAGCCTCATCGGTGAACACAATTATTCGATCAAACAGCGGATTTTCATTAAGTTGTTCTAAGGCTCATTCACCAAAAATTAGGCGTTGTGGTAGGTCATTCGGCTTCAATTATCGCAGAAGTTGAATTCAATAAGCTTTCAAAACCAAAATCAACACGTAAAATTTCCCATGTGGTTGGGTAACACATGCCCAATTGCTGAGAACGGCGACATTGACATTTCACGATTCTCATTAACACTGTACGCTGCAATTTTCTCTTCAGTACGCACTGTACACATGCGAGACAATGGTTTAATGTCCAAAAAAGTAAACTTGCTGCGAAATTTTGTGATAACAGCACGAATTGTTGATTCGCCAGGTCGATTATGACGATCATAATATGGTCGTAACAAATGATACACATTTTTCACAGAACACGAATTTCGATTGTAAATTTCAACAATTTGAAATCGTTGCTCGTTTGTAAGTCATTCCGTGATGAAATGACAGAGTATACTGAAAGCTTTCTTCAAAAACACTTTGACGTATGACGTTTGCATGTCACTACTAACCAGTGCCGCCAACCTGTAAAACTTAACTCTCAAACTACCACCCGTTAAATCATTATTATAAAAAAATAAATTACGTTTGATTGCTTTATTTCTAAAGCGTTTGGTGTTACATATATCATGTCACTTTCATCGAGTTACATATATCAAAAAAAATTATTGTGAGCATGATAAAACATTGTCACAATACCAGAGCAATAACAAACGAATGGGTACACATGAACAGACCTATAAGTGAATTAGTTGGAAATAATTTCCAATATTTGATTTCAAAATTGTATGATATTCTTTCCATAAAAATGAGATCAATAAATCTTTTGAGAAGATTCAAAGTAGAGTCTCAGATTTCTATTGAAAATTTTCTCTGTTGTTTTGAATAGTGACATTTTTTTCGTTCCTCTCTTCTTGGTCTGACATTGTGGCTTTGATTATTGGTGTGTTGCATATAAAGGATAAGTGACTTCTTAGCACATACGAGTCTCAAAAAATGGAATTGTGACAGATATAAACGCAAAAGTCAACATTTGTAGATATTCAATTCATATTTCGACGATTAAACTGATGATATACTGAGTAAAACACGTACTCGTCATATTCATGTTAACGACACTATGATTAAAGAGGTCAATTTTATTCTTGAACGTTTCATTATTCAAATGATTGTGCTGTAGAACATTCCATTAAAGTCTACGTTGAACACACTAAAGTCATCACGCCACCATCTTCACGCATAAATTTCTGCACAAACTCAAATATAATTCATAGCGCCGATTTTTCTTCACCTAGGTTTGAGCATTAACGTAATGACGGCGAAGATGTGAAGTAGGAACGACCGGAATCAAGGATAACTACTCCCATACCTGGGGCAATCAATATTCCCAATGATTTCGTAGTAGCATTGCAACTAGCTTAATATAGACTCGCGAGATATTTTATGGCAGAAATACGACGACTAGCGGGAAGACGGTCATTTAGAGTATCTTGCCTCGGGAGGAGAGTTCGCCGAAGAAAATTAATATTCATTGGCCGAATTAAGTCAGTCGTTGAACCATAATAACGAATTTGAGAAGGCTGGTTGGTTAGCATCTGCACTCGCCGAAATTATCCTTATGTTTACGATATTGGAAATAAATTTTTCGGAGTTTGACCGAAGATAATATAATCTTCTAATTGCCAGACTTCGGAGTATACGATTGTAAAAGAGATCTTTGCACTTGAATTTCTGAGGATGATTGGTACAAACAGGATCTTCAGGTGTTTCATGGAGGAAAAATACATATTTATTAGCGTTGGTGCTTTCCTGTTGATTCAGTTGCAGATTTACAAATGGATTTGAACATTTTCTTTGTTAATATTTTTTTGAGTTTGTTGTATAAAAATTTAGATTGCTAAGTGAGATTGTATCAACAAGGAAAAGATCCTAAATCAAAACGAATATATCCCTGACCCATGAGTTTTTACTTTTAGTTTACTTACTTTAGTTACTTAGTTTTATTCACGAAAGATATACATCTAATTACAGGAATAAATAACAAATTGTACAAACATACAAATTAATAAGAAAAACTGAAGAAGAAAAGGAAAAAATAAGCAATATTCAACGAAAATAAAATTGAAATAAATTGAAAGAGTAATAAACAATTAATGAATGGAACAAACTAAAAATAAAATATTATCTATTACAAAGTCACACTCAGTCAACAGAAGTTGATGAAGTCAACGAAAATAAATTAAACTCAATATTTCAATAGTATATATACAATATATTGCAATATATACAATATATTGCAAGAGTAATGTAAAGTAACCAAATTAAACAAAAGTGAGAGTAGAATATTATATATTTCAAAGTCATATGTAGACAACAGAATTACAGACAACAGAGTTATAGACAACAGAACATTACCTCTGTAATACCTCAAGGGTCTAATCTTGGGCCAATGTTGTTTATTTTGTTTGTAAATGATCTAATGGATAATATTTGGGGATACCCACATTTGATGTCGATTTTAAACTTTATCATGAAATTAGATCACATAACAACTGTGTTCAACTTCACTTCGAGCTGGACCATGTTGCTAGTTGGTGTGAGGACAACTATTTGAGTTTGAATGTGTCGAAGTGTAATGTTGCCTCTTCCACAAGGAAAAGAAATCGAATTGAGTGTGATTATAGCGTCGATGGTCAGATTTTTCTCGTTCTGATGAGGAGAAAGGTCTTGGTGTAGTCTCCGATCAGAAGCTTTCTTTCATTCCAACATCACCCAAGTTATTTCATCTGCCTCGAAAGTATAAGAATTCGTTATACGCAATGGCAAATATTTTAATAATTTCTCAAAATTCATAGGACCCTTTAATATCCTAATCCGTAGCAAGATGGAGTATGGCAGCAAGATCTGGCATCCTATTTAGACTTGCCATCAACGCCATCTTGAGGTCATTCAGAGAAGGTACTCGGAATTCCTAGTTTCGAGGGGTGATAAAGTTTATCCACAGAGAAGAGTCAATCATAACCAATTATTGAGTCGATTTAGTTGGATTTCATTGCAGAGCAGGAATTAAACTTTATCACTTATATTTTTGTACAAATTACTGCACAACAGTGTTGATTGTCCCCCTCTCTTGTCCGTTTTGAAATTTCTTGTTCCTAGGCAATATTCTCATACTACAGAATTATTCCACCTAAAGACTCCATGGACCAACTCGCTGACACAATCCCCCATTTGGTTTATGAAGTCTACATTCGATAGAGTTGCCAATCATAGTGCATTCACTTTGACTCCATAGAAGTTATTATTAGGAGTTATGTGAACAAAGGAAATTGACTAAAATCAATTTATTTAGGTTGAGTTCTTATCAATATTTCATTAAATGCTATTATTTAGTTATTAGTTACTACTTTATTTTTTTTAGATTAGATTGAGCTCTTTGTTATATCTCTTTCATTTTAAGTATTCAGTTAATATTCAATACTATGTTATTATTTTCTGTAAATGGAAATTATACTTGTTGAGAATAGGGAACTTATTATTATTATTATTGAAAAAACCAGAAATTCATGAAAATATCACGATATCCCATTACGCTGTTCTGAGTGGCATGTCAAAGTCACTGATAGCCGATCAAAATAGATATCAGATCGTTCAAAACTGACCGGGCATAGATAGCTGATCGTTCAAAAATTCTCGAAAACAAATAGAAAGTATGATTGTTTTTATGAACATATCGTTATTTCTTCCAATGTATTCATATTTTTCTCCTCATATAATAATAATTAATAGAATTACAATGACCAGATGAATTCAACCGTATGGTGAATCAAAAACAATAATTTCTCGAATACTCATTATATACGATGACAACATTTAGTTATTAAAAAACGAATCTGACAGATTGATTCCAACATTGACAGATCTAATCAAATTCTTTCCATCTCAAGAAAAATCATACCAGATTCAAGATTAGTGCAAAAAATGGATTCAGAATCTCCTATGTAATCTTAATTGTTTCCGTCGCCAACATTGAAAAAATAATCTAAAGCCAATCAGCCTTTCCATCTCTGCTAGCACTCGTGGAAATTAGGTTGGCTGCGGCTCTCGTCATATTCATTAATCTTCAATCTATCCGGGTTTTTCCTTTTTTCGTCGATCCAGGGCGCGTTTACTTCGCATGATGGTATAGTCAAGAGGCTAGAGATGTTTCAATATTACACTTGGCTGATTTATTGAATCTGTTATCTGTAGGCTACAACGACGGGAAAGAATTTATCAAGGAAATTTAAAAAATGATTCGTTTCAGCCGACAGATTATCGTGATAATATATTTTTCACGAGAGATTGAGAGAGGATTATTTTTGGCGAGGTTCACTTTTGATGTGATGACGACATCACATTGCTTTTGTTTCACATAGCCAGCTCTGCTATAATATTCTCACGAATAATTCGTGAAAAATTATACAAAGAAAATCACAGTATACATTTAATATTGAAAATTTACAAGTGCAATGATATGATCAGGATAATAACTCAGGAAAATCATTTCTATAATAGGATATAGAATTAATTTTCTCATAGTAGATTTCTTCACGTTTTTATGTCAATAGGTCTTGACAGCAACCTCTTGAAAGGCAATAGCAAGTGTATACTACCGCAACCTAGATGGCATCAGTTTCTCAAATTAGATGAAATTGTTCATGAACTTGAGATGTTAAATGTAGTATTTAAATTAATGAGACCGTGTAAAACTTTCAATGTTAGTTTTTTCAATGTTTCAACTTTCAACATTCAAAATAATGTATTCATTATTTTTCTATTGATTCCCTAGATTTACATATATGCATACGACTTGACAATATGTTTCTATCTTCTGATTCATGAAAGGGTTTTTGAGAACTGAAGTCGATGCCTTTAGTTTATTCGACATGACGCAACTGAAGAGCTCCTTATAGCACAAAACAGTAACTGATTAGAAGCTAATCTAATAAATGTTCTAATTCTTTCTCATTCTAATAATGGTAGGCACCGATTTCAATATACTCTAACATTTATTCCTTGGAGAATAGTCACATTATTCATGATGCACATTACCAGCATTCTATAATGTTCTTTTAGATGATGCTAACGTCAAACTTATTTTTTTTGAATGAAATTGGTTTTTTGTTTCTTTATTATTTAGAGGAATAGTTCTGTCTCATTATTCGCTTCGGAAGTTTTAGACTTCTTCACTATGAGGAAACCTGTGAAAAACTCATGGTAAGCCAGTTGATTTTAATGAGTGTGATTTATATACATACCTACATATAATTACACATAGTTGAGTTTTATATACCTATCCAGAATATGTATATTAATTGGGTTATGTGTGTGAAATTGATGGTAGATCATGAAAGAATGAGTTTTGAGATATGATGTTTGGTGATTGTTGTGTATTCATTATACGAGTTATTTGTAAGTATTATCAAATCTTTGTAAATAGAATAAATATGTGTTGTTCTATTTGTTCTGTATTTGTCTGTTATTTCATTTACTGTGTTTTCCAAATTGTTACGAATGTGTAACTTTCCTAAAATTTCTCTACATTTTTTTCTTTCTAAGTTGGCAAAATCTTTGTTTCATTGTAATCAAAATCGTGTTTTTCAGTGATTTTATGTTTAAGTAAGGGTGTTATTTGATAGGCTAGTTTTTGTTACCATGAGTTCTTCAGACGTTTTCTTATGTTGAAGAAGACTAAAATTTCGAAAGCAAATGCTAAACCAAAAGTATTCCTCTGAATACTAAAAAACAAAAAATACAATTTGATTTTAGAAAAATAAGTTTGACGTTTTATATCTATAGTAATTCATAAAATTCAATTATTCATTAGTTTTGATAAAGTTGTGATATACAACGAGAATGTAAAATCAAAAAAATAAAGTTTTTAACATTACATATAGCCTGTTATTGCTGAAAACAATAAAAATATTATAAAAAAATAAAATATATATATATAATATTTATATATATGTACATATATATATATATATATATATATATATATATATATATATATATATATATATATATATATATATATATATATATATATACCTCAAGGGATAAATGTTAGAGAAATATTGAAATCGATGCCACACCTGATGGAAGTGCGAGATATATATGCTTCGTTCTGCAAGGAACTCGTCAGTCGCACTACGTTTGAATTTTTTGATTAAAACTTTAAACGTTCACATATCTAGCTTTACTATAACATTCTCATTCTCTTGGTAAATTTGAGTTTTTCAAATGAATGTTTTAGTGTTCATTTTCTCCAATATTTCATTCAGTGAACACAAAAATCCCTCAACACAAAAATTTCATTTCCTCAAAAATATCGCCGAATAGGACACTCAAATACGGAAAAAAACGCGAGCGTACTACTAACGCAACCTATTGACATTTGAAAACATCGTATGATAATATTTGTCAAATAGACTTCGCAATTTAGTAGATACCTACGGGTATAAAAGATATGTGAAATTTCGATGCTTGGTGTGTCTGTAATCTTAGAGCTGTTTTCTACTGATTCCTATAGATGGAATTGTGGAGTATACATAACACTACGGTTTTCCACTTGGAGTCACAAGAAGATGTTTGGGGGTTGAAATCGTTGCCTCACTTCGATGGACGTGGTGCGACTGACGAGTTCCTTGCAGAACGAAACATATATGTTTCGCCCTACCATCAGGTGTGACATCGATTTCAATATTCCTCTAACATTTATCCCTTGAAGGATAATGGAGACATCACATCGTACACGTTCACATATCAAGCTGTATGTTCTCTTGGTTGATTCGAATTTCTCAAATTAATGTTCTAGTGTTCATTTTCTTTTATATATATATATATATATATATATATATATATATATATATATATATATATATATATATATATATTTATTTATTTATTTATTTATTTATTTATTAAGCTCTATCAAATTCGAGTGACATATACCACAATAATTGAACAACATTACGAGGCTTGTATTTGCATTTCGCAAAAAGATTCTCTTACACAATAATGAGTTCGCCGCTTGTCATGTATCATCATTCGCCTTGAAGCTATCTCTTAACATTGTCCTTTGCGACTAATTACCGTCTGCGGGTACCTTGTTTACATATGGATGCGTGGGATATTGGGTTGAAAAAATAAAACTATGAAAGTGTAAAGATGTCAAGGCGCCCTACGTTACAAGTATATTGGGTGCTCGTGCATGCTAAATACCAGGTAATTATTTCGTGTTTCTGCTTATTTTAAATACCGACGGCAATGTTTGTCCTGTTAATGTAAACTCTTGTTGGTATACAGGCATCCTCGACTTACGTCGTTTCGATTTATGTCGTTTCAAGTTAAGTCGAACAATGTTTTGATACTATTCTTCAAGCATACGTCAATTGTTTCGATTTCCGGCATAGATTTCCTTCACTTGTCGCGAGGTCAAAACAACTGACAGATGAAGATCTTATTGAATTGCAGGCAAAAGTACAGAAAAAGCAATCGAGTCACAAGAAATAGCTTGCTCTATTAGTAACTCTGACAAAAAACTTACACTAAGAGAACTTTCCGTAGCATTTGCAAATTTGTAGAATGCCATGAAAATTTTGTCAGTGTTACCAAGACCTGTATGATAGCAAGAAGAAAGAAGCGAAGCAAACTAGAACTGATAGTTTCTTCAAGCTATACGTTTAATTTATTATTTCTCATTATATGTTTTGATTACATATTGAAGTTTTATCATTATTGATATTAATAACATACAGATACCAAAAACAACTAGCAATTTCATAAGTACATATAAAGGGCGTTTTTTTTTAGAGGTATAAAACTTTAAATTGCAATAAAACAACGATGGATCATTCGATTGACAAGAATTTTTTTTTATTCGAAAGATAATCTTGTGGCATTACATTTCGAATATGACTTCTGGCATATGACCAACAAGGCTGGCTCGGATGTAGTCCAATCTGGACGTCCAATTTTCGATTACTTTTTCCAACATTTCTGGCCGTCTATCGGTAATTACACGGCGAATATTGTCTTCCAAATGGTCGAGCGTTTGTGACTTATCCGCATAGACCAATGACTTCACATAGCCCCACAGAAAGTGGTCTAGCGGTGTTAAATCACAAGATCTTGGAGGCCAATTCATAGGTCCAAAACGTGAAATTAGTCGGTCACCAAACTTGTCATTCAATAAATCGATTGTGGTACGAGCTCTGTGACATCTTGGGCCGTCTGGTTGACACCACAGCTCTTGGACATCATGGTTAATCAATTCAGGAAAAAGTTAGTGATCATGGCTCTATACCGATCATCATTGTCTGTAACGTTCTGGCCATCATCGTTTTTGAAGAAGTACGAACCAATGATTCCACCAGCCCAAAAAGCGCACCAAACAGTCAGTTTTTCTGGATATAACGGTGTTTTGACATACACTTGAGGAATATCTTCACTCCAAATGCGGCAGTTTTGTTTGTTGACGTAGCCATTCAACCAGAAGTGCGCTTCATCGGTAAACAAAATTCGCTTATAAAAATCGGGAACAACAACAATCCCGTTTTGGGCTCATTCGACGAATCTACGCCTTGCTTATTCAGGCGTGAGTCTATGATGAATTGTCAAACCAAACTGGGAATAAATCACTTCCCAGCTGTTAAATCAGTCGCCATCTTCAACAGTAATGCTAACTTAAAGTTCTATACCTCTAAAAAAAACACCCTTTGAATCCATTGTTATAAATGCAATTTTATTCAATTTCGAGTCTGTGTAGACCCTAACCTTTGAGTTTTATATGTAAACATATGAAAAAATATGTCTCGACTCACGTCGTTTCGATTTACTTCGCATATTTCGAGAACCCCACATGTCGTAAGTACAAGGACTGCCAGTATTATGAATAACAAAAAAACCTCATTTATTCAATTCATCAAAAACGATTTCTTTCAAACTCGTCGTGTCAAATATCATCCTTACCCTTCATTTTACTGATTACATATGGGAAAATCATCAATTTGATCACATATACGCTTATTCCTTTCAAATCAATGGCAGATATGAAACCACTTAGACCAGAATGATCCAGAAGCATCTCGATAATTGAATTATGTTGAAAATTGGTTCCACTATCTAGAAGCCTTTGATTAGCTGATGATAAATGATACATACTTCGAATATGGCTCTGAAAATGTAATATTGAGGAGGAATAATTGGAATATTTCGTTCATATCCTGAGTGGCTGCAATGAACTATTAACCTATATTCCATTTAGATTCAATACTGAGGTTCCATTGAAGATCGAAATTATATTGTCGCCATCAGTGTTACAAATAATTCGAAATACTGGCACTGAAAATATAATTTGTCTTTTGGTTAAACTGGCAGGAATTTCAGACTCAGAATATCTGAACACCAAAGATGGTTTTGAAAACAAAAACCGATTCTACGTATGCAACACATCTTATTTCTTTCATTTTTTTTTTTATTTTTTTTTAATACAACAGCTCACTCCACAGACAGTTTAAAACTTACTGTCCTATGATAGAGGAGCACATATTACAAATGCTAATTACCTATAAACTAAGTTTCTATAAACTATATATCTAATACGTATATCTTATAACAAGAAATTTTTCATACATCTCATCGAAATGAAGTTTTCGATGCATTGAGTTGAATCTTTTCATCTACAAACAAAATACCTAATTCTACTAAAAAAGATTAGATAAATACATCATGAAGAATAACTCTATAAAAACTGATAAGTATTCTATTATCGACTTTTAAATAATCTCTTTTTCAAATGTCTCTTAAAAGTTATGAAATTCAGAGAGAAAATATCCAACTTGGTCTCTAAACTTATCAAGTTTGGCCTATTGAAAGATCTATGAATCGGTAAATTCAACTAATAATTGGTTTTGCTCTGCCCAAGAACCAGTATTGTACGATATTTTACTACATGTGGAGAACAATTAAAGTTTATAAGGCTCTTACTTGCAGCAGAATCTGTTAAGCCATTAAGTAATTTGTAGAAGAAACATATGTCAAAGTACTCATGTCTCAAACTCAAACATTCCAACCTATAAAATTTCACGTTTGTCTCATATAAGAATCCATGACGGTACCTGTTAAAACGGAAATTAAGAGCATTAATGAACTTCCGTTGAACATTTTCTAATCTATTTGTGTATTTATCATAGTTTGGATTCCAGGCGACCGACGCGTACTCTAACTTGGATCTCACAATAGAATTATACTAGTGCGGGTAGATCAATAATGTGAAACCCAGATTTCTGCGGGCCTGTGGGACCATTCCTTCAATAAGCAATTCGAAGGTTAGTTTCTTATCAAGCTTAACACCCAAATCAATCACTGAACTGACTTCAGTCAAACATTGACTTGACAATGTAAAATTGGAAGAAATAGGATTTTTACTTCTGGAGAAGAGAATATGATGGCATTTGTTCAAGTCTAGCTGTAACTTATTGAGGTTGCAGTAGCCAGAGAATGCATGAAGATCGTTCTGTGAAAGAGAATATTCGTTGAAGGATTTTATCTGCTTTGATATTTTGAGATGTTCCGCATTCAGATCTATATTGGTATATCTGAAGCATTCGCTAATATCAAGCAAAAATATCATCTTATAGAAGAGAACGATGTATTCAACAAAACCTTCAAAAATTTTGCATACGGAACGAAATGAATACCTACTGAAAGAAGAATGCGATTATGTTTATTGCTTCCTGTTTGTCTATTGCATCAATTATCAGGAATTATTATTTGAATTTATATTGTTTCTCTTTAATATTTTTCTATGGATGCTTTTTGTCCTAAATATTGATGTTGTTGTCATTAGATTATCATGATAAAGCACAGAAGACAATTATTTTGTTCTTAAGATGTTTACAAGGGTTTGAATACATCTCCTAATTTTCTAGTAGCAATTCGTCCTTCGGACTTCCCACTCTTTTTGTACTAGTTTCATGTGATTTTAGCACAGGCTTGATGTTGTGTTTATGAAGGGTTTGTGCAATTCTCTCTGTTACTCCTTTGATATTTGGCAGGCAGGTTGTTATGTCGTGGGTTTTTTATTCCATTTTTGCTATGATTTTGATTTCTTCATGATGTTCCAGGACTTTTTAATATGATTCAGTATGATGAAGGTATCATTGTGTTTATCACTGCCTGTATTTGGGCAGGGTAGTTGTGAGTCTCCGCGTTCAAATATCTGCTCGTATGGATAGGTTTTTTAAGGAGGGTTTACATTGTTTCTCGCGGTTTCAGGTGACGCGAACGTCGAGAAGAAGAGAAAACATCCTTCCTTTTCTTGTTCTAATGTGAATTCGATATTTTCATTTATCGAGTTCTGTGTTGCTGGGATTTTATCCTTAAGGCCAAATAACAAATATGTCATCGACGTAACGTTTGTATATAAAACTTGAAATAAATAAACCATGAACCATATGGTAAAAGTTTCTGTCACAGGTGACAGTGATGAACATTTAAGTGCACACCATACCTGTAGAAATTGCCGTTGTGCTTGGAATACGTATTCTTGAAGCAGTATATTGATAACTCTATCATGTGTGATGGAAATCTTCGTATTTTGCTATTGCTTTTCAAGATTCGTTAACTTGTTTGATGGGTTATATCAAGCCACTTTTGCGCTGGTTTCGTTGTATTCTGGCATCAGGAAATGATTATATAAAAATTGAGAATTTAGAATCAAATCATTTTCAGCAATTTTCGTGATCACAATATCAAATTTGCCAATGGAAGAATATCTGCCTCAATATATTTTAAAAGACGAAACTCAAATATCATTGGAATAGACCTCCTTCAAATTATGGACCAAAAGAATGGATGTCCTGAAATGGATAATCATTATTATATATCCAACCGTCACTTCTTGCGAATCCCTAATTCAAAAGTTACTTAACAAAAGAGCTTGGCTTGAATGAATACTGAAATTCGAGGCAGTTCTTCTTCAAGTCATTGATTGGCATTCGACAAGTAAAAAAGTTTTAATGATGTTTTCCAACAGCCGAACGAAACCAGAACACCTGATCCTTTTGAAAATTACGGAAAATATACACCTTCACAAATTTAACTTTATAGGAGTTGCATTACTGTTTATAGCTCAAGGGATTATTTTCTGATTGGTTTATAGTTTTCATAAATTTACTTTCCAAGTATTTGGTATCTTATTCGAGATAACTTTTCAGATAACATTGGTGGGATTAAAGGTCGATGCAAATTCTGATACCAGGATATTCTTGAAAGTTTCAATATTCAATTCACTCTAAGTGAAGTTCCATCATGTCAGATAATTTTCTTCAGATAAGGAGTTTCTCAATTTTTGTTTGAGTGAATAGGGGCACATAGGAAAATTCACAGAAACAGTAATTTGTTATTAGTAATCCGGCCATTAATAAAAGAATGTTCTCCGTAAGTATGTACATAACTCAGCGGTACAAGTTCCTGCATGAACCGACTTGAATGAACCCCGACCCAAGAAAACGCAGAGAAGTTGAAATCATTTTTCAGGAACTCTTGTGTTTAATAATCAGCTTCATATTTCAAACTAAACAGCCGAAATATATTACACTTAAAAAAGTGTAATGTCCATAATCAATTAACTGACTGAAAATTGTACAAGAAAAGAATAATTTTTCTTTCTCAATCTAAGTCTCGAATAGGTTTCAAGAAACCTTAAGCTCATTGAAAAACATTGATGACATCAATATTGGATTTGAAATTTTTTGTATAACTCTCGACGATAACATTCAAAATTCAGAAAATATGAATGTCAAGTGTGTTGAGCGATGAAATGTAAACATTCATGTCAGCTACAAATATTTTACTATTTCAAACATTTATTGGGTGTTTTTTCAGAGATATAGAAATTTGAATTGCAATTAAACAACGATGGATCATTCGATTGATAAGAATTTTTTTTATTCGAAAGATAATCTTGTGGCATTACATTTTAAATATGATTTCTGGCATATGACCGCCACGGCTGGCTCGGATGTAGTCCAATCTGGACGTCCAATTTTCGATTACTTTTTCCAACATTTGTGGTCGCATATCGGCAATAACACGGCGAGTATTATCTTCCAAATGGTCAAGCGTTTGTGGATTATCTGCATAGACCAATGCCCCACAGAAAGTAGTATAGCGGTGTTAAATCACAAGATCTTGGAGGCCAATTCACACGTGCAAAACGTGTCTTTCAATAAATCGATTGTGGCACAAGTTGTGCCACAATCGATTGCGCCATGCGTGACATGTTGCGCCGTCTTGTTCAAACCACAGCTCCTGGACATCATGGTTGTTCAATTCAGGAATGAAAGAGTTAGTAATCATGGCTCTATACCGATCACCATTGACTGTAACGTTCTGGCCATCATCGTTTTTGAAGAAGTACGGACCAATTATTCCACCGGCACATAAAGCGCACCAAACAGTCAGTTTTTCTGGATATAACGGTGTTTTGACATACACTTGAGGATTATCTTCACTCCAAATGCGGCAGTTTTGTTTGTTGACGTAGCAATTCAACCAGAGGTGCTACGTCGATAAAATGGACGTAGTGCGCGATACGTATTCCGCGCAGATCCATTATTTTCGAAATGGAATTGCACTATTTGCAAGCGTTGTTCAGGCGTGGGTCTATTCATGATGACTTGCCAAACAAAACGGAGAATAAATCACTTCTCACCTGTTAAATCGGTCGCCATCTTCGACAGTATTGCCAACTCATAGTTCTATACCTCTAAAAAAACACCCTTTACATTTGCGATTTATTTGCGATGACAACTACCTCAATACTGATGCAGAAATCAACACTGTGACTTTATCTGAAGAGTAATGATATTCTACCACAGACAATACAACTACAATCAGCGAAAATGAAAAAAAATAATTCTTGTTGTTCAAGTTATAGACTTTTCGAAACTTTGAAATGAATTTTATATACTGACTGACACTAATGAATAACATTTCCAATTTGTAGAGCACAAATGACCAAAACTACAATTGTCCGAGCTAAGTGTCAATTTGCGATAATAAAAAAGTTTGAATTCTAATTTACGCAGGAGAAAAACTGTGAACTGAAAGAGTGAACTCCTTACACCCAACAAAGAAGTGAAATATTTAATAGTGTTGGCTTTTACTCGATGTAAATCCATTATAATTGAATATAAACTTATATTCAAACACTTGAACTTATGATTCACACTTTATTGACTACATAGCATGACGCGTTTCGTCGTTACAAACGACTTCTTCAGATGCTTACAGAATAATCTCTGTACTCTTTCAGAATATTATTCTGTAAGCATCTGAAGAAGTCGTTTGTAACGACGAAACGCGTCATGCTATGTAGTCAATAAAGTGTAAATCATAAGTTCAAGTCTTTGAATTTAAGTTTATATTCAAAGAAGTGAAATTCTTGTTTCATTATTATATAACAAGTTCTAAATTCTTATTGAATCGAAATTTGTCGGTATCTCTCATAAAATTTGATATCTCAGAAATCTGCCAGATATCTCATCTCAAATGATATATGTGAAATCGATATTAATCGAAATCTTAACAACTTAATTATTCTGTTATTTAAGTTGAGCAATATTGATGAAATGAGAACCACCTGATTTGAAACCGTGTAATGTGAAATAGACAATATGGATCAAAACATCATCAAATATGAAATTTAAATTAGGTGTTATACCCGTTACAAAAAATTGAAATGTAGAATTAATGTGTGAAAAAATTCATATATTGAAGAGCATCATTGTATTGAAAATCTAAAATCATATTTGAATAAAACCAAGTAGTTTTTTGATTTTCTCTGCTTTCGCCAACACAGTGGCTTCGCCATACAATATTGTTATGTTTGACTCAACTATAGTAAAAATCAAAAAACTACTTAGTTCTATTCAAAGTATTTATTGAAATAAGATGGAGAGCATGCTTTTCACATAATATTTGTGTTGATTTATATTTCAGATTATAATACCGTTATTATTAAGCATGGCTACAGTGAAAAAATCTCTTCGATCATGAAGAAACATAGATAAACCCTTTGAAAGCAAGATTTATTAACAATCAACAAAAATTGTAGAGTTGAAGAAAGTGCAATCGAAAAAGCAACACCAAGATTAAGGCACAAAGAAGGAAGAAAAATCCTGAACGCAAGGAGATTTACAGTGAAGAAATAGTATGTACCGAAAAAAACATTGGAAGTTTAGCAAGTTGACAATTTCAACAAATGTGAATTGAAAAGAAAGTACTTGAGTAGAGAACATTTAGAAGACAAAAAATTTAAATTTCCAAGTACCTCGTACGAACTCATCAATTTCATATTCCATTATCAATAATTTCATTAGTTTCACTGAGGAATTGAGTGATATTACGTTCTTCCTTCTTGAATGTTATTCAAATGTTGTTTATTACTCAATTCAAATAAAAAAGCATGAGTAAATTGATGTGTTTGACCTCGTGACCCTCGGGGGGAAACCCTCGTGTCATTCAACAAAATAAACATCTATAGCATAATGAATGAGGAGTAATAATTCACAAGAATATATATTTCTATACAGTTTCAAACCCTTTCGAGAAAAAATTATAAAATTCTGCTATCAGACCACCACTTTACATATAAAACAACAGTATAAACACCAATCCCTTTTTCACTATCCTTTCATTAAAGTTGATTATCTTCAGAGAAATTGAAATGTTGAAACAATTGTACTTGCATAAATATATGTTATGTTAAGACCAGAATTCGTGTGTAGCGGCGACAGGGCAGAGCTTATCTCGGATCTACGTTTCAGAGGACCATAAAATGGACACGCCATTCTCTGAATTCGTACCATAAGAGCTCCTTTGTGTGGTTGGAACTTTATTATGTTATCAAAACTGAACATAAATGTTTTAGTTTTCATATAAACATTACTAAAAAGGTTTGCTTACAATTTGTGGATTTCGTGCCCAAAAGTTTTTCAACGGCTAAAGAATTACAATGTATGTATGAATGAATATATATGTATATATATATATATATATATATATATATATATATATATATATATATATATATATGATGTTTTAAGAGTTGAGTTTTTCAAGTTGAGGCACTGGTTGGTAATGGCATCCAAACGTCATCTGTCAAAGTGGAAAGTTTTCAGTATACTCTGCCATTTCATCATTGAAAGACGTACAAACTAACAACGAATCACATACTAAAATTTCGTCTAGATAACCTTTTGGTCACCGGCTTTTTCCAAAAGCTTTATATTTATATCTCTAACATGAAACAAAATATTGTGAGTCAGCCCTTATCGACAATTCGTAGCATATGATTTAAAGTAAAAAAATTCGGAAGATATCTGGAAAAATTCGACCTATTCATGTTTAAGACTATGTGAAAATTCAAATCGGTTTCTTTCCAAACAACTCAAATAATACAAATATTAAATGCGACTGACTATTCAAATTTTCTACGAACTCTAAAATGAAATTTTACTTTCAAGTATTCACAAGTATGAGAATTATATATCTTATGTTTGCAGCAATGGATTCCTTTTTCTTCTTAAGTATCGAATCAACCCAAACACTCGTTCTAATACTCCAGGTTTGCCACTTGTTCTTAAACTATGGGCTCTTATTAATTAGTTATCATAAATAATTGATTTCTAGGTATGTAATATGCGTTGTGAAACTTCAATTACAACGTTCGTAATTGAATTATTTCATGAATGCCTGTATATCCGTTCTACAGATTCTACTCATAATTAACAAGATTCAGTTATTATCGAAATCCATTTACATTTCCCATTAACTAATATCCAAAATTCCATCTCCAATTTGGCGGTTCCTGCTTACCTCTAATTGAGACTGAGGCATATTATCGAAATATAAATGGCCGATAAATCAATTTATACACCAAGAATTAGTACCGTCCAATTAAAATCACGTCAGTTCCTATATTTTGAATATATTCGAATCTTCATGTTGAAATCAAGAGTAGGAAATTATTCGTCTCGTAATGAAGCAGAGATATAACTTACAATTACTTGAGACTAAAGCCTTCGAAAATGTTAAAAAAAGAAAATCAATAGTAGTAAGTAACCTATTCCAAAAAAAGAGAGAATATATCAAAAATGAGGGCAAAAGTATTGACGATTGAAAAAATTCTCAGATTCAAGTTTATTTCGTTTTTTTGCTTTCATTTTCTGAGAACAGAATTATAAAAAAAACAAGGGAGTCCCTATAGTCCTTGTAAAAAACTTTTCCATATAATAAAGCCAGTTATTGCTGAAAAAATATAAATATATATATATATATATATATATATATATATATATATATATATATATATATATATATATATATATATATATATATGTTTCGCGTCAAGTTCAACCTCAGTATAAATATATACGGTATATATTTATACCGTATATATTCGAATATTTTGAGTGTTAGACGTCAACTTCGACTACAAAAATTTATATGTTCAAACTAAAGTTCGACCTCATTTCATTGGCGTAGCATACAGATGAGTTATGGATAGGTTTTAATATAAGTTGAATATTATATATTATATATTTTAACTCATTATAAATAGATGATAAATTCTTATTTGATTTTTCATTTATAAATTATATGAAATAATATATGTCGATAATTCATAATATATATTATATAATTGAGGAGATAATCTCTTCTGATAAATTACTTATCTATTTAGGTATTTGAATATTATTTCAAATTAGTTTCAATTGATTTTTTGTGTGCTTCGTTGTATACATTTATAACAATGCGATTATCCATAGATAATATGTACCTAATTATTTAATATATAACAAGCTGAAATTTATGTAATAAAAGGAATTCATTCCATACATGCTTTTAACCACCGTAGATATTGAATTCTTGTTCATAGAGGTTTTTTGATATTATTTGTTTCCTAACTTTTTCCATTGATATTTTTAGTGATTGTAATCAAAACTGACTTTTTCTCAACGACGTCAAATATTTTTGCTTTGGAAATAACAACGCAAAAAGTAACAAAAATGGGGATTTTTCGAATCTTCAAGTAATTATTTTTTTTCTCTCCTCGATCGACACGGTTAAAACTATCTAGCATTAAAAAGAAAATTGAAGTCTACATCACATCGATGGAATTAAAATTAATTTATTCAACATATATTCAAAATTAATTCATATTTGGGTATAGATACGGCACCTATAAAATATAAGCAGATACTCTTTTCCTATAAAATAATTTCACGTTTCGTAGGTATTCGTAGGTGGATAGTACAATAAATTTACAGACAATTGAACAAAGGTTCATCACTAAGATATATATGACTGTTAAAAAAAACATCTGAATTATGCAAACTTATTGATTTAAAGTTATCGTAATGATTGATTTCAACTATATTTTCAATACTTTAAATTCTGAAGCAATTCTTGAATATATTCAGAAAACTTCAATATTTCTATTATGAATTTCAATTTTTTCCAAGAATAGGTCTCTTTATTGTAACAAGTAGATTGAAACTTTTAAGGTTTTCATTGCATAAATGCGAAAAAATAAGTCATGTATAATACTCGTCTCATAAGCAGACCATCTCGCGGATGGAGGCCTCATGACTTATTAGTTAACTTATGAATAATAGCACAGAAAATAGTTTAAAACAAAATTGAATGTGAGAGATCAATCAATTTTATTGAGAAAAATTTGTTTCCGAATTCATATTTACTGTTAAACTCGAGGATAACTTTCATAAAATTCAAACACTCCTCTATTATCACTCCAAGCAAGTTATATATGTTATAATTATTATTTATCATTTATGATAAACAAAATTTAAAACAAATTCGCTTTTCATGAAAGTTCAATCATTTGATTTCGTAATTCAATTCTGTCTTCTGTTGTATTAGTCCCTCAAGTAAGTCATCAACGTAGAACTCATTTCAAAATAGTTTTACTTGCTATGAGGTATTTTTCTTGTGATAATGCAATTCGATCAAATGCTCTAGTGTCTAGAAGATGCGAAAATCTTAAACCGTAGGTTACACGTCAGATTCTATAATGTTTTATCGGTTCTAAAAGTATTATTTCAAACAATATTGTGTTGTCTGAACTTTAATAATTTCGAAAATGAATCGTTTTAGACAGCAGATCCGTTAAACAGAACTTCATTTAATACTTATTGTAGTAAATATATTCATTTCTCAGAACATCATCAGCCTCTAATCTATTTATTTTCAAGAGCATAAAACCTTTTCCTGAATATTGTGAACAGATGTTATCCGTTGCAGGTAGAGAAACTTGACAACGACCCGAGTAATCCCTAATAAACGTGTATTTGAAAAGTTTTCTATTCGCAATTCTTAACCAAGATATTTACAATATTATTTTATTTAGAATTTTTATATTTCACGCCTAAAACTTTTCTACCTGTTTCGGTAACGAATTATTTGTTATACATATTTAATTGATTAACGGTTAAGTTGAGTCATTTTGTTCCTGAATTATCAATGGCCTTAAAGCTTAGTTTTTTCGACTATTGGCATATTTTTACCTAATTTAAATTGACATATATACACATAATAAAATATATTAAAAATATATTCCGATTCAATAAAAAGAATATATGTGGAAAAGTACCGAATTCTAGGTCAAAATCCGTATATTTTGCGGAATGACAACATGGATATTAAATTATTTTGTTCTTTCAAGTATGCCAAAATAAATACATTTGATAAATTATTCAATTCATTTGGATCAAAAAACAGTTCATTTGAAACAAAACAACACATTTCATGACAGAAAAGAATTTATTCAATAAAGAAAAGCAAATCAATCAATTAGAAAACATTGAAAAAATTCATAACATGAGCATTATTTTCTGTTCAAATTATTGACGAATGCTTTTAACTGTTGTGGTGTTCTGTGTGATAATATGGGATAGGAAGAAATAGTCTCTTCACACATGTTAATCGATGGTAACTTCTTGTTTTCCAAGTACTCCTTGAATATTGAACGAACAATTTTCTTCTCAGGAGTGCTCCATGTTTTCTTACCTAGAACAAAGAAATCATGAGATTTTAGTTATTATTCTCATCATGAACTGAAGTAAGAAACATGTAACAAAATATGATACATATTTCAATAATATCTACTGACTTGTGCAGGTTTTCTTCGTATTCATTTTTTTCGTTTGATAAGCAACAAACGCTTTTATTTGTGGTGGTGTTCTCCGATGGATACAAAAATTATCTTCCCTCAGTTTGTTGCACTCTGCATAAGTTGGGACAATGCCAGCCTCTATATACTCACTGAAGCTTCTTCTAACGATCTGCACTTCTTCAGAAGTCCATGGCGTTTTAGAGGACTGTCCTGCAAAACAAATTGAATTTTTATTTCAAAGACAAATCTCACTAATAGCTTAATGGAATACAAACCAGATGAGCTAACGGATGACGATAATGATATCTTTGAGGTTGAACATTTCGGAGTTGAATCCAACGATTTTGAAATTTCAATTTCTTCATCTTGTACTTTATCATCTTGTTCGAAATTGTTATCGTCATTTTGTTGGTCCTCATCAGTTTCCCCCAGAACTTTCAATAAAATATTTGCTATTTCAGGGACTTCACTGCCCACTGATTGTCGATATATCGCTTTATGTATGTCGATTTTGTGTCCTAAGTGGTTTGCTATATCTTCTATCAGTGGATCAGGTAACTTGTAAAACTTACAAGCAGTAGCTATTTGCTTCCTCAATTCTGTACCACGTAATCTTTCTGGATTTGGTGCTCCACAGCTTCTAGAGAAATGTCTCATCAAGTTACAAGCCCTGAAATAGGTTTTTTCAGATTTTCCTAAACATCCGAAAACAAAGGGATTTTTATTTGGAATTCCGTAATCTGATCGATGTTCCAAAATAAGATCTATAAATTCTTTATGTTCCCTACTTATAATGACAGGAACTTGTCTGTTCAACTTTCCCCTGATGAAAAATCTTCCATATTCTTGAGATAATTTCTTCAAATGCACTGGTAAATTTTTAAATAGAGGATCGTTCGTGTCAGCATATTCAAAGCTCATGTAGTCATCGATCAAAATCCTTTCAATCTCTCCAGATCTTTTTCTGTTGAACAATTGTAAAGATATCAATGTGAAACTACATAACTTTTTATATGCTTCACAAGAAAATTTATTTTTTAAAGAATTGTATGCCTCTTTGGTACCCTTATCTAAAAAAGTTTTCAGTGCATTTATGTCTTCTGCTGTAGGCAATAAAATCTTTTTATGTCTTCTTTTCAGACATTGATTTTCAGAAACTGTTTTATTGATGTCCGTTCTGAAGCCCTCATTCATGAGACATATCAAATCTGCAACAGCTGACCTCTTCTCTACGTTTGCTTCTCTTATATACAAAGTCTGAAGCTGCTGCGTTATTTGTTTCACATGTAGTCCCAAATTATACGCTGTCGAAGGAGCGTTATAAACTCCCGTATCTTCATCATAACCAGCAACAGCATTGATAGCATTAATTATTGTATCATAATGCTCTGGTAATAATACGTCTTTGAGCTGGAATATGTTTTTATTTTGTTTTTTAATTTCTATCAGAAATTTTCCCATTTCTCTCAACCTCGTTCGTATCATACCATTGTGCTGCTCATTTGTTCGATAAGTCCTGCATAGTTTATTTCCATAGTCAATGCATAAGTCATCAAACAAGATTTCTTCAATGACCTCATCATTTCTGCAGTTTGCAAGAACAAATTTTATGAGCCTTTTACTAGCATCTTTATGCACTGACATTTGCGCTTGTTTGCTTTTTACCATAGAAGATCTTGTTGATGAATCTTCCTTGCAGCACTTGGAATAATGAACTCTCAGAGATAATATAGAGTACATTTGTTTGCAGGATGGGCAAATTTTGTAATGTTTTCCGTTTCTGTTTTTTTGCAAATTGGGTCTTCTCTTCACAATAATTTTTCCATTATTTATATTTGGGTTGGAATTATATTTAAATTGGAACTCATTTCTAAGGGTTGCAATTTTCTTCAATCTCAGCGGATTTCCTTGAAAGAATAGAGAAAGTCATGTAATTTTGTAAAACGAAAACAATATTTGAAAATAGTAAAAAATTAACACTTTCTTTTCAATGATGTAATAATATTCAATCTCAGATTCATTGTTGGAAAGCAAAACTCACTGATAATTCTTTAAAAAATAGTGAAATTATAATTGAACATTAATGCTTACCTTTAGGATATTTCAAAATACTTGTGACTTCATTTTCAGTTCTATGTACAGTCATCAGATGCCTGCCAAAGTTAGTGACACACTTTTCACAATAATTGCAGAAATACCTTTTTTTTGCACTCCTGGAATCAGAAACTTGCAACTCTTCTCGAGGCAAACGTACTGGTTCAACGGAATATGAGTTACACATTTTACCTAATTCTTCTAGAGAACAACTTAATGAGTTTTTCCTAGATAATACCGTGTTTTGTATAGTGTTGGGCTCTTCAGAATAGGGAAATTCATCTTGTGATAGATTATTCAAATTTGTAGTACTTCCGAAATTTTCTGATGTATTCATCAGTTCTGGAGTTACATTCTGTATTTCTTGGTCTGAAGAGCAGTCAACAGTATTTGGAATAACATCTTCGAATATTATATCATGTGACAAAGCCTCTTCTAATAGTTTATCTTCATCAACTGAAAAAATAAATTCGATGAGCAGATACTAGTTTCGAATAACTGATATCAAGTAAATATTTGGGAAATAAAAAACCAATTTCACGAGGTAAATATCGAAAGATTTCATCGTTTTTCGATTGGCTAATCTCTAATGGAGTAATTATAGGGTTAATTATGAAAAAATAAAGTAGTTATCAAAATATATTGTGAGAGGAAAGAACAATATTGTGTTTATGTTTCTTAATATAGAATTTTTGTAAGGTGAGTATTTTTCATGAAATAATGAAATTTTCACTTGAAAATAGGGGCATTTCACGTGAAGCGGACAGGGAAAAAAAGTGAGGTTCTTAAAATCGATCATATTCGGCTCATTTATACTTCTAATACGTATGGATGTGAACACAAAATATTTTTTATGTATAATGAATATTTCACAAGTTATGGGTTTCTAAAGAATTGACGTAATTATAATATCAATTTTTTGAAAGCAGTTTTTCCAATTTAACAAATTTACAACAAAACATTCAACATAGCGATATATATTGGAAAAATACTGTTCTTTTAAACAATAAAATGAAATTTAAAAAAAAATTTTTTTTTTATGTCCAAAACCGGAAGTAAACTTTTCAAACTTGAATTTCAGTCACTTCAACCAATTTTTTTTCAATTTTTTTTCCTCAAAATATAGCCTAAAGTATACTTAAAATACCCTAGAAAATTCAAAATGGGTTCCATATTAGTTTAGGAGTTACATTGATTAATGTACATAAGCGTTTCAATGGCCGTGATATCTGGCGCTAGCTTAGATCGGTTGGTGTTCGCGAAACAACATGTCTTGTATAATTGCTGTGATATAATAATTACAACATGATAAAACAACATTGTAACAACGTAAGAACTAGTTTATTTTGTAATTTTTACAACTTTACAATGGAAATCTATGCTAGAACTGGTCCTTTTCACAAGAAGGCCACCGATTGTTGGAATGACAGAATGGCAGAATTCAATAGTAGAATAAAGCGACATTATCAAAAGAAAGATTGATATATGTTAAATATATGGCATCTAATGAGTGGTATAATGACTGTATAAAATATTTAATTTGTATGTTAATTTTATTATTTGTAACAACAATATATTAGGTTAATATTAAAATAAGATACAATGTGATGATAATATAGTTTTGTAAATAGCAAAATGCTAAATAAAATTTCATTATTATTATTATTATGAAGCTGTGAACTCGTCGCAATGGGAGTTATATCTGACGCTTGCATTTGAGTCGAGTAAGTTTGCGCTATATTGTATTAAAACTCGCAACTTTATGAAGATTTTATCTCGTTTCGTCGTATTTAAGCTCTTACAAGGATGTGGAATAAATATTATTAATATAATATGCTAGCTTTCGCACGCCCGGTATGTCCAATCTTTATAAATTATAGCCTATGTTTTATACAAATGTCTTAGCTTTATTACTGCAAAGTTTCATAGAAATAATTATAATAATCAATTATAATAATTCTTGTTATTATAATGGAGACGTACGGTGATGGTTGTTTCGAACCGATCGCTTGGTACTTCATCGAAAATATGAAAATTTAAGAAAAATATCTCATTGTATAGCACAAAACTAGGACTTTTCACGAGAAATTTACGTATGTGCCTCCTGTAGGAAACGACTTTCAAACGAAACACCCTTAGTAACTAATGAAGACAAACATCTAGCAATGCAGTCAAACATCTAGTGAAACTTCGCAAAATACTCAAGATGAGTTTTATCTTCTGATAATTTTGTAGATGAGTTATGCGACGCTTTGGACCTTTTGAAACCTCAATTGACTGAAATTCAAGTTTGAAAAGTTTACTTCCGGTTTTGGACATGAAAAAAATTTTTTTTTTCAAATTTCATTTTATTGTTGAAAAGAACAGTATTTTTTCAATATGTATCGCTATGTTAAATGTTTTTTTGTAAATTTTTTAAATTGGAAAAACTACTTTCAAAAAATTGATATTACAATTACGTCAATTCTTTAGAAACCCATAACTTGTGAAATATTCATTATACATAAAAAATATTTTGTGTTCACATTCATACGTATTAGAAGTATAAATGAGCCGAATATGATCGATTTTCAGAACCTCACTTTTTTTCCCTGTCCGCTTCACGTGAAATGCCCCAATAATTAAATTCCTCGAGTGTTTTCGAGAAAAACAGTTCATATAAGCATTAGTATGCAACACTTTAGTTTTTGAGATACAAAGTCAAAATTTATTTTCATTTTTGTTTCACCTGAATAATTCTAGAAACAATATTTTGAAAAAAGTAGTACCCTTCTTAGAAATTAATATTTCTAGGAAAAAAAAATATTCAAATTTTTTCTTTATTCAGTATTAGAAATTAAAATTTCACGTCAGGTTTGTAGGCGGCGCCACCCATAAATACTTTTCTCTCATAGAAAGTCACAATTTTGTTTTCGAATTTGTAGCGCACTTATGGGAAATTAGTGAATCCTTCAACCATTTTCAGTGGAAGAGGTATTCTTGTCAAATCTCGACACAAGAAACTAGTTTCGAGTTATTTTGATTTGAAGAAATCAAATTGTCAGTTTTCAAAACATCGAACTTTTTGAATTTTTTTCAAAATGAAAAAATTTAAACTCCAATTTAATCATTGATTCGTACACTACTCGGAAAAATGCTGGAGTATTCAGAATTTTTTCATTTTGAGTGAATATTTTGAGTGTACAAACTCAGCATTCTTGTAGTAACAGAGTCTTAACAAATAATCACAATAATAACGAATACAACAAAACGTCAACAGGTACCTTTCTTTTGAAAGTTTCAGCAAATTTGAAGAAAATTTGCTGCATTGATTAGTTTCAATGAATATTTCGAAAATTTCAGTCGTAGCGATCTATGACAAGAGTAGGTACTTTCTTCGCGTGAAAAGCTAAAATTATCGAGTAGTGCAACAAAGTGCAACTGATTTTAAAAATGAAATTCTTGGTGTTCCCTGCCTATATCAATTTCATTATTCGCAATATTATTAGTACATTTGAAAAAACACCCTATATGTTGGTACTATATTTCAATATATAAAAATAAAGAAAAATTAATTGGAGTTGACTTACCTTTCTCTTGAATTTGCTGTAAAAACTCTACACAATCAGATTCACTACCGGAAAAGAGAAGGCGAACATTGTACCACGTACGTTTCCATTTTGCAGAATATTGTCCATTACTAGATACTTTCATTTTATCGACGCACATTTTGATATTATCATCAAACTCCACAACGTGAAACATTTTGTTTTATTATATATTTTGTTTAATCAAGAACACACAAATTTTCAGATTATCAGTACTACTAGACTGTAGACAAACTAATCGGCGGATAGGCAACGCAAAAAGTTAAATGTTCTGGAAGCGTCAAACTGGAGCACAATTTTCGAAATGTAAGTGGGAGTTCGTATTCGTTAACTTTGTGTGTCTGACAGCACAGATGCAGAAATATTCAAAATAGTTCTTTCCCCAGTAACAACATTATTTTTTTTATAACTTAAGTACTCAATATCTGGGTAAAACTCATCTGCGTGCCGAGCGGTTTACAACACTATGACATGAAGCAAAGCTGGAATAAACATGGCATATTGAGTGCCGTCTCAATGCGGCTTCTTTGATCTATTCTGCCTACTACAAGAACATGGAATATTGCAGCAAATATTCTTTGGATATTTAGGTTCATTTTGAAAATAGCGTTACTGGTTTAGTTCCATGTGGGTATCTATAATTCATTCTGAGAGGACAAATGGAACGCAAATGCATATAGAATCCTTGAGGAAAACCCAAAATATTTGCATTCTTTCCCAAGTTAACAGCAATAAATTTGAGAATGGTTCTTCCATGAAACCTCTCAAATTTTCGGACATCTGTTTTGCCAGATGGTTTTTATCACTTGTGTATATCATGAGATATCTTGTAATGAATTATTGAATTTCCTCTTATTTCAGGAAAATAACATTAATTGCCTGACAGGTTTTTATTCAATATATTCAACTTCTATATTTAACTCCACTAAGAGATCAGCAAACAATCAATAAACAAAATATTGAACATTTGCATGCTATTGAAAAGTGTAAGGTGTTATGTATTCAAATATTTATAATCAGATTTCATAAGCCGCAATAGCGAAACTGTAAGGCTAAGATCATTAATTTAAAAAAATCAAAATACTTAATCCACATTTGGTTGGAATATTAAGAAAAACACCCTATTATTTTAAATGAGAAACGATGAATTGATAATGTAACTTCGGAACAATCCAAAATTAACAATCAGAATAGCAATAAAAGTAAGGATATAACCAAGAAGCAGAATATTTTCAATCACATAAATCCTTATATTAATGAGCTACCGTTTTATTCACGAAAGTTGAGTAGATAACTTTGAGTCGAACTCAGATCATGAAATTTCAAAACTTCCTATTTCTGCAACAGTTATTATGTCAATTTATTTTTGCATTATTTCTACATCTACAGTATAATCTATAAAAATATGCATCAGAAAAGTAACGAAAAAACAAATATTGTGCTCACATCATGAGCCTCGATTCTCAGCGATTGATCACTCAAAAACCTTAGTGAAACGAATAGATTATTTGTCCTTCTTAAGGTAGTTCATGTTATGAAAAATCTTGGATATAAATGAATTATTGAGAAACTAGCAAGTATTATACAATTTTTGTGATATTATGACTCGATCTATTTTATTCAGTACAACAAATCCATATTCGCACTTGTAGGTTAATCCGATCAGTATATAATTTAAGTAAGTGAGTTTTTCGGTTTTGATATTCCGTTACTATTCAGTAATTTTCAAAATTTTTGTAACGAATGTTTTTTGGTAGAATGTTTCAATATGTAAAAAATATATAGATTTATGTATGTTGGTCAATTGGTAGAATAGGAGCGAAAACAGCTATTATCTAATAAAAAGTTTTTCGATTCACCAATTGATTGCATAATTTCATAAATATATTTTGCATTGTGATTCAATTCTATTCAATTGAAAGTAGTTTAGTATCACAGAACCATCAGTATTATTTTTATAATCAAGTATGCAAGATCCTCAATATAGGGGTGTAAAACGGTTTATTACACTATAAGATGAAGCAAAACTCGAAGTAACATGGCATATTTATTGCCGACCGAATTCGACTTTTTTGTGGCCTTCTACGAGAATTGAGAATTACTAGCTTTCAACGTGAAAATTAAATCATTTCGGAATTTTTTTCTTTTTTTATTAAAATCAAAAGTTTGTACCTATGTGAGAATGTCTAGGTGAATTGAATTTCAATCATTCAAATTATTGTTGCTGCTTAAATATGTTGTAAAAAGTAAAATTCCACGAAGCAGGGTCGAGCAGATCCCTCGAGGCGCCTTTATGCTAAACATATGAAACTAGTCCATAATAGATAAAATCACTTGATACTAGTGATTTACCTACTACAATAATACAGAATATAGATAATAATATAGAATATATATAAGATATGGAATATTTCTTCGAAAATTGAAACTATGTATAAACTCCATCCAGAAACTCGCAACCATTTGCGACAACACTGAATCGATTTAAGAAAAAAACCAGTTCAACAAATATTTCATCAAGGGTATCTGTAAATTTCAAAATCCTCGAAGTGATTTTTCATATTCAATCACAACGTTGGGCTTTTGAAGAACAAATTTTTCAATTTCTCAAATCTTATATTAGATTTTATATTAATTGTCAAAGTTAATTACATTAAAAATACATAAAATTACATGAAAACGTACACTGGAAAATCTTTTCAATGCTAGAAAACGGATTTGTTATCGAAAATATAACTTTTTTCTGAATTCGGTGGGCTTATAGTTTGACGCCGGTTTCGAATGGCCAATGGACTAGTATTCACTATACTTTACCCAACAATCATCATCATTAAACTACTCAATCATCATAAACCAACCCATACACCCATGCTTTTACCAAAGCTCGAACCCGAACGTACCGCACTATAGTCCGGTATTCTCCCGACTAAGTCACTGACACCAGCAAATATTTAATTTTTACCACCTGTGAATAACATTGGAAAACCTTTCTTCTACGTTTAACTCATTTTCTTCGATTTTTCCTCAAAAAGTCCAGAGCATCATTTGCTTCAGAGATTATGTTTTCAAAAATTAATTCTTATTATCTTATGGGCATTCATTATAATAAATCTTCAAGGAATATGAAATGAAAATTTATGAAAATCATTTTCGTGCAGCTTCTCATCATGCAAAAAGGGATGAATCCATATATAATGTATATTATTTTTATAATGATCAACAAATTTTTCGATTTTCAACTTGAAAAAATTGTTCATCGAGAAAAAATAATTCACTAAGAAAATTTTCCATATTTCTCAACGGAAATCTCCTCTGATACTTTTCCAAAATAACCCCCTATGAAGAGTGAATTCAAGTAATGTTATTTGAAAACTATCACAATGTAATACTCATGTTCGAAAATGAAAAAAATATTAATTATCTTATTCATAATTAATAGAAAACTCGCGTTGAAAATGTATTGATCGAAAATTGTTTTCATTCAGTCATCCGATATATGAATTTTCAAATCAATAATTTCTATATTCAGAAGAAAATTATATATATTTTAGTGCCACAGTTCCGGTAGGTTTTCTTGGATTTTCTTCCTAGAAAACTTTCTTCGTTTTCTGAATTATTCTTCAAATTTCAGAAATGTGGAATACAAAATGTGGGATATTTGCAACGACATTTTCACGTTTATGACGTATGCAATTTTGCAAGCAGCTCGTGAATTTTTTCAGAAGCTATTTAAATTCTGATCTGTTTCGAGTGACTGCTCGTTCATATTTTTCGGAGTCGAAAGAAAAAGTTTTGATCCCAAAAGTCATTCGTTGAATAGAATATATAATCGCTAGTTTTTTTGGCACTTCACTGAGTTTATGAATATAAATATGCAATTATGAAAAGATGAAAACAACTTTCCATATAGACATACCTAATGAAAAATTACAAATGAACTCGTTAGTCATGAACAATTATTGTTATGATGGGTTTATTCCATTATTTCGAGAATATTCTCGAAATATTTCAGATAATATAATACCAAACACATTGTTATATAATAAAAACATTTTCGAATATTTTCCATGATATTTTAAATACTTCGCTATTTATTTCTGCAGTAGACACTTAAGCACCCACATAAAAAATAGTATATTATAATAAGAGAATCGCAAGAAGTATTCTTATCATCATATGCTTGTTTTATAAATAGTACTTTAACGAACTAATAATTCAATGCAAAATTTATGTTCAGTTAGATATTTCTCATGATCATGTTAAACGAAACCCCTAACACAAAAACATGTGTTACGCCCTATGCTTCAAGTTCGGCTACATTAAACATATAATTTTTATATGTTTGTGTAGTCAAAGTTATGTAGCCGAAGTTGACGTTTTTGTCAGAAATATCGGGTGGAAAGTTTGACCTCGGAGGCCGAAGATAACATTTGTAGCCGAAGTTGACGTTGAACGCCTGAAATCGAGTCCGAAATTGACGTGGTACATATATATATATATATATATATATATATATATATATATAGATATATATATATATATATATATATATATATATATATATATATGGAGACGGTATGTGGATGATGTTTTCTGTATCTGGAGTGGGTCCGACAGACAATTGGATAACTTTTTAAAATATATCAACTCATTTTATACATCCATTAAATTCACAAAAGAAATAGAAAATGACCAAAAAACATTAAACTTTTTAGATTTGACCATTACTAGGAAAGATGATTCTCTAACATCTGATATATACAGAAAACCTACTGCACAGATACCCTAATTCCTAAAGATAGCAGTCAACCGCTCAACATTAAACTCAGCTCTTTTTATTCTTTTATACATAGACTCACGACTATCCCGCTTTCCGAAGAAAATTTCAACAAAGAAGTGAAAACTTTGAAACTTTTAGCGAAAAATAACGGTTACGACGAAAATATAATAGATAATCTTATAAGAAAAAAACAACAAAAAATTCTTTTAGATTCAATTTATCCATCTAAAATTATTAAAAACGAACAAAAATATCATTTTATTAATTTCATACCTCATCTGAGTGAAAAAATTTGCGAAAGATTAAAGAAGAGAGAAATTAAAACCATTTGTACAAACAAAAGGAATATTAAGTCACTTTTAGTGAATAATAAAGAAAAGACAAATGTTGAAGACAAAAGCGGTATTTATAAGATTTTTGTAATGAATGTCCAGCATTTTATATCGGCCAAACAGGTAGAAGAATAAAAACTCGGGTTGATGAACATAAAAGGTCGATAAAACTAAATGCCTACACTCAGGTAATAAAGGTAAACGTTTAGACCTTCTGGAAGCAATTGAAATTAGCAGTTCTTGGAAGAGAAAAGAAGAAATTGTAAATGAACAATTAGATTTTCAACTATCCTCCCTACTCAAATCCATTTTGTAGATAGAAATTTGTTGTACATCTCTTATAGTAGTTTAGTCTTGAAAATGAGCTAACGCTCGAAACATGTTGACTATACATATTGTTAAATAAATCGTGAAACATTAAGCCAAGAGTTTAATTTATTTTAATATATATATATATATATATATATATATATATATATATATATATATATATATGGGTGATTTTCTGAGCAATTTGAATCATATATTCAAATATTATTTGGAATTGATAACTTGGCCCTTGCCATTTACATTTTGAAGATAACTTCATGTAAATGTTGTCCGCGGCTCCGTATAAATTGGTTCATTCGAAAGGTCTAATTATGCGTCACTTTTTCGAGCATTCGAGCATATTATGTTATCCTGTGAGGCTTCAATAGTGTTCGGCTTGTCCACATACACTAACGACTTTGCCTAACCTCACAAGTTATAACCCAGAGGCGTCAAATCGCAGGATCTTGGCAGTCAATTCACAGGGCCATTTCGAGACATAAGCTGCTCACCAAATTCATCCTCCAACATGTCCATTGTTTCACGAGCTGTGTGGCATGTGGCACCGTCTTAATGAAACTACATGTCAACTAAGTTCAACTCGGCCAACTGGGGCAAAAAAATGTTGCGTATCATGGCTCGATATCGTTCGGCATTGACGGTAACGTTTCTTCCTCGGTTGTCTCTGAAGAAAAATGGACCGATGATGCCACCAACCCATTAACCACACCAAACTGTACGTTTTTCCGGGATGCATTCGGTAATTCTTGAATGGCATGTGGCTGTTCATCACTCCAGATGCGACAGTTTTGTTTATTTACATATCCGTTAAGCCAGAAATGAGCCTCATCGCTGAACACAATTTTTCGATAGAACAGCGCATTTTCATAAAGCTGTTCTAAGGCCCATTCACCAAAAATTAGACGTTGTGTTAGGTCATTCGGCTTCAATTCTTGCAGAAGTTGAATTTTATAGGCTTTCAAACCCAAATCAACACTCAAATTTTCTGAAACTGCTGAGAACGGCGACGAATTGACATTTCAAGATCCTCCTTAACACTGTACGCTAGGGCTGCAATATTCTCTTCAGTGTAGAAGCCATTCACTGCTTCAGTGTATTAAACCATTGTCTCGCATGCGCAGTGTACGCATGCGAGACAATGGTTTAATGTCCAACAAAGTGAACTTGGTACGGAATTTGTTGATAACAGCACGAATTGTTTATTCACCAGGTCGATTATGACGACCATAGTATGGTTATAACAAACGATACACATTTTTCACAGAACACGAATTTTGATAGTAAATTTCAACAATTTGCAATCGTTGCTCGTTTTTAAATCTTTCCATGATGAAATGGCAGAGTAACTATACTGAAAACTTTCACTTTGACAAATGACGTTTGGATGCCATTACCAAACAGTGTCGCCAACCTGAAAAACTCAACTCTTAAAAAATCACCCGTTATATATATATATATATATATATATATATATATATATATATATATATATATATATTATCATAAATATATATATATATATATATATATATATTATCATAAATATATATATATATATATATATATATATATATATATATATATATATATATATATATATATATCATAATAATGATATATATACATATTATCATTACAAAGTATTCAACAGATAACAATGAATTTTTCTGAATATAATGTAATAATTTTTCATTTAATTTCATATATCTTCCATTTTTATTTGATTTTTCTATTCTTGATATATATCTTGGCATATTTTGTCCAGTGATATCAGATTTGTATGATTTCATTCATATCTTATAAATTCATGAAAAATTCCTCGTTTCTTTCGATAGAGCACTCTTTAATATTTTTTCTAAATTGAATTGATTGCAATTTAAATAGAAATGAGTAGTTTTCTGATTTTCACTACAATTAAGTTAAAACATAATAATATTGTTTCGCCAACAGAGTGGCTTCATCAGATGTAGATGATAAACTGAATTATGAACTAAAGAATAGATGAACTAAATTATGTATTTAGATTTTCATCATGTATCAGCCCAATCCATTAGTGATTGGTTGTCTGTTTTTGAAGAAGGATATTTGGTGATAAAGAAAGCACTAGAAATAATATCCGCAAATTGGTGAAATATCAATTGTATCCGAATTAAATACATAAATCAATTTAATACACCCAATTGGATCTACACGATTAATTTCTGCTGATTCAGTGTTCTAAATAACTAGTCGACTAAATCTGCTAAATACCCATTGTTTCCCAATCAGAAACAATCATCAGAAAAACTTTATTACTTATGAGTGGTCTTTTTATTTCATTTCACTAGTATATCAATAATTCAAATGGATTTATATTGACGTCGCGGTTCTCTACAAAGGATGACCAGTTAGGCTTCGACTGCAATTGTCATTATCCCAACATGTGAAAACGCATATACACATACGCATTCAAACACGAAAATAAATGAATAATTATAGTTTAATAAGTCCCCAATAAAAAGTTGTAAGTAGAAATCAAAAAAGTCAACTATTGGAAAACTGAATAACGTAATAACTTGAATCATCCGAGGTAGGTTTCATGTTCAACACTATCTATCAAATCATTAGAAATGGTGACAAAACACTGTTTTTTTATAGGGACAATCATCTATTGAAGAAAGTGATAACGCTTCTTACAATTTTGATGACTCCGTTCCGCTATCAGTTGGAAAATTCATGAAAATTCAGCTGAGATGCAAAATAGTTCAGAAAAAGTTATGAAATTTAAAATCGTTCAAAAATGTGGTGAATATAACTCGAAAAACATCTGATAGGGTCTGAGATCTTGATATAGTGTTCAATCAGAAATTTTCCTTCATTCCACACATCACCCTACTTATTTCATATGTCTTGAAAATATATGAATTCTCTATAAGCAATAGCTAATATTTCATTGATTATTCAGTATAATAAGACTTGTTATTGCCCTAATCCTGGGCAGGTTGGAGTATGCCACCATGATCTTGAAATTGATCTTGAGAAGGTTCTTGAAATTCTTCGTTTGGAGGGAGGATAAAGTTTATCCATAGAGACACGTCTCTGTGGATGAACAATAATGACAAATTATTTAGGCGATTTAGCTTGATCTCATTGCAGGGCAGGAGACAAACTTTATTTCTCAATTTTTTTACAAATCACTGCATAACAATATTGATTGACTTCCTCTTTTGTCCGCTTCGATATTTCATGTTCCAAGGCAAAAGTTTGGTACTAGAAAGTTGTTCCATCTGGAGACTCCAAGGACAAACTCGTTAATACAATCCCCTATTCGCTTATGCAGTTTACATTCGATATAGTTGCTAATAAATAAGACATTCACATTGACTCCATAGTAGTTATTGATAGGAGTTAGGTGAACAACAGAAATTGACCAAAATTAATCGAATTAGATTGAGTTCTTTGTGATATTTCATTTAATTTTGTTATTTAGTTACTTTTTCAGTTTTTTTCAGATGAGATTGAGCTCTTTGTTACAATTCTCTGCATCCATTTATTTAGTTATTTATTTATTATTCAACATAATGTTATTATTTTTTTTGATTAGTTAGTATAACTGTTGGGAATAAACTGTCATTATTTCAACATCCTTTTGAATAATGTGAGTTTAACTAAATCAACTGTCAAAAATAACCAATGTCACTTCAGAAAATTTTCAGAAATAATCAGTGATTTATGGAATAATGCGCAAAAACAATCGTTTACTCCGAAAAATTTCAACAAAGTTTAATACTGTTGTATCTTTCAATGGAGTTACGAGAATTCTGATATCACGACATTAGTAGGATAATTAGAAAAAGATAATAAAATATTTGTAATATTGTTTGTTAAAAAGAATATTTCCCGATAAAATTCGTTGTGATAAAATATTCAAATATTTTCACTTTTTCTCATTCCGAAATTTCTCTCTGATGAATTTTCATTTATAAAATTTACACCCATTTAAATTTTCATAATAATAATTAATTGATGAAATGCCAATTTTTATTCTTGTGAATTTCAAACTAATGGGCATTTCTATGTATTTAGTACTTTCAATTGAAATCTGCATGGTCCAATTCACTTTCGGGCTAAATTTCTCCTGATCTTTCAACCGAAAGAATAACAATTCGTAATAAGTCGAATTTTATGATGCCAGTTCTAATTTTTGATTCGATTTCATCCGATGGTCTGCAATTAATTCTAATTTAATCTATCGGTTTTATTTAAACTTAGTATTCATGAAAAAAAATGTGGGTGTTTATTGAATTGTTAATGGTGTACTTAAATTAGAAACAAACAACACTACTACCGAATTAACATTTATTTTTAAAATCATATTTTTCATATGAGTGCATTTTTTTAATAGGTCTGGGTTTTGGTTCAGAATGTCCAAAAAGTTTTCACAACTGCCCGTATTGAATTTTATAATTAGCATTGCACGTAATGTTTCTACTTTTAGTGACGACTTTTCGGATGTCCATAAGCTGTTCATTAAGGAAAAAACTCGTTCCGTAGGAGCGTTTGTTCCTGGCAAACAAAGTAGGTACTGGACGATGGCCAGGCAATTCTGGAACGGTATTCCGCTGTCTTTGAAATGTTTGAACACCTCTATCCATCGCTGTTCTGTACTGCTCTTCATCTCCACCCATCTCTTTAGAACATCATCATTCACATAATTTGCCACGTAACTTACTTCGTCGAACAGACTCTCTCGCGCAGCCGTACACACACACACAAACTTGATGATACACTGCGCCGCAGTGACTGCGGCAGCAACGGCGTCTCGTCATTCATATTTTGATGTGGAACACTTTTATGCGAGCAAAACGATGGAAAACGAGGAATGCGGGACATGCGGGACGCCTTAGACGATTTGCGGGACTATTTTATTAAATATTGCAATGCGGGATTGCAACTGTCATTGCGGGACGGTCCCGAAGAATGCGGGACGGTTGGCCGCCTTATGTTTATCATAACGGGAAATTTTTTGAGAGTTGAATTTTTCAGGTTAGCAGCACTGGTTGGTAATGGCATCCAAACGTATCTGTCTAAGTGAAAAGTTTTCAGTATACTCTGCCATTTCATCATGGAAAGACTTACAAACGAGTAATGATTGCAAATTGTTGAAATTTACTATCAAAATTCCTGCTCTGTGAAAAATGTGTATCGTTTGTTACGATCATTTTATGGTCTTCATAATCGACCTGGTGAATCAACAATTCGTGCTGTTATCACCAAATCTCGCACCAAGTTTACTTTGTTGGAAATAAAAACATTGTCCCGCATGCGTTTAGTGCGTACTGAAGAGAATATTGCAGCCGTAGCGTACAGTGTTAATGAGGATTATGAAATGTCAATTCGTTGACGTTCTCATCAAATGGACATGTGGTACTCAACCACATGGAAAATTTCATGTGGTTGATTTCGGTTGAAAAGCCTATAAAATTCAATTTTTGCAAAAATTGAAGCCAAATGCCTACCACAAAGTCTGATTTTTGGAGAATTGGCCTTACAACAGCTCAATGAAAATCCGCTCTTCTATCGAATAACTGTGTTCAGCGATGTGGCTCATTTCTGGCTTAACGGATATGTAAATAAACAAAACTGTCGCCACATGCCATACAAGAATTACCAATGCATCCCGAACCGTAAAAACGACAGTTCATGGGCTGCTGGCATCATCATTCCATTTTTCTTCAAAGACGACTGTGGAAGAAACGTTACCGTCAACGGCAAACGATATGAAGCCATGATACGCAACTTTTTTTTGACTCAGTTGGCCGAGTTAAACTTGTTTGACATGTGGTTTCATCAAGACGGTGCCTCATGCCACACAGCTCGTTAAACAATGAACATGTTGAAGAATTAATTTGGTGAGCAGCTTATCGAAATGGCTCTGTGAATTGGCCGCCTATATCATGCGATTCGACGCCTCTGGATTATTTCTTGTGAGGTTATGTAAAGTCGTTAGTGTATGTGGACAAGCCAAACACAATTGAAGCCTTACAGGATAACATAACACGCGTAATTCGTGAGATACAGGCCGAAATGTTCGAAAAAGTGACGCAAAATTGGACCTTCCGAATGGACCATTTGATACGGAGCCGCTGACAATATTCACATGAAGTTATCTTCAAAATGTAAATGGCAAAGACCAAATTATCAATTACAATCGAAATTGTTCAAAATAAATTCAATTTCAATTTTTCAAAATTCAAATAATTCAAAATTTTGAATACATGATGCAAATTGAGTATTTTATTTGATTTGAAAAAAAAATACACTTAAAAAATCACCCGTTACAGTTCTCTAGAGATTGAAACCAGAACCTTTCAAACTGAAATTAAGAAAAAACAACGAAGAAGAACAAATCAGATTCTATCGAAATGTTTAACATTTATTAATGGTAGTTACATCAAACAGATGTAACTGATATTTGAATTCACACATGGTATTCGATTAGGATAAACTTCCAAGGTAGGGTTAATGCAACATTACGATGGTCTATTTGCGACGAAAGCCAATATTGCATCCACTCAATCACCATTCCTTTTATTTGAAACGATGGACTTTGTGCTCAGAGAGTAATATTCAGCTGATTTTGATAGCTTTTGGTCAATGAGGATCTCTACTGATGGAATAGATAATTCGGTCTCTTGCATAAAGGCTAGAACCCGTCCCAATAGTCCAAATTCTGGAAAAGCAATTATAGAAGTCCTTGTAACACCATTTCAGCTCGATCGCTCAGTTAGGGATCACTTAAATTTAAGGGATTCTCCCGGAATAACTGAAGCTGGTTCGTTGATCACTAGCAACTAGTTATTGTAAGCCCAGATTAGTTGCCGTAAGGAATTTTTGCAAAATAATCGTTAAGTGAATGATTAGATATCTTTCTTCAGTGTTAATAATTCCCTCGTTTTCCAGATTGTTATCGTCCTCAAATACTGTTGTAAATTATGATAGAGTTA
Source organism: Henosepilachna vigintioctopunctata (assembly GCA_030704895.1). NCBI lineage: Eukaryota > Metazoa > Arthropoda > Insecta > Coleoptera > Coccinellidae > Henosepilachna > Henosepilachna vigintioctopunctata. The sequence continues at coordinate 5,561,037 of JARQZJ010000095.1, read as the reverse complement.
TGCAAAACACTCGATGAAAAACAATGAATTTGATTATCGCTAAAGACCCTCGATTTGAACACTGAATATAGTTTTCAACCTACACAATAGTGTCAATAGACAAAATGGCCAGCTGAGTCTTGGGAACTGAATGAATTTTACTGAAAACAAATATGAAGTTCTATGAATTGACCATACAATTCATTTTTGGCAAAAGTTGGTCAATAATGGAAATTGTTGGTAAATAATCAACAATTTAATCTTCCTTTATGCAATTCATGTTAATTAATATTCATCTCAAATAAAGTTGTTTGAATGTTCGCTGATATCTTGGTGAAACTTTTTGGTAACTTTTTGTTGAGGATTTTTTTAATTTTTTTGTTCGTGTTTTGAAAATGGGGTTACACGCCGAAACAATTGTAAAGTATTCATTATAAATTTTGTTGAACCAAGCCAAGTGTTTTCATTTAATATGTTTATCTCGAGGTTACATGAAATTGTAGTTTTGTGTATTCAGCTGAAAGCTTTTCCTGAACGAAGGAAACCTCCAATAACAGTTTTATAAGACAAGCGAGGACTTGTCTTCAAGTCGTTGTTGAAAATCGTGGTCCCATATCAGATGAGAGCGTTTCCTGGGCCTTTTAATGCCTCTTATAGCTAGATACTCCTTCCTTTTTTTACCTCTGTCGTGGTTTGATCTAAGGTTATGGCGTCATTTGGGAGTTCTTGAAACCCTCAAAATCTCTAGGCGATTTTTATGGTTTAGCTGTCGTCAATCTTTCAGCATATGTAATGCTTGTTTTTTTCGAGCTAGAGAACTTTAAATTGCAATAAAACAACGATGGATCATTCGATTGACAAGAATTTTTTTTATTGGAAGGATAGTCTTGTGCCATTACATTGTAAATATGATTTCTGGCATATGACCACCACGGCTGGCTCGGATGTAGTCTAATCTGGACGTCCAATTTCTGATGACTTTTTCCAACATTTGTGGCCGTATATCGGCAATAACACGACGAATATTGTCTTCCAAATGGTCAAGCGTTTGTGGCTAATCCGCATAGACCAATGACTTTACATAGCCCCACAGAAAGTTGTCTAGCTGTGTTGAATCACAAGATCTTGGAGGCCAATTCACAGGTCCAAAACATGAAATTAGGCTGTCACCAAACGTGTCTTTCGATAAATCGATTGTGGCACGAGCTGTGTGACATGTTGCGCCGTCTTATTGAAACCACAGCTTCTGGACATCATGGATGTTCAATTCAGAAATGAAAAAGTTAGTAATCATGGCTCTTTACCGATTACCATTGACTGTAACGTTCTGGCCATCATCGTTTTTGAAGAAGTACGGACCAATGATTCCACCAGAAGAGCGCACCAGTCAGTTTTTCTGGATGTAACGTTGTTTTGATATACACTTGAGGATTATCCCCATTCCAAATGCGGCAGTTTTGTTTGTTGACGTAGCCATTCAACCAGAAGTGATTCGCTTATGAAAATCGGGAACAACGGCAATCTCGTTTTGGGCCTATTAAAAACAACAGCTTTGGCATCCCATTGGCATTTGGGGCATCCACTGTATTCGTTGAACGTCTTTTTTTGTTTTATCGGACATACATTGGTCTCAATGGCTCCATAGACCTTTGAGCAGCTTGGCATTTCCTGATGATTTCTTGTATGGATGTTCAAGTTTCAAACCAATGTGTCATAAATGGTTATGCACTAATCAAAGGCTCGTTACTTAAGGTGGAGTTACATTCTGGACTTGAAAATGATAGAAAAGGGTACGCAGTTTTATTATTCTGTTATTATCTGGCAATCTCAACTTGATTTGTGTTTCATTTCCCCCAGGCGTATATTCTGCTATTCATCCATTACTCCTAGGGTGGTGTCGTTAATTGTTATGGCTTAATTCTCTACCTGTTTGTTTAATATGTCTCCGGTTTTACTGAAATTATGTTGAAGCCTACTTCATTGCTATCGTTGCTGAGAGCATTCTTGTGGTCTTGTGATTTATCGAGGCATTTCATTTTAATCTATGATTTTATGTTCTGTTTCAGGAAGTTTTTTTATAAAACAGATCACACATAGAAGATAAAGTTACATTTTGGAATATGAGAGCAACTTGTATATTACAGCTTTCTACATTCCAATTTTTCGTGGCTTCCGTAACTTGACTTTTTAAATTTTAAAAACATTTTCTACTACTCGATTCGATTTTTCGACTCAGTTTCCTCATTTTTGTTGACGTTGAGTTTCCAGAACCCCTTTCAGACTTGAAAAAAGTATCTGAATACATCTTCCTTCTCTTTGGTATAGGTACATTCACCTTTTATCATTTTTAAATACTATCATGTCATTCATTTTTCATCTTGCAATTGATCTTCATATTCTAAATTTCATGTAGTCATTTTGTGTCGTATTATGTGAAATAAACATTCACAATTTCAAGCCTTCTATAGTTACGTTCAATGCTAAGGCACTATACTTTCACTTGATTAGTATCCAACTTATTTTCGTTATGTCGAGTGCCAAAAATCACCGAATGTGAGTCAACTGTTTTTCGGATTATGTAAAATATTCGAAGCAGCACTTTTTATGCATTAAAAATTGGTAATGTGCTAGCATGTACATTCAAAAAACTTTAAATGTGTGAATTGAACTAGTTAGCTATATGGGTATGTATGACTGAAGGCTTCATTTCTGTTTCGAGAGAGTATGTTACCAAACACCTCTACCGGAACCATATTGAATTCAATTTCTCAAGAAAATAGCGAACATATATCCTCATAAGACTCAAAGGTTATTGTAACAACCTTTCATGATTATTCAAATACAATGCTAGCTTCTTCATTCCTTATCTCCATCCAAAAATGCATATTTACCAATAACCTTCTCCTAGACTCATCCATATTAAGATAAGACATCGTCTTCCTTCAGTCCCAATAGCAGTATCACCTTGCTCTTTCAACATGCTATCTACCATAAAGCGACAGTTACGTTTTATGGTTGTCGCAATTCTATTTGTTATGAATTTGTCCACGATTACCATAGTTAAGGTCACTTGTCGTAATTAACCTAGCCCCGTTTACCTAGAATCTACAGATCACGACAAATTCGACTCTTCAAGTATCTAACGAGAACTGAATGAAGAACAGATTTTTAGACTAGTGATTGTACTTTGTACGGTTAGATTTCGTTTCATTCAGCTGATGGTTCATCATCGGAAAATCAAGAAAAACAGTCACGTCTACTGGAATTTCAGTCACAGCTCTTAATAATTTCAATTGGAGTTTTTCTGATGTTATGAATCCATTTCGAATGCTTCAAATGGATTTAAAGACTATACCAACTTTCGTTTTCTATTATTTTCCGTAACAATAAGTGATTTCGGCGATTATTTCAAATTGTTAGAGTTCAAGAATTACGAGTCATAGCGAAAATACCATATTCGAATGAAACAATGAAAACTAAACCAAAATATGACTTTTTATTTGTTGTTAAGTTATTTGTTGAAAGGCCCCCAACAAGAATGAATTATCTTAATAAACAACTGAATTTTGATGAACTTGATTGAATGTTCGCTAACTTCTTCATGGAACATTGTTTACAAAATTAAGTTTATTGATTGCTTGTTTCCTTTTGTTCAATAGGGGAACTGAGTTCCACATAATTGAAATGAATGGACCGATTTTTTTAATGGACTTTCAGATGGTTTTCATAAACGTACGTAACTATGTTCGAATTGATATTTTCTTTTTCATCTACAATTCAATAGTGTTGACGTTTACTTGATGTAAATCCATTATAATTGAATATAAATTCAATTCAAACTCTTGAACTTATGATTTACACTTTATTGAATTCATAGCACGACGCGTTACGTCGTTATAAACGACTTTTTCAGAAGAAGTCGTTTGTAAAAACGCGTCATCATGTAGTCAAGTGTTTAAATCATCAGTTCAAGTGTTTGAATTTAAGTTTATATTCAATTGTATTAAAAAATCTACAATTTCTAAATTGGCATCCGTTGAAGATATAGCTGTACGAACGACATATGTTCCTGTTTAATATATCAGATTAAAAATATAATAGGTATATCAGAAGAAAATTTTATGATTGTGTTATCAGGAATATCAAAATTTTTTGAATCATCATCTCATCAATCATCATCTAAATTTGTTAGAATTTTATACGTTTGGCCCAAATTTTGTTTCGCTTTTTCCCAATATTGCTTCAAACTGATAGATGAACAATTTCCTCCAAATTTGTTCTATAATTTACATTTCATTTATAACTTATTTCACTGAAATTTCAATATCTCGGAAAAGACTTCAATTAAAAAGTCACAACATTGAACATTTTGAAAATTTTTTGAAAATTTTAAGTTACATATTTTTTCAATCGCACAATGATATGTTATGCATTGAGTTATTGATGGAAGCATTATTCATAATCTCTGGGCATTATGAATAATGACCTGCGAAACCGGTGAAATCAGTTTAACTTTTGAAATTGAGAAACACTCCAAAACAATTATGAAGCAATTAATAAAATTTTGTGAAGCTGAGCTAATTGTTTTTAATTCAAAGAATCATATTGAATAATGTTTCATTATGATATCAGCGGATATTCAATCAACTTCATTCAGAATAAATAATTCTTTCATATTGCGTTAGACGATATGACTCTTATTATCCAGTAAGCTATTGAAATGTTTCTCTAACTTTTCATCCATATTTCCTGGAACATCTTAAAAGCACCAGGAACCATATAACTCAATTTCAGGTGTTACAAACGGGAAAATCAAAGAAGATTTCGAGAGAATCGAAGTGAGACCGAGTAACATGTGTGGCAGTTATCATTGAGGCGGAAAATTGAGACGACTTTCGTAATTATATTAGTCTGAATGTAGTCTGGAAGCGATTAAGAAGCCAGTCTCAACCGCAGGCTCGTTCTTGTCAAAGAACTCAAGACTCCGAGGACCTACACAAAGGATCTTATTACAATTTTAACTGAAGCCGTTTGATCCCTACTGAGACGCGCGTTTTCCGATTAAACACTTCGTGACCCAATTTCCTAATGAACGGAAACTGGCACTTCATGGGATGTGATTGGAATCGAAGCTAAATCAGTTGACGGTTAATGAACTTGCAAAGTACAAACAAGAAGAGGAGTGACGGGTAAGCGGTGCTCTTTTTGCTTTGAAACTCAAATGAAATCACATTGAAAAAAATTAGAGATACAACTGGAAAATGTTATCGGATATAACGGGAGACTGCATTTCGCTAATGGTGTTCGCAATTTTCTGCCCGACATGTTTGTATTAACTCTCAGCACATTCCAAATTACTACCGATGTTGCAGTTATCGCTTAATTTATTGCAGGTATCGATTTTGTGCCGAAAACGGATTGCACTGTAGAAAAAAAAATTGCACTCTTTTTCCAAATTTTCCGGACAATCCTACGAAGAAAGTTTTATATGGATATGATATATACTCAATAAACTTCCAGCACACCTTTAAAATGAAGACAATTAACTGATATTCAATCTTCTTCGCTAACACTGTTACTTGCTGAAAGGATGGAAAATGTAGGAAAAGAAAACTCCAAGCGAAAAGCATTATTATATATCAAATGGATAAGTCGATTTCTCATAAAGTATTCTTATCATTCTTTTTTTTTCCACGTGTCCGACAAAGATCAACAGCTGATATTAGAACAGAAAATCCGTTGGTTCAGTTTGGCTTGAGCATTCACTTTTCTGAATGCCGTACCGAAAATTCAGGTAGATTTATACCTGAATTTTCGATACGATTCTTCTCGAGACATTCTAATGAATTGAGCCTTCTACCCTTCTTTTTGTAGGTAATATTGCGAATAATAAAATTTTGAATGGTATTTGTATTTACTTGGTGCAAAACACTCATAGTAACTATAGGATAATTCAATCACTAAAATATTATTTAGAATTTTATTGTATATAAATATTCATTGTAATATTGAATGATAATAATAATAATGTGGCGTTTCATCGCAACTTCTTTAGAGGCTAGCCGAATATGATTTAACCATCTAATTTTGTTGGCATCTGAAGAAGTCAGTAAACCGACGAAAGGCGTCACGAAATATACAATAAATTTCAAGTATTATCATTATGTTCTAAGTATTATCCTATACTTTTTTTGATTAAAAATTTGAAGAAAATTTTGATTATCCCGAATATGATTCACAAAAAAAGACTGAATTCATCAGGATGCATTGGAATGAATTGGAATTAGTATTCAAGTATTATTTCTAAAATCAAACCAAATCACACATTTGGGCACATATTTCGTTGAATGATAATTCAAATTCAACTCTTAGCTTAATGTTTCATGAATGAAAAACATCACATTATAAAATCATGGAAAAATAAACCAAAAGTTCGATTTCTACTTTTTTACTTGCCATCAACGCGATCTAGAGACCATTCAAAGAAGGATCTTGAAATATTTGGTTTGGATGGAGGATAAAGTTCATCCACAAAGAGGAATCAGTCGTGACGAATTATTAAGTCGATTTATATAATCTCATTGCAGGGAAGGAGACAAACTTTAGCACTCAAATATTTGTACAAATTACTGCACAACTGTATTAATTGTCCTCCTCTATTGTATCTCTCTAATACTATCCCTCATTTGGTTTATGGAGTCTACATTCGATACAGTTGCTAATAAAGGTGATATTCACTTTTAATCCATAGTAGTTATTATTAGGAGTTATGTAAACAACGGAAATAGACTGAAATGAATCGAATCAGATGGAGTTTTTCGTAATATATTATTCAATTTCATCATTTAGTTATTTCAGTTATTATAAGTGATTCTTCAGTTAGATTTAAATGATTAGATTTATTTGACCTCTTTGTTCAATATCTCTTTATTTCATTTTATCAGTTATTCAGTTATTGTTCAACATTATGGTGTTGCAGATTCGAAAAATGACATGAGAGAGATATTTGTGTACTTGATGTTCGAATAATGTTGGTTCTTTTTCTATCCAATTAATATACATTATCTGACAAAGTTACAGTTCAAGCGAGACGTGTATATACGTATTAGTCAAATGTGAGTATGTACATACATTAGTTAAATGTATGTATTATATGTATATCATATTATATGTATGTTTATATGATATTGAAATGTATTTTGTCGAAGGACATGAAAACTAGTTAGAAAAACACAAAAACGATAGAAATTCTCGCAGGTAAAAAGAATCAGTTCAATTCATAGAATGCAGAAGAGTCAAATGAATAAAAATAAGTCGTTTCTACCTTATCTTAACTATTTTTGAGCAACAGTATGTCAAACACGTTTCATGAATCAGTTGATCCATAAGATTTTGAGCGTTTTTTTCAAGTAAATTCATCATGATTTCTTGATTTAACACATATTTACGAATTGTATGGTGAAAGTCATGAAACAACATGGAAAACCGATAACAAGTTTTCTTTATCTTCAATACAGGCAAACAGTTCATTTTTCTAACTGCATAGATTATTTATGGAAGGCTATTTCCCAACATGAGTCAATCCAAGCGTTTAATTTAATTCAATGTTTAAATTTGTTTCACCAAGAGTCGAGCAAGAACTCAACCTCATTCAATATCGCTTGAATAAAAACATTTGCCTTCGTTTCAGAGAATTATGGGGTAGAACATACGGGGTAGATAATAGGGTTAACACCCCGATACATGATATCTTTTCGATCTATTTGACGGTTTGATGATCACGACGTTTCGGAATGCGTCAGTCTTGGGGAGAACTGGTTTAGTTCCGATAAGAACTAATTTTTGCCAAACTTTGTTGTTCTGGACTTTTTTGCACTATTCTCCTTTCTTCTAAATATTTCTTAGTAGGGTATCGAAATTTGAACACAAGGTTTTCCGTTTGCAAGGCCCTTACTTCAATACTCGGCTACCAAATCAGATTTGGCAAATCTGGTTCTTCTGAGTACCAAACCGGTTCTGCTCGAAACCATCACTCTTAGGACGGTAAGCAAACGTTTCCCCTCGTAAACATCGAACCATCGAATAGATAATAGAAATTCCCCAAACAACCCTCGAATAATATAATGAAATGAGCAAAATGTTTCTTGTTCAATTTATAACTTTATGAACTTTCGACGCTAATATAATGAGAGGGAGTGAGGCTTGTCGCCTTCAATAGGAAAAGCATGACATCGATTCAATTCTAGAATGAAATTTCTACTTTGAAGTCAATTTGAAGAAGCTGGAAAAATTTTAGGATTTGCTCCAATATATTTGAAATTGAAGCATTGATAGAACTCTTCTACCAAAAATCTCTCCGTTCAATAAACACCAAAAATGTTATCGAGAAAGATACAGGAAGATACACATTCAACAGAATGAAATCCTTTACTGGCATCACGAACAGAGCATCGCGATGCTTCAGATATGATCGAACAAAAGGAGCAGCAAATTATAGGCCATTAATTTACACCTTGAACTGATTTATAGAGTTCGACGACAGTTATTATTGTGCACACAATTCGACTTACCGCATTGTGGTCGTGTCTTACGGCAGAACTGGATACGTTCCAATGGTTGAATGCAACAAAGTTGGGTCTTATGGAATCGATGGAGCGCAAATACTGTCACAGCGCGAATCTGATTGTACCCGTTTATTTCAGGAATGTAATGTCAAGGTATCTCTGGAATCTATTTGAATTTATATCGGGCACAATGCGTCTGATTATTGCTGAATTCGAAATGCCGCCGTGGTTGTTTGATGACTTAATATGAGAGAGTTGCCAAGTTTCAACGATCATTCCAAGCCAACCATAAGAACGAATGGTTATGGCGAAGTAGGAAGAAGTAGCTGGCGTTTGTTGAATTGCTGACATGCTACTAACCGCTTCCATTAAGCACATCCTATGTTAAGACAGCGATAAATCCTTATAGAAATGTGAACAGCGTTGTCGGCCTTAACTATTTTTATAGGGGATATGAATGTAACGAGGCGACAACTTGGATAGTTCGATTTCGTCACTTTCAACAAAGTATTCCTCATAGTCATTGGAGACCCTTAACAAATTGAAATATTGAGGCACTTATAACCTCGACAAAAATGTTCTAGATTCATTCATTATCTTTTCGAATCTAAATAAATAAAAATATATCGGATGTTGTTTTTAGAGGTATGGAACTTTAAATTGCAATAAAACAATGATGGATCATTCGACTGACAAGAATTTTTTTTATTCGAAAGATAATCTTGTGGCATAACGTTTTAAATACGATTTCTGGCACCACCACGGCTGGCTCGGATGTAGTCCAATTTGGACGTCGAATCTTCGATGACTTTTTCCAACATTTCTGGCAGTTTATAGGCAATAACACGGCGAATATTGTCTTCCAAATGGTCAAGCGTTTGTCGCTTATCTGCATAGACCAATCACTTCACATAGCCCCACAGAAAGTAGTCTCGCTGTGTTGTGACTAAACGTGTCTTTCAATAAATCGATTGTGGCACGAGCTGTGTGACTTGTTGCGCCGTCTTGTTGAAAACACAGCTCCTGGACATCATGGTTGTTAAATTCAGGAATGTAAATGTTAGTAATCATGGCTCTATACCGATCATCATTGACTGCAACGTTCTGGCCATCATCGTTTTTGGAGAAGTACGGACCAATGATTCCACCAGCCCATAAAGCGCACCAAACAGTCAGTTTTTCTGGATGTAACGGTGTTTTGACATACACTTCAGGATTATCTTCACTCCAAATGCGGCAGTTTTGTTTGTTGACGTAGCCATTCAACCAGAAGTGCCCTTCATCGCTAAACAAAATTCGCTTATGAAAATCGGGAACAACGTCAATCTCGTTTTGGGCCCATTCGACGAATCTACGCCTTGCTTGATGATGGTTTGGATTCAATTCTTGCACGAGTTGGATTTAGTAAGCACGCAAACCAAGATCCTTCCGCAAAATCTTTCATAAAGTGGATGGACACAGATCCTATTCCTGTGCTCGAAGACTTTTTTATATAGGGTAGAAGAAGTAAAAATAATCGAAAAATATATATATTTCAGTCATATTTAAATAGCGCAGGGATAGTTTATATAGATATAACATTTCACAATGCCGAACAAGAAGTAGATAATAGAAACTCAGGCAAGTATTAACGGTAATGATCTCTCATAAAAGCAATCCTAAATATTCTCTTTCCATTTGAAACTACCTTATCGTATTGAGAAAAGTTTAATGTCTATAATTCGATCCAATGTTTGAGCATTTCCCAATGGGTTTGGAAATAATGCTGATTCAACATCAAAAACATGTTTGGACATTTCCTGATCATCTCGAGAATCCTATTCGTTGAAAACTTTTTTAATGTCATCCAGGTTGCATAATATATTTTATAAGGTGATTCAAAATGGGTTGGAAATAATGCATCTCGAATGATCTTTAGAAAACTATTGCAACAAATTCATCGAAATCACATCTGACTTGGATTTTTCAATGATAAGAAATGAGAACTATTCATTTATAATGGCAATATTTGTTCTACCTATAATATTTCAGTACGCTCGAAGACCATACATCGGTATTCATGACAACTGTAATAAAAGCTGAATAGTTTTTGTTCATATCACAATTTCAGTGCAAAGAATAGTAGTCAAAATAACAATAACAGCATCGCCTCGAGAGAGGGCACGTGAATTGTGAGGCCTATCACCTAGCCGACGATTTTATTACACACCAATCTGTCTCATATTTCAAACAATATATACAAGTATAGTCGTTGCAAAATTTACGAGTATCCAATAGCAATATTCTGCGTGAATCTGGTTTTAAAATATTAAAATGAATTAAACTCTTGGCTTAATGTTTCACGATTCATTTAACAATATGAATAGTCAACATGTTTCGAGCGTTAGCTCATTTTCAAGAGTAAACTACTATAAGGAACGTACAACAAATTTATATCTATACAATGGATGTGAGTAGGGAGGATAATTGAAAATCTACTTGTTCATTTACGATTTCTTTTTTTTTCCAAGAACTGCTTATTTCAATTGCTTCCAAAAGGTCTAAACTTTTCCTTTTTTTTGGAACGTTTGGCCGATATAAAACGCTGGATATTCATTACAAAAAATTTTATAAATCCCGCTTTTGTCTTCAACATTTGTCTTTTCTTTTTTATTTACTGAAAGTGACTTAATATTTATTTTGTTGGTACAAATGGTTTTTATTTCTCTCTTCTTTAATCTTTCGCAAATTTTTTCGCTCAGATATATCGGCCGAACAGATAGGAAAATAAAAACTCGGGTTGACGAACATAAAAGGTCGATTTTGTATAAGGTCGATAAAACCGGATTCTCAGAACATTGCATTAACTCTAATCACTTCATAGACTTTGAGAAAACTAAATGCCTACACGCAGGTAATAAAGGAAAACGTTTAGACCTTTTGGAAGCAATTGAAATAAGCAGTTCCTAGAAGAAAAAAGAAGAAATCGTAAATGAACGAGTAAATTTTCAATTATCCTCCCTACTCAAATCCATTATATGGATATAAAGTTGTTGTACTAGTTTAGTCTTGAAAATGAGCTAACGCTCGAAACATGTTGGCTATTCATCTTGTTAAATAAATCGTGAAACATTAAGCTAAGAGTTTAATTTATTTTAATATTTTAATATTCAATTATGTTTCACCAAGAGTTAAGCGAGAATTCAATCTCAGTCATGAATCTGGTTTATTTGATCTAGCGTCTTAAGGGCATCTAGGGAAAGATTTTATTGATGAAAGTTCTTCAAACTGCACGGAATTGCAACAATTAGCATTACTTTAAATAAATTTCAGAAGATGTTTTCCACAAATATATCGGAATAAATATTTAGATTGATTTTTTCACCTCATATCGATATTGGTTTCAACTGTAACTTTACCTCAGCAGTTTTGTTCATAACTAATTTCATTCAATAAGCGGCAGTCAAAATGATGATGATGACATCGTGTCTAACAGCAGGCAGATAAATTGTGAGGTCTATCACCCGCCGAAGGTTTTATTACACTCAAACCGTCTCATATTTTATAAAGAAATATTTCGTTGAACACTCTTCACGTATCGATTATCGCGACCTTGGCAAGATAATCAAAGCGCGTCATAATTTTTGCAACCATCCTCACACAAACACGATAATGAGTAATTCAGCAAACTATTAAATAATTAATGGGTTATGAAAAAAACTCGTGATCAAGGAGTTAACAACAATGAAACAGAATGTGATCGCACACCTCGCTTGCTAAGATTCACCATTGAATGTTGAAGCGGACCTTGACGTACAAAATGTACTAACGTCATCATCGTTACAGCATTCTTTATTATCGACATGAATATGGATGTATCTTTCGTAGAGCGATAAATTTTCCTAATCGCCAGTGAACTGACTTATTAGAACAATCTTGGCTTGCGTTCTGAATATCAATTGTGAATTCAACAGGAAAAGGAAATCAATTTACATAATTTCTTTGTTTATTTATTATTTCATACTCAATAACAATTCGAGATTTTCTCAATGATCATAGTAGCAAAGAAGAAAAATTATTTAGATTGTTTTTACTTTAGTATTTTATGGAAATTAATACACTACCATTTCAGTATGTAGAAGATTCACTAGAAAAAAAGGAAACTCGTAGGGAAGAACAAAATAGTATTGAACTGAAAGAAAATATTCCCCAACACAAACATGACTTTCTATTGATACCAATTTTGTAGAGAAAACGTTAGGAAAAGTTCTTATTAATTTTCAATTAAATAGTTCTTATTAATTTTTTCTCGAAAAGAAACACCGGACGCTCAGTGACAGTTGACAGCTCACTCAGCTTCAATTTGTGTACTAGTTTCAAATTTACTCAAATTGCTCTCAAGAATTTTAGAATGCAATAACGAAATCTTAATCTCAGCGAACGATAGATATTATGTTCCTGCCAGGAATGAAAATACAAATGAATCCGTTGTACCTTCATTTCAAATTCAGAGATTATTCTCTAACAGTATGTTTTTCTCCCATTCGATTTATGTTAGTACCATAGTGAAAAAACCTTTATAGAAGTACTGGGTTACAAATTTAATCAATCACTCCGTAAAGCGAAGAGCAAAATTTTCTCATACATGCTAACGGTATATAACCCCACCAATCGAAAGATTATAAAGAACCAAAACGTTTTGGGAGTATCAAATGATACTCCCAAAGATCAAGAGGATGTCGATGGTACTTAAAATTGAAAAATATCAAGGATCAATTGAACCAGACAATGGTTCATTCACACAATCATACGTTATCCAATGCTAGAAGAATATTGAAACTTTGAGTCCATCTTTGAATTATTTATTCTCGTTCAATGTTTCATTGAGTGGTGGAACAATAAAAACCAGCTTCAGTGCAGACTTTACTGTGCATTAACCAAACAATCCATACTCTTCGATCAATTCTATTCAAGAATTTCATTTTCGATATGTAAAATAAAATATGCTTCCATTGCTCTATAAAATTTTTCTCCTTGCTTCGTAGACAGTAAGGATCATCATGAACGATTCCTTATAAATTCAATTGTCTTTCTCGATCCAGTGATGACTAATACAGTCCAAAGTCTTCCTGTATCGATTGTTACGAATATACCGGTAAGCCCCTGCGTGGGGGTAGCCCCGGGCGATTCGCAGCCTTAAATCCAAGTAGCCTTGGAATTGACATTGCCACTCGCTCGACTTTCGGTCTCGCAGATCGCACTTGCACACACTTTCCTTTGTTGCTCATTTGTTCTAATCGCCCACCCGACGACTACTAGTTCAAGTCGTAAACACATGCATTAAGTCGTGCGTTAGGGGAATATTGATTCTTCGATCAGCTGCTCGAAGTAGTTGGAGGCTGAGTTATTCTCGAGTTATGGTAACGTTTCTTGCGGAACTGGTTTTTGTCTCCGTATGTTCGATGGAATGGTGTATTGACCTTCGTCAGTATCAGGTGCGACGAAAACGGTAAACGTAATTGAAATAGAGAAGACGAAATACTCAATGAAAGGTTTGTTGGAAGGTTTGCAGAATAATTTCGAACTATTACTGAATTTCTGAACGATGTTAAAGGATGTTCAGTATTTTATTTATTCATTCATTCATTCAACATAAACTGTTTTACAGGACAAGTCCTAACTACAAAACAGGAAAGACAACAGACACTAAAAACAAAATTGGTAGTACAAAAGTTTAAAAGTTTCAATTTTGTACTTTCAAATTTCAAAGTTCAATTTTAAAAGAAAGAGCTTGTGCTATAGAATCACAACTTATAAAATGAAATATAATTATAGAAATAAAATAAACTTAAATGCTGACGAAACTTATACATACGTACATATAAGGATAAACACACACATACATTCACATATTAACACTTATACACATACAAGTATATGAGTGAATATAAATCATGAACGTGAATCCACATAAATGATTGTTCTAGCAGAGATTATGCATATCAAGGAAACTTGCCTCAATATCAGTAACAGAACAGTTGAAAATATCCACTTGAGCTCCCAAAATATTATATTGTTCAAACATCGTGCGTAATGAAGAAAATTTTAGAACATTCGTCCTAGCTGCTGGAAGATAGAACTTGAATTCGCTTCTAGAAGAAACTCTTGGAACAATAAAGTTAAGCTTCTACAATAATTCTTCACATTTCACTTTATTATCAATTATTTTATGCAAGAAGATTATTGCATGATGTTCCTTCGCGCACTGAGTGTGTCCACATTATGTCGACTTGTGTCTCATGTTGTATGCGTATAAGTGGCTATATTCTATCAATTCTAAAGCTCGATAGTTTCAAATGCTTCCGTTGAATAGACTCCATTTGATCAATATGTAACTGATAACCAGGATTCCAGACTGTTGATCCATATTCAAGTTTTCATCTTACGAAAGCACAAAACAATGTTTTCTGAGTTGATATATTGCCAAATTCCTCACCAATGCGAATAATGAAACCATATACTCTACAGGCAGTTACTGTTGCATTGATATGTGTCACAAAAGCTAGCTGCAAAGGTTACGCCAAGGCCAAGAAATGTTTTAAGTCTTCCCAAAGTATCATTACCAATTTCATAGTTTAAATTTATCAAATTATATTTTGTGGAGAACGACATAACATGACATTTGGAGATGTTGAGGGTTAATTTGTTGAGATCACACCAATTTATAATATTATGTAACTTTCTGGCAATGCGTTCAGAGTCAGTAACGAATCTCCTTCAACGATGAGTTCACGTGGAGGCCTAGCAGTGAAGACTTATGCAGAGGTGCATACGTCTTGAGGACTTTATCATCATCAGTCTCTTCACCTGTTATGAGAACAGTATATTTTGCGCTTTGCCAGTCTCGTCTGAGGTATGGTCTTCTCTGCTGGGGTCACGCTAGTGGTCTAGTGGTAGAGATAAAATATTCAAGATCCAGCGTCGCATGGTGAGAATTGTAGCTGGACTGGACTACAGATCTTGATGTCGGGGAGCATATATGGAACTTGTAATAATGTAGTTTTCAGGGCTTAATATCTACGAGTGTTTACTCTATGCCAGATCAAATGTTCGTTGTGCCACTCGAAATAGCGATTTTCACTCCTATAACACCAGGGCGGAATTGATGTTTGATCGTCTTCTTTTAGGCTTTCCAAATCCCGAAATGGTGATAACTTTATGAGCTGGAAGTTCTTCAGTAAACTGCATGGGAGAGTTCGTGAGATGACACTATTGAGCTTGAAGAAGATTGTTGAGAAGTTTTTGATAGACAAAGTCATCTATTCTATAGATGACTACTTTGAAATTGACTTTAACTCCATCTGATGTTATATTTTGCTATTCTTGCGCTTTGTATTTGTTTATGTTAGAGTTTCTGTTTTTTCATAAAAATCTGTGATATGCGGGGTTTTTTCCCAGTTCCTAAGAATATTATTATATAGCTACATTGCTTAATATATTTTATATTCTTGACGTGTATAAGACATTTTGATGTTCGATATTCAATTTTATATCTGTATTCTTTTCATTGTCGTTCATATCACGTCGTTTATAACATAAATAAACCCTCTCACCTACTTACTTATATATATATATATATATATATATATATATATATATATATATATATATATATATATATATATATATATATATATATATATATATATATATATATATATATATATATATATATGTATAACAATATATCCTACGGTTTCACTCTTCTCATGGTGCACAACAACAACTTGAAGATTTCAGATTTCCCTTTGAGTCTAAATGTTAACTCTTTTTCATAGCAACGAAAATACGAATCTAGAGTATGGAAACTCAGAAAATCATTATTCTCCTCTACCTAGAACTCAACAACCGACGCGAATATAATCGCTATCCAGCCAAGGCGATATCTTGAATAATTTATAACTTCAAGTGACGATGAAATTTTGCCCGGATGAATTACTAACTGGAAGATTTGAAACTGAGAGACTAAAGTGACTTTAAATAAACCGTTTAAGTATTCCCTCAAGTTCGCAGCCGTCAAAGCGTGAACTGCTATGATGAGGGTGTTAAATTAATTAAAGAACATAATCCAAATTTTGTTTTTCAACAGACCCTCTGCGATTTGCAGCAAATCTCGTTTAATTGAAACTTGAAACACTCGAGAGTTCACGCTGGATTTCTCGCAGAAAGAGTATTATGCAGCAATAATGGATACTTAGCGGACACAAAGTTGCGAAAAAATCATGAGCATGGAAAACATTATTTCAAAATGAAAAGAGTCTATTGAACTGGGAAAGAGTTCGAGAGGTTTATGCCTCAACAATTCCGGCAATAGTTTGGGCTTTTATCATTTTCAGAATACCCTTTCGTTTCCAGGCACGATGCGATTAAACTTGCGTCAAAACATTTGTTTCAATGAATAGTACAAGCAAGTTTGCACATGACAACAAGAAACAATACATTTTAATTAAGTCTGGACCAAAAAATGCGATGATCTCTTTTTTCAATGATTGTATTCACTTCACTACTCCTGTTTACCTTTGAATCACATCCTTCGTTTATTATTTCGTCTGCAAAGGAAATTCCTACCGATACTCAAACACCATAACTAGTGCTTAGATGTACCCCATATCGTTTTGTTCCAAACTCCAAGATTTTACACCATATATAAAATTGAGAGAACATGGTTATTGAGTACACTCACTCTGAGGTTGAGATGACCATCTCAATCAGGTACAAATGGAGTTTCTCATTTTATGAAATGTCACAGTAGCCCACACAACGATTGTCGTGTTCTAAAGTAAAAAAATCCACGAGAAGAACTAGATTTCCTCTAACAATTTCCTTAGACAGATTTCTTCAGGAGATTCGTCTTCCTTTCGCTCCAGTTGGACTGAAATATGTCACTGCCAATGTTCCTCAATTATCGCAAGTGACGATCATTTGAAACTAAAGGTTTTGATCTTTGTGTTCTTTGTGTATCAAAAGGCCTCCTTGTTCGGCTTCTCATTGGATCTAGGACTGGTCAAAATCATTTTATATAATGAAATTGTTCACGGTCACTTAATCGTAAAAAAAAATGATAAATTTTGAAATGTTTGCACCACCTAACTTACAAATCTCCTGAAGTTCTTCGGGAAGACTTGTCAATACTTTGTCATTCTAGAAGATGTGGTGTAAATATTTACAGAAGTCATTGAAACATTATTTGCATAAAATATCTAATTCTATGTTGACTTATCTATCTGTTAAATACTTCACAAATATACTCGAATTCATCTTTATTAATCTGTTCATTGACAATAATCTTCATCGATTATATTACCTTGTTTTATAGCCAAGTGTCAATAATCTCAATTGTCTGACCCTGACACGAATTATGTGCTTATTTACACAAACAGAAAGATGTTCGTATTTATCATCTACATGACACGAAGATACAAACGATAAGGCGTTTGAATCCGTCAAATCTATCAGTGAATTCAAGCATAGAATGTGAGTAGTGAATTGAAATGAGGAAATTCTATGCATACAATCGCTCATTCACAATTCAAACTATAAATGAAAAGTAATTTCCACAAATATATATATATATATATATATATATATATATATATATATATATATATATATATATATATATGTATATATATATATATATATATATATATATATATATAAATATATATAACTGAATAAAAAGGTGGGTACCCGGCAAAGGTAATGCTGGATGAGAAAAGACAACACTTGTCGATTTACATCAACATTTCGTTCCTATAGTGGGTCCTTCTTCAAGATGATATCAAATAGTTGTACATAATATATCTTTGAGGTCAAACTACGAGCATTATATTCACACTGAAACCAGAAAAACCGATCATATCGCTCCAAAAAACAAAATGTTCGAAAAATTAACAGTCAATTTAAACGGAATCCGAAATTTGAATTCATCAGTCGAACAGAGATACAAAATCAAGTTGAAGTTTGTCGCCTCTGTAGCTTAATCGGGAAAACACCCGACTATGGTGCTGTAGCATTCGGGTTCGAATCCCGGCGACGCATGGATATGTTATAATAATAATAATAATAATAATAGTATTTTTATTATCTTTTGGCTAGTTTCGATAAAGTTTAACATATTCCTTTCTTATGTTTACCTACAGCTATTTACTCAATGAAATATGATATTTCAATCGTTTTTTAAAAAATGAATACATTTTGTGATAACTCAACATACTCTAGTAATTGATTCTATAACATGATACCACCGACAAAAAAAAATTTATATAGTGTGCCTGCTCTTTACTCTTTTATGTGATATTTTTCCATATTCCTTAATTCGTATGATATCATAGTGCACCTTTCAACCATTGGTGCCAACAAGCATTTTGGTGCTAAATTATTTACAATTTTATATATAAATATTAAGTTGGACTCATAAATCAAACGTTCAACACTAAGAAAATTTTTTGTTTTTAACATATATTGCACTGCAGTGTATCTATTACAATTTAATACTATTATCATTAATTTATTCTGCAGGACTTGTAATTTACATATATTTTCCTTCTTGCGATAATATAACGGAGACATACAAAATATGAATCAGGGAAAAATTAATGCATTACTTACTGATCAACCGTATGGTCCACCTTGTTAATTGATAAGATAGTCTACTGAAACAACCGATCTTTTTACCGAGTTTTCTGAAACTTTAATCCACATGCTGACTGAGAATCAAGTATTGGTCCAAAGTAATCTCTAGATACCTATATGATTTCACACACCCTCTCCACAGTACAATTGGCTATTTCTACTTCAAAGATGTTTTCATTGAATATTTTAATATTATGGCGACTACCAAAAGCCATAAATTTCATTTTACTAGAATTTAATTTGAGTTTTCTGAACGTCAGACAGTTGTTTAACATTTTCAATTCCCTCTCTATTATTTGTAGGTATATACTATATATTTATATTTATATTAGTGAAGCTGTTCACTGAAATCTTTGCCAGACTCAGAAAAACACATGTCGTCCGCATACAATGCTATGAAACCATCTTCAAGATAATTATTAAGATGATTTGTGTATATTTTGAAAAGCAAGGGTCCCAACACACTACCCTGTGGAACCCCATGATTAACTTCAACTTCTGCTGACATATTATCTTTAAATCTAGTGTTTTGGTAAGGGTTTCTTCAATAGTTAATAAGCCATTCGAGTAGTGTTCCCGCAATCCCATAACGTGAACACATTTCAATCAAGTTTTGCCGATCCACAGTTTCAAACGCACGTTTTAGATCAAGTAAGACAGTTGAAACTATAAGATTCAAGTCTATATCTCTTTTCCATTTTTGTAATAGAAACTGACATGCACTTTCACAAGAATGTTCATTCCGAAAGCCTGATTGTCCCTCTTATAGTATATTATTTTTTTAAATATACTCACACAGCTGTTCGTATACCAAAATTTCCGTTACCTTTTCAATCATTGGAAGTAAATTTATTGGTGTCAAATCTTCAGGTTTTGTGAGTTTGTTCACTTCAATTACCGGCACAATGACACTTATATATCTACTTGTTTATGATTCAAATAGTTCAATGGTAAATGATTGATTTTTGGGCAATGTACATAGATTACAACGCCCATTGGGTGTTCGGAACTGGCTTTGAACTTCAAGTCCCCTGAATAAAATAAAACATGATGTTCGATACGTCATTCTTGCATGAGAACATGAAATATGTGAATGCAGTGCACAATACTAATGTTAGTCGAAAATCTCAAGAGTTTTTACATAGAATTATGCAACAGAGCAGGAACTATGAAAACTTTTTTTATGAGGTTTCAGAAATGCTCAGTACAGCACCAAACCGAATAATAAATTGTGAGAAACTGTTCAAAAAGTGATTATTTGTCAGTATAACTTTTGATATGTCCAATATTTACATCGATTCAATATTTTAATCAATCACTATCAATATTCATATCATGATAAAGTGTACGAAGATGTGAAAATCATCTGATAAATGAAGATTATTATATTTATTATAATAATACAAATATAATTAACGATCCTATGAAAAGTTTCCATTTCAACTGAAAACATTTCATCGTTATTACTTCTGAAATGACAGAATGAATATTTGTTAAGAAACAATCAGTGATATCACCAAAAATGTTCGTTCAAAATTTCCAGTATCATATCTAGCACAGTCTAAACGATGTACATTTAGTATTTATTGAGCTATTAGTGCTGTAACATTCAGGAGATATCTTTGAATGAGTCATCGAAACATATAGTCCGTAATCTAGTGTAAATAAAATTACTCGAACATTTTTTTCAAACAAAATAGAGAGCGGAAATAAATAAAGTCATAATAATACCATATTTACAGTCTGACTTTCACTCAATTCTATTCTAGCTGAAACAATAAAGTTAAACCGCTCCCTCAAGATCCGTCACAATATTGTATCCGTTATACTTAAAGTAACAAATCGTGATTTTGTAATAATGAAGATACTTTTCGTGTCGGCAAAGTCAGTGCAATCATCTTCGAATTGTTTACCGTATTTGGTAATTTGGGTGACAGAGAAAGCGACTAAATCCATACGTTGTCAAATATGTGTTTATCTGCAACGTTAAGAAATTTGTTGGTTTTGACGATTTAACTCTTGAGAAATTTGAGAACCGAAATTGAGAGAATTACTTTTTACAAGGTTACAATTAATTTGTTTTTCGTGTCGTTGTTTCAGAAATGGATTGCCTTCTATTTTGTAATTATTGTTTTTCATTGCGTTCCACGAGAATAGTTCTGAAATTTGTCAACGCACCACGTAAATGTTCTCAAGAATTTATGATTATTTCTAGTATTAGTTTGGTGTTTGGTAATAATTCAATTGGAATTAATTTATTGAAGGTTCTTGGCAAATACCAAAAAGATACGTTCAATCATATTGTCCAATAAAATTGGTTATTGACTAGAAGAACGTACTCAGAACGTACAGAAAATTGCGTAAAATATCCGGGAAATACTAAAACTGTCTCCATATTTCATTCGCAAAAGACTACTTACCCATTTTTTTGGAACTCGTTTGGTACGAAACATATCCCTTACCTGAAACAAAAAAATTTATTCCATTATTCATATTGAGAAATTTTCATCAGATATCCAATTCGTCAACATTCGAATAAAAATCATCTTTCTTCATTCCAAGAAAAATTAAATATCTAGAACAGCACATATTTCGACGTGAATAAAATAATCATCATGTATTTGAACTTATGTTTTCAGTGTTAATTCAATTCTTCAATCGTTTTATTGATAATTATATGTTTTATTCTAATACTCATTACAATGTACTGAAAACTCTGATAGCCTGGTTTGGCTGAGAAGTAAATTCATGTAGTTCTTCTGTAACAGAATCACATGACGTGTTAATGCTCTTTAAAACGTTGTATCCTTCGCTTTAATTTGAAAAAAGGAATTTATGGTTTCATCGTCCGCAATGCTAGATTGCTTTAGAATACCTCAACACTGGTCCATTTATTTAATGCCCTAGTGAGAAGCAAACCTGAGTATAGTTGTCTTGTTCGGCGACCAATACATAATTGTCACTTTAACCGCCTGGAGCCACTGCAGTAGAAGTTCTTGAAATGGCTCTCATTTCGAGAGGATGGTGTATAACCACTTAGGGGTTGTGATCACGCTTGTTTGCTGTCGAGGTTTGGCACTAGGAGCCTCCACACCAGGAGAATTTTGAATGCATGGAAATTTTTATTCAATTTGCTTAATGATAATCTCGAATATCCTTAGCTTCTAGGTAAACTTAATTTCTTCGTTCCTCTGAGGTGTACTAGAATAAGCCAGACATTTTACTCGAAAACCTACAGAACCAAGGTTCTCTCGCAATTGCCGCTTAGCTTTGCATGTTCTATTGCAAACCAGGTATCAATCTGCTGTGATTTGCACTGGGACTCACTTGTTTCTATCATTAGTATATATTTAAATCTTAACCAGAGAGGTTCCTTGATTTATTCCTGTTTGAGTTATGAGAGATTTGTTTTCTTGATTATTATTATGATTGATTATTTAGATATTTACATCATAGATTTAGATTATATTTGATAATGTTTTTTGATATTATAATTATTTTTTAGTATTGCATATCTATGATGTTATTGATAATTTTATTCATTACGTATTTTACAGTAATTAGGTAGTTACCTGTTGGAAATATATGCTTATTATTATTATTACTATTCTGCTTAAGAAAATGTAACCCATTTTTTCATTTGATAAAAACATGAATTTCCTTCAAAAACACATACGAAATTCGTAATAGATGAAAAGAAAACCCCAAAAAAAATGAAATTTCAGTGTGAGTAAAAAGTGGCTACTAATAATGAGATAAGATCAGTTTCAAAAAAGGTGTCACTAAAAAAATTTTGTTTTCAATATACTTATAACTAATAAATTCTCTGTATTATAGTATTTCTTCCAGTTTTTCATGTAAGCTTAAATTGACATGATAACCTTTTTTTCACCCAGAATATTCAGCCATAAAAGCCTTCATAAAGGAATCGATAGAACAAACGAAACGTCCCGAGTTTGGACTTCTTATTTGAGCAGATTCGTCCCGAGCCGATCATCTTATAACAGAATTTTTTTCCTGTACTGAAACAGACCAGTTTATATTCCAAACAGTTCCCAAAACACAATTCTATATTTCGGTATTCCCGAAGGATTTTCCCATCTGCTATATATCACTGTCATCCCTCTAGTATTCTTAATGTTATTTATTTTCCGAGGGAGAGGCCATTTCAATTCCAGAAATTCCTATCATTCCATCAGATTGTAAATTATGCCGGTGATGTCACTTCGAAAATACACTCGGAGAGAGCTCGGCGTTTGTTGATAATTTCCTCCTTCATTCCTGATGTAAGTTAATCCCAAGAAACTTCCAGTACGCGGCAAAATCAAATGGATAACAAATATAGCCCAATCAATTATTCAGACTTGAGAGGGAAACTCTCTCAGAAAGCGGCAGCAGAGCACCGTTTCCTACATCCGAAAGTGGATGAGGCCAAAAAAAACGGCTCGGTTCACTGAACTACATTAATAAAATTCTGTTTTTTAGGTTAGGCTGTTTCAACATGTTTAGTTGATCGAATTCGTGCTATTAGTGCCAATTCATTTCTTGAAGGCGAACAAAAATTTCATAACGTAAAAACTCTAATAGCCAGCTTGATCAATTAACTCCGTTAAATCAAATGTTGTCATAATAATAATAATAATAATAAGTTATTTATTCTCAACAGGTATAACAATCAATTAAAGAAAATAATGACAATGTTGAATATATAACTAAATAAAAAAAATGATTCAACAAAGATCTCAATTTAATTTTTAAAAAATTGTAACTCATAACTACATTATAGCATTCAATGAAATATTACAAATAACTCAATCTAAATCATTTCATTTCAGTCAATTTTCGTTGTTCACATAACTCCTGATAATAAATTCCATGGAGTCAAAGTGAATGTCACAATTATTGGCAACACTGTTGAATGTGGACTCCATAAACCAAATGGGGGATTGTGTTAGGAAGTTAGTTGGTCCTCGTAGTCTCTAGGTGGAATAATTCTGTATTACGAGAATTTTACCTAGGAACACGAAATTTCAAAGCGGACAATAGAGGAGCACAATCAATACCATTGTGCAGAAATTTGTACAAAAAATTGAGTGATAAAGTTTCTCTCCTGATCTGCAGTGAGATTGAACTAAATCCAGTCAATAATTCGTTATGATTGACTCCTCTCTGTGGATAAACTTTATCCTCCCTCCAAACTAAGAATTTCAATAACCTTCTCTCAATAACTCAAGATGGCGTTGATGACAAGTGTAAATGGATGCCAACTCGTGCTGCCATAATCCAACTTGCTACGGATTAGGGTATTAAATAGTCCTATGAATGTTGAGGAATTATTAGAATATTTGCCATTACATATAACGAATCCATATATTTTCGCAGCAGATGAAATAAGTTGGGTGATGTGTGGGACAAAGGAAAGCTTCTGGTCGAAGACTACACCAAGATCTCTCGAATTATCAGAACGAGAGAGAACCTGACCACCGACGCTATAATCACAGTCAATTCGGTCTCTTTTCCTTGTGAAAGAAACATTACACTTTCACACATTCAAACTCAAATAATTGTCCTCACACCAACCAGCAACATGGTCCAACGCGAGCTTTAGTTGAGCACAGTTGTCCTGTGATCTAACTTCATGATATAGTTTCAAATAGTCTGCGAACATCAAATTATATCGGTACATTCATATTATAACAACAAAAAGTGCCAATTTTAACAGACTGAAAAATCTAACCACATTAAAGTTGATGTAACAGTTCGACACATTAAATAATAGTTTATCAAACTAACACGATGCGTAGTTTTGTAGGAAGTTTGAACTGTATAACCACATAAATCTAGTAGTACGTAAAATATTCACTGCGTTTATTTGGAAATGTCAAATTTTGACGTTGACGTATGATGAGCACACATGATTACCTACTAACAAACTTCGAACACCTGTAAAAGTAGTCATTTGTACAATCACTCGAGGTGTTATCGAAACCTATTACTGTATTTTTATCAGGTAATTTATTTCAATTAAACCTATCGATTAGCTGAAAATACTTTCATAATCTTCACCAACATCCCATACATAAAATAAATGAAGGGAATATAGATCGAAAACCTTTCCAGTTCATTGAAAAACTCCAAACAAACATTTTTCCGAAGACTTCTCAAGAAATTATAACTTTCATTTACACCAATTCAAATTATTACAAGAATAATTGAATTCTATCATTGTCGTACCTTCTGTGATCAAATATTCACCAATAACTGTTTCAAATATGTTATCCCTATCAAATTTCGCTTCACATCGGCTTCGATGGTTTTCGAACAGCTTCTCATAACAAATTGATGCTTGCTTTGTATAAATTTGCATTCAATATGAAGATAAATACACCACTTTACATTTACCCTTTCAGGAAAACTGAATAAATAATGGTTTCTTCATTCGATATAGGTACCCTAAAACTGAATTAGTATCAAATGATTTGGCGCAATTGCCAAAACCTTCAGTGAAACTCATAAGTGAATAAAAAGATGCAATGGATACTCATTGGAAAGCAAAATTAAATTTCAGTGAGTAATGTCCATCACCAAAGAATGCTCAGAAATATAATCCGTTAAATCCTCAATAGGGACGGACACAATCAATTTTTGAGTAGGGGAAACCTTTGAAGGAATCGAATTGAAAGCATATCAATTTTGTCCTTCGTGCTACTCTGACCAGTTGCAAAACCTTCACGTAGATTTGCATTATCTTCCTAGATTTTCAGTCAGAATGAGTTTAGGAATAAGTTATGTTTGTTTCCTATATTCCCTAAAATTGAGGAATCTAGGTGACATTATGAAGGCTGCAATGAGTCCACTAAAATAACGTCCCACTCTACACAGACGATATCTATATAGAACAAAAAACTATTTTCACTCTGAAGTAGACATGTCCGAAATAACAGTTTTTATATAAAATAAATAAATTTCAAATTATTGAACATATCCACACCGAACTTCAACGCTACTTCAAAATATTGAGCTTCTAGAAATCGTAGAAGGCTGAGACTAATTAATAGATCCAATATTCTGAATGTAGCAAATGTTAGTAATGAATTGGTCAGAAGTAAAATATTGTTATACACTTAATAATTTCGGTTCACAAGTAAAATTGGTTGGGAGCTTTTTTGGCCCCAAAACTTAAACAGTGTTTAGTGTACTCAGATTTATTTTTATTATGTAGAGAAAAGTACCGACAGGAAAGGATTAATATATATGATTCTCTGGAAACTGGTCGGAAATATAAAGAAATACAAAAAATTCCGTTAAAATTCCATGGTTCAACAACTGTACAGAAGATAAAAACTTCATAACGATTATCAGTATACTAAGAAGTGGTCATGCTAAGACATTAACTTATCTCCACAAAATAGGTGTGAACGAATCTCCAGTATGTGAATGTGGAGAGAATGGTACAGTAAAACATCTCATTTTACAATGTAGTAACTTCAGGCATCATTGTACACAACTACTAAGTCGAATTTCGACTACTACTAAATATAAGAAGACATATAATCTATGTTTTCTACTATCACTTAAGAACATTGAAATTTATAGAGCTGTATACAATCATATCAGATCAATCAAGTTAGACATTTGGTATTGACATGGCGTTTTTGAGGATTGATAGCTTTTTGCAGCTGAGGTGAATTGGGTACTGCAGATCACTGGGCCATGTAAAAACACTCGTAATAAGATTGATTCAATCTCGACAAAGCTACTTCATATTGTAAAATTTTATCTACCTTTCAATTTATATTTTCACTTTACCATTAAATAATAATGACATTTAATCTACTATAGAAGCATACTATTCAAATTTTGGTTCTGAAAGTGTTAATTTATTGAGTCATTGAATAAATATTGTATATTTTTAGATATTTGTGTATGGGTATAATAATTAAGTTTTCGTACATCCTGTTGGCTAATGATGTTTGTCAAGGCCAAATTCTTTTAAATGAAAAAAAAATTTTGGGTGTAAAATGCATGGCTTAGAATGAATCCCTCTGCTCAATGAAAAGGCTCACATTGTCTTACTTTTATATCCACTATTGGCTCTAGTTTTCACTCCATTTTATGATAAACATCAATCCGTAATGAAACAACATTAAAATTTTCTCATAATTCAATAAATACGCTTAAATCGTTTCGAAGTGCTACTTCTTCAACAAATGCTGAATTAACGGTAGATGGAATTTTACAAACTCACTATTTCAGTTGTTCTCACAGAACATACCAGGAATGTTCTATGACTGACATGGAGTGAGGACCATAGAATACAACTGATGTTTTTCGATGTCAAAACATTGTTATTTTCCTTTACCGGTTCTTAAAAATCTTATTTTGTGTTATCATTTTGTATCTTTTCTTACATTCTTAGTTGGTACACCTGACTAAAGAAACTGATTTTCTGTGTCCAATTTCAGGTATACGATTTTTTCTTCGTGTTGAGAATCAGTTGTATTCTATGGTCCTCACTCCCGGTTAGTCAAAGAACATACCTGTAATGTTCTGTGAGAGTAGCAGCTATAAATATTGAGTTTGTAAAATAAATTGTATTGTTAATTCAACATTTGATAAAGAAGTAGTACCTACTTCGAAACGCGTCATGTGTATTTATTAAGTTATGAGAAAATTCTAAATAATTCTAAACTTAATTTCCTTCACGAATTCATGTTCATTAAAAATAATAAGACGTAGTATTGAATTGTGAGTCTTATCATGTTTTTTTTTCAATTCAACTGGACCTACAATTTAATGCCGGTTCCGAACGGCTAATGAGCTTATAACCGATGTACATTACACAGCATATTTCATCATTTGAACTATTTGAATCATAGACAAAAAACCCATGCCTTCAGCGGGGCTCGAATCCAAGTTCTGCCACACCACAGTAGGGATTTCTATCGAATAAGCTATGGAGACCGGCTTCATCATGGTTGGTACACTTGCAAAATCATGAAAATAGTAATCAACCATTCTTAAAAGTATTACCGTGATAACCTCTAAATCGTTTGAGTAAAAATTCAGAAAATATGTCAATACTTTATACTAAGAAATTACTGTTACATCTTGTGCCGATTAGTAGCTTTATATCGAAGCCCGCAGGCGGCTTGGAGATGATATCTAAGAAACAGTCGAAACAATCCATGCGTATGAAACATTCACGCATCGATATTTGAGAATGGCAGTGGGGTGAAAAATGGGCGTGTAAAAATAAATTAACCTTTCGTAATTTCTCCTTGTTCCTAGTAACACGTACCGTCTTTATATCTCTCTAGCGTTCATTTTGATTTAAGTCTATTGTGTAACGAAGAAGACTGGCGTTACAATAAAGTAATTTAATTTGAGCGAAATCCCACATGGGCTTGGCCATTCTGAAGTTCGAAATCAGTGGCGTGTTCGTTTTCCATTTCGTGTTACATAAACTTCATTTAAAGTAGAGTTAAGGAAGAATTTGCAGCTAAACTTCATTCAATGGAAGTAATTATTTACCATTATAGCAATGAAAGAAGGAATGCTGCTAAAACTGGGTAACTTCAGTTACACTAATACCATTTCACTATGGACTATGAAAGAAACGAATTTTTCTCAGAAATATCAAGATCTCGAGAGCAGAATTACATGTGAACATTCGTCAAAATTAGGTACATGAGAATAAATATTTTTACACAGAAGCGAATACTTCGATTAATTTTCAATATACATCAACGAACATCTTGTAAACCTATCTTCATTTATAATTACATACTCACCTTCCCGTGTTTATATATTTATAGATGCTTGTTATATGTTAAAGAAAATGAAGATAGGTTTATTAAATTGAATAGTAATCATGAGTATTCAACAAGGAACAGTGATGTGCTACTTATTTCTATGCATAAAACAGCTAAATTTGAGCACTCTCTCTATTATCAGAGTATTAAAATTTTCAACCATTTACCATCGAATTTGAAAGTACTAGAAGCTCATTTGTTTGAGGGAAGAGTTAAATTTCTGCTCTTAACAAAGACACACTATAGTGTGGCAAAGTATTTCGATGATTCGAATGTAGGCAATAATGTATAAATCAATTTTTTTCACCATATATTTTTATATATTTTTATAACACAAATATTCTTCACCATGTGAAATTGTCTCAAATGTTGAATATTTCTGAGGTAATTTTTTTTTTCGAATAATGCTGTATATTATTGCAAATATAAATTCAACCAATATTTTTGTTTGAACCAATATTTTTGCTCGAGGGCTGAATGGAAGATCGGACTCAAACTGAATTCAGTCTTTTTGAGAGCATTCTTCTTAAATGTGATTATTGTATCAATTGAAATAAATGTAATTCTACAATGTAAAGAATGTTTCTCAATAAATTTATTTAATTTTTATTACTATTATTATTATTGAAATAGTTCAGAAAAGGAAGAATTTTCAGGGATATTCTGAAAATTTATTGAAGGAGTAAATTTAAAATTGTCATATTTAAGTGTCGGTTATCTCATTGTAGACAAAATTTAATAAAAAATTCAAGGCAAAACCAGTTCATAAATTTCAATGAAAGAATTAAGAATTGTCAATTTTTTTTCAATGGGTAATACTAACCTAGAAACGAAACTTATTCAAAAATATTGAAAAGGATTAGTCACTATTCAATTCGATACATTTCCCTTTAACCACTGAATGAATCAGATGTTTTAATGTTCCTGGGAGTTTCTGGAAACTCAAATCTTAATGTTTTGAAATACCAATATTAAATAACAGATTTTATTAGGATTTTTCATGCAGATTCATCGAATTTAATGAGTCACCAATAAAGTGAAATTTTTACAGAGGTGACATCAAAAAATCGCAGATATCTGTCGATCTGTTTGGTAGTAGAATCTATAAAATCGAAAAATATTTGTCTTAATACATTCATACCGAGATGTACCTATTTTAAAATAATTCCAATACTCAACAATTCCATTTCAAAAATATGAATTCTAGAACGAAAGACACTTCGTATCAGCTAGATGAACTCAGAAGTAGACATCTTCAGAAAAATTGAATTAAGTGTTGAAATGAGGCAAAAAATTTGCACCATGGAAACATATAAATTTATTACAAAAATTTAGTATTCAAAAACCCCATTTAATGAATAAACGCCTCTGCAGTTTCAAGTATTCCACCATATTGAGATATTTATCATTCTGAGTTATTAAAAATCTGAATCAGACAAAATTCTCTTGGATGATTCACAACTACGCCGGATAAATAGTTGAGCACTAGACATTACCAACATCATAGCTCAAGATTGAGTATGAGGCCACTCAAATAACCCTCAACAAACTCTTCCGATTTAAACAAGACCTAATAATCCTCTTGAGTCTATTCTAACTAAGGATGCCAATAGACCACGTTGAAGAGAGCACATTACTGAAGCAAAAAAAGACAAAGTGAAAAACAAAAGGTTAATCTTTTCATGTTCTAAAGAATTGTCTTTGCGTTATGATTGTCAAGGTAGACCCCTGCTATGAACTGTTCGATTCCAAAAATGCTTCGTCATTTAATAGGTTTATATAGAATGATTTCTTCATAGTCATCTGGGATAAAACTCTTTGAGATCCCTCATCTCACTTATGAGTTACTCAGACTCAAGGTCTAAGTAACTCATTAAGGAAATTGATAACTCGTAATAACTGCTAGGCGAGATCAAAGCTTGTTCATTTGAAGTAAATCTAAGTTAAATAATAAATACACTTAATGCTTCATTCCTTGCTGTCTGTATACAACCTGAAATTTCTTAATCTTCAGCACAATTAACTGAGGGCAGTACTGCTCCAAGGACTTCTTGAGTGTGCTGAGTTCTCATCAGAAAAAAATGATGTGAAACAATTCACTCTCACTTCCTAAACTATTTTCCAAATATGACTGAGATTGAATTCTCGTTTAACTTTTGATGAAACATAATCAAATATTAACTTAAACTCTTGGTTTTATGTTTCACGATTATAGTTGACAATATGAATTTGTCAGCATGTTTCGGGCGTGAGCTCATTTTCAAGACTAAAATATAGTAAGGTACGAACAACAAATTTATATCTATACAATGGATGTAAGGTGGGGGGATAATTGAAAATCTAAGTGTTCATTTACGATGTCTTCTTTTTTCTTCCACGAACTGCATATTTCAATTGCCTCTAAAAGGTCCAAACGTTTCCCCTTATTACCTGCGTGTAAGCACTTGGGTTTCTCGAAGTCTATAAAGTTGTTAGAGTTAATAAAATGTATTGTCAGAACATTGAACAACTCGAAACATGTTGATAAATTCATATTGTTAAATATAATCGTGAAACATTAAGCCAAGAGTTTAATTCAATTTACTCGTAATATTTTCCAAATAACTGATTCGAGCTTTTCTTTCATATCTACATATCAAACTCTGAATATTAACGAACCGCCAATGTTGAAACAATAAGGATCGCTCTAAGGAAATAATTCTCTAGATCATGAATAGGTGCAACCATCAGAATGTCAGTATTACATTACTCGAAAAGACGTTCACTAGAACCATTACTCCAGCTGCTTTAAACTGAATATCTCGTGGAAATCGATCTGATATGATTATAAACAATGAGCAGCTTACGTATTCATGATATCATTTTTTTGTTCTTCAATATGCAAAAATAATCCAGTGATGGAATACTAGATAGGATTACCATCAATCACACTCACGTTCTCCTACACCTATTTATTTATTTAACATGCACTTTTCCACAGAACATGTCCTTATTACAAAACAGAAAAGACAAAAGATACTAAAAACAAAATTGGTAGTCAAAAGTTCAAAAGTTTCAATTTTATACTTTCAAAAAAAAATTTAAAAGAAAGATTTTGTTTTCATAAATCACAACTGATAAAAAAAATACAATTAATTATCGGAATAAAAAAATCTGAAAGCTGAACGATCTTATACATACAAATGAAGATAAACACACGCATACATATTTTTTACACATATTAACACATATACCTACACACATACAAGTATATGCGTGAATATGAATCAAGTACGTGAATACACATTAATGATTGTTCTAGCAGAGATTATGCATATCAAGGAAACTTGCTCTGCTGTCAGTAACAGAATAGTTGAATATATTCACCTTAGTTTTCAAAATATCTCATTGTTCACACATCAGTGCAATGGAAAATTTTTTAGAACATTCGTTCTAGCTCCTAGAAGGTAGAACGTTAATTCGCTTCTGGAAGAAACTCTTGGAACAATAAAGTTAAGCTTGTACAATAATTCCTGACATTTCACTTTATTGTTAATTATTTTATACAAGAAGATTATTGAATAGCATTTCCTTCGCGCACTGAGTGTGTCCACATTATGTCGACTTGTGTTTCATGTTGTATGCCTATATTCAATCCCTCTATGCCTATGACTATATAGATTATCAATTCTGAAGCTCAAAAGTTTCAGAAACATTCGTTGAATAGACTCCAGTTGATCAATATGCAACTGATAACCTATTCAAGTATGGATCTTACGAAAGCACAATACAATATTTTCAGAGTTGATTTATTGCTAAATTCCTTACCGATGCGAATAATGAAGTCATATACTCTACAGGCAGCTGTTACTTAGTGAGTTATGATTATATCATTGAATAAAATCATGAAAGGATTGTTAATGATGTTATTAGTTGATTTCACTCAATCATATTTACTTTACCCTTCTCATCAGCATTTTCAGTAACTATTAGGGCCAATATACTTCAAGGAAATTCATGATTCTAATGCTACATCAGATTGACTTTTCCAAACTAGACCGTAATTCTCCGATCACTTTTCCACAGAGTTTTAGGAAGAGAATTGATACTACAAACGTGTTTTTGTTGATAATACAATATGAAAATTAATTGCACTATGAATTCCTCCTTTCCACTATGCATTAAAAATTTAAAAATGATCGAATAAAATCGCATGATTCTTTTATAGTCAACAGTTGGACCTATATTCAATGGGACGAATATTTCAGTAACAATCCAATTGAACAAATTTCAACAATAAAAATCAAGGGAAATTCTTAACATTGAATATGCAAAAATAAGAATTTTTTTCCAGTACTTTTCTCAATTATAGTTGCCTTACCAGAACAGTGGTAAAATCCGAAGAGAATATAAACAAATGCAACAAATCCACCACTACACATCTTGACAAATGAAAAAGTTTGTCTCATAGTGCTCACGTGATCATTTTTTTGGTCAAGTGTGCCTCTTGAAAATTAAATTAGTTGTGTATCATTGTTTAGAATAAATTTTAAGGATATATTGTCAAAATTCATACCTCCAAATTCGGAAGCACAGACATGTAGTAGTAAACTTCAAGTTCCGAAATACCCATCCAAATCTATAAATCAGAAAATTTTCGAATAACCAAAGAAACTACCCAACGAAAAGTACCAGATGAATACTATTTGTGAATTTCTCATTTCGAGGAGTTGAGGAAAGCAGTTAAATCATCAGTATCCGACCTAAAAGTGTTTCTGTTGAGTAAAATACTTTTTCATCCTAACGATTCTTGTCGAAAGAAGCCGCCAGTAGTCAATTCCACTCTCGATTTCTATTACTCAACCGCCCGCTCGAACCGAGCTACGCTTCGGAGAATCCAGAATTTCTCCTTATACTTAACCCAGAACTCTTGTTATTATTTGTGAAAACAAATGATTGTATTCAACTCAGCCCAAATGTATTTTCTCAAGTACCGCTTGTTTATCTAAGAAATTAGCACCATGTTTCCAATTCATATTCAAGGACAATAAACTTCTTGAATAAACACTCAACAGTGAACAATCATAATTGATTTTACGATTCAAATAAATGAATTCGGTATATACAACGCCCTCTTCAACCTAGAATTTACGTCTGCCCTAGAATATGTTGTTATTATTTCATTTGATTATTCGAAGGTTTTTCATTATGAGATATAAAATTTATTACAATAATTCGATTCCATCTCAAACTCAACTAGTATGAATCATTTTTCCCGAATCTTCATTCATTACGTATTGAAAATACTAAGAAATTTAACTTACCTCCATATTCAGTTATTTTTCTGCTAATTATATTCACTTATCATATATTTATT
Source organism: Henosepilachna vigintioctopunctata (assembly GCA_030704895.1). Classification (NCBI taxonomy): domain Eukaryota; kingdom Metazoa; phylum Arthropoda; class Insecta; order Coleoptera; family Coccinellidae; genus Henosepilachna; species Henosepilachna vigintioctopunctata. The sequence continues at coordinate 5,526,649 of JARQZJ010000095.1, read as the reverse complement.
AAAGAACTGATTCATAATTAAATGCCTAAATACAATCAGACCTATATAAACTGAATTATCAAGAAATAGCTATAATCTCAATTTGAATACCAAACCATTTGTAAATATTTCTCTGTGTATCTCTTACTGTCTTCGCGTGTATCACAAGTTCGATGTTCTATGTATCCTAACCTCTGAGCTCCGAACTATCAGACGTAAACAATTAACTTCATAACCTTTCATTTCAAGTTATTTGAACTCATTTCTGTTGAGTTTTACTATAAAAATCTCGTGTTTTGTGTTGAACCTTGCGAAGGAAAAGTGGATTAACCCTAGGTACAGCACAAGTGAGTAATTTATTCGTCAATAAAGCGCGGTAACTTTTATTTCAATTTCTTATTATTGCTTCTAATGTGTTTGTGATTTGTCATAAAAGCACTCACTATATTCATGTTGAATGATGGTAGCGTATTTGCAATTTGTATTCTTCAATTCATTTTGTAGTTCTTGAATTATTATTGAAACATCTTCGATGTTTTTTCACTGGGTTGAGTTAAGATCGCCCAATTTCGTTGAATAAAGCGATATATAATGTTGAACATATGTAACCTATATTCAATTTCATCATTCAGATATCATTTCCATTTCTATCATTTTATTAGTTTGATCTTTCGTCGAACTTTGCGGGAATATTCTGTGTACAATTAATAAAGAAATGGGTAGATATAAGTACCTCTAATGTTAATGAACTGGACTCATAAATTCAAATTGAAAGCCTTCTCCTTGATTTCTCGTATTTGTATCAAAGCTGTTAATGAACACTTTAATTTTCAAATGTTTCTCGGATTGTATAATCTGCTTTTTTTCTCATTTCATTTAGTTATTTGGAATAATCCGAATGAGGAAGCACTTCGGAGTTTTTGATGTTCTTGTAGCAGCGAAACGTATGTCACAATTTTCAAATAAGGTACGTTAATCTAGACAACAATGATTTGTTTACAATTTTAGTTCTATTCATTCATTTTATGATTGCAATGTGATACATGGTTGGAATTACTAATTTTTTCAATTTGCATATCAAATTGAGATGAGAAATCAAGTATATATTTATGATGCTGTGATATCTAATAAATATGCATATATATCACATGATTTTCTCAGCCCAAGAGGAATGCATCATAATTAATTGTACCTGCATCAACATCTTGTTATTATTATTCGACATTGGGCTGTCCAAGGTTTACATTTAATACTTTATCGCCAAAGTCAGGGATGTCCATGTTATGCTCCTATTAAATGATTTTCAAAGTTGTTGTGAAATTCGTAATTTTCGATAACGAAATTGAATATATTGACTGAAGTACGAATCGATTGGTTTTGTTATAACCTTCTAACATTCTTAAACTGAAAAATAAAGCATATCGATCAATTATGAATCTTTTATAAATTCTAAGTGTGCATTTTGGTGTGATTGAACAATCCCGTCTATTATTCATTCATTTATTTATTCATTTATTCATTAAAAAATACACCGCTCAACAGATTGGGCCAATTACTGCGTGAGAAAATACAATATAGTTAATAATGTACAAACAATCTACCTGAACGAAAGCTCTGTGGGCAAGCTGACATTGAAGCTCGCCCACAAGATATAGGAAAAACTAATATTTGAAAAACTTATAACTAAAACTAAAAAGAAACAGTCAGGCGAGAGCTCGTCTGATATCGCCAGGCACTAATGCAAATATGTCGATGACGTCATCAAAAGGCTCAAAGTCACCACAAATTTTATGAATTAGTGAAAAAGCCAGAACATTATTACGAGCCAGAGGTCAATAAAAAAATTTCCTATTTCTACAAGAAATTCTCGGAACACGGAAATTTATGAGGGAAAGAAGAAAAGAACAATCAACAGAAAAAACCTTATCAGCTTGTATAGGAACATTATTCCCAAATATTTCCTACGTGTTTCAAGTGATGAGACATTAAATCTTGTAATAAGTAACTCATGATTTATACCTCGTTCTGGATACACACCGTCGCAGGAAACCCATAAATATTTCAAAAATCGTCTTTGCACAGATTCAAGATTCCTCATATTACACAAGTATCCTGGATTCCAAACGACACTAGCATATATTCTAGTTTTGAACGTATTGAGGTATTGTATAGGAGCATAGTTAATTCAAATTGAGAGAACCATTTAGAATTTCTTATTACAAAACCTAATGTTCTGTAACAACTTGAAACAATATTATTAATGTGAGTAATAAAAGTTAATTTTGTGTCGAAAGTGACTCCTAAATCTCTGAATTCGGCACATCTATGATTCTATTACTATTTACATTGTAGTCGAAATGAACTATACTTTTTTTACGAGAAAAGGACATTATGTTGCATTCGGAAATATTCAGTGTCAGTATATTTCTTTCACACCACTGATTCAAATTTGAGATATCCTCTTGAAGAATGTGGCAATTACTTTCTGTTGAAATTTTGCGAAATATCTTACAATCGTCCGCATATAGAAGAAAATTACAGGTTATGTTGGAGGAAATGTCGTTCACAAAAATATTGAAAAGAAGCGGACCCAAAACAGAACCCTGTGGAACCCCGACTCGGCAATAAATTTCTGTGACTTGAAACCGGTGTACTGGAGAAATAATTGTCTTGGTGTTAGATATGTTGAAAAAAATAACAAATTTATCTGAAATTATTATATTATTTAGCACTCAGAATAAGAAAATTAGATGTTGTATCGAAAGCTCCAAAGAACGATATGTTTACTCCGAAATGAAATCTGAAGAATATGATTATTCCATTATGAAATTCTCAAACGATATTTCTCAATTATAATTTATGATAGCAGAAAAGATGCTATTTATTTCAAATTATAGAAATTAAACCATTTCAAAGGAATAAGAACGTATCGGAATTTCATAATTATACATTATAAATACACAAGTTATATACGAATAAGTGCTGTGGAAGAGCATAACCTATAATTCACCGGTTATCCGCTCAGAGTTCCGGTAATCATATGACACGTTTCGTCTTTTAGAATCCGTCGAAGCATGTAATAGAGCTACCTCAGTTCGCAACTCCCATCGATATGAAGAAAAAAAGGGATGCTTGTAGTTTTAATTCAATAATTTTTGCATCCAGGAAATGTATAATGATCAGTTTAACGACAGTAGGAAACTATTGCTCTGCTAAATGTAGCAATGGAAGTATACTGATTTGTGTTCCTGTAATAGATATGTATTCGATGCCTGGTCAATGTAGGCCATAACTTGCTTACGTAGCGTAGCCAAATCCCGAATTGAAAAGCGAAAGCAGATGATGTCAATTTTCCTAGAAAGTAATTGTATATATTTCTGTTATTTGTAATATTCACTTCCTTCAATAATACTCAACATTAATGTCGCGCAGAATATATGATTTGTCTACGTAGATCTTATCCGTTTCAATAATTTGCAGTGGTTTTCCATTGCACCGATTTCTTCTATCGAATCTACAGTCTTCAAGCTTCCCAGATTTCGTAAATTAACTACACAAAAAAGTTCAACCAGACTCCTTTCTGGATTCCTCTAGTGAAATTGCAAATACGTGATCCTAAAAGTGAGTTCAATTGCAATATTGCACCTCTATTTCATTTTGTTTGTACCTTCGTCACACGGAGTTTGTTTTCATTCTTCAAAATTAACAATCATCTCAACAATAAAGTATAATCTGCCGTTCAAAATTGGAATTTCCGTCAACAGTAGCATCTTTGCGATTACCTCAACAAAGAATATATAATAATAATATTTTTCAAGGTTCTCGTAATACAATTATATAGGTGAAACCTATATAATTTATATTAAACCTATATAATTATATAGGTGAAACCTATATAAAACCAATTGTTCTAATTTTAAAATCTATCTTGTCAATTTTGTTGCCTAAACAAAGATAATACATTTTCTCACAAAGACCATAGCCTGTGGTGAGTAGGAAGAATGTCGATTAATATTCTGCAATATTCAATACCTATGTTCATACATACATATCAAGGTATCTATTTAAATAATTTGAGAAAAAAGTTATCAATATGAAAATTCGAAATCAGTATTAGGGAGAAGCGAATATGAATATTATAAAAATGTGTAACACTATCATATATTGTTTTACAACCATTTTAGCTTTTAAATGTTCAGCAGTTGATGAATAATATGTCCTTTGTTTTCATCCAGTTCTTTATGGCAGACTTGAATTTTCCAATGTTTACCATAGTTTGACAAGTTCATTATAAATTATTGGTGCCAAATAGGAGTAGCTACGAAGACATTTGAATTTACTGTATTGCGGAATTGATAAAGAGTTCCTGCTATATCTGGTATTCACGCTATATTCAATAAAGTAACAACTGTCTATCTTTTTTTCGTGAAGTTCAGCAGCGATTGAACGAACAGATACCGTATATCCAGTATGTCAGCTTTTACAGAAAGTCAGTAGGATATCTGATATTTTTTTTAGAAGGATTTTCATCAGCTATTTTTGTTGAATTTCGAGCTTTTTTATTACTGTATCATAGGCTCCACCCCTCGCAACAATACCATATGGTATCAGAGGCTCCCTCAGAACTTTGTAAATTATTGTTAGATGTTTTACGTCTACAATAATTGGCAGTTCTTTATATTTGGATATTAATCCTCTAAGCTTAACAATTAAGCTTCTGGTGGGCATCCCATTTAAGGTGCGAGTCCAGTATAATTCCTACGTATTTACATTCGTATATACAAAGAATGGTAAATGTATTTTCAGCTATTTTCATCATGAGTGGTTCACTGGGTGGAAGAAAGCGCTTATCTACAGCAAAGGTAATGTATTTCTTTCATCTATATTGATAGTTGAGTGGTGATGCTTTAACCAATTATAGATATTCATACAATCAGATACAGCTTTGGCTTTGATATTGTTCCAGTTTGCTCCTGAGTAAACTATCGCAGTATCGTCTGCAGAACTGATTATTTTGCGTTCGCACTCCGACAACAGAAGTTAATTCATAATTGGCCCTAATATTGTTCCCTGAGGTACCCCATATTCTATCATCCATATATTTCTGAATGTATTGTTCACCTTCACTGTTTGGTTTCGATTTGTTAAGTAGCTTTTAAATAATCTCAGATGACACCAGTAATTCCATTATCTTCTAGAAGGCTCAGGAGTTTTTTTTGTTCAACAGTGTCGAATGCTTTTGCTAGTCTAACACAAGGCAACGTCGCTATTGCTGAAGAATGTAGAAATATGCGTCGTTAATTCAATGACAGCGTCTACTGTCGACTTATTTTCTTGAAATCCAAACTGCATTTCAGAAATAATCTTATTAACTTTCAGAATTGCTTATATCTGCTCCTTTGAGTCTCTTTCCCGAACAGTTTTCTTTCATTAACGTGAAAAAATCTTATGAAACGATGTGAGACAATTAGATTGAATCTCCGATCTTTTCAACTGAAATGAGAATTCTGTGATAGTCCCGTATTATGAATTGCGCTTATTTCTATCATTTCCTAATATTCATTTTCTTACTTATTCGAAATAAACTTGTTGCACTTTATATTTAACACTGGGCCTGATGGGTCTTTGTAGTAGAATAGTAATGAATCGAATGCAGAAAATTCAACTGGAAGTAGCAGTTGTGCGATTATCTACGTTTTGATTGAATATATGTATTTCATTAGGTATAATTTTTGCAAGACATATTGAGTTAATTGAGCAAAGAACCTTATAGTTCTTGTGAAGAAGTAACATTGAATTTTGATATGAATTTATTGTTGAATAGTGAGTGTTATTGAATTTATAGCGTAGGTGTCAACTGTGCGATACTACATTACAAGTGGTCGGGTTTTTGAATTCTCCTATTGACTTTGCTACATTTTCAGTATATGTATTTCATCCTCCTATGAATTTTTCGTATATGTTTATATTTCCCCAATGAGAAAGTAGTCTCAAAGATTTTACTCTGATGAATTTCAAAAATATTCTGATAAAAATTGTTTCCTTGTGTTTGTCTAAACTTTGCAACAAGTTGTATCCATTATACTGATGGGAACCAATACAATAGAACACATACAGAAGATTCTGAAGTTGGTAACGACAGAAAAAAAATGTAGATTGTAGTTATAATCACAAATAATGTAATTATAGATTATAAAGGAGTGTTACACGAAGGATTTTACCTGAAGTGAAATCATCAGTCAAGGCTACCAACTCAAAATAAGATTTTCACTTGAACCATAATATTCTTCGCTGCAGGGAAGCTAGGACAACCCTGGATGATACAATTATGTTCAATCATCATTCCATGTGACGCAGCATGTAATGATCCTGAATTATAGTAGCGATATACTTCAACAACTAATGCAACTTGCGAACAATATATGAAAAATTCAAGGACGTTCTTTGTGTTTTATTAATTTATATACTGGAAAATTACTCACACTTATATATAAATATTCGAAGATGAATTTATTATCCCATGAAATACAACAAAGCATTCGATATATTAAATCCATGAGTAAATAATTTAAATTCTTCATGAAGAATATTTCAAAATTTCCTCAAGAGAAAATATGGGGTAAATATTAAATTTTTTAAGTCAATCAATAGAGAGCACCAGAAAGAGGTAAATCATAATTCATCATTCACAATGACAATTCCAGAATGTACACAACGTCCTAGAATTTATGTCTGAAATAATTTTCACGCCATTTCTGAACCATTCCACTCCATTTCTTCGAATTTTAGGTATTATATGTTAAGAAAAAACATGATCGATTTCAACTAAATAGGATAAGTGAGGAAATGACGCTACGTTTCGCCATGATGTGACTTCATCAGAGGCCATATGAAATCAGATACTTATAATCTAAAACGAATATATCGTATCAAGTGGTAGCTTTATCTTGCATCTATAATATAAAAATGAATGAGAAACTCAACAACGCCTGGAGCAATTTTGCCAATTCTTTTTTTAAAATGTTTTTTTGAAGTCCAAGGATGGTTTTTACGACGAGAGAAATTCGAATAATTGCCGGGAAAAGCCTAAGAACAACCTATTCATTTTTCCCATACCAACGTTTTCTAACTAAAATGTAGAGTCAGCGGCTGGACCGATTTCACTATTTTTTTCGTTTTGTTTGTTATTGTGAGGAAAAAAATTCAAAAAATCCCGTGTTAAATTATAAAATTAAAGAATACTCAATTAATAATATAAGTAGGAAATAATTATTAATTCTCAAAAAGGGAATGTAAAAAAACTAAATATCTTATCACACATTACAGTTAGTTAGGAGCTGTCACGACTAATATTGAAACTTCAATTCAATATAAAATTTTGGTAAATTTGAATGGACTAACATACACGATACTAACATAGCACGTGTTATATTTGATTATGAAGAAGAATACATGATTTTCTCAAATGTACAGTTGAAATTCCGTTTTTAAAAATGCTAGCAATTAGATGTACAAACTTAAGCCGCAGAACTCGCAATGCAGCAAGTCAAAGATGTAATAGAGCAAGTCAAACTGACGAGCAGCGCGAAGCTCGGAATGAAGTTAAACGGAATCGATGGAATCGAAATTAACACTATGAAAAGGTTTCGTTTAACTCCTACCGACCTTCATTCACTTATAACGTTGAAATAGATTACAGTTCATAGAAAATCGTTGCTATTGGACCAATGAATGTTGTGTGTCAATATTGCAAGGCAAAGTTAAATTGTTATTGATAAGAGAATACTACCAATGATACGACAAAATATTGCGCGAAGAGTCAATTCAAATAAACGCTATTGGTACAGCCACCAGAGCCACTATATTCATTGGTTTTCGGGAATGGACTAAATTCTGAACATTTTTTGACTTAAATCCAGCAAATATATCATATGAATAATGATGAGATCTATGGGACAATTACTTGCTACGAAATTAGGAACTTCAACTACGGAAAGGTCATTACTTTCAATACATCAAACATGTTAATATAGGAATTTTTTGATAATTCTACTGATTTGAATTAACAGGAACTATTGCAGCCCCTTCGTAAGTGAGTGAGTCCCTGGCTCCACACGGGATAAATATTAATAACAAGATATTGTAGCACAAATAGTAGAACATGTCTTTACGGCTTTTTGAAAAATAATCAGAAGAAAATAAATGGGCGTACAAAGTTCGCTGGGACAGCTAGTTATATAAAATTATAACAATCGTTTGTATTGAACGAAAGTGTTTCTAGTGAATCGATACTCATTTCATATGATTCCTAGTTGAGTTGAATATAAATTTATTTATGTGAAGTTGTGGTTTCAATCAATTCAAATTCAATCAAATTCAAAGTCAAAAGATATTCTCGGTAACTAGGGCGCTTTTTGAAGAAAATACGAATTCCATCAATATTCGAAATTAAATGATAAGATAATTTATAGCTTTGTAATCTCAATGTAATTTTTGGAAGCGATTAAATCATCATCCACTCAGTTAACTCAAGATCTATATCGAAATTGAAATTATCATAAATACTATTAATTCGAAAATAACGACGAGAGATTCAACAATTTTACTACAGGCCCATGTCCAGAAATGGATGGTCATATGAACCACCAGGTGACGTATAGGACGATATAAGAACATAAAATAATAAGATTCAGCACTATGTCGTCACTTGTAAGCTGTCCAACTGAGTGCTGGTGGCATCGATAGATCCATGAGAAATAATAAGAAAGCGCACAGTGCCGTAAAAAAATGGTATGCCACAAAGTCGGTAATTTGTTTTGATTTTCTGACAATTTCCAGGGTAAATTTGGTCATTTCATTCTGTACGGCAACAGTTTCATACTGTTTCAATACAGCTTTTAATCCATTATTCCGCAACGCCGTACAAAATCATGTAACAATGATTTCTGTACGGCGGAATCACCCTCCCGACCACGGAAAGAGAGGGGATTGCAACCCTTGAGTTTTCCCCTTGTCACATGATTTTTGTACGGCGCGGCGTTGCGGAATATTGGATTAAAAGCTGTATTGAAACAGTATGAAACTGATGCCGTACAGAATGAAATGACCAAATTTACCCTGGAAATTGTCAGAAAATCAGAAAAGTTTACCGACTTTGTGGAGCAACTTTTTTTTTACGGCACTGCGCGCTTTCTCATTATTTTTCGTGGATCTATCGATGGTAAAAATGCCGTGCAAAAATATATGACCAAAATGTACTCACTCCTACCTGCACTTCTGAATTCTCACCAGCACTCAGTTGGACAGCTTACAAGTGACGGCATAGTGATGAATCTTATAATTTTATGCTCTTATATCGTCCTTCATACGTCACCTGGTGGTTCATTTGACCCATCCATTTTTGGACATGGGCCAGTAGTCTAAATTGATACTTTTCGTCAGCTATTGGCAAAATTGAACGTTGTCATTCAAAGCATAATCAAAATCGACAACTCCATATATGTTCGTATGAAATGAAGTCAATTTAGCGTCCGAAATTAACTCGCTTTCCCTTGTGGAAATTGCAAAATTATTGACAAATTTCACCTCGAACCTCAGATATTAAAGCGTCCAAAGGAAAATTGACGCGAACTATAACATTTTGAAATGTTCCAATTGATGTCACCGCTATTCGATAGCTTATTGAGGAAATTCGCATTCGATATTTTCACTACACTGACAACAATCACTTTCATTTTATTCTGAACTGTTAATTTAGACCCATCACTTTTTCAGCTTGTTTTAGACAATTTTTCGGCTATTTTCACAATTATTACATTTTTGTGTTTCATTCCGTTAAAAGGAATGAAAACCATTTTTGGAAGAAGGATGGTATTACTGAGAAGTATCTCAGTCCATATTTAATCTTTCAATCAAGAATCGATGACTTTCAAAACGAAGATAGGTCCTGTACCAAATTGAGGACAATTTTACCTAGTAAAATATTCAAGTAGGCTCCATCTATCGGAGAAAGGACGAATGAACTCTCCCTAGCGTTCAAGGTTCCTACTCATGACAACAAGAGTGCGAGTGTAAGTAGATATTTCATTCGAACACTACAGAAAATTGTCCGCAATGTGTACGAATAATCCCATGCCTAATCGCTCCAGATCACGACCAGGCGGGCAAAAGTGTAGCTAGTTTCTATTTACTAGTATTGAATAACCTGTGAATCTTCGTTCATTCTCGTTGACAACATTTGTGTAGACAGCTCCTTGAGAGTTTTATTTGAAATATTTCGATTGAGAGTCTCAGTATTTATTAGTATTGAATGACCTATAAATCTTGAAACTATATATATATATATATATATATATATATATATATATATATATATATATATATATATATATATATATTAAGTTTTTATATTGATGTTATATGTTATGTGTTATTATATTTTTCTTTTGATATGATAAATTTAATTTTTGTTGAAGTTTCGTTGTATATAAAAAGTTGTGATATACAACGAAACGTTAAGAAAAATAAAGTGTTTCCAAAAGAAGCTTGCCATTGCTGAAAACATTCAAAATAAAATATCTTGATCAGGCAATAAATCAATTTTAAGATTTATCAATAACAGATGACTAGACTGACGTACTATACGTATAAAAATATATTTTGTGAAAATATTTTGTAAAAGAGAGCTTTTTTCTCTCAATGACGTTTAATTACAATTGAAAACCTAGAACTGATCGTCATCATTCACGAAATTTAATTTTTTTCACATGTTGCCTTCTCAGATTCTCTCTACATTCGTGATTTTTCGATGTCCAGAATTTTTGTGTTTCTTCAATTGAAATTATGATTTGTCTGCTGTTAGTGATTTTTTTAAATTCTGAGGAGTTTGCTCAATATAAAATATTTCAAAAGATTCACTAGAAGTTTTGTATACAACATGACCTCGACGAGAAAAGTCAATAATCACAGTGATGCCTCTCTTAAAGTATATTGCCTTCTCATTTAGATCGTAGTAAGTGACTATGTAGGACCTTCTGAAGTGTATATTAGTTGTTATAAACTTGTTGTTCTTAGTCAATCAACACTCCATCTGAAGTTCGGCACATGCAGAAAACAAATTATCTTGATATGCCTGTTATAAAGTAGATGTACTGGTTTCAAATCCTAGAAGATTTATTGACATTTCTGAATATCTGTCAATTTTATGATTATGTGCATTTTAGCACCAGTATAATGTCTTCTGAATAAACAAAAACTTCCACATGATACATATAATGTGAGAAACCATCCCGATCTGTGATCCGCAGGAGTTTGTCTTAATAAACCCTGTACCCTGTCGTACCCTGCCAGTAAAAACTGTATAAGAGATCGTATCGACGAAAACCATCAAGTTGGGGCGGAAATGAGACTAGAGCAATCATCGTATCGAAAATTGAAATGTGGTTTTTTAACCTCGACGTCTTCTGAAATATGATAGAAATCGCGGATGTCGACAACAACGCTCTACTGCCTTAGGGAAGAACTGATAGGAAATTCATTCAGCATATTGACTTTCTGAAAACGTGTTCGATTATAAAATTTGAAAAGGTTCTAAGTTACAAGAATAAGCTGTGGAAAGTATTCGAATCATCAAATATATAACTGAGATTATATTAAGGTATAATTTGAATCTTACTCATCATCTAGAAGTCAAAAAGTACTTTGAATGATGGAGCGAAACAGGTATTCTCGAAGGCAGTATCACTAGACATTGGAGTGCCTGAAGTTTCAATTCTCGGTCCTATAATCTTCATTAATGACCCAACTACAAGATTGAACGGAAAAAATATTTCTGTTCAAAATAACGCAGATGATACGAGTGTCTTAGTGAGAGGTGATAATTTGTCAGATTTGACAGAAACTGTGGATATCACTAACAGACCCACCATTGGTTCGTTATGAATCGATTGCATATGAATGAAGGCAAAACTACTTTAACCGTCTTCAAGACATTTCACTCCAATGTTTCAACAAATAAATTGATCAAAACAAAAAATCACGGCGTTGTATGTCGGAAGTCGTCAAAATTCCTTTGTATTTTTATTGATGAGTTTATGAAATGGCATATACTCATAATACAGCTCTTTAATAGTCTGAGCTCTTTGGGGGTGATGGTGAAATATCTGAATTGTCCGGTGTTGAGTGTGGTTTATCAAGCAGTATTCGAATCGAGACTTAGATATGGTGCTATATTTGGTCAACTGGGAGTCCTCCTCTTCCAGACGTTTCGTCCCTAACTGCGAGAGACATCTTCAATGGCGGCGAGAGCTTCGACGTAGTGGTGTACTGGGCGACGACTCTGGAGCAACTGATGATCTGTTGACTAAGTTTCGGGAAAACTGTCTACTCACAGCAACAGCTATACACATCCAAGAATCAACAACTTTTGGTATAGTGGGTATAGCACAAGGACGACTTTTTCGAAGTATCCAGAGCATCGACCTACACATACATAGAATGGACCTGAGTAGACCTGCATGAGATACTAAAATTCCTTACCCCCAAATATAAGGTCAGAAAGGAATATAAGCAGGTACAAGTTGACTGTATTTAGGCTTCTCGTTGCCAGCGAACCTTATAGCGTTAATGAGTTCTTGGAGTATTGATAACTATTGTATATACTCTGTTTCAGAAATGAGTGTCTTGTGTGTATGCACATGCATTCAGATCCGTGCGAGTGGTTGAGCGTATCTCAACTCCGCGCTCATGGGAGCCGTGGCAATGGGGTACTTCGGTACAGGCGCGTCACGTTAATCTCTCCGGACATTCTGTAGATCTCCCTTGATTTGTGCATTCTCTTATTTGAAATAAAGAATCTTTATTATTATAATTATTACCAATAAAGTACGTTATAGCGCCAATTTTCTGAGAATACTTATCAGCTTTCAGTTAAACAATTTTTGGTCTCTTTTCCCCTGCTAAATTAGTCAAAGATTAATATCGAGGCCTTTTTATGACATATGCGCGATGACTAGTTAGCTATTGTTCTTATTGTGCGAAATAATTATCTTTACAGAACGTTTCTAGGTGTTATAATATGAAATCACTAAATGAAATTGATTGTTTTAGATGTATTTCCTCCTTGTGGAATTTATTCTCCCATTTTTTACACTCTAGTTCATTTGCAGAATGCATTCTACTAGGCCCATATGACCTCAAAAAATTTATTATCCTAAGTGAGAAGTCGATAGCCATATGGTTGCTTTGAGGAATGTTTCCGGTTATAAAACAATCTTTAATTTTTAAATTCATACTTTTGTAACAACATTTGGAACTTCTCCTTACTTCATTTTATGCATTTTGAAATTGAAACAGTCCATTTTTGTTCAACTACTCATACGAAATGTTGGATGGAAATAAATTATCGGCTTATGAAACTAATTCTTTCAGCCCTAACATTTTGAAACCTAGAAAATTCCGAATAAAATGAACGTTTACTTCAATTTGTTTAAATATTTCTTCATCTATTCGACAATACCGCTTTATTCGAAGGTGTTTTCTGTGGTGTTATGACACAGGTCATAACATCTAACACTTGTTAAATATTTGAATTCGTGCTGAAAACAAATGTTCTTTTCTAGACTTGACATTCATTACTGACCATTCAAGCATGGAATATTTGTGGATGATAAATGGTGATTTTCCTGTGAATTTTAAACAAGTGTTTCGAACAGTTTCAAGAAGTATAGATTTATGTTGAATTGAAAATTTCGACCATGAAAGTATTTTCATTATTGCACATCCCAGGTATGAAACTTCGAAATAACATGCCATGGTAAACACATTTCAATAAGTTTAAGAAACTTTCAAGAAAACCAAACTTGACACATTATCCAAATTTCAGAAATTTCTGGAACTTTCTTTGAAATTCCCAAGGGCCATTATGAGAATTACAAAAATAGAAGTTTCCACTTTTGCATAGATATAAATGATTACCACATTTTAAACATTCAAATGCTTAAATTAACAGAACTTATACGGGTATTATATACAACTGAAAGAAGTTGCAGACTTATCTCATGTTCATTCCTCGAATATATCTAAAATATGAGCATTTACGACCGTTTTTCTGTATGTAAAATGGCAGAAAAATACCTCGAACAATTTCGTTTTTTTTTCGGTATTCGCTTTCAGCGAAATATTCATGGCTTCTATAGTAACAATGTGAAAAATACTGGAAAATATTTCCTTTCGACCTTTTGACTCATTCATTTTTGTTTTCCTAAAAAACAAATGAACGAAAGAGAATTCTCATCAAATAGCCGAAACGGATAAGATTAAATTGAAGTTATATGGATCTGTTCCAGTTCTCCGGTATATTCGCTAATTGGAAATAAAAACGGAAAAACACTGTGGCTATTAACGCAAATATTTCAGTTGAAATCAAACCTTATTTCTTACGTGATTTTTCTATAAATTCATGATCGTACCAGCCGGCGTGATTATAGGTATACACCGAGCAAGGTCATACATAATTATATAATTTTTAACGTCGTGTTCTAACAACTGATGATTTTATGAGAATGGGAATCACCTCATCTAGAGTGTATTGTTTCTGTTTTTTACCGGGCAAATTAACGTCAACATCAATCCGTCAAATTCAACGACGTCATAAAAAACAGCATTTAATTCTGCTCAGGTATTCATTATATAACTCTATTTGATTTTTTATGGAAACAACTTACTGTGAAAAATATTGAAGAAACATAAATTCAGGAAGATTTTCACTTTCAAATGTACGAGAAATCATTATTTCTGATAAAGAGTGTTTTTTTAGAGGTATAAAACTTTAAATTGCAATAAAAAAACGAACGATCATTCGATTGAGAAGAATTTTTTTTATTCGAAATATTATCTTGTGGCATTACATTTCGAATATGATTTCTGGCATATGACCGCCACGGTTGGCTCGGATGTAGTCCAATCTGGACGTCCAATTTTCGATGACTTTTTCCAACATTTGTGGCCGTATATCGGCAATAACACGGCGAATATTGTCTTCCAAATGGTCAAGCGTTTGTGGGTTATCTGCATAGACCAATGACTTTACATAGGTGTTAAATCACAAGATCTTGGAGGCCAATTCACAGGTCCAAAACGTGAAATTTCAATAAATCGATTGTGGCACGAGCTGTGTGAAATGTTGCGCCGTCTTGTTGAAACCACAGCTCCTGGACATTATGGTTGTTCAATTCAGGAATGGAAAAGTAAGTAATCATGGCTCTATACCGATCATCATTGACTGTAACGTTCTGGTCATCATCGTTTTTGAAGAAGTACGGACCAATGATTCCACCAGCCCATAAAGCGCAACAAAGAGTCAGTTTTTCTGGATGTAACGGTGTTTTGACATACACTTGAGAATTATCTTCACTCCAAATGTGGCAGTTTTGTTTGTTGACGTAGCCATTCAACCAGAAGTGCGCTTCGATAAAATGGACGTAGTGCGCAATACGTATTCCGCAGAGAACCATTATTTTCGAAATAAAATTGCACTATTTGCAAGCGTTGTTCAGGCGTAAGTCCATTTATGATGAATTGTCAAACCAAACTGAGAATAAATCACTTCTCATCTGTTAAATGGGTCGCCATCTTCAACAGTAATGCCAAATTAAAGTTCTATACCTCTAAAAAAACACCCGTTATAAATTATTTTTTTTAAATTGAGGGGTCCTACAGTTTAACGCCGGTTCCAAACGTCGATTGGGCTTGTAATCAATGTACATTACCCATCATTATATCGTTATTTAAACTATTGAAATCATAGACAAATATAAACATCCATGCCTTCAGCTGGGCTCGAACCCAAGTTCTACCTCACCATAGTCGCGTGTTGTCTGGACTAAACCACGAAGACCGAAATAAGTTACTTGGAAGATTCGAGGAATCATTACATTTTCCGTAGGCATATGCATTATCCATCGAAAATTCAAGATCGAAGTTTACATCGGTACACAACAAGCTTTGAAACTTTTTTTTTATTCAGTGGATCTGAAATGAAACGACGGTTCCTAACGGCCATTGGGCTTGTAATCAATGCACATTATTCAGCATATAGCATTATTCTGAATTAATTAAATCATAGACAAGCACCATAACCCATGCTTCCAGCGTGGCTCGAATCCGAGTTCTACCGTACCAGAGTCGGGTGTTCTCCCGACTAAGCCACGTAAAGCCACGACTAAATCTGTTTGATTATCGAACAGAGTTAAACTCAATTGAGAAAAAAATTATTCAAATAATGTTGTTTTCTACTCATTAAAAATGCCACATGAGTAACAAAATATTTTCGATAGTGAGTGACTCTGAATACTTCTTCAAGAGTTCACTTTCGCCCCAATGAACTGTGAATTCGACACTACAGTGAGCAGTGCAAGTATTTAAGCACGTAACTTATGATGTAACTCTTCAGATTACTACCTTGCAAAAATCAGAGGCTGTCTGCAAGGACTAGGGTAAAGTTACACATAAACATCCCACGATTCAGAGCAATTTCCTCCCTTTTATCTCCTGTCGAAAATTTCATGGGTTCCTTAGAAAAACTTTCGTGAGGTTCACCTTCTCTACTTCTCCATTGAAATTCGAAACTGAATTGAAATTCAATAGGAAAACTGATATTTTCATATCGGTTGAATTTTTTTGCGGTCCCAGTTTTTTTCAGAAAGTTTCAATTTTTCCTCCTATTCTTCTGATAAATTCTATAATATACTGAAAAAGGACGAGTTCATCATGATCTACTTTTGCCATGATTGAAATGGCAGCAGAAACTGAATATATTTTGTCTGTTCTCACTACCAAACCAAAAGTTAAATAACCAAATTACAGAAATTTCAGCATTCTTCAAATATTTCTTCTCAATAAGCATAGAAGTCATGCAGATATTCACGATGATAAAATGTAAGTGACCTTAGATTATCGAATTCTTTGATCCGTTGATTGGTTTCTATTTTTATTTGTTTTTACTAGGGCCAATTTTGAAGATTTCCATCAAGTTCAAATAATTTAGTTATTCGCTTTCATTGAATAAGTTACGATACTTTAGTATATATATTTCTCAATTATTGCCGTGAAATTGAGAAATATATGCTAGACAAATAGCGTATGACCTGAAGCTATGTAGGCGACTCAAATTTTGATAAACAATTTTTCTACAAGATCAAACAGTCGAAAAAATTGATCAAACGCATACTCATGAAGCAAATAGTTGGCCAAGGTTGTCTGTGTACTTATATTTTGAAATTACCTAGTTTGTATCGATCATAAGAAATAACCTTGACGAAATACACACAAAATTGCAATCCGTTCTTTGTTTTTCCTCCTCTTTAGTTCTTTGGTATTTCACTGTGTATCAACGAAAAAATTATGAATAATGAAATCTCATTCAAAACCTTAGCTCCTTGAAAGAAATTCGTTCAGATATTCTCGCACAGTAAGTAAAAACTGAATTATTTTATAGTAACACCGATCTTTATTAACTTGCTCAATAATTTGTTAACAAGGATGTATAAAAACATAATTTGGGATGAAAAATAATAAGAGATCATTTGAAATTATTGTGGTTTTGACCTCTTAAGAGTCGTATTAAAGCATGAAGGTTCTCTATTAGATAGCGTTTTTATGATGCATTATTATGAAAAACCGACAATAACTCGAAACTTGGAGTAAATTTTATGAGCCAAGTTGCTGTTTGTTTCAGAAATAATAAATTCTCAACCATCTCAAGACATGCTTCTTGTGCGAGTTTTGCGATGCGATTGTTGAGGATTCAGATTCCCATAATGCATTGAACCCATGAAGGTGAAGCACTCTTTATTTTCAGAAAATCATCATTTATCGCTGACAAAATATTTGGAAATGAGATCTTTTCTATCATATCAAATCTTCCAAAAATTCGTAAGCATCAGGGAGAAATAATATCATATTTCACTTTGATTTTATTCAAAAACAAAAATAATCTCAGTTTAGAGCTGTGAACATCAAGTAAATAACTGAAGATAAGTATATCGCCAGAACTTAAGGGGCTGTTTTTATAGGAATATTCTGAATTATCATTCGATCATTACATCGACACGGGTGATTTTTTAAGAGTTAAGTTTTTCAGGTTGGTGGCACTGGTTGGTAATGGCATCCAAACGTCATCTGTCAAAGTGAAGTTTTCAATATACTCTGCCATTTCATCATGGAAAGACTTAAAAACGAGCAACAAAAATATAGAAATTAACTATCGAAATTCGTGCTCTGTGAAAAATGTGTATCGTTTGTTACGACCATAATATGGTCGTCATAATCGACCTGGTGAATCAACAATTCGTGCTGTTATCACCAAGTTCACTGTGTTGGACATTAAATCATTGTCTCACATGCGTACAGTGCGTACTGAAGATAATATTGCAGCCGTAGCGTACAGTGTTGATGAGGATCGTGAAATGTAAATTCGTCGCCGTTCTCAGCAATTGGGCATGTGTTACTCAAGCACATGGAAGATTTTACGTGTTGATTTGGGTTTGAAAGCCTATAAAATTCAACTTCTGCTAGGATTGAAGCGGAATGACTTACCACGACGTTTAATTCTTGTTGAATGGGCCTTAGAACAGCTTAATGAAATTCCGCTGTTTCATCGAAAAATTGTGTTCAGCGATGAGGCTCATTTCTGGCTTAATGGATTTGTAAATAAACAAAATTGTCGCATCTGGAGTGATGAACAGCCACATGCCATACAAGAATTACCAACGCATCCCGAAAAAACGACAGTTTGGTGTCGTTTACGGGCTGGTGGCATCATCGGTCCATTTATTTTCAACGACGAGCGTGGAAGAAACGTTAACGTCAACGATATCGAGCAATGATACGCAACTTTTTTTGCCCTAGTTGGCCGAGTTGAACTTGGTTGACATGCGGTGTCATCAAAACTGTGCCACATGCAACACAGCTCGTGAAACAATGGACATGTTGAAGGATGAAATTGGTGAACAGCTTATCTCTCGAAATGGCCCTGTGAATCGCCCTCCAAGATCATGCGATTTTATTTGAGTCGTTAGTGTATGTGGACAAGCCGAACACGATTGAAGCCTTACAGGATAACACAACACGCGAAATTCGTGGGATACAGGCCGAAATGCTCGAAAAAGTGAAGCAAAATTGGACCTTCCGCATGGACCATTTGATATGGAACCGCGGACAACATTTACATGCAGTTATCTTCGAAATGTAAATGACAAAGCCAAAGTTATCAATTTCAATAAGAATTTTCAATATATCATGCAAATTCAGTGTTTTGTTCTATTCAAAAAAACTACTCTTAAAAAATCACCCATATCAACAGAACTTAAGAGGCTGTTTTGATGTAAATATTCTGAATTATCATTCGAAATCTGAAACAAATATGAAGATGATAAATGAATTATCGCGTAACTTTGTAGATAATTCAGAAGAAATATTCATATATTCATTGAATATTATTGATATTGAATCATGCTACATCAGATGATCAGCAATGAATTTGGTCATTCTTAAATGTACTCCATTAGGTTCAAAAGTTCACACAAAAGGATATTTCTGGGGTTGGCGGTAGTTTAGTGGTAGTGAACATGCAAATGTAATTGTGATAGATCTTTACACTATATATTCCACAGAGTACCAGAAAATCTCATAATTTTCGATAATTCCTGAATTTTTTGAATTTTAATTATTGCTTAGTTCCTCATAAGAAAATAATGACTAATTAAATCTCTTGATATAAAAATACGGTTAGCAAATCCATTCTGAATGAAGGGATTACAGCACAAATCAAGTCTCATCTTCAGTAATAATCATATTCAATCGGTTATCAGAGCATATTCAAACAGCTCCGTATCAATATCTAACCAATATTCAAAGCCATAGCGCCAGCCTATTTGCCTATGATTAGTACGTCAATCATCAACTGATATATAAATGAGCAACTAATCGTTTCTATTCACTGATACAGGTAGTTCAGATAATCTGCATTTCAGTTTATATATAAATAGATATAGCTAATTATATCATCAGGATAACGCCTAGGTATTGACGTTCTCAGTTTAACTTTGAAGTTCCAATGATTCGTATGCTACTTGCTATCAGCTCTGAAGTGATCACAGAACTTATTGGTCACAGAAAATGTATTCAGCACATTCTCAAGGTGTCTCAAATAGCTGTTAAGAAATGACGCTTAGCTCTAAGACTGTTTTGATAAACGCAAATTTTAACAGTAGTCAGAAGTAGTCCAGCCAACCTGTTGTTAAAATTAAGCAAAATTGAACAACATTTATTTACTGCAACACCTTGAATATAAAAAACAACAGATCAGACTACCGCAAATGAACACAGTTTGTTTCTTGTATTTTGTATTTGTGTTTGAGTCTTTTTTTCATAGCTTCGAGTTAGAAATATACTTGTTTTATGAAATGAAAAAAATTGAATTGATCAATTGTCATCATCAATCATTGATAAACTGTTCAAATTGTCAAAATATTTTCCTTCAAAGAAAATTACCTGTGGGCCGAAATTATCGGTTCTGTTATTTTTCATTTCACTAACTTTTATTGTTAGTAGATTCATTATTTTTACATATTTACATATAAAGTTGACTGAGTGTTATCTGATCTCTTGATGAAACATTGTTTAATAACACTTGACAATTATTTCGGGGTGTTACCTCATCAACCAACTTTTGGAAATGTCAAACTTTTGAAGTTAATTATTAATTTATTATAAATTTTGTGAAAACTAGCCAAGTGTTCGTTATTTAATATATTCACATATGTTGTCATTGTGGTCATTAATTTGCAGCTTGTTTTCCTCCTGAAAAAGGCACCAAAATTGTCGAAATATCCAAATTAATTTTGAATAAACTAGTCATTATACATACTTCACCAGACACGATCAGATCGTATGGTCGAGAAATTACCTAATTATAATAAATTCAATGGACGATGAATCTACTCTGTGATAGTTCATATTTAAATGAGAGGTAATAATAAAAACTTGTCAAAAAATCACTGACTGAACAATTCTTTATTCGACTAGTTTCGCCTTTTACAGCATTATCAAGAATGCTGTAAAAGGCGAAACTATCGAATAAAGAATTGTTCAGTCAGTGATTTTTAGACAAGTTTTTATTATTACCTCTCATTTACCTAATTATAAATTTACACACACTCGCACATATAATATATATATATATATATATATATATATATATATATATATATTCAAGAAAATAAATACCACAACACACATTCGAACAATTCAAATTAACCAAAAGAATGCTATAGTAGATCTACTTATGTGAACGTGTACGATGTGATGCCTCCATTTTCCTTCAATGTTAGAGAGATATCGAAATCGATGTCACACCTGATGGAAGTGCGGGACAGCTGTTTCGTTCTACAAGGAACTCGTCAGTCTTCCTGACGAAAAACTTAAAATTAACCGAAAGAATGCTAGTAGATTATCAACAATAACTGTTGTCACTATTGACGTAGCTGGTGAGTAACTTGTAGTACGAAACAGTTAAACGTCGTACGGTTTCAATAAATGTAGACGCCGATATCAATATTCTCTAACATTCATCCCCAGAATTATAACGGAGGCATCAGATTGTTCATGTTTCACATAGCCAACTCTGCTTTAATGTTCTTTTGAATAATTTGTCAAAAAATTATCGAAGGTATATAGATATACATATATATATATATATATATATATATATATATATATATATATATATATATATATATATATATATATATATATATATATATATATATATATATATATATATATATATATATATATATATATATATATATATATATATATATATATATATATATATATATATATATATATATATATATATATATATATATATATATATATATATATATACAAAGGTGTTATGTGCGTACAAGTAGTAGGACTAGATTAATTTTCCATTATCCAAACGTAATTGGAATTGACACAATAGCATAACATAGGCTGAATGGAAATAGAAAGGCCAGCAATATGGCCATCGGTCCTTTATAATATGACATGGATGAATCAAGGGATTGAAACAATTTGACGCCGCGATTGCCATTATATTCCTATTTAACGCCAGGAAATTTGAATTGTATGGAAGCAGCTAGATGGTACAGTGTTGCCCGACTGACATGCAAAAGGGAACTAACTGATTGATGCGGTCGCGTAGCTTCGAAATCATTTTCATGATTGTCTGTTGGATATGATAATCGAGATGGTGAATTGTATATATTACGTGAATTGTATGAAAATAATGAAGCAACCCTCAGTAATAAATTTTGCTGAAATAATGTAAGAGATTACAATCAAATAACTGTTCGGATACACCCAGTCTGTTTAACTTTAACTTAAGAGTTAAGTCTGTTTAACTTGATTTAAGATTTAACTTTAAATCAAATCTCAAAGGTGTGAAATGAACAGATGCACTATCAATTTTAAATTAGTTCATTTTATTATTTGAATAAAACTAAGTAGTTTTCTGATTTTCACTATAATTAATTAATTCAAAACATGACAATATTGTTTCGCCAACGACTGATTACTTTTGCGTTTAAAGTCACTAATAACTAACTTAGGAAAAAACTCTGGATCTGCAGCATTTGAGTCACTAATGAAAAACAGCAAGCTCCAAACGCGAGTTCTGTTTTATGCTGATAACTTTCATAGAGTCGAACTTAAATGGCTTCGATTTATGTCAGAATCTCAATAGTATAGAACAGAAGAAGAAAAATGACCAGAAATACCGAAAAATAGAAGTCTTCCTGAATTAGGCGGACCAGAGTTATTACATTAATTTGTTATTAGTTCTTTCAGACAATTTCGCAAGATATAACTCATATTAAAGAAGAATAAACAAACGTATGTTAAAAAAATTGATTCATCAATCGATTGACAGAATTCGAATCATCGAAGTTTTCTGTCGCACTATAGTGTGTCTTTGTTAACAGAAAAACCTGTAAAAAAATTCTCTTCTTGAACCAATAAACATTTAGTGATTACAAATTCGATGGAAATGGTTATATATTTTTATACTTTGATGATAGAGTGAGTACCCAATTCAGCTAATTACGCATGGAAATAAGTAGCACATTTCTGTTCATTGTTGAATAAACATTATTCATATTAAATTTAATGAACTTATTTTTGTTCTCGTCAACATATAATATACATCTTTACATATATAGCTGCAATATCTGCACACGATGGGATTTATCAAATTGACAACCGTTATAGTCTTCATGTAACTTGACGCAATTTAAACAGAAAGCGATTTGGTATTATGACAGCGATTCAAATCGTGCTTCCATAGGAGTGACATAATGAAAACGTTTGACATAACGTCGTCCTATACTGATATTTATTGACTTGAAATTATATTCGAATTGGGTTGATGGATTTCGTCCGTAACTGAGTAATTTAAATGAAGTATTATACGTAATTCGACATCCATTCTCGCATTAGTATCCATATATATGGTCAACCACTATCTGTTATAATTAGTCCATCAATGTTTATAATCATGAATGCAAATACGTTATTGATTGAGTTATCCAATTTCGATATCTATATATTCAATGCTCTTTAAATCTATACAAAATAACTTGTTATTGTTATCTGGAAACTAATGAGTTGATAATCAATTTTTTCGTTTCATTTTGTGCTTCGAGTGAAATATAATTATATTAAATATGGATGGCCAACGTATTACTGTAGCAATAATAATAATTAAACGATAATTTGTGGCAATCGATCATGTTGATATTAAATACATCATTGAACATTGCATATTTTACTGGAAACAATTTACAAGAATTAGCTATTAAAATTAATAAATAGTGACCCTGATAGTTTGCATACATAGTTGAGTGATAACAGTATTTCATTAAACAATGATAAATCTGAATGTATTATTTGGAAAACAAAGCAAAATTATATAGATTAGAGTGTGATATACAAATCGATGTTAACAAGTTAACAAGAAGTTGATATTGTACCATTGAAACAAGTCAGTGAGATTAAGTATTCAGGAGTTATTATCGATGAAACTTTGAGTTATGAAAATCATTTAGGGTATGGTATGAGTAAAATTTCAAGAAAAGCAAATTTTTTAGCTAGAATCAGTAATTATGTTAGTGTCTTTACAAAGTCTTCATTGTAAGAGTCGATGATATTACCACGTGTAAACTTTTGTTCAACTGTATTATACACCTTGCCTCAAAATGTTGTTAAAAAGTTGCCAAAGCTACAAAATAGGACATTTAGGATTATATTGAAGTGCAATAGGTACACACCTGTATTACTTATGTTAGAAGCACTAAGTTATTTGAATATTAGGAAGCACATAGTATATAAAACTTTAGACTTTATTTATAAGAAAAAATATCGCAAGGTCCCTAACTATATCGTTGACCGTGTAAAATACATTGAAGATCTAAAAGGTGTTTTTTCAGAGGTATAGAACTTTAAATTGCAATAAAATAACGATGGATCATTCGATTGACGATTGAATTTTTTTATTCGAAAGATAATCTTGTGGCATTACATTTTAAATATGATTTCTAGTTTATGACAGCCACGGCTGGCTCGGATGTAGTCCAATCTGGACGTCTTCCATATTGTCTTCCAAATGGTGAAACATTTGTGGCTTATCCGCATAGACCCATGACTTTACATAGCACCACAGAAAGTAGTCTAGCGGTGTTAAATCACAAGATCTTTGAGGACAATTTGCAGGTGCAAAACGTCAAATTAGGCAGTCACCAAACGTGTCTTTCAATGAATCGATTGTGGCACGAGCTGTGTGACATGTTGCGCCGTCTTGTCGAAACTACAGCTCCTGGACATCATGGTTGTTCAATTCAGGAATGAAAAAGTTGGTAATCATTGCTCCATACCGATCACCATTGACTGTAACGTTCTGGCCATCATCGTTTTCGAAGAAGTACGGACCAATGATTCCACCAGTCCATAAAGCGCACCAAACAGTCAGTTTTTCTGGATGTAACGGTGTTTTGACATACACTTGAGGATTATCTTCACTTCAAATGCGGCAGTTTTGTTTGTTGACGTAGCCATTCAACCAGAAGTGCGCTTCATTTTGTCGACGATAAAATGGACGTAGTGCGCGATGCATATTCCGCACAGAACCATTATTTTCGAGAAAAAATTGCACTATTTGCAAGCGTTTTTCAGGCGTGAGTCTATTCATGATGAATTGCCAAACCAAACTGAGAATAAATCACTTCTCAGCTGTTAAATCGGTCACCATCTTCAACAGTAATGCCAACTTAAAGTTCTATACCCCTAAAAATACACCCATTACATGGTTACCAAACAAGGTCTAGGTAAAAAAATGATTTCTATATTGATAAGTGCAGTACATCTAAATGTCTAAATAATGTTTGTGCGAAAAAAATGATTTTATTCAATAGCCTAGAGCCGGAACCAAAATTATGTGAGAATCATAATGATTTCAAAAAATTATTGTAACTTTCTGTATAAAATGATATTTGAGGCTGAAATGTGTTGTTTGATGTTTGTATACATAATTTTTCTTTCGAAAAGTTTATTAGCTGTGCTAAATAAAGTTACTTACTATTCAAAGAACAAAATCAAAAACTGTTTTGACGGATAAAGAGATAACAGATTGGCAAAGGAATATCACTCAGGGAAATCTTCATAATTTCTTTTTCTTTTTTCTCTGATTTTCTCCAACATATTCAATATTTGAGTCGAATTCAGCTTAATTTCTTAGTCTGGTCTATGATCATTTTTTACAGTTATTACATCCTAGAGAAAAACGTTTCATTAATGCAATTGAAATAATCATTGATGAAATAGGACAATTATTTTTCTGATATTATTCACATATTTCCGGAATTTTTTTTCTTATCAATGTAGCAAATATATTCGACTGATTAAATTTTTAGTTTTTGATTTCGCATTTCTGGAATTGAAATGTAATGCAAAACAAACAATTTGTTGAATTTTAGAACGTCAACTGAATAATTAAATATAAAATAAATATTTAATTACAACGTACTCTATAAAAGGAACTTTTGAATAATAGTAATAATTCTTTATTGTATGGAAATTCATGCAAAAAGCTAGTGACCTCAGGCGCTTCAGCCTATTCAATATATAGTGTTATTTAAATTTCAATTGATTAGTTTAAAACATGCTTAGTGATTTAAGTAGTGTCCCAGTTGGAACTCTTTTTCGTACATAGTTCCTGTTTTAGGTTTTATGGAACATCCGTAAAATATCCTCTAGTTTGTTCACTCAATTTTGTGTGATCTTATGGTTGTATATATTATGTATTGGAATTTATTAGGGTTTGGTTTCAGTCGCCACTTTGAAAACCACTTATTTGTTTTTTCCATCCGTTTCTGTATTTAGCTAGTGCATTTTTCTCCTGTGTTTGCATGGGCTACCAACTAAGAGCCATCTGCATTTTGTAGAATATCCTGACTTCCGTTGATGTTCCACTTTAATCAAATATATCACAAATTCTACAGAAAATTTGGAAAAATTTGCCGATTTCTCCCATATTTTTTTCGCAAACATCTAGCAATATTTTGAATTTTTCCAATAGAAAGATTCAGACAGGTTATGAACACATATGTTCATTTTCAGAGTTAACTTCCGTATTGAGTTAGCTTACTTTCTCCCTTTTTTCTCCAGAAATTTTTTTCTGTATTTATGTTCAACCAATATTTTTCTAATGCCAATCGATTTATTGCGCAACACTATATTCCGAAATATTTTTATCTTCAAAACTCGAATGAACAAAAACATAATCAAATCACTTGAAACAATACTTGATTGTTTACGTTTACAAAAATATCAAATGATTCTAATGTCATCTTCGCATTGTATAATGTGAAGGTTAAACTTGTGATTGTTTATCCAAGGATAATTTTCTAATTGTATGCCGACTTTGAAATGAAAAAATGAAGTCCTCCATTTATTTTGTTTTGGGTTACAAAAATTTATCATCTGATTGTGCAGATTTTGCCGAATTAATGCATATTTCTACTTTTTTTCATGGATATTTGCATGCATTTTACAAACTTTTTATATTGAATTGAATCCGGTCTCTATATACTCGATATATTTTTCGGGTCACCGATTTATCATCACGAATTTAACACAACATTAAGATTGTAGAAATATATATCGATGGTTTTGAGGAATATTGTGCATTTTGGTGAGGTTTTTCAAAATAATGGTTCTGTTGAAAAAGTCTTAAGGTTTTCTAAAGTCGAGAATCTATCCGCTTTATAATTGAAACTTCAAGAGAAATGCCACCCTTTTTCTCGAAATGAAGTTTATTCAATAATTCGATATGATCTCTTTCAACTGCAATTATATACAGAAATGATCGAGAATAAAAATAGGAGTAGTTGACCTAGTAAGTCGATCTAATATTAAAAGAATTAAAGTTTTCAAGGTATCACAAAACATCCTTCAACCTTGGAAATAAAGAGTTACATGAATAGTTGCGATTTTCGTATTAGCATCACGGAATGAAATATTCTAATTTGCCTAAATAGGTGTGCGAACAACAATTGGATTTTATAACTTAAGCGGATTGAAATTATGCAAGACTTATCCTCTCAAGAGTTCATGAAGATACGATTAATATATCACACCTTTTAAACATGCCGCTAAATTGTATTTTAATTGCCAAATAATTCCCCATTATTTCATTCTAATATCTTGAATATCGTGTAGATTATTTTTGAGAACAAACAAGAGCCGCTTGAAAAATGAAGGAGCAATTAACTGAAAAGAAACTTGAAGTTTGGTTATTTTCAGGAATTTTTTGGCATTTTCAGAATTTGAAGATTCTGATTCTGAGGGTTCAAAAATAGGAGAAAATTTCCCAAAACAAAACTTCCTCTCAAATTTACAAGAATAATATTAATCATATTCCTTGAAGGTTCAAATACGGCCAAAAACGCGGACGTGATTCGCGCATTTTCGGCTTTATAAGAATGAATATTATTCAAACTTATTCATTATGAAAACCAATAATTTTAAAAATTCAGGCTTCTATTGGATGGATCAATAAATAATAATAATTGAATATAAACTAAAACTCAAACACTCTCACTTTTGATTTACACTTTATTGACAACATAGCATGACGCGTTTCGTCGTTACAAACGACTTCTTCAGATGCTAACAGTATACTCAACGAAACGCGTCATTCTGTGTTGTCAATTAAAGCGTAAATTAAAAGTTCAAGTGTTTGAATTTTAGTTTATATTCTATTTTAATGGATTTACATTAAGTAAACGCGAACACTATTAAATAAATAATAATAAGGAGTAAAAACCCCTTATAGCGATGTTTTTTTAAATTGTACCTTGATTAATCAATAAATTGGTCTATCTATAAGATGAAACTAACAACTTTAGTATGCAGTAATTGTTGTAAAGTAATTGATGTTATATTTTCAATGTATTTCTGTTTTCTCTGTGGTGATAAACTTCATACATTTCGATGTATTTTCATTTTCCTGCATTCATTATTTCACTCCATTTTCACTCACACTCTAACTGTTGTCTTTATAAATATAATACTCATTCAATGACACGGAGGTTTCACTTATCTCTTGGTGAAACATTATGTTGAAAACAGTGAATTAAAATTAAACCGCTTAACTCAAGTTTCACTGAATATATTGAAAACTCTACATAAAGTTTTTTATTGGGTATTCACTGAATATATTGAAAACTCTACATATGTTTCGGGTGGTTAACCCATTATCAAGAGTATACAATGTTAGTCAAGATCAGTAACATTGTATACTCTTGATAACGGGTTAACCACCCAGAATATATACAGAGTTTTTAATATATTTAGTGAAACTTTAGCCAAGTGTGTTAATTAGAGTTTATTGTTTTTAATATATGTATATTCAATAAAAAACTTTCTGATGTTCTAATCCGATTTGAATAAAAATAATGAATCGAAATGATAAAAGTATTTCTTGAACTAATGACGGCAAAAAATTTGAATTATCATGAAAATACCGAGAAACACATCAGAGTATATGAAAATTTATGTAAATAAGAACTCGGCTCAATTAGTGGAAAATGGAAAATACGAATGCCCTCGTGAAACTATAACCTTAAAATAAAAATATTGTCGCTACCAAGTTATACGGAGAGCATTTGAACTCAAAAGTTCAAGATATTCCAACATAAAACTAAACGAGCTACAAGATTACAGAATCCCTGATTATAATGCGAATTGCATACCATTAGCATGCTAAAATATTTTTTCGGTTCTCTTTGTATCCTCCCATTCATATTAAACAGGAGAATGTGTAAAGGAATTCGCAAATTTTCATATTACGACATCCACACAGGAATAATTTCGGATTGTATTGTTTTCGCGTTCAAATTAACGAATTACTTTATGTAGACTAATGTATACGGTAAATGAAGACACAATAAGAATAAACATATCATAAAAAATCATAAGGCTGCACTTTCCCATACGTACGAAGTAAAATATTCATATATAAGTGTTAACTTCTTTAAGTAAGTTTCAGTTGAGTACGCAATTTTTGGACAAATAAAAACTCAATATAAGTGTTCAATTTTCGAAATTAATTCTTGTGATTAAAAATTCAATATGGAATCATTTTATCAACAATGACAATCAGAAATTTGGGTTAGACATCAATCTTCTGTTTTCGTGTTATGTTGTCATTTCAACTCTTCTTTCATACACATAAAATTTTCATGCTAAAATGTAATTAAGTATAAATTATTGACGAAACGCTCATCGTTATTCAAAAAAGCGGAAGTCAGGCGAAATTCACCATACGATTATATAAAATAGGCTGCTGCGTTATTCTTTGAGGGCTACTATAAGAGAATGTTAAAATTCGATGCCACAAGAAAAAAACTGCAGGACAAACTATTCTTCTACAACGAACTCATCAAATGTTTCACGTTCCTTTCCAAGAAAAACTTCAACCTTCAGTTATCTTCCTGTGGTTGCCAAGTAAAATCGTTAAGTTATTCATACATTTACAGTTCCCTTTACACCAGGGATCCCCCCAGTGCGGCACGCGCCTCTTGGGTGTGTAGAATAATCCATAGATGGCGCAATTAGCTGCTTAGGTATTTATTAAAATGGCCAATATGAAGCCAAGAATTCATGAATTGGTTGATGAGTTACATAAACAATGTTCCCACTAATCTTTAATTATATGTTGTACCTACTTCACCCATTCGATTATATACCCACTTTTGATTTATGAAGCTCATTAAAATTTTCATCGTATGTTTCATTTCCATCGTAGTTGAAACGGGACAAGAAAAGCGTGGTATTTATTCAAGTGAACTTGAGGCAGGCGCAAGAATTATGAGTTGGAAATCTCTAGTTAATACAAATGAATTGGGAATTTCACTAGAATCTGAACCTTTCAGATAGGAGAAATACCAAGGACCTTATAGAAATGGGTGTTTACTCATCGATATCTGCTTCAAATTGCTTATATATCTTGTAGAACGAAACAGTCTGTCTTGTAACTACTACAGTCAAGCGTGGCAACAATTACTATGGTCCTGGTATTATCTCTCGAAGGATAATGAAGATGTTACAATGTACATTTCATATACCAAGGAATGACTACCCTAAAAGTAGTCATGTTTACATATAGCTGGACCAAATAATACACAAATTTTGTTCACTACTGACGGAAACTGGGAGACGAATAAAACTGGCTTGGCAAGCAATCGGTCGCAATTCTATCTACCTTAAATCCAGAACGATCCAGAAAATTAAACGGTTGTGAAATATGGATGCTCAAAAAAGAATTATACGATATATGATCGGCATAACGAAGATGATTGCCCACGAATACACTGGAATAGACAAAGAACCCTTGAGGACATTATTCCCTTAACAAGTTTTTTAGGGAGATAGACTGGTGATAGATGAACCACAAAATAAAAACAGTGATATCCAAGAGGCGTTGGAAATCCAATAAGACTCCCCAACCTAGAATGAGACCACAATATAAAAACAGGGAGGCAAACTGGTACCAACTCTCACAAGAATGGTAATGGGTCGGACAAGTTGGGAGAATGACTGGCCACATAGACCACAAAATGAACACAGTGGTATCCAAGAGGCGTTGAAACTCAAATAAAGATGCCCTGACTTAAAATGAGACCAGGATATAAAAAAGAGGGAGCCAAACTGGTACCCTTACAAGAAAGGTCAAGGGCCGGACAATTAGGGAGAAGGATTGGAGATAAATATACCACAAGATGAGCACAGTGGTATCCAATAATCGGAAGAGCTCCAAAAGACACCTCAACCTAAAGTGGGCCCACTATATAAAAAACAAGCAGGCTAACTGGTACCAACTTGCACAAGAAAGCTAATCGGCTGAACAGTTAGGAAGAAGGAGTGGAGATAGAAGGATCCCAAAATAAACACAGATATATCCAAGAGGTGTAAGAATTACAATAACAAGTCCCAACCTGAAAAGGCCCAGGATATAAAAACAGGCAAGCAAACTGGTACCATCTCGCACAAGAAAAGTAATAAGAAGGACTCTAGATCAAAGGGCCCCAAAATGAACGCAATGATATTCAAGAACGTAAGAACTCTAATAAAACGCCTCAATATGAAATGAGAGCACTAATAAACTACAGGAACAAACTAATCAAACAGGTACTAACTAGCACCAGATCGAAATACTTGTGCTGAAATGAAGTTCCAACATGTGAGGAAGCTGCACAGTAGTTGGAACGGTTAAATATATATATATATATATATATATATATATATATATATATATATATATATATATATATATATATATATATATATATATATATATATATATATATATACACTGGGGTAGAGTTTTCCGCTCCTTCTAACCTAATATTTTCAAATAGAATTTCGCCCGCGTTAGACTTCATCAAATTCGGCCGTTTTTCACGGAAAATCTCATCATTCTGATTGAATTCGTTTTAATCAGCGATAAAATCGAATAAGAGGGACTTCTAACCAGGTTTCCATTCCCCTTTTCCGCAGTTCAAATTAGGCAAACGTTCGAACACGAGGGTCGCTTTTGAGTTGTTGAGTTGACGTTTGAAAGTTTTCCTTCCACGTTTCACATCCCGATAGGACGAATCGCCACATCGAAATAATGCTTCCGAATCGAATTACCGTTGAAACTTTCAGCTGTCAATGTCAATAGAAGGAAATGTTTTCCAATATGTTGTACAGATACGTTATTCCGTTGAAAATGTTTCTGCCTGTAATTTCTAAATGAGCATTAGATTTTTAATGATTCCGTTTCGTCAGAATTGAAATTCTGTGAAATGTGAAAAGTGAAGAATTCTTTTGAGCTTGAATACTTGATTACAACACGGAATGACAGAGGAGAGTTGAGTTGTCAAACTGGTATTATAGCAAATCATTTCATCGTAATCGGCGCGTTTGATTAAAACTGTGAATATTGTTGGATTATGACTGCAAAATTTCAAATTGTTACAGAAAGAAAAAAAACCAGTTTCGTTTAGAGTTTTACCTTCGAAATTTTGAATTATTTTTTCGTCAATTCTAGGATTTATACTCGGCGAGAATTGTGGAATCTTACGAGTTATGAATACAAAATTCAACACGCTATGAAGAAAAAATTTCCCAAAATATTTTGATACTTCAGTGTTTTGACAGGTAATTTCCAGTTTTACCGTCATTACTGAGAATATATAAGGTGAGGTGTTGTAAGGGTCTAATAACTGCCCACATAAAACCCAGATGCAAAATTTGTTAAGACAATTGGTATAATGAAATGAGAGGTAATAAGAAATACTCGTTCAAAAACCACTAACTGAACAATTCTTCATTCGACTAGTTTCGTCTTTCACGACATCAAGAATGAATACATATTACGAAGACATCCTTTAAATATTTACAGATCAGTCGGTCCACAGAATATACCCTAAATTTGGTATGTTTTGTGGTTCGGTCCCTGCAGGTGGTAGAATATAGAACATCTATATCAACTCCGTTCTATGTTCTGTATCAATAGAACATAGAATGAAGGTGGTAGAGGTGGGGATTTCCAAACAATCAGATATTTAACAATGGGGAGTGGTTTAGTTTCAGTTAGTTATTGAGAGGATTGTAGTTATCAGATTTTTGGTGTTTATTTATTTATATGGCTTCCAGGTAGTTCATTTTCATACCTTTTTCAAGGTAATGCAGAATATTTGGTTTAAAACAGGATGATATGCCCTGTTGACTTTAGATGTTCCCGAAAAGCTGATTGCCCGTTTTTGAAATGGTCTTTCAGCCTAGTTTGAAAACATCTTCTGGTCTGGCCTATATATGATGCTATACAATTGCTATAAATCAACTG
The DNA here is from genome assembly GCA_030704895.1 of Henosepilachna vigintioctopunctata. NCBI lineage: Eukaryota > Metazoa > Arthropoda > Insecta > Coleoptera > Coccinellidae > Henosepilachna > Henosepilachna vigintioctopunctata. The sequence continues at coordinate 5,493,180 of JARQZJ010000095.1, read as the reverse complement.
AATTCTGTCCCATTCAAAAATGACTGCTAAGTTAAAGGCGAAATGTACAAATATTGTATAAGATCAATTCTTCCCGACGATAATGAAACATGAAAGTTAAAAGCGACATTTCATCAAATGCTGCACACTACTTAAATCTGAACTAAGTATGCATGGACATGTCATTTGGAGACTCGATAATGACCATTCGATGCTGTATTCATTCTTATCCACACAACACAGAGAGAGAGAGGCAATCCGTTATTCAAATGTATTACGCATAGCATTCATTGAATAAAGAAGACATTTACCTCCCTTTGGACGACTTACGTCAGAGGAATGAACGGCAACAGAAAAACTCAAAAAACTAACGCCACGATGAAGCGGAACCAAAGGACAAAAAGTAGACTTATTTCAATATTCAATACTTCGTACCAAATTCCCGAAATTTGCTACTTGATAGATACACGAAATTAGCTTCCAAATGTGTTTACTTTGTGACGGTATTTCGATATTCAACACAATTTCGCATTGCCCTTCCATTATGTATTAGGGTCTGAACCAATTCCAGGTAACTTTCCAAACGCTGTATTTTTAATGCAATCTCTGTTTGCACGCAGCAGCTTCTCGATTTATCCTTTGAAAGGAATAAAAGAATTTCCAAGAGATGCTATTATTCCTATCGATTTCTAAACCTCACGATATCATATTTCATTCGACCGTCTCATACATATTTGAACTCAGTGAATCTACAAATTGACAGCTCTTCGTTCAACCTTTGGGCTTGCATCATATTACATTTTCACACTAATAAAATCATAGATACAGGAAGATTACTCTTAACGATGATTGGAAACTCAATCCATACGCTATTTCAAATTTACTCAGAAAAATTGATATTTTAACATCATTATATTATATAAATGAACAGAACAACTTCTTCTTCAGATTCTGTATTACAAATGTACCAATATTCTGATTTCGATTTCTTTGTTATTCTATGTTCTCACACTCCAGATATGTATAAACGTCTGTTTTTGCGAAATTGCAAAATTGTTAATCAAGCATTTGAAGAAGTTGAACTTAGGAACGCGTATGATTCAATAAATGAGGACATCTCGTGGTTATATCAAGCAATATCTCGTCCTGTATCCAGGCAGGTAGGGACGAGGTTTTGGCTTCAGATAAGTGGTATAACGACAATGGTCCCATTTCAGTTCAAAGAAACACTCAGGGGCTCCTCTTCTGTGGTAGCCAGTCGGTGGAAGTCTATCCTACTTTCTTGTTGTGCCTTGGTAGCAGTTCGATCGCCTTTCTTGACTGTGTTATTTTCTTGGGTGTTACTTTGGACAGACACCTACGATGGCATCATCATGTGGCTACGTTGAAGAGGACTATGAACTCTGCTACTTAAATGTATATGAAATTATGTTTTGGGACATCTCCTTTAGTACCGACGAAATTTTTCTCGTTCAAAAAAGGGTCTTAGAAAAATGTGCAGATTGAGTTTTCGATTATCCTGCCGCGAAGTTTTCAGATCCAACAGAATACAGTGTTTAGTCTATCTCTTTACCGTCTTTGTGTCTTCCTCAAGTTAAAGAAGTTATTTTCTGCCATATGTCAATGAAGATAATACTCGGCAAGTACATTCTTTCCTATTCAAGGTAGCAGTAGATTTGAAAGGGGACCAATCTATATGGTCATTCGTTTCCTATCATTTAAAAGTTATTGAGTATGTTATATTATTTAGAGATTTAGAGTTGTGCTTCTCCATTATTGGACAATTTTAATCTGTCTTTCGAATGTACAGAAAATAAACGTCATTTACAGTTTCATCTTGATCTGCGAACCTATTTCATTAAATGAATATATTACCCTTAGTGAAAAATAGGTTTGTTTCTTTTGACTTATCTCTATTTCGTTTAGTGCAATATTGTTATGTAATGTGAATAATGGTTGAGATTACTAAATATTATTATATTCAATTTCAATTAGTTTATCATTATTATTAATGCTGATCAATCAAAACGTTAACCAAAAGATAAATTGAACCTATGGTATTAATTAATCAATTAACTCTCGGTTAATTATGGAGTGTTCACTATAGCTCGAAGTGAATAGACGCAAAAACTGGCTAACTGGCATATAAAGCTTATCTGCCGCTCAAAAGAGCGTACCTGACAATTTTTTTCATTATTGCAGAAGATTTTCGAAATTATAGTATCAATAATCGAGCAAAAAATAGCAGTTATGAAACAAATTCATTCTTTGAAAATTCGTATTGGAATAAACATAAATATATTCATATTCAAGACTTCGAACATGATTTCTTCATTGAAAATATAATACTTATATTCTTTCCTTATAAGTAATCCCTGAATGTTACAAAATAATTACTCAATACATTCGTGCATTAGAAATATTTCGGCAATAAAATCCAGATTTTTCCACCAATAAGTTGAATATATTTACAAATCAATTTCAAGAACTAGAGGGTGTTGAGTCAAGGACAATAATGACATCTTCGTTAGTCGATAATATTGATAGGACATAACTATCTCATAAAAATGAAGATTATTATGTGAATAAACTTTATATTTATAATTTCCATAGGGATAAACATAATTATAATGCACTCATAAGAGATATGTCAAAGACGATCAATTATCATATTCCAATAGATAATACTCTTCAAATTAATCATTTCTTGAAAATCATGGAATAATATTTGCCGTCGGAAACATATTAAAACCACATTAACTGATTACAGATTTCACACAGCATCAAAACAATTATATAACCTTGAGATTCTCAAGGTAATATCAGATGTATCCAATAACATCTGAACTTCGTTTTTAATTGCAATAAATCCTCAAAATATAGCAGCTGTTTCAAAATGGTAATTAACCAATCCAACTACAATTTCCTGCATTTATTCACACGTAACTGAGGTCAGTTATAACACAGAACAAACCCACGAATATCCCAATTCCGTCGAAAATACGTGTTCGTTATTTGTTAATCTCAATTATGATTTTAGAGGTATTTCAATTCCTTACAGCACGAGTTTGGAATATATTAATTTTAATTATTAATGATTCAGGTGGAGTCGTCTTCAATGTCATCTTATAATTGTTCTCCGGAAAATTATTATTCGAAATTAAGAATGTCCTCTATAATATAACTCTCCACAGTCTAATTTTAAACGAAAATTGAAAAATATAATTCAATAATTTAACGTCCTGACTTGATTAAAATGGAAAAGTTTAACTTGGCATTAATTTCAGTCATTATCAAGTGTTTTACAACTGTTTAGAAAAGTTGACAAGTTATTTATGATCAGGACCGGCGCTAGGAGGGGCAAGCTGGGCCTCTGCTCAAAGGTGGCCATTTTGAGAGCTGCAAATGGGCTGTAAAATTAACAACTTCATGAGAAGATTTATGGAATAAGATTTTTTCGAATACTCATGAAGAACTAATAGGTGAAATTCCAATGTAATTCACTCTCAATTTATTTTATGAACTTTCATGTATAGATGCTGTACAAGATTCGTTCCTTCTCTGCTTTTCTATACAATCATAGTTTCAATTTATTGCCAAAATCATGAATTAAGAAATCTTAGGCAGAGAGAAACTCCAATTTTCTCAATACGAACTTTTTCGCCCACAACGTATATATTTTACTACCAAGCGAGAGAAGGATTTGGGTTATCTTTGAAACTTTATATAAAGGGGCGACATTTAAATTTTTGTCCACGGCAGCGAAAGTTCTAGCGCCGTCCCTGCTATGATGATACATACTGACTAATGATCAGGAAATAATGGTCCGTTCAGTTTCTTAAACAGTCTTCCGTCTTATTCATAAAGAAAATTTTAAAAATGTGTAAGTTATGATGTTAAACGCAAAATATTTCGAGAGGAAAATTAATTCAAATACACTATAGAGCACAATAGTACACATCGAGCATAAAGAGACATTTAAGAACACTCAACTTAAGGAAGGGTCATGATATAAATTTATAAAACAATAAGCCAGATTTATGATATAAAATTATATATACAAATAGTCCCAAATAGGTCCAACAGCTGAAGACAGACAAAACTCGACCCAAAATGAAAAAAGATATATTCTTTGAGTGCTCCTACATAATACCGGATATTTTTTCATATAGTTTCAGTTTTGTAGCGATATTGGAAATTGTGAAAAACATATTATTTATGGTTGACATTTGGTCCTTTGTCAATAATTTGTTGAAGTTTCAAATAACTAATATTGCATTCTAAATGTATAATGTGAAAAAAATAATTGGGAAAAATTTATAAGGCGTTGTCTTATTTGTTTTCAGAACCGAATTTTTCATCGCATATTTCAATAGAATGACGGCATGAAATTTACATATTTTTGAACATCCCTCAGTTCATAATAGGAAAAAAAATATTGGAAAAATATATCATTATACATGATGTATAAAATAAGATCTATGGAAAACTGAAAACAATACGTCTTTCAAATATGAAGGTTTGGAAATTACTTCATTAATTGAATTCATTGAAAAGCACACATTTTAGCGATATGTTTCTTGTATTAAACAATACGTTACACTTAATAACTAACAAATTACACAACGCCTTTCAAGGTATATGATAAAACATATATACCTAGTCACTGCTGATTATATTCACAGTTTCTTTTAAAGGTGTCCACCAAGCAGTTAATACATTTTCATAAGGCAAGCACGAGATTCAGATATCTGTGCCGAGGTTAAGGTATTTTTCGCAAAAACGTCGAAACCAATAGTTGAGTTGCAGAATATGCTACTACAATCAGTATAATACTCGTATTTCATTACGCATCTACTTCGTCATGAACAAAAGGTAATTTTTGTTGTTTTGTGTGATGAAACATAACGGCTTAAATTGTTTTATCGTAGCCTATACGCGATGATAAAGACCTGCTAAGTAGCAGATCTGGGTTCGAGTCCGGAGTAAAACATGGACACATGTGTGTGCCTATGAGTTTATAGGTTAGAACAATTGGTATATCATAAGCAATGAACTGAGATTACAAGCCCAAAAAGCAAGAAATCAAAAAAGACAATAAACTTATTTTGGGCAGTTTAGAATTTTTTTGAAGTGTTACAGCAGTTTTTTGGAAGGATTTTCAGGGGTTTGTGCACGAAACGGAGGTTAGGTGCCGAACAAAAACAATAAAAGAAAAAATATTCGGAATCATAAAATATCAAGAAAATTACATTCTTTTTGGACTAACGAATGTAAAAAATTGAAAAATTCTTGTAATATCAAAAACACTTAGCATAAATCTACTGAATTATCAATACGCTCTGCATATGATTCGGATTTTTCATACTTCTGCTATAAGAAAATAGTAGGATCAGAAATGTCGTCCATATCAAAACATCAAATATCAAGAGTTCCATATAACTCCGAGATTTTTCATATGTAAAAAGGATATAAATTATCTTAACCTGATGTTCCAGTTAACGAAGAGTAGCAGCAATTATATCAATAAATTATAATTTCATAAGAAAGGCAATTTTCCAGTACATTAATTTCTATAGTTATCTATGTCATCGGTTTGAATGATTGAGTGTATTAAAGCATTTTTTTCTAGTTATTGTAAAATTTCGAATAATTTTTGATTTTGAATGATGTTTTTCATTTTCCTCGATTCCATTCATATAATATGAATATAACATGAGATAAAAAGAGAACTCTCATTTCGAATACTCCGATTTGTCGACTGTTCTCAAATAATTCTTAAATGCAGAATCTGCAACATCCTTCAGATTTTGTCAATAAGATTTAGGTTTTGAGATATGCGGTAATTAACATTTTTAAATACGAGCTTATGTAATTTCTTGTTATAACTCTTTTTGTTGTAAGTGGGAAACACGAAATGAACAATTGATCATTTAGAAACATGAATCCAAGCATTCATTACAGAGAAGAATTCTTTTTCACTTGAAAATATTCTTTTATATTGGTTTCTAACACAAATTGAATATAACTTAAATTCAAACACTTGAACTCATGATTTACACTTTATTGACTACATAGCATGACGCGTTTCGTCGTTACAAACGACTTCTTCAGAAGCTTACAGAATAATATCATATTATTATATATAATATCAAATATTATTCTGTAAGCATCTGAAGAAGTCGTTTGTAACGACGAAACGCGTCATGCTATGTAGTCAATAAAGTGTAAATCATAAGTTCAAGTGTTTGAATTTAAGTTATATTCAATTGTAATGGATTTACATCAAGTAAACGCCAACACTATTAAATATTTGTAACACAAAGTTTAGTAAGATAATCTCTCTGAAGTCTTCGACAGTAGTCAGCTGTCATGTAGATATCGCATCGTTTCCGATATCAATCTGAGATAGTTATTTGTTATGAAGAAATCTTTCCTTCTTCTCTCCACTACAACCACCCAAGCTTTCAGGAAAAAGATCTAGAAGAATATGGATATTCAAAAGGATATTTTCCACTAAGTTAACGTTAGTCTCTGACTCCGACAGTAGTCAACTATCATGTAGATATCGCATCGTTTCTAATATCAATCTGAGATAGTTATTTTTTATGCAGAAATCTTTTCTCCACTACAACCACCCAAGCTTTCAGGAAAAAGATCTAGAAGAATATGGAAATTTAAAAGTATATTTTCCACTAAGTTAACGTTATTCTCTGACTCCGACAGTAGTCAACTATCATGTAGATATCGCATCGTTTCTGATATCAATCTGAGATAGTTATTTGTTATGAAGAAATCTTTCCTTCTTTTCTCCGCTACAATCACCCAAGCTTTCAGGAAAAAGATCTAGAAGAATATGGATATTTTAAAGGATATTTTCCACTAATTTACGGTTAGTCTCTGACTCCGACAGTAGTCAACTATCATGTAGATATCGCATCGTTTCTGATATCAATCTGAGATAGTTATTTGTTATGAAAAAATCTTTCCTCTTTTTCTCCACTACAACCTCACAAGTTTTCAGGAAAAAGATCAAGAAGAATATGGAAATTTGAAAGCATATTTTCTACTAAGTTAACGTTATTCGCTGATGGATACTTCCCAAGAGAAGGGAATTAGGAGAAAAGATTCTACAACTTGAGCAAATAAACACCAAGCATTAGATTCAGTCCATTGGTGAATTTTTGGATTATAAGGAAGTAATGGTTCTACTTTTGAGTGGTCATTCCTGGAATATCGCTTGGAAGTGGTTAAGATAATTTGAAATTTCAACAATTTTCTTCAGACCCAACTTAATTTGAGAAGACGGAAGCAATGTTTCTCTTCTCTGTTTACCGACTGTTTTCTTTGAAGGTAATCTCTACTAATTCAGTGTTCGTGTTTAGCTCTACTCTCTTAACCACATACAAAATAGGGAAATTTTGTATATCCACCAACGGACCAATGAAGAATTTGACCATACGTAAATGAATTCAAATGACCTATTGAAATCAATCGTAATCATTTTTTTTCAAAATTAGTACAGTAGCTTCGTATTCTTCCTTCATATTGAATGACTTTTATTTGTTGAATGACAAATAAAAAAAGACTTTCATTAGTTACTGTAACATCATTATTCGATTGGGCCAATACTTGATGAAAATCTAATTCATAAAACATATAATTCAGATAAGTAGTTTTTCGATTTTCACTATAATCAATTCAAAACATGACAACATCGTTTCGCCAACACAGTGGCTTCATCAGATGTTGATGATAAACTGAGCTATTACATTGTGAACTGCGTGTATTTATCCTGAAGTGCGTGGGGTGAGAATGACCATAGAACACTGCTCTTCTTTTATAGGGGATGACTATAGAACATATTTCTACTGAATTGTGGGGGATGACCATAGAATAATTTTTTTCGATTGCATTTTTACTGGAATAAATTTAGTAACGGAGAATTATTGATTGAAACTTGATCATTTAATAAACTGTTCGATTTCTTTCTCTTATTGATTCCCAAGGCTTCTGACAGGGTAAGTTTATAACTTAGTTTATGTATGCATTATTTTGAAGCTGTTGTCGAAGACATGGTCCTCTTCTAAAATGCAACGTATTGTATGTCAAATGTAACGTCTACGTATGCAACACATCTTTTAGAAGAGAAGCATGTCTTCGACAACAACTTAAACATATTGCACATAGAGCGAAAAGGTCATAAACTAACCCTGTCAGAAGCCATGGAAATCAATAAGAGAAAGAAATCGAACAGTTTATTAAATGATCAAGTTTCAATCCATAATTCTCCGTTATTAAATTTATTCCAGTAAAAATGCAATCGAATAAAAGTATTCCATGGTCATCCCCCACAATTCAGAAGAAATATGTTATATAGTCATCCCCCTGTAAGAGGAGAACAGTGTTCTTTGGTCATTCTCATCCCACGCACTTCAGGATAAATATACGCAGTCCACACTGTAATAGCTCAGTTTATCATCAACATCTGACGAAGCCACTGTGTTGGCGAAACGATATTGTCATGTTTTGAATTAATTATAGTGAAAATCGAAAAACTACTTAGTTTTATTTGAATTATGTATTTAAATTTTCATCAACTATCGGCCCAATCGATAAATGAATACGTATAATGAAATATAAATCGATAAATGAAAATCGAAAAACGACTTAGTTTTGTTTAATTTATTAGTTACTGTAACATTTCAAACTACGCTTTCAGAAAACTATAGAAATGCGTCTATCTCATTTTTGCTAAAAATCTTTTCACATACTACAGAATACAAAGCTTCTCCCCTTAGCCAAAAAAGGAAATCTTCATCCCTTCGAAGGCTTAGTGTCATATTAGTACCTGAATAACGTACGTTCTACCCCTTTGTTCAGGATGGAAGTATTTCAGCAAAATCCTTCAAAAGTTTCAGGTCTCTTATAAGATTGGACATTTCATTTTTATCACCATTTTAATTCTGGTTTTGAAGAGGAAAGCCAATTTCCGCCTTTGAAGATATATTCATTTTATTCATCTTGACCAGAATCACGACTATCATTAATCAATTCGTAACTCAGAAGTGAGACTTGAATAAGAAATTCTGATGGAATTTTTGAAATAATCACGAAAAATATATTCAAAATTAATAACTTTTCTATGTTGTGCCAAAAACGTTTCCATTATCTCTTTGAAGGTTTCAGGTTTCCAACGTTTTGGCAAGCGTTTTCCTGCCGTCTTTACGGTGATAAAAATAATCCATCATCAAAAATATCGCGTCCACAGTTGTCGGTTGACAACCAAAAGTTGTTTTTTCCATTTTTCATCCTTAATTGTTCATGTCAAACAATTACTTCTTATATGTGATCAATCAAATGTGAAGCTTTATCACATATTTTATGGAACTAAAGTTCATAAAATCCAAACAAATGATTTTTCTGTAAACTGACAATGTTATTAATTCGACATGTCGTTGATGAGATTGTTATTCGCAGAAAATGAATATCAATAAAGAAGCAATATCAATAAAATTTATTGATTGTACTCAACAGTTACTCGTAGCGTGCATGTCGGAATACGATTTCATCTTATAATAAGATAACCTAAATTTCGATATCAATTTCTCAATATTATCACAATTAATGTCTGGAATATTTTTTTTGTGAGTGTTCTTGGAATGAGTTTAAAAATAAGCAGACCTCAATTCAATGTCATAAAATTGATTATTTTCGAATAACTTACTTCTCATAAAATCTTTTTTTTTTTTCTAGAACAATATGAAATATTTTATTTTAAAAAAAAATAACTTTCATTTTTTTGTTGAAATAGCAAAAATAATGAATAATTCTTTATTATTCATTATTTTAATAATATTTTAATAGTTAATATTTTCAGCAATAACAGGCTATTTTCAATGTTGAAAGCTTTATTTTTGTTGACGTTTTGTTGTATATCTCAGCTGAGTCAAAACTGATTAATTTTTTCTGACAAAAAAGTCATCAAAAATAAAGCTTTTATTATTGAAAATAGTTGTCATTGCTAAAAATATAACTATCTCAAACAGGCAATAAATCAATTTCGAAAAATATATATATGTATATATATATATATATATATATATATATATATATATATATATATATTTATATATATATATATATATATATATATATATATATATATATATATATATTATATATATATATATATATATATATATATATATATATATATATATATATATATATATATATTTATATATATATATATATATATATATATATATATATAAATTATTTTGTTAAACTTAATTTAAAAAATTCAAATTCAATGCAAACGTTCAAAATTAACGCCTTTAACCTCTACGCACAAAATTTCAATAAATATCCAGCATAATTCACTCTGAAATGAAAATTCAAGAAATTAAATATTTTCATTTCAATTTCAATAATTGCTGCAAATTTCAATTTTCCAGATTTATCTAGATCAAGTACTTATTATCCTCAATATTCATAATTCGCGACAATCATTTCACGGTATTTATTATTGATTGTCATATCACCAACCTCATTCTAACCGATTCAAAGGTCTTACGACCATTAAACTGAGAATATTTCTAACGAATAGCTACACACCTACAGTATTCAATACTTCTTGCTCACCTTGTATAAATTTCTGATAGAAAACTTCACCTTGCTAAATTAATTGGAGAACGGACAGTTCGTGTTCACAAAGTACCCCAAAAGTGCCTTTAAAGCTCCTGGTCAGTTTCCCTGACTACCCCGATAACAACAATCCGACAGTCGAAAAGTATTCGCGCGAAAATCGTCCGCAAATGACCGCGTAAAGACGTCGTCCGAGCTCGATACTAGAGCTCGAGGAACTGATGCTCGTCGCGGCGCTCCATGTCAACAATAACAGCAAGAGTTTTGCTTCGGGGCCGTTCGCCTACTCTCGCGTCGCTCACCGGAGTTATTGAATGGCATAAATTGGTGCAGGGATTCAATTAGCCGGTCGCACCGGACGTACACGTTTTTTTTTCGCCGTTTGTAATTGACAATTGAGATGGGGTATTATGCGACTTAAAAGGTGTCGTTTTATTATTTAATTCGATTATTGTGTCTATGAGACGATTCGGTGGATCGTTTATCTTCGTTGCTGTCGTATTTCCGGAGTTATTTAAGAGTGATGACTTCTTCGTTCCGTCTATTATATCTGAAAGGTTTGAACGAAATATGAAGAAAAAGTTTCGGTCTATTTTGCTCATCATTAGAGACCAAAATTCATGCAACTTAAGTGCCCAAGAATTTCTCAAAAGCGTATACAAATTTCCTAAAGTTAGTGATTCAAAGGTCAAGAAAGGTATGATTGTTGGGCCACAAATACGTCAACTTATAAAGGATACTGCATTCGATTTAGTTTTGAAAAGAAAAGAAACGGAAGCTTAGGAAGCTGTCAAGGTTGTTATACTCGTACATGTATTTTTTGGGAACGGAAAAGTAGATAACTACTCAATTGGTTACCGAACTTCTACAAAAATACCACCAATTCGGCTGCAAAATGTCCCTAAAAAGCAATTTTCTCCACTCCCATCATGACTTTTTCCCACATAATTGCGTAGATGTCAGTGATGAGCATGGAGAACTTTTTCATCAAGATATGTCTGTGATGGAAAGAATATATCAGGCCCGCTGGAATGAAGCAATGCTTGCAGATCACGGTTGGTTTAAATGTGCAAATGCTGCAGAGATCACTTGCAAAGCTCAAAGATCGCGATCAAAATAATCAGTTGATTCTTTGTAGATCTAAACACCTAGGAAGATTTTTTTTCAAGAATTTTGAATTTGATTATCATCAGTGATAGTGCAACCATATTCTAAATGTTGTTAGCATATGTAATTTATATTTACCAATTTCTTAGAAATAATAATTTTCATAATTAACATATCAGAATGTAGAGCTAATAAATTTTTTCCTTTGTCATATTTGATTTTTCAACCCAACATCAGTAAAAATTTACTGTTGAAGTGAAGCAAACGGTCCACTTTTTTTGTTGCGCAGCGTTGTTTATTGCTCACTCATCTTCTATTCGACACCAAATCAATTCGAAGTTTTTCGATTCACCACCGCAAAAATATGGTTAAAATTTATAATATCCTGTCCAATTACATAAAATACGGTCTCTAATGATGAGTGAATTGGGATCGAAAATGTGGATCCTTCATCTATCTTTGTCGCTGCTGAATGTGAATTCGAGCTAATCGAAATGAAGTGTCTGAAATATCAGCTTTACGGGAGCACATGAAAATATTTTTGTAGCGAGTTATAATCGATCCTTAAATACTATTTCAATTTACGAATTAGAATATGTGTAGCACTTTTGAGCAATTTTTTCATGAATAAAACCTTGAAGAACAGGTATAGGTACTTGGCCTCTGTCATTGTGAAGTTGATTTATGAATCTTTGTAACCATCTCCAGTAACCATTAAGAGCACTTCGGATGACAAAATGTAATGAAATGTAAAATATCAGTAATTTATTTCAGTTTTTATTTAAGTTATTGTCTTCAATTTGTAGGTTATGTTCGATTCAATCGTTACTTCATTATGAACAATGCACATGGAACGTTTAAGAGAAACACTGAAGTTTTTACTTATATTTTGTATTCATAATAATAATATTAATACAACTTTATTCACAGGCAACTCATAATGATAATAAAAATAATAATAATAAGACAATTATTTCCAACAGATATACATCCAATTACAGGGAAAAAATCGCAAAAAAATTACAAATTGTACACAAATAATATTAAATAAAAAAAACTGAACGAGAAAAAAAAACAAAAATAGGGAGTATAAGCGAATATATAAAACGGGAAAATTAATTCAAAATAAATTGAAATAGTATTGCACAATAACCAGATAACTAAAAATAAAATGAAATATTGCCAATCACAAAGTTACGTATGGTCAGCTGAAGTTGACCTTATAGTAACGAAATATGTTTGATGAATAAAAATAAAATTAAAATCGATTGCAATAGGACTATCTAGTAAACAAATGAAACAACTAAAATTAAAATAATATTCATAACTGAGTCATATGTAGACAACAGAAGTTCAGGAAAATATCACGACATCCCATTGCGCTGTTCTGAGTGGCATGCCAAGATAACTAATAGCGGATCAAAATAGACATCGACAGCAACACCCATAATAAAGATTACATATACAGTTTATACGAGAACGTGTCAAAACATTTGATCTGCTGTGACATAAAATGAATTATTTCGCCTCAGACCAGGCCTTGGTACGCGAATATTTATTTTGCTGAGAAGAAATGGTGAGTCAATCAAATTGTGCTAAATTTTGAAGAGAAACGTTAGGCCGAACCGTTCACGCCTCAACTTCAATAATTGAATTCCCAAACTATCTGTTAGGATGGAATGGTCGAAGCCTCTGGAAGGATATTGCCCATAACATCTGAAGTACATATACTTCAAACATTTCCTCTGAACTGCCTTCAAGTAGACAATAGAATTAATGTACATAGGAGGCCAAATCATAGACGCACATTCCAGTTTACTGCGAATAAAGGGGTAGTATAGCGTTTTCATTGTGCTAAGATTAACAAAGCTGCCCCAATTTCTGACCAAATAACCCAGCATTCTAGAAGCAGAATCCGTAATACAAGTTATATGTTCAGAGAAGGACAGCTTATAGTCGAAAATTACCCCCAGATCCTTAAACTCAGCACATCTATCTAGAATTTGACCTTCCGATGTATAGCTATGATGAATTGGAAACAATTTTCGAGAACATATAATGAACATATCAAAGTAGAAGTGTATAAGCAACGGAATGTTATTTCAAAATTTGGTTATTATTGGCTCTCCCCAGTCTTACTATTAACCCCATAGAAGCCGGTAACCCTGGCTTAGTCGGGAGAACACCCTTTGGTGACTATGGTGAGGTAGAACTCGGATTCGAGCCCCGCTGGAGGTATGGGTGTTTGTGTTTGTTTATGATTTCAAAAGTTTAAATAATGATATATGCTGGGTAATGTACATTGATTACAAGCCCAATAGCCGTTCGGAACCGTTGTTAAACTGTAGGTCCACTGAATAATAAAAAAAACCATAGAACCAGTATATCATTTCTAAGAATGTTTTGTCTTCCTTTTTTTCTGTTTATCTAACAATAACTTCTTCATTTGTGCTTTTAAATTCAATAATTTCATCATTTTGTATTCGTTATTCAGTTTGTTTAAATTTGTAGAAACCAAGTACGAAAATGATGCCTGAAACTTTACGGTATTATGTTTTCTTATTTTCATCATCATATTGTCACGAATGTTTCGAGAGTGTGATTCATTCCTAAAAACAATTTCTGAATCCCAATAATTGATATTCAATTGCTCACAATAAGTACAATAATCACGATAAGTGATCTTCGATTCAGAATTCGTTGAATTGTGTATGATGACTCTCCATTTCTCATTGTTTGAATTGTATAATACAGATATCTTAAGTGCGAGGGTATGTTGACTGATGAATTGTAGCACAGTGTGAGAAATATGGTATCAAACCAAACTGCTTCAAATATTGGGCAAGGCACTTATCAATTTGAAGACCAATATCTCACCTCATTTAAAGTATTCCATCTCTGTTTAACTAAACCTTTCAATTCAGGTGTACTCTTGATTGGAGACTGAAGAACAGTTCTTAAATTCATTTTTTGTGAAATAACTTCTTACAGAATGGAACGCTATATTTCATGAAGCTCTTGTTCTTCTTCATTATTGTTTCTATTATTTTTCGATTCGTAATTCGAAATATTTTAGGAAATGCCATACATAATATAGTTGTAAGTATAAACTTTCCATAAAATGAAGTTACTCGTAGCAGTTTCACTTAGTAGTTTCCAAACAATACAGCTTAACATCTTGGACTAAAATTGTGTGTTCAGTCTACTACAGCCAGTCGGTTGTTTGATAATTGAGTTTACAGTTCTAAAGTGGCCTCAAATTTCAATTATCAGTTGGGAAATTCTATGATATAGTTCACGAAAGTACATTAGTCCAAGCTTCGAGCCAATCTTGCAACAAGTATGACGCCATCCAGTTTTAGATGAAGATGTATTATAGTTCCGTATTCTGAAAAGTAAATTGATATTTTAGATATTAATCTCATTATTATTATTGGGAATTATATATATATATATATATATATATATATATATATATATATATATATATATATATATATATATATATATATATATATATATTCGGAAATATAAATTATGAAAAAAAGCGATTTGACAAAAAAAAAAAGGATATAAACGACAAAAATATTTTGTGTGAACGCATTAATAAATCTAAAATAAAATTTCACTGAAATTTCATCAACGGAAGCTATAGAACTAGAATGGATTTCACTCTAAATTTCATTTACAAAGGTTGTGGAAATGAAATAAATTCAACTAGACGTTTCAACTTCAAGGACTCAAAAAATAAAATGAAATATCACTGGGCATCGTATTTACAATGTCCATAAGAATAAAATAAAATTTCAGTCAATATTTTTCAATTTTCAAAGGCACATTTCTTTCAGTAACGTGCCTTTGAAAATTGTCAAATCGAAGTAAGTAATCGATTAACATTTGTTAAGTGATCACAAGTCACTTTCACATATCTGAGGTCCAATAGAGGAGTATTTCCACAATAAAAAATGTTTTGATAATCCCTTTCATTTTAAACATTTTCCGTTCAAATAACATGTTACGATTTTCTGGAGCAGTTGGTTGAGAAAAAATCTTTTCAGTCCAAAAAAATTGTGAAAGAGATTTGTACAATTATGCTTGGTTGGCCAGAGTTCCTGGCTATGGGTGGAAGGAAGAGGCTGCTGGATGAGAAAGAAGAACAAAACAACAGAACTGAACACAGAAAGTCTCAGAAAAAAAATCCCTAACGAAGAGTCGAAACCACAAAATCTCCTCAATATTCACCAGGGGTATGTGCCTTCAAAAACTCAGAGGTGATATCCAACTTTCTAGAAATTTGAACAAATTTATGTTCAATTTTGCCGTGAAATCTATAACACTGAGGGACAATTTGAAACATAATTTCTGTTGTTTTCGATTTTTAGGCTGTTTCAGAGGTAAATTCACATGCTGATTTCAAAACTTAAAAAAGTTTTTTTTTCATCACGTCAAGTTTTTTTCACTACAGTTGTTGAGCATACTATTACGGTTCGCCGAACTGAACGCGAATTACAGAAAGCCGTACTGCACTCCTGTCCAGAGCTCGTGAAAAGCATTAGGTGCAGTCAAAGTGGCCGCCAAGATCTGCAGTCAAAGTGGCCGCCAAGATCTGACCTGAAACCTGGTGATCCAAACATTCTGAATCAGCCACTTGTTGACAGAAAAAATATTAAATTTCCGCCTTTGCATATCAAACTAGGTCTCATCAAGCAATTTGCTAAACCTTTGTCAAGTGAAGGGGACTGTTTTGAGTATCATTTCGGCATTTCCTACCTTATCATATGAGAAGATAAAGGCTGGTGTCTTTGATGGTCCACATATTCGACAACTTATTGAAGATGAACGTTTCATTGAAACAATGCCGAAATTGAGAAGGATGCTTGGTTGGTATTCAAAAATATTATCAAGAACTTTCTTGGAAACACACGACACAAGAATTACGTCGAAATTGTTCATCAACTCTTAGAAAGCTTCAAAAAGCTTGGCTGTAACATGAGTATCAAACTGCATTTCTTACATAGCCATCTTGCTAACACTACAAAATCTCATGACGATGTTAGTGATGAACAGGATGAGCAATTCCAGCAAGATTTGAAGGTCGAGGATACAAGGTATCAAGGGAGATGGGATGTCAGTATGATGGCTGACTACTTTTGGAGCCTCAAGCGAGCATGTTCCCAGGTTGAACATTCTAGTAAAAATTATAAGCGAAAATTTTTATCCTAATATCTTTTTTTACTTTCTGTATAAAACTCAATTTAACTTTCAATATTATAATAACCTTTGTATGTCTATATCTAAAACATTCTATTATTTTTGGTTAGTACCCACTTTATTTTCCTCTGTATGCCATTTTGTATTGACTTTTGCGGTAAAGGGGGGTATCCTGTGGTTTAAAAACGTAAATAAATAATAAATACTAACATTTTCGAATTCAGAGGCCAAAATTTAGTCAAAAACAAGTCACAGATCTAAGACAGCAAAATTGCTGTTCCCCAGTGTAATCAGGTAGCCATAAAAACCATTTGTACCCATTTCACAATATGGCGTCCATAGGACATAACACGATAAAATTGAGTCTAACTCTGCGGAAAAATGAAAAATTCATTTTAGATTTATACCATAATGGTGACAAATTCTTAGCAGTAGTTTTCACGGAATGCATAAGCAAACATGCAAAACCATAGATTACAATGCTAAAAATCGTTTTAGCTCCTTTTTTTAGAATATTTATTGATATCCCATAAAACGAATCATCTGACTCTAATTTTGTTTAACTGCACTTTATTGCCTACAAAACCAGAATATCTATTATAACTCTTAGATGACACGAAGAGCACAAAAGTCGTAATATTCGCTTTCGAAATACGTGAAATAAATAAACCTCTATTACAACCATTACTGAAAGCACTGCCATGTAAAAATATATCTGAACGTGTTCGCTGTTATAAAATGAAACCTTCTTGCGAAATCAAGGTCAACATCTCTTATGCCAATAACAGATGATCACTTCTGGTATAACAAACACTCGAAACAGCTGAGTGGATTACGCATGGTGCTGGTTGCGTTGAAGAATGAACAATGGCCATCGTGTTCGGCAACTGTAATGACTAATTTCACGCGGGCCCAGTCTCGTAATAAAATGCATAGCGCCATAATTTTAGTCGCCATAGAAAGTGTTAGTTGGCCGTGATTGAATTCTTAAGCCTAACACCTCAATAGTTTTCGCTTGACGTATTCACTTGCATTTTCGTTCACTACAGTGGCGTACTTTCTCGTTCTATAAATGTGATTACTTCATGTTTTTCATCAGAAATGTTCCTCATTTCAAAAATGATACCAGAATTCAGAAACGGGCAGTTTTCTGAAAAAATAGAATTGATTCTAGAATATCATTCAAAATTTCTTTGTATGATATTTCTTTGCTGCTAGATGACAGCGGTACACTATTACATCATTGTCATCGAATTTATTATTAATTTCATTTCATTCGTCTGATTCAGGTGAACCTTGACGTTCGATTCTATGATATCTGCAGCCATATTTGAAAAACAATTGTGAATTAACTTACCTCATGGTTGTATTGTGTTCATTGAAAAACTTAATCCTCGTTTACACATAATAAAGCTGAAATTAAAAAAGAATTGTTAGGTATTGAGTTAGGTAGATCACACTTCGACGAAAATCATTTACAATTTCAATTTTCGGAATCGTAATCTTTGTACATTTCCCATACGACAATTCCAGCTTTATGACCACTAAATCTTATATATATACACAAACGTCTCTGTCTTGAAAGTATATCTTAATGGTCGTCGTAACTTAGAATATGAAAGAAAGAAATCAAAAATGTCAATTGACTCTTCTAGCTTGGTGCTGTATGATTGAATTAATCATATCATTAAAAATTGAAAGTAAAACTTTGAAATTGAGCAAAGAAACAAAAAGTTTCATCAAAACATAAACGACGACACTATTCCTGCCTTCAAACTACTAAACTTCCTGTTCCTACTAAACTAGTAGAATGCAATAATATTCGAACCCAATGCATTTGGGAATACTCGTACTTATTTTCAGAATTCAAAAAACAAGTGTACTTTCGGACTAACTTCACAGTTATTCCCCGAAGAAGAAGATAAACATTTTCGAGAGCCTGGAAAATACTCCAGAGCTGACTTATTTTTCTGCCCAGGACTACAAACCCAATCAAACATTCAAAATACATATCTAAAGTCGTGAAACAGTCAACTATGTACAGTAAACTTTATTTTAGAGAGAAGAAATTTCTTACAAATGGTAGGAGTTTGACGAGTTTCACTTCCACTCCTCCAAAAATAAAATGAACATAAATTAGAAAGTAATACAAAATAGTAGATAAAGATACAAAATCAAAACAAGATGAAACTAATGATTGAAGTCTAATAAGTATAAACTTCGTAAACTTAGTGATTAATTCGCCATAAAACTGAAGAAAATAGTATATAATGAACAAAAAATAGGTCATAAAAGGTAACACATAAAAAGATGTGGTGAGCATGTTTATATCAAAGACTTTGCCCGGAAGTGCTCCGAATACTCACTGACAGAATAGAATCAACAACTCAGAAGATATTTCTCGATGTTTATTCTGAATTTATTGAAAGAAAGCTCTTTGAATTGGAAAAGTAAGATATTGTATAAATTTATATACATATTTATATATAGTAAATACTGAGACTCTCAATAGAAATATCAAAATATTTCAAATAAAACTCTCAGGGAGCTGTCTACACAAATGTTGTCAACGAGAACCAACCCATCACTTTCAAGAATGAATATTAAAAGCGTTTCGAAAAATTCATCAATCTTGTTGAAGGATAATAGGATACAATTGTTTCATCATTATAATGAATCATCAGTTCATATTTATTCAATCTATCAATCAAGAATCGATGACTTTCAGAACGAACATAGGTCCTATACCAAATTGAGAGATATTCTACAAAGTGAAATATTCACGTAGGCTCCCTCTATCGGCGAGAGGACGTATAAACTCTCCCTAGCGTTCAAGATTCCTACTCATGACAACAAGTGCGAGTGGAAGGCCTTGTAGATATTTCATTCGAACACAACAGAAAATTGTCTGAAATGTGTACGAATAATCCCTCCTAATCTAGTTGCTAGTTGCCCGCCTGGGCGTGATCTGGAGTGATTAGGCATGGGATTATTCGTACACATTTCGGACAATTTTCTGTTGTGTTCGAATGAAATATCTACAAAGCCTTCCACTCGCACTCTTGTTGTCATGAGTAGGAATCTTGAACGCTAGGGAGAGTTTATACGTCCTTTCGCCGATAGAGGGAGCCTACGTGAATATTTCACTCGGTAGAATATCTCTCAATTTGGTATAGAACCTATGTTCGTTTTGAAAGTCATCAATTCTTGATTGATAGATTGAATATGGACTGATGATTCATAATGATGATGAAACAATTGTATTATATTATCATTCAACAAGATTGATGAATTTTTCGAAACGCTCTTAAATTCACTCTCGAAAGTGATTCGTTCTCGTTGAAAACATTTGTACAGACAGCTCCCTGAGAGTTTTATGAATGACCTGTGAATCTTTGAACTATATAATATATATATATATATATATATATATATATATATATATATATATATATATATATATATATATATATATATATTTTTTTTGAATTGATTTAGTGCCTGTTTAAGATAGCTTATTTTGAATGTTTTCAGCAATAACAGGCTTCTTTCAATATGAAAAACTTTATTTTTGTTGACGTTTCGTTGTATATCACAACTTTGTCAAACCTAATGAATAATTGAACTTTATGAATATCAAAATGTCAAACTTATTTTTTAGAAGAACCAAATTAGTTTTTTTGTATTTTCACATATCGATTTTCAGTATCAAAGAATATTTCTCTCTCAGCATTCGCTTCGGAAGTTTAAGTCTTCTTCACCATGAGGAAACTTCTGAAAAACTCAACAATCACCGAACATGACATCTCAAAACTCATTTTTTCCAGATCAACCTTCAATTTCACACACATAAACCAACTAATATACATATTCTGGATAACTATAAAACCCAACTATATATAATTATATATATATATATATATATATATATATATATATATATATATATATATATATATATATATATATATATATATATATATATATATATATATATATATATATATATATAATATATATATATATATATATATATATATATAGTGTAAAATTGTTGGGTTATCGGCAATTTGGGCTATTAAATTAATCCAAGACTAATCGTCAGTAATTCTATATTTCGAACTAAGGTTCAGTTCTTCTTCAGGAATGCTGGAATCATATTACAAGATGTTAAGTAATTATAAAAGATAGTGAAAAATACCTACATCTGACATAAGTGGTTAAACTGACAAAAAACAATACAGAAGTCATTAAATAATCGATTACAAATGCAGGAAAATTATTTTAAGAACAAGCATGTAGATAACAACGTAAAACATGAAAAATATAATAAAGTGACATTTCCTATGACATAGAACATTGTTTGAAATGACGTATAAGTTACGAGTGTTTTCTGTAACTGTTGACAGGACGTCTGAACGTTGGTCTCAGCTATTTTTTCGAATTTAACCATTCTCATCCAACGAGAGTAAATAGCTATATATGGAACTAATATTCTCAATGTCTGCTCTTTTATTTATGTTGTTGGGTATGTTCCTGATATAACACATCTCCAAGAACATTCTTTTATTATAATTTGTCTCTACTGAGAGAATTTTTGGCTGGTTAAGGTCAAAATTGTGGTTTAAAGAAGACGCATGGCTGGCAAGTGCGCATCTTCTCGGCTGTAGACGGATGTCACTACTGTGAATAGCCATTCTTCTTTTTAACGATGGGGTCGTCTGACCGATGTACACGGAATGGCAGTCTTTACAATTCACTAGATATACACAGTCAGAGATGGACAAAGTTGAAATCTTGTCTTTTAATCTACTGAAGAGTCTATAAACAGAAAATGGGTTATATCTGGCCAATTTTATATTTGGAACATCACTGAGGGCGTGAATTAGTCTTTGTGTCAACCCCCGGATATAGGGCAGCACAACATACCTCGTGGAATTGATGTTTTGAGAGACATCATCACCCACAGGAACATTATCCAACGGCCTGGTTTGAGTAATCGTTGGAAGATGCTGAAAACACTTCGTCAAGAAGGATCTGGAGTAGCCATTTTCCAAGAAAGTATTGAAGAGTCTAGTTTCAGCAGATTTTAGATATTGAGGATGACAAATTGTTCTAACTCTGTGTACCATTCTCTTTATTAGGTTGATTTTGATTCCCCAATTATGGTTGGACTTAATATGGATGTATCGACTAGATGCTGTTGTCTTCCGAAACCAATCCAGTTTGATAATGTTTTCGTTAGATCTTATCACCTTCGTATCTAAAAAGGGAACGAATTTTAATATTTAATAGCCCAAATTGCCGATAACCCAACAATTTTACACTTATACACTTATATTCGTTACCACGGCAACACTCCTCAGTTGATATATATATATATATATATATATATATATATATATATATATATATATATATATATATATATATATATATATTTTACACTTAATAGAATCACCTAGCTTACCATGAGTTTTTCAGAGGTTTCCTCTTGGTGAAGAATACTAAAACTTCCAAAGCGAATGCTAAGCCAGAAATATTCCTCTGGTGCTAAAAATTAATATGTGAAAATACAAAAAAACTAATTTGATTTTTCTAAAATATAAGTTTGACATTTTGATATCTATAGTGATTCATAAAATTTAATTATTCATTTTAGTTTTCCCAAAGTTGTGATATACAACGAAACGTCAACGAAAATGAAGTTTCTCATATTAAAAAAAGCCTGTTATTGCTGAAACATTCGAAATATATGTATATATGAAGACATCAACTGAATGAATGGGACGTATTTTTTAAATGACGCGATTTTTAATAAACATTTTCATATTTCCTTTGTTGTGAAATTTCACTTCAATATTCAATGAATTTTCCATTAACCCGCTGGGCTACAAAGCTTTGTTGTGCTTTACTCTGTCCGTCAATATTATCGAATAGTTTCCTTTATGGATGTTGTTTGATGTCATTTCTTGAAGCCCTATAAAATATCGAGTTATTCTTTGTAAGCACCGGGAGAATTTCTGATGTGTAGAGTTCGAAAAGTAACAAAATTAGGAAAGTTGGCATCAACGAAAGGAATTTAGATGAAGTTCGTGATAATACACAAGTGACAAAAGTTATTCAACACGTTTTGTTCGAAATATTGTGATCTTTCGGTTGATTGGAACGGCAGAATCGTGTTTACCCTTCGAAAATAATGGTGAAATATCAAAACTTTTTCGTATGTTCAATGCTGCAAGTTTTCATTAAGAAATTGAGTAAAACCATCTCTCATTCACGCCCATTTTCAGCAAAACACATTGTGAAACATAAAAATTACAGAAATGAAACATGAAAATTACTGTAATAAAAATTACAGTATTTCATTCGTTCATTTGAGCTTGTTCTGTTGTCTCCAGAATAGTATTGTTTCCCTTTTTTCCTAATCGTACTGATTGGTGATGGTTTTTTCTTCAAATTTTATTCTTTTTGAGTCCTCCCAGAAAATTGTTTCAATTGACACATAGCGTAGTGAGATATATGACTGAATAATTTTTTTACTGCCTTTAACTGATTCACGAGACCTATTTATGGAGTTAATAGATTTGTTGGAGTGTCAATAGTGTTAGTTGGCTCATGCAGGCTTGAATCGAAACAGAAAGGAAACAATATTCAGAATTTTCTCATAATTCAATAAATACGCATGACGCGTATTTATTAAATTATGAGTTAAACAGTGCAAAATGTTTACCTAGATGTAATTATGATTTGTTGTTCTTTATAGTTTATAGAATTGCATTAACACACAATAAATATGTAAGTTTGAAAATTACGGTTTTGTTTGAAAGATAAGATATTATTCTCATATTTCATTTCTATTATCCAAGCGGCATAATTTGCTCCACGCACGGAACAATTCGCCTCAACGCAGGGTTTAATGTTTTCTTCCGAAATTTTGCAAAAATATGCCTGTGAGTATAAAACTACTAAGATATTGGCAAAAATTACTATACTATTACAGAGACCGATTAAGATACTTTAAATTATATAAATATCAAAAATGAAACTTATCATTTTATCATTTATTTCCATGTTATTTGAAAACCGTAACTTTCAGCCCCAGTCGCCCCTACATCAAACTGCAATTTTTCCATCCTGGATGAAATTTTAGCTGAATATTATTTCGTGATTATACTACAACCAGAATAAAGACTAAACTGCGTTCTTTTTTGACAATATAAGTTGAATTGATTTTCTTACTCCATCTCCTTTATTATACAGTAGTTTACAGGATATTCACTTACTTGTCACAAGAGAACAAACAACATTTAAAGTCATGACATATCTCTCTGTGGGCTCCGAATAAAGATGCTGGAAAGGCAAACTTTCAAGAGAACAATATTTGTTTCTTTTATAGAGACTATTGAGCTGTAAAACGTTTATTAGAACATTCCAAATGCTAAAAATGAAGACTATAAAAAATAAACAACGTCGGTATTAAGTTGAAAAATTATTGACAAAGTACTAATTTCCTACATTCAACACAAAATAGTCATTTTGTATGGATGTTAAGTGTCTTATCTTTTATTTTCACTCACGTACACTGAAAATATTATACGTTGCACATTTATATCTCCACAAATTATTCAAGTAGACGACTTTTAGTTTGTTCATCCCGAAACTTCCATTTCCTCACGACTTTTATCTTCCACATGGGAACTGCCCCATTTGCAGTTTGTCGACATTTCGTTCTTTCCTATTCTAGAGGTTTTCTAAATACCGATAGTTTCTACCATGAAGGAATATTTCCTTCGCAAAGCTACATCAAACAACCGAAAAAGTGGTAAAATTTCATCGAGTCCTGTAATTCTCATACTGTGGATATGGCAACCAGCCTGTCGGATGTTTTCCATTCAGACCATTACATTTCCTAGAAAAACACTCTAGGTCGTTTCTTGAAATACCAAGGGTAAAGTTCAACTCAAAAGGCCATTTATACAAATTGTTGTTTTTCTTCATGGACAACTCTGGAAATGAATATTGGATATAGGGCATTGTTCTTGTCTTTTTTACGTGTAATGAATTGTTTGTAGAAGGAATTTATCTATAAGGGGTGTGTATTATAAATGTGATGCATTCTATAGTTCATTGAATTCGCTTGAATACAAGTTCAACTTATATTCTTCCAATCTTCTCATCTTCAACTTCAACAAAAGGCATAGTTGATTCAATTTGTGTTCCTTCCAGCAGTTTTCCCCGAATTTCTCCATCATTCGTTGTATTGAAATTGTGGAAAGAATTAAACTACGAAACCGCGTATGAAATGACTAAAATTATCAATCATATTATCTAAATAGTTCGAATGAAACTGTCAGGGAGCTGTGTACACAAATGTAAGAATATAGTGTTTTAAAAAACGTCGTATCCTTCGGAAATACGATACTTTGCTGCTTCATCCTATTTTGGGAACACCAAATATTCACATCTCTTTAAAATGAGTGGAACATCTATTAGTGAACTTGTAACGTGTGAATTCTCCACACTACCGCCGCCACTTAATTGTTGATTTACTTTTTATGTTCTTCGTCACTGGACTCTTGCATTCGTTGCATTGAATGCATTTGTTTACCCCTAACTGGAAGAAAATGAACTCTTCCAGTTGCGATGACCTGCGTACATCTAAAATGCAGATATCGTGGGCTGAATTCTCGTTGCACGTTCCTTTTTCTCCAATTATCCGTCTAACAAGTAACATCGTCATCTTACACATAAGATTTGGTAAATTTCAATTACTTTGATTATATTCTTGTATTAATACCAAATGGATTAATTATCTGTGGCGTCTAAACTGACGGTACGTTATGAAAACTAATTCTATTTTCCGTATAAATGCATTGTCTGGAAAACCTGAGTTGAATTTTTTTCATTTTATTCATTTCGCCATTTTCATTATTTTTCATGATACCTTTCAAATTGTTAACCTTCCAATATTTCAATAATCATATTACATTTTCTAATTCAAATTATTCTCGATTTATCTGCAACATGCTAATTCCACGTGTTCGTATCTCATGTTCATGTTTAATGTTAGAACACTTGCTTTATTTCTTGATATATTCAAATTATATCATACTATCTGTAAATGTGAATTTGCCATCGAGACCCTACAGAAATTCTTGGAATAACGTCAGCCTATAATAGAATGTTGATTTGCCCTGAATGTTTTTAGTAACCTTCGCTGGAGCTCTAAAGGTGCCTTCGCTGGAGCTCTCAAAGTATCTTGGTTTGAGCTATAATTCAATCTTGGCTGGAGCCTCAATAACACCTTGGCTGGAGCCTCAAAATTTATCTTGATTGGAGCGTTAGAAACACGTCGCTGGAGCTTTAAGCTACATATATTAAAGGGCAAACATGTGACTCAAACATCTAAGAAGTTATATGGATAAGTTATTTACTTTTATTGTAAATACGAATAAATCTAGTAAATTCATACATTTTAACTTTGTTATTACTGAGTGTCAATCAGACCGAATGTGTTACCCCTCGTTTTCAGCTAGCTTGGGTTATTTAAAATAAAAAGGGGGGTTATAAACTACTCACTTGAGTTTCATCTATAGGGAAAACAAGATGAATACTTGGGTTGGGTTCACAGAATTATATTGTACCTAGACAATTGTTTCGGAGTATTGCACCGTTTTAAGATAAAACAGATTCAACGAAAGCAGTTTAGTTTATTAATTTGAAATTTTTTTTATTCATGAAAGATGGAATCTTCGCGTCGATGAAGTATTAAACACACGGTAATTGTTATTAACTTATTCGTAAGGCACAGCCAACTTCATTAAAAGCTCGGGGACATTTCCGTTATACTGAAAATTTGCTGACCTAATTAAGAGTCACTTGATTGATTGTATTGGCCGACACCGGTGCACCGAGCCTCCAATTAATCATGATGAAGAGGCTAGATGATGTAAGTGATATTCAGGACATTTCGAGCGGATATTGTTTCAACAAAAGCTGCCGCTTTCATTATGACGTTGAATTTTGAAAGCAGAAAACTGCTGAAAGCTAAATGGTCTATTATGTGGAATAATTTATCAAACTCTGCGATTGTGTTCTGGGGAGATTAATTCACAGGGGCAGATATCTCCTTTTTTAATCAAATTTCTGCGTCATAAATAAATATACATTTGCAAATTAGTTTTTCCTCGAAAACGTCTACGAATTTTGAAACAAAATATCTGACAATAGTAAACTGATGATGGTTTGTGCTGCACAAAGTGACACTTAACGATCCTTTAACAATGGGAAACATGGAGAAAATCATGAAATTTATTAAGTTTCAATTGAGTTTTCTATTATTTTGCTGAAGGTACATTACGGAAATCGTCATTCTATAGCTTGGAAAATTTTCAAAAATACATCTTTGTGTGCTCGTTCAAATAAAAGTCTCAGCGAGCTGTCTACACAAATATTGTCAACTGAAACACTGCCCATCATTTTCGATAGTGAATACCCAGTTCGTTTCAATAAATTTTTGTTAGATGCACCTTTCAGCGCTGTTTCATCCTTTTATTGGAATCATCAGTGGCATACATTGAATTATTCAAGTTTCAATATTCTTTCAAATCGCACCAAGTTCTATTAATCTCTTCAAAATGGGAGAAGCATTCAGTGAACTCACGTGTGCCCCCTCTAACGCAGCAACAAGATAAACACTCTCAAATATAGTTGAGTGTGTTCGAGAAAAGATCAGTGTACTTCCATACAAAGATAGAAGCTTTCTAGACATTTGATCCAAACACCTCGAAGATCTTTACAAAAATGGTCGCATGCCTCATTACTCCGGTTCACACCTTACTGACAATATGATAACTAGTTTCGATTCTCATGAATCTATACTGATATCTACACATCACGCTGTTATTCAGTCCTCAATGAAGTATGGATCAATGTTTTGAGGAAATGCAGGTAAAGTTGAAAGTTTTGGAGGCAGAAAAAATTTTGCGCAGTATATTTGAAGTGAGAGAGCAGAAAAGTTGTCGGCAGATATATTTTAATCAACAAAAAATTTTTACGTCTTTAAGTTTATGCATTCTGACGGTTTTGTATTCGTTTTGTTTCTAATTTAGAAATAGCGTTAATTTGGTATATGAAAGTTCAATTTTGTATATCAACAAAGAAATATTGAATAAAGGTGTACAATTTCAAACCAGTACTCGCAAAGAATCTGCTTAGGAGAAAATTGACAATTTCCTTAGTAAGTTCTTACTTGAGGAAGCTTTCACTGAAAGAATATGTTTTCGCATGTGACTTATCTAGAATAAATATTTGGTATTCTTGATAGAAAATAAACATCGTTTACATTTTATATTCAATAACGTTGGGCAATGTTTCCCAACGTGGGGCCCTCGCCCCACAGGTGGAAATTCGGTTGTTAATAGGGCAATACGAAAATGGGCTCAACACAAATTTAGACCTCTCGAAGTTCTCAATTTCAACTTTTCTGCATTTTTCGGTGGGCATAAGAATACAGCAGTGTAAGAAACATACACTGCTGTATGTTTCTTGGTAAATATTCATAGGTCACATAAATGCCTTGAAAATATTCACATGTTGAATGTACCTATTTATACATGTAAATTCATTTGTATTTCGACGTTTTCTCCCCTTCTTCAACGAATATGTTCAATGGTTCTATGCTCTTTGCAACCTTTTCATAACTCTGTTACTTTTTATCGAAACCTTTAAATATTTATTAATGTACGATAGTGACTCACAACCTTTCTTTTACCATGCCTCAGCTCAGCCTTTCAAAAATTCTAATGCCTTCCGAAAAGGGTTGAAAAGTTAAAAAAGTGCGGAAGGGTTGAACCAGTGTCGAGTCCATTTTCTAATTGCCCCCTCAACAATCTAATTGACGTTGGGAAACATTGATGTACAATGTTACATATAACCAATGAGTAATATGATATTTAAATAAGGACAGTTTAAATTTTAACGAATAGTAACCAATTTCCTAATTTTCCAGATATTAATCGCAGAGTTCAGCATTTCGAAGAATTCGACTCAATACACTGTTCCGTCCTCCACTGGAAACCCGATAATATAATCGAAAAATAAACCTCAACCCCTGAATCCCAATTCAATTTCACGGTAGATACGTAAAGCGATAAAAGTAAGTAAGTGGCTTCTTTTTCGGTTATTTTCAGTTACTCCCACTTGTCATCCAACGCAAACCCGACGATAGAAAATATAATTTTTCAAACTGGGCGCACATTTGGCCATCTTAAAGTAGAATCTGAAACGTTAGTTCATTTTTACCAATGCTCGTGCTAGTACCGGACTTTGGAATCATGTATACAGACAGAGACCGGAAACTTTCGAACATTTCAGATAAAAAGAGTGTGTTTTGAATCAGGCAAATGACCTACTAATTAAAAAAAGAAACAGATATTCAGTAGACTAATTAAGAGTAATATCTCTAATACTTGACATAAGTGTCTTCTAATTGATCAGGTCCACTTATGATTCATCTTAATTACTCATAGCATGAAAACTCTAAGAATATCACACGATATCTAACAATTCGTAGGGAATACAAATTGTTGAAACGGTCAATCTTTTTATATATAATGCAATATACTAAATTTAAGTTTCAATAAATATATTAGAAAACTACAAATATTTCGGGTTTTTGGTGTTGTATGATGATTTAACACTGAAATACTCTTGAGATTGAGGTGAAAACCCGAAACCTATATTGAGTTTTCTAGTTTGAATATTCACGGCTACTCTTTGATGTCGATACTTTCCAAATTATTAGTAATAACAATAATAATAATATTCATTTAGCAATAGCTATTACAAAATTATATATACATTTAGGTTCAAAATATATTATTCACAATTAATTGTGTAAAACGAACTAAGCTAATTTACTCTTGAATACCTTGAGGTCACTAATTGTTTTTATGAAGCTAGGCAATTTATTAAATGCGTTTAATCCTTCATAAAATATGCTATTCCTATGTTTAGAAAGCTACAAAATTGCATGTAGTAATCGTAAGCATTTCTTGTAGTATAACTGTGCACATCATTGACACATGTTGCATTTTTTATTACTCTATATGGGAAGAATTTGTTGTTAACTTTAAAAATGAATATATATGTAGCAAAAAGTATTCTCTGTAAATTTTGTAGCTATTGAGATTTTTCTTTACTCAATCCCAATAACAGAGTGGAACAATATTCGAAGTGGGGCATTATTATTGACTTAGAGAGCAATAGCTTGATTTCTTGAAGTTGATTTTCTCTGAGATTTTAGACGATATGAAATCAACATGATCGTTGAAACTCAATTTCTCATCTAACATAACCCCTAAGTATTTCACACGTTTTACCCTTTCAATTTTTTAGTTTCCAATTGTAATACAATATACAATATATACAATATATCTTCGTTACTAATTACCTTCAGAATTGTACTTGTATCAAAAAGTATAAATGTAGACTTTGTTACATTCAGCGATAAACTGCGATTAATCCATTCTGTAATAGTCTGGATATTTTTACCGCTAACATAGATCATTGTATCATCTGCGAACAATCGTATAAAACATTTTTCACATGCAAAATAATATCATTAATGTATAAGCAGAATAGCAGTGGACCTAAGACCGTACCCTGAGGTACGCAAAAATCAACTCCAATGCTGTCCGAAAGTACACCATTGAACTTAACTTTTTGAGATCGCGAATGTGAATAATAATTGAATCCTTTGTTTACTAAACCTTCAAAGCCACCAATTTCATTTAGTTTTTTCAACAGCAATGATCTACGTAAAGTTTCGAATGCCCTTTTAAAGTCCAATAATACTTCAATCACCACCTATCCTTTATCTATAACTATATAATAATAGCTAATAATGGTACAGAGCGTACCATTCGTCGCATATGCTTAGGAGTGCTGTCTCACAGGAGGATTTCCTTTTGAATTCAGTGGAAAATATTGTTCCAGATACATATCTATCAAAAATTGTGACGTACATTAATTCACCATTCGAACAACAAAATTATTTACATAAAGAGAATACACATAAACTCAAGTGTAATTTTAAAGACCTTCGTTATACTGATTTATTATTATTATTATTATTAATTTATTTAACCATCAAAATAATTACATGGCATGTCAATAAATTTCTGTAAAAGTATACAAATAAAAGAACATTTTAAAACCTATAAGTATCACATTGTACTATGCACACAACAAAATATGAAATCATAATCTAATAATTATTTAATAATAAATAATAATTTATTATTAAATACATAGGTACATAGGTCAATACATAGGTATCATTCTGACATCCAATTAAGATAATCAGAGAATAAGTTCAAGAACTTCAAAATATTAAATTATACTTGTAACTTGACAACAATGTTGTCTTGAGCGTGGAATTTGATATTATTCAGTTTTTCTAGTGTTATTCAGTCAAAATTATTATTAATCTTCAAGTTCACAGAGCAACAATCAGAAATGGTTTTGTACTTACTAGTGTAAAGGTTGATGCAGCTTTTTTTGGAATCATCCGTAATATTTGTTTAAAAGTTAAAATACAGCTATAACTTCTTATCCATTTTCAAATTTTATCTTTCTGTATTTGTTCTTGATATATATAAAAGCAGGTAATGCCTACCACAAAGGTATACCAATGCAGTAAATATTTCAGTGCTTCTTCAAGAGCTTTATGAAGATTTCTCTCAAGTTATGCTGTATTCTAAATGGCATGATATTTTTATTGATTGATTTGGCTATATCGTTGTCAAGCCGATGATATCTCATACATCTTTGTTGAAAAGATCTATTATCAATTTTTATTTTATAAGGCCCCGAAAATAGTTTGAAATTGAGGAGATATTCAGTCACTTAGTTTTCAATTGTTGATGACAACAACTTTACCAGTATAGCAAAATGATTATAGTTTTTTTTAATGGAAGACTAGTCTGAGGACCTAGTTTTTCTTTCATAGTTTCTAGTTCATCTTCAACTTTTAGAATGTTGTTATGCAATGCTTGTCACTGAAAGTATCAGCTGAGTTGAAGCACCACCTCCAGACCAAGCATTATGAGTTCATTTTTCTACTCAAATACATAGAACTCGACTTTGACATTAAACAACCAACGAAACTCAGTATTTAATCATGGATGTTTGTGAATACTTTAAATTTCTTAACAAATGTTACTTAAAACTGAAAATTTATAGGCTGGACTTTGATAAAATTCACAGCTACCAATACGTCATCTAACACTGTTTTTGAATAGATTTTTCATCATTTATTTATCGAATCAAATGTCCATATAAAAGGCAAAGTACTCCAGGAGTCCGCAGACTACAGTTTGAGATATTGAAATCAGTTTCAGTTCAATCGTCGTCGTGCAATTTATATGTCAATAAACTTATTTCCCGGTTTCTATTCGATGATAAAACACATACTTTATCAAAATAAAATCGCATACAGAAGGCATAACCTTGTGATTCACTTTAAAAGACTGCACAATAATTATTTCATCTATCTTTGAAAATGGTGATGGTCTGTCTATTACAAACACAATGAATGATGAGTAGCTACCATCTTTTTTGCATCAATTGGATTTCTGCAACACCTGGTCACGTGCTTTATGGAAAATTTTATTTCAACAACATAGCTTATTGTCTGTACATATAAGAAATCAAGATGTACTATATTTTTTCATGATTTGTTCATGAAAAATTTTTTTTCATGAACAAGTTTATAAAACATTAATATCAAGAAACCATTTCTGACGTGGAAATTTGTCCAAACGATTCGTTTTAATTTTATTATTATTCTCCATAGCTGTTGTCCTCATTTTATTTCTATTAATAACGATAATTTCAAGGCATTTTTATTCACATTCATAAATTTGAGTAGGTTGAGTATTTGTTCAGTCAAACTGAACAAATACTCAACCTACATTAATCTGATTATGAATCATAGAAAATAAAGAGAAAATATTCTCTTCTTACGAAAATGAGTGTCCACCTCAAAATAAATGAAACACTTTAATAATTGAGGACCATTTTAAACAAAACACCCAATGTCGCCCATTTGATAGAGTCAGATTACAAAAGAAAACGTAAAGACATTTCTGTGAAGATATGCTACACCAGCACTTCTTTCTTCAATGCTATATTCTGAAAACTGTTCGAGAAAAACAGCCATATGAGGTGTTTCAGTAACACTTCAATAATTGAGGACCATTTTCAAAAATAGCTTCAAAAGCTCTAATTGAAAGATCAAATTACGAAAGAAAAGGTGTGGATCATTCCATACCATCTGCCATATTAGCACTCGTTTATTCAATGCTATCTTGTGGAAACTCTTTTATAAAAATATGAGATATTGTTCTTCTCCTGTGCTGTCCATAAATACGGTTCTGGACAAATCTAGCGTAAAGCTTTATTTTCGTCTTTTCTCGAACGAGACTGGACTTTCGAACGAAAATGAACGAGAGGAACGAAGATTAAATGTATTGAAGCGATTTTGCTCATCTCTCTGATAACAAATATATGTCGAAACTTTAGAACGCCATCTATATGAAAGTTTGGAAATATGTGGGCTATTACAGTAACCAGGGTAAACTTACGGAATATGTTTTATGTTTCTCACGTAGTTTTGATAACGTTCACAAATCATGCTTGTAAAATGTGTTTCTTTGTAGCAAACCGAAAATATGAAGCAGAGATAAGAAACTAACAACGGGATGAAATTAACAGAAGAAATAAATTTTAGATTCTCGCAAAAGTATAAGGTTAATTTCGAATATCAATATTCCAATTTTAATGTGTTAGATTGAATTTTCGCAACACCTGTCTCACCAACAGGTGTTGGTGAAACATGATTGAATGAAACAAAAAATTCTATTATTTTTCATTTTGATTGTACCTACCTTTGAGTGAGAATATTTAAATCTTGAAAAGCCAGCAGTTATCATATTTCGAAAAACAATTGACTTGAAGTAATTTACATATCGCCTACATTGTTTTGGCGATATATAACGGGTGATTTTTTGAGATATAAGTTTTTCAGGTTGAGAGCACTGGTTGTTGATGTCATCAAACGTCATCTGTCAAAGTGGATAGTTTTCTGTATACTCTGCCATTTTATCATTGAAAGACTCACAAACGAGTAATAATTACAAATTGTTGAAATTTACTATCAAAATTTATGCTCTGTGAAAAATGTGTATCGTTTGTTGCGACCATATTCAACCTGGTGAATCAACAATTCGTGCTGTTATCACCAAATTTCGCACCAAGTCTACTTTGTTGGACATTATACCATTGTCTCGCATCATCCGTACAGTGCGTACTGAAGAGAATATTGCAGCCGTAGCGTACAGTGTTATTGAGGATCGTGAAATGTCAATTCGTCGCCGTTCTCAGCAATTGGGCATGTGTTACTCAACCACATGAAAATTTTACGTGTTGATTTGGGTATGAAAGCCTATAAAATACAACTTCTGCGAGAATTGAGGCCCAATGACCTACCAAAACGTCTAATTTTCGGTAAATGGGCCTTCGAACAGCTTAATGAAATTGAATATAACTTAAATTCAAACACTTGAACTTATGATTTACACTTTATTGACTACATAGCATGACGCGTTTCGTCGTTACAAACGACTTCTTCAGATGCTTACAGAATAATAACAATATTTTGAAAAATAGAGGTATATATATATATATATATATATATATATATATATATATATATATATATATATATATATATATATATATCAGGGAATTTTGGTGTTCTATGGTTTTGGTTTTACCTAAGATATTCCATTCTGAGAAATAATTTCTATTACCTGAAAAGTTTTAACAAGGGCGAATTGTTTAATTCTATCTGTTCATTGAGCAAGTTTCCAGAATTTTTAAGCCGATTTATTTCCACTACTTCCCAATAATCTAATTGACTACTTCTCTCTATATTGTGTAGAATTTTGAAATTCGTATCAAAAGTATGGTTTTCTGTTAATAAATTATTAGCATAATTCGAATTACTTTTATTATGGGCAAAGCTATATTTATGTTCCTGTATTCTAGTACCGAAATTTCTACTAGTTTTACCTATATATATATATATATATATATATATATATATATATATATATATATATATATATATATATATATATATATATATATATATATATATACCGGGCTATATATATATATATATATATATATATATATATATATATATATTTATTCAAAAAAAAAAAAGAAGCTTAATGAAAATTCGCTGTCTTATCGAAAAATTGTGTTCATCGATGAGGTTCATTTCTGGCTTAACGGATGTGTAAATAGACAAAACTGTAGCATTTGGAGTGATGAACAGTCACATGCTATACAAGAATTACCGATGCATCCCGAAAAAACGACAGTTTGATGTGGTTTAAGCGCTGGTGGCATCATCAGTCCATTTTTCTTCACAGACGACCGTGGAAGAAAATTACCGTAACGAACGATATCGAGCCATGGTACGCAAATTTTTTTGCCCCGGTTGGCCGAGTTGAACTTGGTTGACAAGTGGTTTCATCAAGACGGGGAGACTTGTGGGGTTATGTAAAGTTGTTAGTGTATGTGGACAAGCCGAACACGATTGGAGCCTTACAGGATAACATAACACGTGTAATTCGTGAGACACAGGCCGAAATGCTCGAAAAATTGACGCAAAATTGGACCTTCCTAATGGACCATTTGATACGGTGCCGCGGACAACATGAAGTTCACACGAAGTTATTTTTAAAATGTAAATGGCAAAGGCCAAGTTATCAATTGCAATGAGAATTTTGATTATATGATGCGAATTGAGTGTTTCATTTGATTTAAAAAAAAACTACAGTTGAAAAATCACTCATTATTTTTATAATATTATAATATCTGTTCTTCCATTTTCAATGATGTTGGGTCACTTTGAAAAATCACTCTTTCCGTAGCTAATTCAATTCAATTTGACAACACTGGTGTACTTGATAAAGTCGTAACACCAGGTAGTTTCACATCAATTTGACAACACTGATGTACTTGATAAAGTCGTGACACAAATCGTTCACGGTGGAGAATAAATTTCGATATCAAAACTGGTCTTTCAAATTTCATTAAAATCACATAGAATGGGTAGACAGATATTGTCAGATATAGTTTTTATCATTACAGTATGAACCCTTCTTAATCAATTCGTCGTTTAAGGTGACGACAAAATATACATTTTGGAATCTACGTATATCACACACGAGAATAGTTTTCTCTTGACCACATTTGAATTAATAACACACTCTAGGGTTGCACATTAAAGCAGCCGAATATGCGAACGACGAACTAAGGGTTCAGTAATGGCCCTGTTAATGTAATATTCAAGTGAAATTTGCTTCCACACTACAGAGCAAAGGTGTAAGTGTACCTAGGTTTAATCTTCCTGCTCTATATTTAATTGTAAACAATCTAAGCTTCTACTCACCTCAATACGGCATAATGTACACAACAGTGGTTTTGCAACTCCTGGAGACAATACTCAACCACTCTAACTAATTCATCCCCAGCACCAGTAGCGGCGAAATATTTTACCATGCTCGGAATAGAATATAATTGTCACTTATTTGTGAAAATTAAATTAAATTTTCAAGGTACGCATCTCTGAAGCCGAATGCAATATTAACATTCAATTTCTCTAGCTACTATTCCACCGCCTTGCAAGATACGATTGAAATTAATGCAGTGTTGTCAGATCGATTCAAAGCCTTGGGTGGTAATTGAGTTGTATTGATTTTTTTTTCCAATTCTGCTTACATTTCTGAATCAGATTACCAAATAGTTCCCAAGATTGTCGTAAACCATGACGTAGAAAATTTTGTGAAATAAATAATAATAATAATAATGTATTTATTTAGCAGAATTGCTACATCATATTACAAAATATAGTAATAACAAGTTAATTAAAAATTGAAATAATGAAAAGTAAAATACTTATAGTAAAATTAAAATACAAATTAAGTAGAGTACCAATATATGTAATACTATAACATTATATAGTAGAAAAACAAAAACGTTATACTTAGCACCTAACTAATATTACATGATAAACATCAATTAGAGTACTAGCAGAAACAAAGCCCAATTGAATTAGAGTGACTTTAAACTGTATTGCATTTGGTTGAGATGAACGTTCACAAAAGTCTTTTAAATACTTTTAAACTTTCACAGTTTTTTATATGTGCAGGAAGTCCATTAAATTGAATTAAACCTTTATTCAAAATAGATTTTAGCTTTAATGTAATGTTACATTTTCCAAGGATAAAGTCTGTTTTGAATCTCGTATTATAACTATGTACATCTTCGAATAATCGAACTCTATCACTGATGTAGGTTGGTAAAATATTTCTTTCAGTTTAAAAATGAACACTTATACATTAAACACAACTCTTTGGCTGAAAGATAACATATTTATCACATTATGCATGGATTTGACAGGTGGATATCTATTACATTTTAATATAGATCTCATAGCCTTATTTTGTAGTTTTTCTAATCGACTTATTTGATATTAAGGACAATTGAACAATAAGGAACAACAGAATTGTAAATGAGGAATTGCAATGGCTTTATAGAGTGACAACTTTGTACTCATAGACAAAGATTTGCCGATTCGTAATAAGAATCCTACTATTTTCGAAAATTTTCTCGTTATATAATCTGCGTGTGCGTGAAAGTTTAAATTCGAATCCAAAATTGTACCCAAGTATTTGATATGTTCATCGTGATCAATGGCTTCTCCGTTTACAGAAAAATATATATTATCAACCTGCAGATTTATCATTCGTGATTTCTTGGCGAATATACTAAATTTTGATTTTCCTGCATTCAAACTTAATCTATTATCACACAACCACGCGAATAACTTGTTCAGTTCAATGTTCATATCCGATACAATTTGACGTAAATCTTCCACCACTATATACATCATCGTATCATCAGCAAACAGAGTTATTTTAGATTTTGTGGCTACCTGTACTATGTCATCAATATATATTAAAAATAGTAACGGACCCGAAACTGTTCCCTGTGGACACCATGATTTACACTCAATATCTCAGACACACAGTTTTTATACAGTACTTTCTGTACTCTGTTAGACATATATGACCTGAACCAATTCAGTACTTCATTCCGTAAGCCTTTATTCTCTAACTTTTTCAGTAAGAATTCAATGTGTACTGTTTCAAAGGCTCTTTTAAAGTCCAAAAACACCGCATATACATAACTGCCTAAAAAACTAAATAAGTGTTTGATTAATGTGTTTTTGTGTGCCTTCAGTATACTGCTCATACTTCTATTTCCCAAGATTTGCTCTTCTCGTAGATTATCCTTCAAAAAAAATACAGCAAACTAGATCTGAGACATAAAGAACTCTATAAAGGATTATTTTTGACTTCATCCACATTACTAAAATTTTTGGATGCAAATTTAGCCTCGTGAAAAATTTTCAGAATTGAATTTTGTCTGCTTCTCCAGGTTGAAATTACGATCTTTATTTGTCTTGGCACTTAATGTCTTCGACTATTTTCACGGTTTCATTTTCCGCTATTATTTTTACATTCATTATTGTTTAATTTTGTCCAAAATTTTGCCTCCAACTTACATTATCAATTTGTTTAATTTTCTCAGTTCCATTTTTTTCAGCAGAGTTACCTACAGAGGTTTTGAACATCTTCGATAAATATACTAAAATTTAACTACATAAAATAACGCAGGTTCTGATAAATCTTGAACCTACTTTTTGTACATGTATAGGTTTCTCCACTGAAAATAATGAATAGTATATACGAATTTTTTTTCTAATTACAAGTATATAATTCAACATAGTCGTGGAATTTGTAACTGCCCGCTTCTACATAAGAAATTATTCTCTAGAAACTCAGCTCCTTCGCCATTTTACTTCTTGTATGAAAATACCCTAGCGTTATTATGTACTAACTGTAACTTTATAGTTTCACCTTCTTAAGGAGAAATAGTTCGTTTGGGAATGAAAAGGAATTTAGAGTCGAAATTTGGTTTTCAAAAATGCTAGGCTATTAGATGTACAAACTTAAGTCGCAGAACTCGCAATGTAGCTAGTCAAAGATACAAAAAAACAAGTCCCACTAACGAGCAACGCAAAGCTCGGAATGAAGTTGAACGGAATCGATTGAATCGAAATTAACAATATGAAAAGGTTGCGTTTAACTCCTATCGACCTGCATACAATTATAACGTTGAAATAGATTTCAGTTCGTAGCAAATCGTTGCTATTGGACCAATGAACGTTGTGTGTCAATATTGCAAGCCAAAGTTTAATTGTTATTGACAGGAAAATACTACCAATGATGCGAGAAAATATTGCGTGAAACGTCGATTCAAACAGACGCTATTGGTACTGCCACCAGAGTCGCTATATTCATTGGTTTCCGGGACTAAATTCTTAACATTTCTTGACTTATATCCAACAAAAATCTCATATAATTAATGATGAGATATATGGGACAAGTACTTCTACGAAATTAGGAACATGACGTTCAGCTATAGAACGGACAGGTAAATAACTTTCAATACATCAAACGTGTTAATATAGAAATTTTTCGATAATTCGACTGATTTGAAACAACAGGATGTATTGCAGCCCCTTCGTAAGTGAGTAAGTCCCTGTCACCACACGGATAAATATTGAAAACATGGTAGTGTAGCACAAATAGTAGAGCATGTCTTTCCAGCTTTTTGAAAAATATTCAGAGAAAAATAAATGGGTGTACAAAGTACTCCGGATCAGCTAGTAATTGAATACAAACATAAATTCAAACAGTTGAACTAATAATTTACACTTTGTTGACTACATAGTATGACGCGTCGTTTTGCTATTGTAATTACAAACGACTTCTTCAGATGCTTACAGAATAATAACAACAAATTTGAAAAACACAGGTATAAATATCAGGGGATATGAGATTTTATGACTTTGGGTTTGACCTTAAAGGATCAACAAGGGTGAATTTTTTAATTCCTATCTGTTCATTGAGAAAATTTCCAGAATTTTTATGCCGATTTATTTCCACTATTTCCCAAAAATCGAATTGACTAATTTTCTGTACTCCATAGAACTCGTTGATATTACCTCAACAAAAAAAAAAGAAATCACTCACATCGGAACTAATTTACTCAAGAATTCAAAATAATGACCTATTGAAAATAATTACGTACATTGGAAAATCCTTGGTCAAAATGAAAAACTTCTTGAAAAAAAGAGAAAGAAACGTCGCCTTCAAATCAAATAGAACATTGGAAAATTTTATAAAAAACGAAGAATATAAATCAAGTAGAGGTTCGAATTAGGGTGTCTATAATTCAGCCTGTGAATGTGGGAAATGCTTGTGAAAAAGCAACATTGGACAATCAGGTAGATTATTTGATACAAGAATAAGAGAACAACTAACAAGCTACAAGAACAAAAAATCAGTATGTACATTTGCACACCACTGTATCGATAACAAACATAATTTCAACAACAATTACCACATACTCACAACTCCTTCCACGGTCTCGAAATCAATAGATACAAGAAAACTGCTTCACCATTTCACGAGAAACTCGAGGTTAACAACTCCTCGCACTGAACCTTAAGTTTGTTAGGAGTATATAGATGAAACTAATTCATGTTTGTGACATTGAAACTGACATGTTTGAAACATTTCAGTTCTCATCCACCTGATAACGGGACAATATAGTGGTGCACAATATATAAAATATTTCCGAAATTTTTCAAAATATGTTCAATTCATTAAAAAATATAATTATTCACAAGCAGAGTTGTTATCGTAGTGATTGAGTT
Source organism: Henosepilachna vigintioctopunctata (assembly GCA_030704895.1). NCBI lineage: Eukaryota > Metazoa > Arthropoda > Insecta > Coleoptera > Coccinellidae > Henosepilachna > Henosepilachna vigintioctopunctata. Next base: position 5,452,301 of record JARQZJ010000095.1, on the reverse strand, counting down.
AAGTGTCTCTTGATGACCTATATAAATTGAAGAAATTTATGAAAATATTTTTTCCTCTAGTTCACGGTTTCAGAGCACAATTATTAATTCATATGATATTCACATTAATATTATTAATTTTGAGACTAAATTTTAAGGCTGGACGAAAGCCTTGCATATTACTCTGTCATCAATTCATGAACATTATGTTTTGAAGTATCTAAAATTTACCTTTTCATCATTTTCTGTCAACAATTTAATATCGCATCTGAATATTTTTCATTTTTTCCAATGCATATTTCTTGTGACAGAAGTTCCAACAACTCGAAAATATAAGTATATATTCCTTTGTTGTGCTTTCTAATATCGGAAATGTATTGAAAATTGCAATATTGGAATGATATACTTTTGTTACTTTCAAATCTCGTTTATTGTCGTTTCCACAAATTAATATGAATACAAACATTCATCGATTGAAAATTAAATGAACTTCTGAAATTAGATTACTGGGTAATGAGCAACATCCGTAACTCCGCACATGTTTCCTTTGTTTCTAGCCAGTTTGAAGTAACCTTTGTCTCCAAATTCTTCACCCCAAGAGTTTCTCACAAGGTAATAATCTTGTCCATTTTCAGTTCCGTATCCAACTGCTACAACACCGTGGTTCAAATTTTCAAATATACAGAAGGGGTCTGAGAATACTCCACTATGGTAAGCTCTCAGATTGTTGTTGGCGACAATAGCAATAGAAACTGGTTGTCTAGCAATGGCGTTCTTGAGCTGTTCTTCGTTGCCAGATTCAATTTGTACGTAGTCGGAAACTTTGGTGACAACCTTGGAGGAATCAGCTTTGCACTTTTCATCCTTAGCTAAATATGGGTAGTCTGCTTCACTTTCGATTCCATTCTTTTGCACGTACTCGAAAGCTTGGTGCATCCATCCTCCATGACATCCGTTGTTTCCTTCTGGGTGAGAACAATCATTTAAATTTTGTTCACTGAGAGATTGTAACTTGCCAGAGCTAATAGCCAGAGCACCTTCAATCGCAGCAGCCTATAACAGAAATCAATTAAAATAATGAAAATCTATCACACCGAAAATTAGCTAGTAGTTTCATAAAGAAAATACCTTTATGAAAATCTGCTAGATCGCTAATAAAAAGGGTTATTCTAAAAGGAATCAATATCATCGGGAATAAAAAAAAACAGATTCCACTACATCATAACCTCGACAGTTTTGTTAAATCATAACCTCCACTAGAGGGCGTTAAATTTCATATATATTTGGACACAATTATGTAGCGAATATTAATATTTTGAAGAATAGCAATTTTATTGTATGCAATCATGCATCTTCTTTATTATGGAGTCAGCAATCAGAATATACTGGATTTTATCTTGTGTGATAAAATACCCAGAAAATGTTTGTTGATGTGGTCAATCGCAATGACATGTAGTCTCAATGATTTTATTCAGATACTCGAAATGCGAGATTATGCCACACTAAGTCAATTTTATTGTAATAAGGCAAGACTACTCATCAATCAGAGAAGTGGAACTCAAAAAACATACCTATTGGAAATAATGAGAAGGTATTGGTCTCTACAATCGAGGCCCTCCGCATATATTTCTAGAAATTATCATGAACCAAGTCTACAGAAGTATTTGCCCAAAAAAACTATCAGTCCGTTAACATTACAAATTATAATTACGAAACAGAATAATTCACAAGGGAATCAATAGTTATTCATCAACATTAAAATAAGTATGGATTCAAAAGTTGTAATAATTCGTTAATAAATGTTAATGGTAATTATTATTAAACTCTCAAAACATTCTCCGAAATCATTTTGAAAATAAGACAATCAATTTATGATTTAACTAGTTGAAATTTCTCCACAAAAATTTGAGGGGCAGTTTTGATTTCGTTTCTGTACTCTTTCCAAACATGCAAACGAATTTCGAAAGCTTCAATATAAAAGGTGTTGTTTCTGATCCCCATTTGATTTCTAAATTTTTGTTTTTGCAAACTTGGATTTTTTGGATCACTGAGTGGGTGTGTGGGTTGTGTATCAGAAACATAAATGCCGAATCTCAAAAAAAATTGACGGGGTGTTATGGAAATAACCCTAAAAAGAAATAAGCAAAAGTAATGAAACACCTTAGCACACTTAAATTCCCTAAAACAACCCATAGTCAAAATCACAACTTACTGCACTGAAAGCCCAGCAACATCCGCAGCTACCCTGGTTTTTAACAGCATTGACAGCCCCCTTTTCCCTCCAGTCAATGGAGTCGGGAATTTCTTCGCCTTCGATAGCCTTGAATGGTTTAGCAATGGGTTTTGGTACGCCTTTCAAACCTTGGTTCACGTACTGAGCGAATTCTTCGTTAGTCCAGTCAGCAAATTGATTAATTCCTTTTTTGTAGGTAGATAATCCTTTTTCGTAGTTGGCATTGTGTGCATCGATTTCCTCCAAATTTTGTTTGAAAATGCTCAATCGTTTTCTTGCTTCTAATGGAGACCTGTACGATTTTCCGAATTTCGCCTGAAAAATTCACGTTTAATTTCATTGAGTAACAAATATTTCTAAAATGAAATTGAAATAGAAAAATGGGGAAACTGAATATTCATGCGGAAAGTAGAGGCAAAAGTTAAATGACTTATTATTTGACTTGAATGCTTCAAAATGCTTTAAAGACTCATATAAAACATAAACTGAATAAAATAAGTTGATATACTTCAGATTTATCTTAAATTGAGGAATCTCAATCTAATTAAACCTTTATCACACGAAAATTATTGAAATAATGCTGGATCGTAAAACGAATCATTGAATAATGAATTATTTGTAAGTTATCATTTCGTGTTCATCTCAAACTTTTTTTGATCTCAAAATATAACTTCTATTTTTTGTACAATACCTATTTCAATATTCGTCTGTACATTTCAGTAACATTTCAACTTCTCATAATTTTCAAGTAAAATAAATTTCAATAATTGATGAGGCCAACAATGCATTGGAATTTTTGCATTGTTGAAAAATAACTGGTTCGTCTTATCGTGTTTACGTTAATTTTGTTATATATATATATATATATATATATATATATATATATATATATATATATATATATATATATATATATATATATATATATATATATACACAGTAGAATGTAGTAATATTCCAACCCAATGCATTTGGGAACACTTGTACTTATTCTCAAAATTCAAAAAACTAATGTACTTTCGGACTAACTTCACAGTAATTGTAAGAAAAATTTTTTATAGTGCCTTGCTATGTGAACTGTTAATTTTTGTACTATTTTAGCCCTGAAGAAGAAAATAAACATTCTCGAAAGGTTGGAAAATACTGAAGAGGTGACTGATTTTCCTGTCCTAGACTACAATCCGAATTAAACACTGAAAAAAAAAGATATATATATATATATATATATATATATATATATATATATATATATATATATATATATATATATATATATAATTATGTAGATTTATATATATAGAAATTTCGAGAACTGAATGCAAACAAAAAGAGAAGACTTCAAATAGCCAAGTAATTTTGTTGAGTTTTCATATTCTGAGAATTGTTAAGCTCTAAGTTTTGTTTTAATTTATTTAATTTGTGATTTGATCCATTTTTGATCTACAAAAAAAATTTCCTACTCAATTTCAAATTACAATTTGTATCTATGTAATTCTTATAATTCATTAAAGTTGTAACAAATTTGAAAATCTCAGAATTCGAAAACATCTTGTGAATATAAAGCATTTAAGAAAATTTAACAAATATCTTAATTGGAAAAAACCAATTCATTTCGTATAAAAATAAATAATAAATAAAATAAAACTCTTTAACTCTAGGATTTTTCATTTTCTTGAATTCATTGTGATAATAAGCTATGAAACTGTGGAGATATACGCCACTCATTTTATTATGGTTTTTCATATGTGTTTTGAATTCGACTGTATCAAAAAATTACAGCAATTTCATCACGATCGAAAAAGTAAATACGTAGAACAACTTCATATGAACTTTTTCCAGTTTCTACAGAATTATTAAAAGTTTATTGAAAAAAATATCATATTCACCTGAAACTCGGCCCATTTCTGCTGGAGTTCCCCATCTTCTACTGCTTGGGTGTAAACCACAAGTGCTATCAAGAACAACCCCAATACTTTCATTATTCAGTATCTATTTCGACGACTGGTATGAATTACGAAGTTGAGGACACTCTTTTTATACTGTTTTCAGACCACTAATCAATAGGATTTCTAAGATTTATGACATGAAATTTTGCAATTATAGATAGACATTATTGATTTATATTAGGAATAGAACAATAAACTTTGAGTTTTATCTTATGCATTCATTTATATTATCTTCAAATCCAATTGATAAAATTGGTATTATTGAATGGCTTTCTGAAAAGTGGATCAGTTGTGGGGCAACATCTAAAATAAAAATCCGCAGTTTATCCTACCAATATTGATATTAAGAATGCTATTCTTCGAAACCAGAAGAGATTAATTTCTGTCTAATTAGATCTCCTCTTTATTGCACACCCAGAGCAATTAAAGTTAAGTACCCATTCTACGTTATTCATTTCTCAATTCGGATGAATGAAATTGACGTTTCTTTCATTGTACTCATCTGTTGAGCTAGTCAATGATTTAATTTCGATATTTTGGCAACTTTATTGAGATATCTTCATAGCGCACTCTGTTTCACTGATTGATTTTCTCGCAATTTCACGAGTTAGAATGAGAGACTGATTCGAATTTCTAGCTTTGGTATCCCCTATTTTCAAAAATAACTTTTATTCCATTTCATCACCATCATTTGTTGTTTATTATCTTTGTTAATGATTTGCTGTCTGTCCTTTCTCACGCTACTGGCTTACTATATGCTGACGATTGTAAGTCTTTCAAAACAATCGAAAGCACCAGTGACTTTTTAAAATTGACTTTTTTTAAAAGCTGACCTAGTCTCGGTGTCAAACTGGTTCCATGATAATAAAATGAAACTTAATATAAGTAAATGTTTTGTTGTTACAGGTGGGAAAAACTATCTTACTTGCGATTATTTTATTGAGGTTTTAGGTTGGAGAGCAGATGTAATATTAAGGATCTTGGTGTAAATTTCAGTTTCAATTTGAGATTTAACGATCAATACAACCAAATCGTTAGTAGGTCAGTTAGGGTAGTAGGTTTTATTATCCGAAATAGTAAAAATTTTGAAGTTTCAACAATCATAAAACTGTATTGCTCTTTTGTTAGGCCTCACCTGGAGTATGCCTCCAATATTTGGTCAACTAAAGCTTTTACTAATGAAGACAGAATAGAGAAAGTTTCTGAAGTTTTTACATTATAAAAGAAATAATAGTTATCCATTTAAAATATCATATAGCTCTATGTTGATTAGCTTCAATTTGCAAAGATTGTCAGTGAGAAGAAATATTCAGGCTTTTCTTTTCATTCATTATGTTCTGAATTCCATCAAGTACGAAAATTGCAATCTTATAGATTTTATTCATTTGAAAGTTCCAAAAGTTTGGTTGCGTTGCTCCAGTTGGGATCTATTTCTGGTTGCTGTAAATGGTTCGTCTCCTTTAAATTGTATGCTAAGTATCTGTAACAAGCTACTGAACAGTAACAGAAACGTTGATTTTTTTAGTTATGATCCCAGAACCTTTAAGGCAGGTGTGGTAAATTCATTATAAATTTATTTCTTTTTATATAGAAATTTTTATGATTTCTATATGAGGTATTTGTATGTATGTATATGTTTAGTTTTAGTTTCATTAGTTGATGTTTATGGTAGTGATCTATGGTTTGGTTTACTACTAATCTGTCTTATATGTAAGTACTGTTTGGGTGTTTATAAGACATGCAAAATAAATAAATTAAAAAAATCATCAAAAAGAAATGGTAATAATGAGGTCCTAGTACAATACCTGTTTAATCCTCCACTACTACTCTTCTTATCAATCAAAAATTGCAGCAAAATGTTTCATCTATTTATAAGATGTAAATTTTCATTATTGGGACTTATTTATTTTTTTGTTCTTGTTTTTTATATCATTTGTAGAATAACAAATCAGGGAAATGGCATTCTTGTGTAGACAGTTTAGTGGTGGAATTTCTTGGTGCAGCCTTCAGTTTCTTCGAATAATCGCATAAAAACAAATGTGATGGCTCCTACAAAATTATACAATCAGAAAAGCAGATTCATTTAAAATAATACTCGCAATATTTGATTATTAAAATGTTTCCTCTGTAAGAATCTTTTTCTTTCCATCTATATTTTGTATTCAATAGGCATAAAATCCTAATGGCTTCCGAGTAAATCAATAGTCAACAATACTTTTCTAGTTCTCAAAATTTCACTCAGATCATATTTGATCAATATTCATATGTTCCTCTGAATATGTTCATATGTTCCTTTATGGGACAATTTGAATTCCCAGTACAGAAGGAAATCAACAAGGACGCGGAGTCTTTAAGGGTTTTAACTTTGTAAACATACATATCGTTAGATATATCGATAGATTTATTAGTACAAAAGTCAATAAATCATTGAATGTACACTTCAAGAAGATAAAAAATACTTATCATGACAATATCGAGAATTACCAAACCATTCAGAGAAGATAATTTCATATATATGAAATGAAGTTGTAATGTTCGCAAAACGGGAAAATAAAATACACATATATAGTTCCAAAAACTATCAAGTAAGAAGTCCTTTGTGGAATAATAACATTGAAAGCTTAAAAAGTTTCTAGTTGTCTTTTAAAAGCATTTGTTGAAAGGCATTGATAATCTGGAGGTTACTTATTGTAATATTCAACTATGTCATGTATTGGGGATAATTTCAACTAACTTGTACTGTGGTGGGTATTCGATATCAAACTAGCGCCACGAGTATCATAGAGTCACAATTTTCCCGTTTTTCAAAACTACTCAATCCTGTCCTCACTAGCATGATGCATGTGTAGATGTGTATAAAGGGAAGAGTAAGAAACTTATTTCTTCTGAAAGTGTCAGTACAGTGTTGCCTGGAAGGTAGCCTGAATATAGCCCCTACAGTATTTTTTTGACAAACAACTCTTCCACTGGCAGTTGAATTTCCCCAGAGAACCACACTATAAGACAGATGATTGTACACTAACGAATAATAATTGTTGTGGAGTACGTCAAGATTCATTTCATCACGAAGATTTATTACAGCGTGAAATGCTTTATTGATGGGTCTTCAAACTTATTCTATGTGATATGTCCAGCTCAAACCATCGTCGACACAGAGGCCAAGAAATCTGGTAGAATTCTCGGTATGAATGATGGGAACACTGCAGAGTCGTAGATGCGCCTATTGTAGAAATTTAATCCAGTGATCTTGCTGAAATTCAGTATCAAATCTTTTTGTTGACACTATTTCTCAAATCTCAAATTCACCTCGCCAACACTGTCTTCCAACTGAGTTCTCGCTGAAACTGCAATGGTGCTGTTATCCTCAAACATAATTGAATGAACAGTCAAAAATTCTGCCAAATCGTTGGTGAAGCAAACGAAGAGCAGAGGTCCCAAAACGGATCCCTGAAGTACCCCTGAGTCTGCCTCAGAACCCTCAGAGGGTGTACCAGATACATTCACGAACTACTTTCTCGAAGATAGATAAAATCTCAGCCTGACGAGAAAATGACCCCTGGAACCAAGCCTAGAGAGCTTATCGAGAATGAACTCCACGCATAAAACGTCAAATGCGCGTGACAAGTTGAAGAACAGTTGAAGATTGATATTTACAAAATCAAAAATTCACACGCAGCGCTCTTCGTCGGCCACCTACGGCGAAAACCTTGCTGCCGATCTGACAAAAGCTTGAATCTCTCCAAGAAGCCAACCATTCTATCATACACTAATCGTTTTGAAACCTTAGATACTGTATTCAATATTGCTACCGGCCTGTAATTTTCCACATCAAGACGATCCATTTTTTATGCATAAGAACAATAATACCTGCTGAATCGAAGTGTTGAAAATATGAGCCAAAATTTTCGATGTCTGACACTCCACAACCTTCCAGATTTTTGTTGAGATGCCATCAGTGCCACAGCTGCTCTTGTTCTTCAGACCATCAATAGCCCTGTTCACGTCAACAGAGTCTAGAGTAGCGAAATAAAAAGTAGACGAACTGAGAGTAGTAAGTGAGCAAGAATCTGAACGGATTCCCACTCCAAAGTCCTCACTTAAAGATCTCGCAACACTGCCTTCAAAATAATCTTCAAACTTGCGAGCTACACGTGTAGGTGAATAAATCACTAAGGGGTATGCTTTTCATCTCTCTTCTACGACCTAGTTTTTCATTAATAGCCTTCCAAATGGCTTTCATTTTGTTCGGAACTCTATTAATGATCTCAATATTGAACTGCTTTTTTGTAATTGATATGAGGCCTCTATGTTGCCTATAGACAAAATTAAATTTGGAGTAATGCCTAGACAACCAGTAAAGGCCCCGAAAAAGATTATTGTACTCAATAATATGATGATTGAGCCACCCCGCTTCGAACAGGAGAATACATAGCACACTTTTCATATCATATTTCACGAGGACAAGAAACATCAACTGCCCAAGCCATATTATCCATAAAATCCTTAAATAAAGAGTTAACGCAAATGTTTGGCGTAAATAAATTAGAGAAATCAAAATTAGATAAGATTCTTTCAGGCACATAACTAATGCTAAGGCGGTGTTATATGCCGATGATACGGCAATTGTTGGCACTGGCTCGACTAGTCGAGCCGGTGTCGAACTTGAAGCAACTGTGAGCGGGGTACATGATGCGATGAGCTCTTGGTGTCAGAAAAATAAACTCATATTAAATTAGGATAAAACTATTATTGTTGAATTTTTAAATGCAAGGCGGACTTGTGTAAAAAAATTTGAAACCGATTTGGTGGGTGCGTATCTTGGGTATAAGGTTGAGGCTTATTTGGGGGTAGCATATTTATAAAGCCTGCAACAAAATAAGTAGAACTTACTACGCTATAATGCAACTTAAATCTATCCTCAGAGTTGACGATCTGCCCATTATTCATTATTCTTTGGTAAATAGGCATCTTATGTACAATGTTTCAATATGGAAATCAGCAAATAACTGGAAAAGAGTTTTCCTTACTCAAAAAAAAATTCTGTGGCTAATTTTTGATCTAAGGCCCATGGAAACCTGTAGAAATAATTTTGTGCGTTATAAAATTTTAACTTTTCCATCCATTCTGATAAACTGAAGTCTGCCATTTGTGTGAAAACTAATTTGGAAAATCTCAAAAGCTTGGAAATTCAGAAAATCTACTCTATTTCATCATATTCTATTTCAAAGTAAACGTAACCTATCTTACCTTCATCGACTCCATTAAAATACCCGTTCGGAATGTGCCCTACAAAACTATAAAAATGCCAGAAATCAACACAATATGCTTATCAAAAATAAGAAATATAAGTTTTATAGTTCGGCTGTTGATGGTTCATCGAACAGAAATAAAACAATTTGGAATATTGTTAACGATCCTTCTGGGAAAAGTGGCGGTAGGCAAAGTGAAGTGACCTCTAACTTTGAGGGGGAGGTGTTTAACGATCCGAATCAGTTAGCTAATGTTTTCGCCTAACATTTTTCCACAATGGCTAGTAACAAATTAACATCTCGATATGGAAATAATTTATCTCGGATTTGCAAATTATCACCCATGGTGAACGGCAATTTTTACTTCTACCATGTCACTAATAAAAGTGAAGTTGAGGATGCCATTAGAGCCTTAAAAATAAAAAAAGCGTCGGTGTTGATTCCATATCAGCCAAAGTTTTGAAAGGAATTAGTGGAATTATTGGCTAGCACTTTGAATATCTCATAAATGTTTCCATCACTACTGCAAAGTTCCCCAATATCCTTGAGCAGTCCATAGTAATTCCAGTGTTTAAGAATGGAGCCGTAAGTGGAATCACTAATTATCGCCCAATATCCATTTTGAGCGTGTTCCCCAAGGTAAAATTGTTTTGAATATTGTTTTCGCCAGAATGATGACTTATCTCAATAAATTCAAAATAATTGACCCTGCGCAACATGAAGTCAGAAGCGGCCACTCAACTCAATCAGCTGCAGTTAAGTTTTTTGAATCTGTCTACGAGTGTTTGGATAAACACTCGTTTGTGGCGGGGTTATTTTTTTATTTATCTTCCGCATTTGATTCACTCTCCTTTGAATTGTTACTTGATAAATGCTACAATTTAGGTTTTAGTGGTGTTTCTGAATTGGTTACGTAGTTATCTTGAAGAAAGAACAATGGTAGTGAAAATAAGCGAGAGTTTTTCTCGGAGACACGACATTGCTCTTGGGGTGCCGCAAGGATCTGTACTCGGACCTCTTCTATTCATATTTTTCATAAACGATCTGCCTGCGAAATTGTCCCGGTTTTTGATGACACTATTTGCCGATGATTCATCGGTGGATGTTTCTGGCATCGTATTTGAAAGTACTGAAAGCTCATTTGTTTAAGAGGAGAGTTAAATCTCTGCTCTTAACAAAGGCATTCTATAGTGTGGCAGAGTACTTCGATGATTCGGATGTAGGCAATAATGTATGAATCAATTTTTTGTATCATATGTTTGTATATTTTTTAACACAAATGTTCTTCACCATGTGAAATTGTCTCAAATGCTTGATATCTCTGAGGAAATTTTTTTTTCTTTTCTTCTCAATCGAAGTTGTATATTATTGTAAATATGAATTCAACCAAGATTTTTGTTTGAACCAATATTTTTGCTCGAGGGCTGAATGGAAGATCAGACTCCAAACTGAATTCGGTCCTTTTGAGAGCATTTTTCTTAGTTGTAATTATTGTATCATTTGAAATGAATGTAATTTTACAATGTTAGGAATGTTTCTCAATAATTATCTTATTATTATCATTATTATTTCTGTTCTTTTGCGTGTACAACCGACTGCCTGCGAGTCTGACTTCTACTCTTTCGATCAACGAATTCAAACTGGAATTAAAGGAATATTTGCTTGACAGAGCATTATATTCAGTTGCAGAATTGAGAACTATGTGAGTATATGTTTGTTTGGAGTGAAAATATGTTTTCTACAACATTTTGTGATATTTATGTATCAAAACTTAATGTTACTTATTTTTATATTTTGAATGTTTCAATGCAAATATGTACCGGTTTGATATTGCTTATTTTTGACATGTACATACATGCCTTATCTACGAATAAACATTATTAAACATTATTATTATTGAAGATAGATATTTCAAGTTTAGGTCGGTAACATTCCTGTGAGTGTAGAATTTTTGTCAGTCTCTGAAGAAACACTACACTGGCTCTCCAGAGTGAATGTTGTTATCTGAGCTAGATGATCACATAAGTTAGGTTGAATAACCTCGCCATTGTATGCACACTTCGAATTTGAAGTGAAACGGTCAATTTTTGTTGAAAAAGTCCTTCCATTTTTTATGTGACCGAGATGCCAAAACTATCAAATACGTCACGTAGAAGTGGCCTTTGTGGTATATCAAACAGATAATTTATATTCAGATCGCCAGTTAAAATTATGTTCGGGAAAATCCGAAAGAAAATGGTGAATGGTGTCACAACAATAAAACAAAAGTTCACTAAACAGTTCTTCTGTGTTTCAGTAGTTTTCATACCAGAGTCATTTTTAACGTGAATCGAGGAGCTACAATGAATATAGTTCAGTCTAACATACATATTTACTTACCAACTCATATTATTTACTGATATTCAGTTACGGAAAGAAAGGACTTTAATCCTTAGGATTAAAAGACGTTTAACTATTTAGAGAATAACAGAGCAGTTTTTATATTCATACTTTCAACAGATAAAGCAAAACTAAGATTAATCTATAGATTAAATTTCATTACTTCATCTAAACTTGAAAATGTCTCGTTTATTGAATGATAGATTCTATGAACTAGTATTTCGCCAAATTCACGCTGATAAAACTCAAGTGTTCCCATTTTATTCAAATAAGCCGTATAAGAGTATAATCCTAAAACAATCAACAATTTTCATCAATAATACTTATGTATTTTCATTGTTTTCAAACGAAGGCTTAGATGCTGGAGGTCTCTGATATTATTTTCAATATATTCTTAAAGAATTCTATATCTACCAATATTTTCAGACAACATAAATTGTTTATTGATGTGTCCAAGAAGAGTTTAGAATAATGTAAGGAAATAACCTTATTAATTACTTACAAACGAAAAAAACGCTGTGTCGTAGTAGTTGATTCCCTCGACATCTTGTGTGCCGAAGACTTTGGATTCAATTCCAGGAACTGGTAAATGCCGAAAATAGGACTTGCTATATTTTAAGGCAGTGGAAAACCACGGAGAATATTCTGATTAGTGAAGCCTGTCAACGAGGCATTGGAGTTCTATTATGAAGTTATAAAGTGTATCAGAGATTCATTAAGATTTTAGATTCAAAAGAAACATTCACTAAGAATTTCCGTATCTCACTTTCCCAGCCAGTAACAAAGTAAGGTAATGGAATTATTCTGTTAGCATCTGAAGAAGTTGTTTTTAACGACGAAACGCGTCATGCTATGTTTTCAATAAAGTGTAAATCATAAGTTCAAGTGTTTGAATTTAAGTTTATATTCAATTATAATGGATTCACGTCAAGTGAACGCCAACACTATCAAACAGTAGAAAAAAGGGCTGAAAAATGTATTGTCAGTAAGTGAGCTATCACCACTGAATGAGTGGTAAGTTATCGTCCCCCGAGGGCGGGAGATCAAATTGAATTGAGAAAAAAATCATAATTAAAGGAAATTGAAATTATTATAAACTCTGAATAAGAATTCATCGTACTACAATTTTTATATTCGATTGCCATCTTGCAACCCTATTGCGAATCTGTGGACAGAAAAGCAATGGAAAAATAGGGGTAGATCGTATAAGAGTGAAAATTTAAAGTAATATGAAATTTTTTATTCTAAATCATGACAAAATGAGAAAAAAAGTCTTGTCAAAAAATTAGAGATTAAATTGAAAAATAGGGATTGATCGTAGAGAGATGAAAAATTGAGAGTAATATCAGAATTTTCATTTTAATTCGTAACAAAAAAAAATAAAATCTGGCCAAAAAAATTGAAGTTTATCATTAGCAAATAATAAAGAGGGGTTGATCGTAGAGGGATGAACAATTGAGAGAAATATCATATTTTTCATTCTATCATTACAAAATAAAATATTGATTCTTGCAAAAAAATTTAAATTTTCAATTGATAAATAAAAACAGGGGTTGATTGTAGGGGGTGAAAATTTTGGGTTGTATGTGATTTTGTACGCTGTATCATAAAAAAATAAAAACAGAAAATTTTGTTGAAACAAAAAAAAAAAACATAAACTTTTAGTGGTGGACCACCCTGAACATTTAGGGGAATAAAAAATAGATGTCCGATTCTCCACCCTAGCCGATATACATACTAAGATTCACGAAAATCTGTGGAGCCGTTCAATCACGCATATATATATATATATATATATATATATATATATATATATATATATATATATATATATATATATATATATATATATATATTATATATATATATATATATATATATATATATATATATATATATATATATTTCTTGAAATTAATTTATTGCCTGTTTAATTATTTATCTATTTATTATTTATTAATTTATTGATTTGTTTTTACCGAATGCTGAACCAGAAATATTCCTCTGATAATGAAAATCAATGAGTGAAGATTCAAAAAAACTAATTTGATTTTTCTAAAAAATAAGTTTGACATTTGATATTTATAGTAACTCATAAATTCAATTATTCATTAGTTTTTACAAAGTTGTAATTTAACAACGATACGTCAACAAAAATAAACTTTTTCATATCAAAAAAAGCCTGTTATTGCTAAAAACTTTCAAAATAAACATATATATATATATATATATATATATATATATATATATATATATATATATATATATATATATATATATATATATATACTTCTTAAACACTTCTTAAGGTTTTTCAATGGAAAAACAATGCCAAGTCAATAAATACTGATCAAAAACTTAAACAGTTTTGATAATTGCAATAGAAATAGTTGCAAGGTGTTGTCATCATAACACTTTGAGGAACATTTTGAAAGGCATAGTAAAATTGAAATAATTGGCGGAATGGCATAATATTTTTAAACACACTTGACATATATTTCCGGCTTCTAACCCGTTATCAAGAGTTGAAGGATTTACTAAAATTTCAGTTATATTATCCTATCAAACACAAAGACATTCCTTGATCAGAATTTCAATGATGCCAATCGATGATTGATGAGGCCGATACTTGGAAAAAAATAATATCCATGATGAAACAATATTTAGAATTTTCTCATTATTTGATACAAATACTCATGACAACGTTTCGAAGTACTACTTCTTTATCAACTGATGAATTAATACTAGCTGTAATTTTACAAACTCAATACTTATAGCTATTTTCACAGAACATACCAGGTATGTTCTATGACTAACCTGGAATGAGGACCACAGAATACAACTGATGTTCAGCAAAAGAATTGTCCAGGTATACGATTCTTTCTAAACAAAAAAGTGACGCAAGCTGAATGCATCTTAAATGCAACACCCCCTCTCCAACAAGAGCGAAACGTAGACTGCAGAAAAAGAATAGAGACTTTACTTAGACCGGAATTGAGATAAAAGTACCAGAACGAAAAAACCCAAGTCCAGATACCCTATGTCCGGGGTTCTAAAATTGGCCTGGTGAAATAACCGTACTAAACTAAACTAAACTAACCCTACTAACTCCGTGAAATGGAACGTCACCCATCCATGACGTTCAAAACATACCCCAAGTACAATAATAATTGTAGCAAAAAATATCATTGCGATGATTTAGATAAAGCGAAAAAAAATAATGCCGTCTTCCCCAACCCACCACTGGTAGCCTGAAACGAATAACAGTGGAGTACGGACTACAAAAATAAAATTTTGTGCCACAACTAAAAGTGAAGCAACAAATATTACGGGGCGTCTGAAGGACTCTAAAATAAAAAAAGGTAATCCACCCGTTATATAAAGAACGAAACCCTGTTCATCAGACTGCTACAAAAACTCAAAATCTTTTAGCACTCCCTTTAATTTCCGTATAGATAACAAAAATCTTCATAAGCTTCAGTTCACCGAATTGCTTGAACACTTCGAACCATATTATCTCAATTTGACGAAATAATGTATCAACATAAAAGCTTAATATTCCGAAATATTATTCTGTAATCGTTGAAACAGATCACAAATTTGAACATCTATAGGTATAACACGAGTATTGTAATTTTACAGAATGTGGGTGCCGCGCATCCACCATTACACCGTTGAAAATGAAATAACTAAAAACAATTTGAATTTCTATTCTATTATTCATGTAACAAACGAGAGAATTTTTATGATACCTGGACTAATACAATTATTGGTACAAATTTATCATTTCCTGAATTAATTACCAAACAGCTATGGCCCTGATTAAGAGACTATACGTGAATGATGAGATTGGGCTCGCTGATCTTTGATCTCTGGGACCAAAAAGGTACTACAAATTGCTCATATTCAATCAGTCTCAGATTCAGAATCGTCATGATTATCCAAATCAGGTTTCAAATCCTTGACATGCCAATCACCCAAATCTCACCCCTTTTCATCATTTAAATTATACACTAAATTCGAAAGCACTCTTTGTAATATGCAAGGCACAAACGCCGGGCTTAACTTGGATGAAACATTATTAATTGCACTTGACAAAACAAAATTTTGCGTGCAAACCCTATACCCTACATTTAACTGAATATTTTTCTTCCCTGATTCATAGTATTGTTTACTTCGCTGATAAGCCTCATACAAACGCCTGCGAACATCAATATGAAGTAATGGCAAGTTTTTGAGGTCACCCACCCAACCGAGCTGTTCAGAAACATCCAACACATTACCCTCATTATCTGAAAGTGTACCATAAAATCGCCAGCAATTGGTAAAACTCTACCAAAAACCAAAAAACGATGGAGAGAACTTCGTAACTTCATGTTTGGCGAAATTTATAGCGTGAGTTATTTTATAGATATTTTCATCCCACACAGTATGACTTTTATGAATATACTAACATATTGCAATTAGGATGGTCTGGTTCGACCACTCTACTCTGGTATTAGGGCTAATTAGCCTTACAAATTTCACAATTAGATATTACAATACCTTCGTAAATTTTGTGACCTGTTGACTATGTTTTATTTCATCATAGAACAATACCATGGATCTGGTATTGTTCATTTTCTCCAACGTTTAATGTCTGAGGTGTGACACCTAGTCTGGATCCGTTCTCAACCCTTCTGAATCAACAATAAACCCAAGATACTTCAGCGAAGGGCGAGCAAACTTGCACTTGTCAAAGTTTATAGTTGGTCCGGCCTTATGGAGCTTTTCATAAACAAGGTCCAGAGACCTTATGTGTTCTTCAAACGTGGAACTAGCCACAACAATATCATATAAATATACAGAGATTGTATTATCTCCAGCAGAAAATAAGAAGAAGACAAAGGCCAAAACACCTTTTCTTGTTTTCAAATAACCCTCTACTGGGTACTTGAAAGGAGGTTGTAGGTTGAGACTCAGGAGATAACCATATTTGATAAAAGGCCTGTTTTAAATCAATTGTACTGAGATACTGGGCGTCACGAATGCTACACAATAAAGAATCTATCAATGGTGAGGGATAACAATCCATTACGGTTACTTTATTTAAAGATATTCCATCGAAACAAGTTCGATATGAACCATCAGGTTTTCTTGCCATAAACATGGGCGAACACCAGGCAGAATTTGAAGGAGCAGTGACCCCTTGCCTAAGCATTTCATCGATCTCATGATTCAAATGCACCTTTAAAGTTGATGATAATGGATATTGACGTTGCTTGAATTACCTCGATTCCCCCGTATCAATATGATGAGTAATCAAATTTGTAACACCCAAACTCTTCGTGGAGAGGTCACGAAACATACACGTAACGTGCTCTTACTCGAGCACGTACGTGCTCTTCTCTGAACTGGTCAGAGCCTCAGTCGATTTAATATCCTTCACAGAACTCACTTCCGGGCATATGCTATGCTCGAAATGCATTTGAAATAGATGAGTTATCCGCAAAATCTATTTTCAGCTTTAATAGTCTACAAAAATCAATACCAAGCAATAATGCCTGATTTACTGAAGGAACTATTAAACAGTTTAAATTAAAATGGTGAGCTTTCAAACTAAACGGTAAACATACAGAGCCTGAAACGGGTTGAGAAACCCCGTCCTCTGTGCTAACTTCAGAAAAAACGGAGTAGCTTGGGAAACCAAATTTAAATATTTCAAAATATTTTTCCCATGACCTCTAATGAACTAGACATATTTGCACAATGAGTCAAGCAATGCCGTTACGGTACGTGAACATACTTGAAGCTTCAAATAATTTCGGCTATCACTCGGCAATTTAGTAAATATAGGAGATACAGATTTTGAAGAATCCTTCTTGAAGTCTTTCCACTTCGACAACGAAAATCTACTGAGTATGGTGGAATTCATTCCCTGCTTGGGTCCACCTTTCCGACCGCAGGGGAATCGTTTTTTTCATTAGGGGACAATAAAGAGAGACATCCTGGAAAGCTGTCCTTAATGATGTTCTTGTTGCCACACCCATAGCAGAAACGTTGTCGAGGTCTCGAACAATGAGCAATAGGATGACCTAGCATAGAACAATTCCAGCATTTCACTCTGGAGTATGGTGGAGCTAACATACCTAGAGCAAAGGTCCGGTCTGGAGATGGCTTTGATAAAGGCTAGGTCAGGTTACGACAGACCCGAATTTTTAACTACTGGTTTATATCGTGAAGTCGGCACTTTTAACTGAAAGCTGTAATGGAGAATATTAGGTTTAAAACAGTGTGAGATCTTATGTCCTGTCGATTCTAGATGTTCCCGAAAAGCAGATTTCCGTTTTTTAAGTGTTCTTTTAGCCTAGTTTCAAGACATCTTCCGGTCTGGTCAATATAAGATGACTCACATTCTTCACAGTCCAATCTATAAATTCCAGTCTTCTTCATTGGGTCGAATTTGGACAATTTGTTATTAAAGATCATTCTATCCAATCTGCTGTGACTTGAAAAAGCTATTTTCAAATTATTATTTTCGAAGAATTTAATGATTTTTGAAGAGGGGAAGTGTGTATAAGGGATGCTCACATATCTTAATTCATTTTTATCATTATTATTATCGATGTAGTGTGATCTATATAAAAGTGTATTGATGAAGCGTTTTTTTTATAATTAGAGTATTGATTATTTTCAGTGGAAACTGATTGTTCATACCTATCGTACGAATCACATTAAGTTCTTCCCTAAGGTCTCGTTTTGATTAGGAAATCGAAAAAGCCCTATGAATCATTGAACTGAGAGCTGCGATTCGATGGCTAATTGGACTAAACGAATTAAAGTTTATGATGGCGTCAGAGAAGGTAGACTGAGTATTTTGTACGAAAATTTATCCTGTTGTTTCGAAATTGAAAGTAAATAATAATGATAAAAATGAATTGAGATATGTGAGCATCCTTTATACACACGTCCCCTCTTCAAAAATCATCAAATTCTTGAAAAATAATAATTTGAATATAGCTTTTTCAAGTCACGGCAGATTGGATTGAATGATCTTTAATAACAAATTGTCCGAATCCGACCCAATGAAGAAGTCTGGAATTTATAGATTGGACAGTGAAGAATGTAGGTCAACTTATGTTGGCCAGACCGGAAGATGTTTTCAAACTAGGCTAAAAGAACACTTAAAAAACGGACAATCTGGTTTTCGGGAACATCTAGAGTCGACAGGACATAAGATCTCACACTGTTTTAAACTTAATATTCTTCATTACTGTGAAAAAGGTATGAAAATTAACTACCTGGAAGCCATGAAAATGAATAAACTCCAAAAATCCGATAATTACAATCTTCTCAATGACCAGTTAGACCTAAACCACTTCCCGCTGTTAAATCTCTGATAGTTTGGAAATCCCCACCTCTATGACCGAATTTAAGGTGTATTCTGTGATCCGAACACATCTGCAAATATTTAAAGGTTGTCTTTGTAATATGTATTCATTCTTGATAATGCCGTAAAAGGCGAAACTAGTCGAATAAAGAATTGTTCAGTCAGTGATTTTTAGACAAGTATTTATTATTACCTCTCATTTGAATATCATAGAGTTGATTCATCGTCTATTGGATTTAATATTATTAATTTTGATAATATAATTAACTGGACGGAAGCCCTGCATATTATTCTATGATCTATTCATAAACCTCACGTTTTGAAGTATCTAAAATTCACCTTTTCATCATTTTCTGTCAGCAACTTAATATCGCATCTGAATATTTTTTATTTTTTCACATGCATATTTCCGTGACAGAAGTTCCAACAACTCGAAAATATAATTATAAATTCATTGGTATGCTTTCTAATATCGGTAATGGATTTAAAATTACAATATTGGAATGATATACTTTTGTTACTTTCAAATCTCGTTTATTGTCGTTTCCACAAATTAATATGAATACAAACATTCATCGATTGAAAATTAAATGAAATTCTGAAATTAGATTACTGGGTAATGGGCAACATCGGTAACTCCGCACATGTTTCCTTTGTTTCTAGCCAATTTGAAGTAACCTTTGTCTCCAAATCCTTCACCCCAAGAGTTTCTCACAAGGTAATAATCTTGTCCATTTTCAGTTCCGTATCCAACTGCTACGACACCGTGGTTCAAACTTTCAAATATACAGAAGGGGTCTGAGAATACTCCACTATGGTAAGCTCTCAGATTGTTGTTGGCGACAATAGCAATAGAAACTGGTTGTCTAGCAATGGCGTTCTTGAGCTGTTCTTCGTTGCCAGTTTCAATTTGTATGTAGTCGGAAACTTTGGTGACAATCTTAGAGGAATCAGCTTTGCACTTTTCATCATTACCTGTATATGGGTAGTCTGCTTCACTTTCGATTCCACTCTTTTTCACGTATTCGAAAGCATAGTGCATCCATCCTCCATTACATCCCTCGTTTCCTGTTCCCCAAGAACAATCATTCAAATTTTGTTCACTGAGAGATTGTAACTTGCCAGAGCTAATAGCCAAAGCACTTTCAATCGCAGCAGCCTAAAACAAAAATCAATTAAAATAATGACAATCTATCGCACCGAAATATAGTGGGTCTAAAAAAATATTCTCGTGAAAATCTGCTGAATCGCTATTAAAGAGAGTTATTCTCAAAGGAGTCAACATCATCGGGAATAAAACCATCATACCCTCGACGGTGAATTCCTACGGAGTTGAATCACTGAGTGATTCAATCACAAAAATTTATATCCCAAAACAGTGTTGACTTAATGATGCTATCAAGAAACTCTTTTCTGATTGTTTTAACAAACAGAACTATCACTGCTCGCTTTCCACTATTGGGAGGTGGACTGTACTCAAAGGAAAAATCGTAATCGGAGACGACTGCTGTAAATAGGAATGCTCAGCTTCAAAAAAATTTCACCAGAGCGCGTTAAATGTGTATATATACTTAGACACTTTTATGTACCGTACATTATAGATTTTGAAGAATAGTATTTTATACTATACAAGCATTCATTATCTTCATTATCCAGTTGTCAATCGGAATATACTGGATATTATCTTCTCTGATAAAATACAAAAAATGCTTAGTGAAGTGGGCTCATGTAATCTATAGGTTTTTTCAGATATTCGAAATGCCAGATTGTGCCAATCTACGCATCAATCAGAGAACTGGAACTTAGCGAACATACCTATTGGGAATAATTAGAAGGTATTGGTCTACACAATCGACGCCCTGAGCATATTTCTTGGAATTATCATGAACCACGTCTACAGAAGTATTACCCCGAAATAACTATTAGTGCAGGTCCGATAACTTAGAAAAATATAATTACGAACCTGAATATTTCAAAAGCGAATGTTATACAACTATAAAAGTGAATACATAAGTAATTAATAATTATTCAGCAACATTGAGACTAGTATGAATTCAAAAGTTTCAATAATTCGTTAGTAAACATTAATGGTAATCATTATAAGACTCTTATCTCTTGACACTCTCTCCAAAATCCTTTTCAAAATGAAACTCATTAATTGAAAATTAAAGTAGTTAAATTTTCTCCACAAAGATTTGAGGGGCAATTTCGATTTGGTTTCGGTACTCTTTTCAAATATACAAGCGAATTTCGAAAACTTCAATAAAAAAGGTGTTGTTTCTAAGCTCCAATTGATTTCTAAATTTCCGTTCATCCGGACTTGGACTTTATTGGATCATTGAGTGGGTGTCTGGGTTGCGTATATGAAACACAAATGCCAAATCTCAAAAAAATATACTGGATGGTATGGAAATAACCCTAAAAGTAATAAGCAAAAGTATTCAAACACCTTAACACACTTAAATTCCCTAAAACAACCCATAGTCAAAATCACAACTTACTGCACTGAAAGCCCAGCAACATCCGCAGCCACCCTGGTTTTTAACAGCATTGACAGCCCCCTTTTCCCTCCAGTCAATGGAGTCGGGAATTTCTTCGCCTTCGATAGCCTTGAATGGTTTAGCAATGGGTTTTGGCACGCCTTTCAAACCTTTGTTCACGTACTGATTGAATTCTTCGTTGGTCCAGTCAGCAAATTGATTAATTCCTTTTTGGTAGGTAGATAATCCTTTTTCGTACTTGGCATTGTGTGCGTCGATTTCCTCCAAATTTTGTTTGAAAATGCTCAATCGTTTTCTTGCTTCTAATGGAGACCTGTACGATTTTCCGAATTTCGCCTGAAAAATTCACGTTTAATTTTATTGAGTTACAAATACTTGTACAATGAAATAGAAATAAAAAAATGGAAAAACTGAATATTCATGCGGATGTAGAAGCAAAAGTTAAATGACTCATATTTTACTTGAATGATTGAAAGTGCTCCAAAAAACTCAAATAAAACATAAAATAAATAAAATAAGTTGAGATACTTCAGACATATATTAAATCCAATTGAAACTATATCAGACAAAATTAATTGAAATAATGCTGGATTGTAAAACGAATCATTGAATATTGAATTATTAGTTAGTTATCATTTTGATTTCAGCTCAAACTTCTTTCGATCTTAAAATAAATTTATATTTTTGACACAATACCTATTTCAATAATCGTCTGTACCTTTCAGTAACATTTCAACTTTTCATAGTTTTCAACTAATGTTAATTTCAATAATTAATGGGCCAACCTTCTTTGAATGTAACAGCAAATTCAGCGAATACATTTTTGAAATCATAAAAAGAATATGTGACATATAAAAAACGTAGGAAAAATTCATAAAAACTTTTTATACTTAAAAATTTGCAATTGACTTTGATTCCCTGTGAGAAAAATAAGAAAATAAATGCATTTTAGTTATTGATTTCAGAGTTCAAAATAATCTACAATTTTTAGCGCAACGTAAACAGGCAAAGAATTTTATTTTTATAAATATGTAATTATATGGATATATTTATATACAAATATTGAGATCACAATGCCGGCAAAAAGGGAAGTCTTCAAATTCTAAAAAAAGTCAGGTAATTTTGATGGGTTATCATATTCTGAGATTCGTTAAACTCTGAGTTTTGTTTCAATAAATTTAATTTCTGATTGGATTCATTTTTGATCTACAAAAAAATTCTTACTCAATTTTCAATTACAATTTTTATCAATGTAATTTTTATAATTCACTCAAGTTCAAAAAAATTGAAAATCTGGAAATTCGAAAACATCTTTTGAATATAAAGCATTCAAAAAAATTGAGCAAATGAATCAATAAAAAATAGATGAAGTGAAACTTTCGACGTTTTCATTTTCTTTCATTCCTTTTGAAAATAAGTTCTAAAACTGTGGAGACATACGCCACTCATTTTATTATGGTTTTCCATATGTGCTTTGAGTTTGACTGTATCAAAAAATTACAGCAATTTCATTACTATTGAAAAAGTAAATACGTAAAACAATTTCATATGAACTGCTTCCGGTTTCTACAGAATTATTAAAAGTTTATTGAAAAAAATATCATATTCACCTGAAACTCGGCCCATTTCTGCTGGAGTTCCCCATCTTCTACTGCTTGGGTGTAAACCACAAGTGCTATCAAGAACAACCCCAATACTTTCATTATTCAGTATCTATTTCGACGACTGGTATGAATTACGAAGTTGGGGACACACTTTTTATACTGTTTCAGGCCACTAATCTATGGAATTTCTAAGATTAATCGCATGAAATTCTGCGATTATAGATAAACATTATTGATTTAAATCAGAAGTAGAACAATAAACTTTGAGTTTTATCTTATGAATTCATTTATATTATCGTCAAATCAAATTGATAAAATTGGTATTATTGAATGAATATAACTTGGCCCTATGTCTCAGAAACAGCGTACTAATGGGCGACATCTCCTAATGGAGGTATTCCTCAAGACATACCGTATCACGATACTAAATTTCTCGTTTTTCCAACAAGCAACGACAGTATACGATCCCGAGATAAAAAAGTATCATTGTGGCTTATGAATTCGTTCAAAATTGCTTAGGTTGCAATTAGAAAGGCACAATGGCATAGGCACACTATTATTATTCATTAAAATGAGTGAAGTAGATCGTTTCTTTCCTTATAGTAAAGTTTCCCTGAATTCTACTGTATAATGAACCAATACCGTGCCTTTCATTTTCAGTTTTTTTTTTATATTAAATGTGCCACTGAAAAATTCTCTCTCAAATGTTACTCTCCCAAATTAAGAAATTTGCATACAGGGTCCCAAATTAAGAAATTTGCATACAGGGAATCTCAGAAATAGAAAGATAAGACCTCTCAACGGAGGTATTGAAACTGCATACAGTAAAAGACATACTGTATAACAATAACAAATTTCTCAATCTCGTTCTCCCAGCCACCGGCGCCAGTATGCTAATCCCAGATGATTAGTTATAATTGTAGCTTATGATTGCATTTAAATCTGCATAGGTTGCAATTATAAAAGCACCTTACCATAGGCCAACTATTTTTATACATAAGTAAGAGGGAAATAGAACGTTTTTTCAGTGCAAAACGTACTCAATGTTCAATTTCAATGAACGTTCAGTATCCATAATGGACACTTCACAGCACTGACATTGTGTTTCAAATGGCCTTGTTCAAGTAACAGATGTTTTTTAGAGGTATAGAACTTTAAGTTGGCATTCCTGTCGAAGATGGCGACCAATGTAACAGCTGAGAAGTGATTTATTCTCAGTTTGGTTTGGCAATTCATCATGAATAGATTCACGCTTGAACAACGCTTGCAAATAGTGCAATTTTATTTCGATAATAATGGTTCTGTGCGGAATACGTATCGCGCACTACGTCCATTTTATCGTCGACAAAATCGTCCATCAGAGCAGTTAATTCGATTAACCATGGAACGTTTTCGCACCACGTTTACTCTTATTGATAACTTGCATCCCCAGAGACGACCTACAGAAGAAGCTACTGTAAAGTGTAGCATTGAGGAAGACCCGAATGAGTCCATCCGCCATCGAGCACAGGAATTGAATCTGTGTCCATCCACTTTATGGATGATTTTGCGGAAGAATATTGGTTTGCGTGCTTATAAAATCCAACTCGTGCAAGAATTGAAGCCAAACGATCATCAAGCAAGGCGTAGATTCGTTGAATGAGCCCAAAACGAGATTACCGTTGTTCCCGCTTTTCATAAGCGAATTTTGTTTAGCGATGAAGCGCACGTTTGGTTGAATGGCTACGTCAACAAACAAAACTGCCGCATTTGTAGTGAACATAATCCTCAAGTGTATGTCAAAACACCGTTACATCCAGAAAAACTGACTGTTTGGTGCGCTTTATGGGCTGGTGGAATCATTGGTCCGTACTTCTACAAAAACGATAATGCCAGAAAATTACAGTCAATGGTGATCGGTATAGAACCATGATTACTAACTTTTTCATTCCTGAATTGAACAACCATGATGTCCAGGAGCTGTGGTTTCAACAAGACTGCCCAACATGTCACACAGCTCGTGCCACAATCGATTTATTGAAAGACACGTTTGGTGACCGCCTAATTTCACGTTTTGGACCTGTGAATTGGCCTCAAGTCACTATTCCTACTCATGAACGCTAGGGAGTGTTTATACGTCCTTTCGCCGATTGAGGGAGCCTACGTGAATATTTCACTCTGTAGAATATCTCTCAATTTGGTATAGGACCTATGTTTGTTTTGAAAGTCATCGATTCTTGATTGATAGATTAAATACGGACTGATGATTCATAATAATGATGAAACAATTGTATCCTACTATCATTCAACAAGATCGATGAATTTTTCGAAACGCTCTTAATATTCACTCTCGAAAGTGATGGGTTCGTTCTCGTTGACAAGATTTGTGTAGACAGCTCCCTGAGAATTTCATTTGAAATATTTCGATATTTCGATTAAGAGTCTCAGTATTTACTATATATATATATATATATATATATATATATATATATATATATATATATATATATATATATATATATATATATATATATATATATATATATATATATATATATATATATATATATATATATATATATATATATATATATATATTTTATTATATTTTGAGGTTTTTCAATATAAAACAATGCCAAGTCAATAAATACTGATCAAAAACCTGAACAGTTCTGATAACTGCAACAGAAATAGTTGCAAAGTGTTTTTATCAGAAAACTTTGTGGAACATTTTGAAAGCCCTTGTATAATTGAAATAGTTGGCGAAATGGCACAAAATTCTTTAATACACTTGACATATATATCCGGCTTCTAGCCCAATATAAAGAGTTGAAGGATTTAATGAAATTTCAGTATATCCAAGGAAGACAAAGACATTCCTCGATTAGAATTTCAATGTCAGTTGATTCATCGGACAAGACTTGATGAAACATATGCCTCATATATTCAGAAACTTGTCTACGCCGTTGTAATGAGAGCCAAGAAGCTCGAAAAACATGTCAGCTGCTGCATCCAAGAGCGTAATATAATGTTGTCGTCTACGTTTGTTTCTGTACCTAATTTCTCTCGCTGTAGCCTTTATCTACCTACAATTGTCTACATCAATATAAAAGTAGCTTAGTTTATCGTAAAAAACAATCCTGATTTACTATTGATAAAATACATTGAATTTAAATCTACGTCAATCCATCTATTATCATTGTCGATATTGCTGAATCACTATTAATCCGATATAATACTTTAATACTGCACTGAATGGAAAAAAGTCGCAAATCTTTGAAGAAATATAGATATTGAGATTTATATGTACCTAAGCACTCTTATCGATCAATATGAGGCTCATGTTATTGAGAGTTTGGCTATGTATTTCTTCATTTTTAAAACTTCTGTTTTATATTTCCTAATTTTATTTCGAATCGAATATAAACTCAAATTCAAACACTTTAACTTATGATTTACACTTTATTGACAACATAGCTCGACGCGTTTCGTCGTTACAAACGACTTCATCAGATGCTCACATAATAATCAAATCATTAAATAATAATCAATCATCATTATAGAATAATCAAATAATTATTCTCTTAGCACCCGGAGAAGTCGTTTTCAACGAAGAAACGCGTCATGCTGTGTAGTCAATAATAATAATTTCAAGTGTTTGAATTTTAGTTTATATTCATAATATAATGGATTAACATCTAACAAATGCAAACACTATTAAATATTTATATTTCAAAATTCATCAAAAAAATGTCGATGTGACTTACTACCCCGTACTGATTTCAAATAACATTATTTTGCGACATGATAAATCTTTTTGTACATCAACTACGTTTCCTCTCGAAAATCACTTGAAAAATATTTTCAAATTACAGCAGAAATTTTTTTGTTCTGAATTTTAAACTTGCAATTTCAAAAACGTACTCTCATTTAGAACTTTTTCTGGAAAAATTGCTTTTACACAAATTTTTTAGAGAACCCTTAATCGTTGTGGAACAAATGAATAAAGAACGCAGAAACAATTTCAGAACAATAGACAAATAGACTCTCTTTTTGTAAAAAAACATCACTTTGGACCTTATAGCGTTTCCAGAGTCATCGGAAATATTGTTGTGTGATAATCCCCTATTTTGGTATATATTGATATATTCCTTGTTTTGTACCAGACACGTACCTTTTAGAAAAATACAATTTTCAAACATGATTTGTATCGTAGATTCAGTTGAAATGTGCCCAAATCGAGATTGAAAAAGGAAGATTTCAATTTCCTTAATCATAAATGTGATACGTATTATTGGCAACATATTTATAATGAAAACTGAAAATGCACAGTATTGCATAAAATAATGAAATTGCCTGTCATACGTTCCACAAATATGTTCTGAAGTCAGATTGACATTCATTTGACAATATTTCAGGAGGCGATTGCACAGTTCGTTTATTGAAAAAAAGATTTCGTGAACATACGTTCGGAAATGCATTGTTTCTAAGATACAAAATGTTTTGATACAAGTTTCTGTGTAAATAGCGGTGTAAATAAATTTTTTTCAAATTTCAAAAAGTTACAAGAACCGCAATTTTTACTTTCACTGTAGGCCAAGCTAGAGGTGCACCTTTAACTGGGATATATGGATTCAATATTCGCCTCACAGAATTTCGAGCTCTCTCAAAAATACCAGTGTCATTTATGATAGAATTACATCTGACAATAATTCGATTCCTCAAGTGATCCACATTTCCACAGAAGTAGCAGCAATTCCAATAGCATTGCTAACAATCTGTTAGCATTGAACATTCTCAAACAAAATTTGGAGGAAATTGACGCACACAATGCCAACTACGAAAAAGGATTATCTACCTACCCAAAAGTAATTAATCAATGTGCTGACTGGACCAACGAAGAATTCGAACAGTACGCGAACCAAGGTTTGAAAGGTGTACTAAAACCCATTGCTAAACCATTCAAATCCATCGAAGGCAAAGAAATTCCCGGCTCCATTGACTGGAGGGAAAAGGGGATTGTCAATGCTGTTAAAAACCAGAAAGATTGCGGATGTGGCTGGGCTTTCAGTGCAGTAAGTTGTGATTTTGACTATGGATTGTTCCCGTGAATTTAAGTGTGTTAAGGTGTTTTATTACATTTGCTTATTTCTTTTTAGGGTTATTTCCATACCACCCCGTATATTTTTTCAAGATTTGGTATTTGTTTCTTATAAATAACCCAGACACCCACTCGGTGATATGAATAAATCCAGATAAACATAAATATAGAAATTAATTGGGGGCTAGACCCAACACCCTTTATATTGAAATTTTCGAAATTCGTTTGCATGTTTGGAAATAGAAACGAAATCAAAATTGCTCCTCAAATCGTTGTGGAGAAAATTTAACTACTTAAATTATCAATTGAATGAGTTTTATTTTGAGAATGATTTTGGATAAAGTTTTAAGAGACAAGAGTCTAATAATGATTACCAGTAATTTTTATTAACGAGTTATTGAAACTTTTAAATTCGTACTCATTTCAATGTTGACTCAAGTACTTTTTTAGACCCATTATATTTCGGTGCGATAGATTGTCATTATTTTAATTGATTTTTGTTCTAGGCTGCTGCGATTGAAAGTGTTTTGGCTATTAGCTCTGGCAAGTTACAATCTCTCAGTGAACAAAATTTGAATGATTGTTCTTGGGGAACAGGAAACGAGGGATGTAATGGAGGATGGATGCACCAAGATTTCGAATATGTGCAAGAAAAAGGAATCAAAGTGAAGCAGACTACCCATATTCAGGTAAGGATGATGAGTGCAAAGCTGATTCCTCTAAGGTTGCCACCAAAGTTTCCGACTACGTACAAATTGAATCTGGCAACGAAGAACAGCTCAAGAACGCCATTGCTAGACAACCAGTTTCTATTGCTATTGTCGCCAACAACAATCTGAGAGCTTACCATAGTGAAGTATTCTCAGACCCCTTTTGTATATTCGAAGACTTGAACCACTTGGATACGGAACTGAAAATGGACAGGATTATTACATCGTGAGAAATTCTTATTATATATATATATATATATATATATATATATATATATATATATATATATATAATATATATATATATATATATATATATATATATATATATATATATATATTGGTAATGAGAAACGTAATCTGGTTTATTTTTAGTGCTGTACAAGAGCATTTTATTCAAGTACTTCGTGAATTTATAATTCGTACATATGTAATTCGCTGGATTAATTTAGGATCTCGATAATGGCCTGCACGATTCCCAGATTTAAATTCATTGAATTTTTTCATGTGGGTCTACCCGAAGTCTCAGTTTATGCTGCTACTTCTGTGGAAAATGTGGATGAGCTGAGGAATCGAATTATTGTTAGATGAAATTCTATCATGAATGACCCTGGTATTTTTGAGAGAGCTCGACATTCAGTGAGGCGAATATTGAATCCATATACCCCAGTTAAAGCTACACCTCTAGCTCGGTCTACAGTGAAAGTGAAAATTACGGTTCTTGTAATTTTTCGAAATTTGAAAAAAAAATTATTTACACCGTTATTTACACAAAAACTTGTATCAAAACATTTTGTACCTTAAAATCAATGCATTTCCGAACGTATGTTCACGGAATCTTTTTTTCACTAAACGAACTGTGCAATCGCCTCCTGAAATATTGTCAAATGAATGTCAATCTGACTTCAGAACATATTTGTGGAACGTATGACATGCAATTTAATTATTTTATGCAATACTGTGCATTTTCAGTTTTCATTCTAAATATGGTGCCAATAATACGTATCACATTTATGATTGAGGAAATTGAAATCTTCATTTTTCGATCTCGATTTGGGCACATTTCAACTGAATCTACCATAAAAATCATGTTTGAAAATTTTATTTTTTTAAAAGGTACGTGTCTGGTAAAAAAAACAAGGAATATATCAATATATACAAAAATAAGGGATTATTACACAACAATATTTCCGATGACTCTGGAAACGCTATAAGGTCCAAAGTGATGTTTTTTACAAAAAAAAAGTCTATTCGTCTATTGTTCTGAAATTGTTTCTGCGTTCTGTATTCATTTTTTCCACAACGATTAAGAGGTTCTCCTAAAAATTTTGTGTAAAAGCAATTTTTCCAGAAAAAAATCTAAATGAGAGTACGTTTTTGAAATTGCAAGTTTAAAATTCAGAATAAAAAAATTTCTGCTGTAATTTGGAAATATTTTTCGAGTGATTTTCAAGTGAAAACGTGGTTGTCGTACAGAAAGATTTATCATGTCGGAAAATAATGTTATTTGAAATCAGTACGTGGGTAGTAAGTCACATTGAAATTTCATTGATGAATTTCGAAATGAACATTTTTAAATATTTAATAGTGTTGGCGTTGGCAAGATGTAGGTAAATCCATTATAATTGAATATAAACTTAAATTCAAACACTTGAAATTATTATTATTGACTACATAGCATGACGCGTTTCTTTGTTACAAACGACTTCTCCGGGTGCCAAGAGAATAATTATTTGATTATTCTATAATGATGATTGATTATTATATAATGATTTGATTTTTCTGTTAGCATCTGAAGAAGTCGTTTGTAACGACGAAACGTGTCGTGCTATGTAGTCAATAAAGTGTAAATCATAAGTTCAAGTGTTAGAATTTGAGTTTATATTCTATTCGAAATAAAATTAGGAAATATAAAACAGAAGTTTTAAAAATGAAGAAATACATAGCAATAATATGAGCCTAATATGAACTTTCAATAATATGAGCCTAATATTGATCGATAAGAGTGCTTAGGTACATATAAATCTCAATATCTATATTTCTCCAAAGATTTGCAAGTTTTTTCCATTCAGTGCAGTATTAAAGTATTATATCGGATTAATAGTGATTCAGCAATATCGACAATGATAATAGATCGATTGACGTAGATTTAAATTCAGTGTTTTTTATCAATAGTATTTCAGGATTGTTTTTTACGATAAACTAAGCTACTTTTTTATTTATGTAGATAATTGTAGGTAGATAAAGGCTACAGAGAGAGAAATTAGGTACAGAAACAATTGTAGACGTCAACATTATATCCCGCTCTTGGATGCAGCAGCTGACATTTTTTTCGAGCTTCTTGACTCTCATTACAACGGCGTAGACAAGTTTTAGAATGTATGAGGCCTAGAAACTTGAAGATGACAAAAGCAAACGAGGACGCCTGAAAAGGGAGTAACCATTTGTGTCTGCCGAATTAAATCTACGGATTGTGGGACTTGATCATTGTTTCGCCAAGGAGGCGAATTTTTATAATTTACAGAATCTCTAATCGATAATTCAAACAATATCTGAAGGGTTAACGCCGGAAAAATTATAGAAACAATGCTAAAAATATCGTATTGAAAAAAATTAGAAGATGACTGTGTAATAACCATACAGGTTATACTATCTACATAACTATCAAGTGATTATACCGTAATCGACAAAATTAGTTGTAACGGGTGATTTTTTAAGAGTTAAGTTTTTCACGTTGGCGGCACTGGTTGTTAATGGCATCGAAACGTCATCTGTCATGACGTGTGGACATTTCTAGTGGAAAGTCTTCAGTATACTCTGCCATTTCATAATAGAAGACTTACAAACGAGAAACGATTAAAAATTGTTGAACCTTACTAACAAAATTCGTGCTATGTGAAAAATGGGTATCGTTTGTATGGGTATGGTTGTCATAATCGACCTGGTGAATCAAGAATGTATGCTGTTATCACCAAATTTCGCAACAAGTTTACTTTGTTGGACATTAAACCATTGTCTCGCATGCATACAGTGCGTACTGAAGATAATATTGCAGCCGCAGCGTACAGTGTTAATGAGGATCGTGAAATGTCAATTCGTCGCCGTTCTCAGCAATTTGGCATGTGTTACTCAACCACATGGAAAATTTTACCTGTTGATTTGGGTGTGAAAGCCTATAAAATTCAACTTCTGCAAAAATTGAAGCCTAATCACCTACCACAACGTCTAATTTTTGTTGAATGGGCCTTAGAACAGCTTAATGAAAATCCGATGTTTTATCGAAAAATTGTGTTCAGCGATAAGGCTCATTTCTGGCTATGTAAATAACAAAACTGTCGCATCTGGAGTAATGAACAGCCACATGCCATACAAGAATCAGATGCATCCCAAAAAAACGACAGTTTGGTATGTTTCATGGGCTGGTGGCATCATCGGTCCATTTTTCTTCAAAGACGACCGTGGAAGAAACATTACCGTCAACGGCGAACGATATCGAGCCATGACTTTTTTTTGCCCCAGTTAGCCAAGTTGAACTTTATTGACATGTGGTTTCATCAAGACGGTGCCACATGACACACAGCTCTTGAAACAATATGTATGTTGAAGGATGAATTTGGTGAGCAGCTAATCTCTCGAAATGGCCCTGTGAATAAGCCGCCAAGATCATGCGATTTGACGCCTCTGGATTATTTCTTGTGGGGAAATGTAAAGGCGTTAGTGTATGTGGACAAACCGAACACAATTGAAGCCTTACAGGATAACATAACACAAGTAATTCGTGGGATACAGGCCGAAACACTCGAAAAAGTGACGCAAAATTGGACCTTCCGAATGGACCATTTGATACGGAGCTGCGGTCAACATTTATATGAAATTATCTTTAAAATTTAAATGGCAAAGGTCAAGTTATCAATTTCCTCCAAATTTTGTTTGAAAATGTTCAATACTAACAGAATAATGATTCTGTTAACATCTGAAGAAGTCGTTTGTAACGATGAAACGCGTCATGCTATGTAGTCAATAAAGTGTAAATCATAATAAGTTCAAGTGTTTGAATTTAAGTTTATATTCAACTATAATGGATTTACATCAAGTAAACGTCAACACTATTAAATATTCAAAATTTTCATAACTTATATATAATATTCGAACAATATACCAAACTTCAATAATCACTTCACAGTGTAATAATTAATGACAGAATTCAAAGGTGCTATAAGCTGCAAAGGAAATTTCCAAAAAAAAACAATTATAAAAATAATATTTTCTTGGTTGATTCCTTTTCTGTCTATATTTAAGGTAACAATTGATATTCAGCGAATACATTTATGAAATCATAAAAAGCATATGTGACATCAAAAACGTAGAGAAAATTCATAAATGCTCTCTTGTTCTGAAAATTTCACTAATATCATATTTGATCAATTAATCATTCGTTCCTATATTGGACATTGGACTATTTAAATTACAAGTACAGAAGGAAATCATCAAGGACGAGGCGTCTTTAAGGGATTTAACCTCGTAAACATACAGATATCACTCAGATACGGAAAGGAAGACTCTAATCCTTAGTATTAAAACAAGTTAAATCATTGAGAGATAAGAAAATAAAACAGAATCGTTTTAATATTCATATTTCCAACAGATAGATAAAAACCAAAACTAATCTTTAGATTGAATTTCATGACTTCATAAACTTTCAGACAACATAAATTGTTTCTTGATATCCAAGAAGAATTTGGAATAATGACAATCAATTAACTTAAAAATTCGTGCTCTGTGAAAATGTGCATTGTTTAGTTACGCGTGTTCAGCGATGAGGCTCATTTCTGGCTTAACGGATATGTAAATATACCTCAAGAATTAGTAGACAAATTAAACAACTTTTCTGTCAATATAGCATCTACACTTAAAGAGAATATACCTCCAAGTACTTTCAGTTGTAATGCTAAATGCTATTGATCGTAACAACAATTCGTTCTACTTGTTTGAGATATACGAAAGCGAAATTGATGATACAGGTAAAAATATCAAAAAATCTGCAGGATGGGATAAAAAAATTCATTTAATTAAGCCATGTATAAGCTTAATAGCAAGACCTTTGAATCATGTGATCAACAGGTCATTCATTGAGGGTCTATTTCCTGATGACCTGAAGATCAATAACAGCAATTATCGTTCCTCTCAAGAAGAAAATAACACTGGTGTGCCTCAGGGTAGCATTATCGGACCGATCCTTTTTCTCGTGTCAATTAATGATCTTCCTTTGGTTCTTCGTGGTTATCTCATGCATAGTGTTTTTGCAGATTCAGTTTTGTATGTTGAAGATTCCAACTTACTGCTGAGTTCGTGCAGCTTGGAGGGGTCGATTGAAGTTGCCTATAACAGATTGAAGGATATTGATGATTGGTGCATGAAAAACCGTCTAATACTGAATATGGCTAAGACTGAATGTGTGATGTTTTGTTGCGATCGTTCTGCAGCGGAAATTCCTGGTGAGATCAATACACAGGTTTCTGTGTCCAACTCCACTCGCTTTCTTGGTGTTAACTTGGACAAACCTTATTTTTATCCAAGTCACAAGTTCATGTCATGTTCAAGTTTAACACCTCTCTATATAGGCTTTAAGCTGTTTAATGCTCTTCCTCAATATTTCAAATGTATATCTAGGCCTAATTCTTTCAGAAAAAGCTTATATAAGTTGATTATGGAGTGTGAACCTTATTCATTAGTGGAATTTGTTAGTTTTTGTAGTAATTCGAAATGAATTGATTTGTTCTTTTTTCACTGACGAATTCATTTTTATTGTATTGCAATAATTTTTCGAAACACATCTGGAGTGTTGAACAGCCACATGCCATAAAAGAATTACCGATGCATCCCGAAGAAACGACAGTTTGGTGTGGTTTATGGGCTGGTGGCATCATCGGTCCATTTTTTTTCTAAGACGACCGTGGAAGAAACGTTACAGTCAACAGCGAACGATATCGAGCCATGATACACAACTTTTTTCGCCCCAGTTGACCGAGTTGAACTTGGTTGACATGTGGTTTCATCAAGACGGTGCCACATGTCACACAGCTCGTGAAACAATGGACATGTTGAAGGATGAATTTGGTGGGCAGCTTATCTCTCGAAATGGCCCTGTAAATTGGCCGCCAAGATCATGCGATTTGTGGCCTCTGGCTTATTTCTTGTGGGGTTATGTGAAGTCGTTAGTGTATGTGGACAAGCCGAACACGATTTAAGCCTCACAGGATAACATAACATGCGTAATTTGTGGGATACAGGCCGAAATGCTCGGAAAAATGGCCCAAAATTGGACCTTCCGAATGGACCATTTGATGCGGAGTCGCAGACACCATTTATATAAAATTATCTTCAAAATGTAAATAGCAAAGGCCAAGTTAGCAATTTCAATGAAAATTTTGAATATATGATGCGAATTGAGTGTTTTATCCGATTCAACTACTCTTAAAAAATCACCCTCTCTCCTAGTACCCTCCACCACAGCGTTCTTTACGAGCGTTTGGCCGTTCGAGTCATGTTCGCACCTTTTTTTCATGTATTTTGCTATATGTTTTCGAAAATTCAAGATATATATTTTGATGTACTTTGCTTATATTTTCGAAATCCGTTTTACAAAACCTAATTGGACAATTCGTGTGGCATCCAGACATTTTGCAATTAAGCGTAACGATTTATTGAAACCGTCAATTACACAAAAAATTATTATGCCACAGTGTTTTCTAACTCGAAGAACGCCAAGATCGCTACTTTTCCACCAAATCGCAGGCAGGTACGATAAAAATTAACGAAGTAATTAATTAGTTAAATAAACAATAAATTTCCGAGTTTCTCCGAATTCCGATCCGAATTTTCTCCGTTTCTAATTATTCGATCGAGTCGATTGACGGCTCCTTTTGTTCGTTATAGAATCCCCTACAATTTATCCATTGATGTCATTGAGTTTGCATAATTATTTTTAATGTTATATATAAAAAACTTTAAAAAATGCGATATTTCGATAAAAATCGTAAATAAAAAATTATTATTGGTATTTGCGTGTCCAAATTATAACAAAAATAAATTATGAAATACCTTTTTTTCAAAGGCTGGTTACCTGGTTTTATGAAATGAATAATTGTCGCAACAAACTCCCTGTTGCTTGGCCTATTAAGGGATATAAGAAAGTAGACAGGATACACTTTCAACCAAAGTAAATTTTAAAGTGTCTAAAATTTACCTTTTCGTAATTTTCTGTCACAATTCAATATCGCATTTGAATACTTTTCATATTTTTGGATGCATAATTCCGTGGCAGAAATTCCAACAACTCGAAAATATAAGTATAAATTCTTTAGTGTCATTTGTAATATTGGAAATGGATTGAAAATCACAATATATTAGAATGATATACTTTTGTTACTTTCAAATCTCGTTTATTGTCGTTTCCATAACTTAATATGAATATAAAGACATACATCGATTGAAAATTAAACCAACTTTTAAAATTAAATTACTGGGTAATAGGCAACATCCGTTACGCGGCACATGTTTCCTTGGTTTCTAGCCAATTTAAAGTAACCGTTTTCTCCAAATGCTTCGCCCCAAGAGTTTCTAACAATGTAATAATCGTGTCCATTTTCACTTCCGTATCCAATTGCTACGACAATGTGGTTCAAAATATGGTTATTACAAGCGGGGTCTGAGAATATTCCACTATGGTAAGCTCTCAGATTGTTGTTGGCGACAATAGCAACAGAAACTGGTTGCCTAGCAATGGCGTTCTTGAGGTCTTCTTCGTTACCAGCTTCAATGTGTACGTAGTCGGAAATTTTGGTAACAACCTTGGAAGAATCAGCTTTGCACTGAAGATCATGTACAAAATATGGGTAGTCTTCTTCGCTTTCGATTCCATTTTTTTTCACGTATTCGAAAGCAAAGTGCGCCCATCCTCCTTGACATCCGCTGTTCCTTTCTGACCAAGAACAATCGTTTAAATTTTGTACACTGAGAGATCGTAACTTTCCTGAGCTAATAGCCAAAGCACTTTCAATCGCAGCAGCCTAGAACAAAAGGCAATTACAATAATGACAATCTATCGCACCGAAATATAGTGAGTTTAAGAAAATACTTTCGTGAAAATCTTCTAAATCTCTATCAAAAAAACTTATTAAAACGAGTCAACCTCGTCGGGAATAAAAGAAGAACAGATTTCACTACATCATAACCTCAATGGTGAACCCTACGAAATTGAATTGATTCAATCACAAAAGTTCATATCCCAAAACAGTAAGTATTGACTTAATGATGCTTTCAAGAAACTCTTTTTTGATTGTTTTAAGAAACAGAACGATCTCTTCACGATTAGGAGATGGACTGTACCTACTCAAGGTGCAGTTGAAATCGGAGACAACTCTGTCAATAAGAATGCTCAACATCAAAAACATTTCACCAGAGGTTAAATTTACCGTAGGCGTTAAATTTTTATGTATACATACACTATTTTGTACCGAACATTATAGATTTTAAAGAATAGCAATTTCATGCTATACAAGCATACATTATCTTTAATCAGAATATACTGGACTTATCTTGTCTGATAAGTGATCATACCATGTAATCTCAAGATTTTTTTCAGAAACGCGAAATGCCTGATTATACCACACTAAGGCAATTTTATTGCAAAAAGGTAAGAATCTACGCATCAATCAGAGAACTGGAACTCAAAGAACATACCTATTTGAATTATCAGAAGGTATTGGTCTATACAATCAAAGTCTACAGAAGTATTACCCCGAAATAACTATTAGTACAGGTCCGATAACCTGAAAAATTATAATTAAGAACCTGGATAATTCACGAAGGAATGTTATGCAACTATAAAAATGAATACCGATGTAATTAATAGTTATTCAGCAACATTGAAATTAGTATGGATTCAAAAGTTTCAATAATTCGTTACTAAAAGTTATTAGTAATCATTATAAGACTCTTATCTCTCAAAACTCTCTCCAAAATCATTCTCAAAATAAAACTCATTGAATTAGAAATTTGAGTAATTAAATTTCCTCCACAAACATTTGAGAAGCAGATTTTATTTAATTTTTTGTCCTTTTTTGAGACATTCAAACGAATTTCGCAATTTTCAATATCAAGAGTGTTTATACGGGCCTGGATTTTTTTTGGATCATTAAGTGCTTGTTCGGGTTCTGTATAAGAAACGTTAAGGTCAAAGCTCAAAAAATATACGGAATGGTACGGAAATAGCTCTAAGAACAAATAAGCAAAAATAACCTTAATACACTTGAATCCCTTCAAACAACCCACAGTCAAAATCACAACTTACCGCACTGAAAGCCCAGCAACATCCGCAACCTTGCTGGTTTCTAATAGCATTGACAGCCCCTTTTTCCCTCCAGTCAATTGAGTCAGGAATTTCTTCGCCTTCGATGGATTTGAATGGTTTAGCAATGGGTTTTGGTACGCCTTTCAAACCTTGGTTCAAGTATTGTTCGAATTCTTCATTAGTCCAGTCAGCAAATTGATTAATTCCTTTTTTGTAGGTAGATAATCCTTTTTCGTAGTTGGCATTGTGTACGTCGATTTCCTCCAAATTTTGTTTGAAAATGTTGAATCGTTTTCTTGCTTCTAATGGAGATCTGTACGACTTTCCGAATTTCGCCTGAAAAATTCGAGTTTAAATATACTGAGAAAAAAATACTTTTCAAATGAAATTGAAATCAACCACATTTCAGTTATTGATTATATAAATATATATATATATATATATATATATATATATATATATATATATATATATATATATATATATATATATATATATATATATATATATATATATATATATATATATATATATATATGTATATATTGTTATGATAATATTGATCAAGTTTTAATTATTATTATTGCTTTATTTATTTTCTAATGAATTTTGAATTTGATTGAGTTGACTCTTTCTCAGGGTAGAATCTTTTTCAAATCTTAAATTTTTCAAAATAATATTTCTCTCATAATTTTAAACATACCTACTTTAATTATAACAAGAATAAAAAAAAATATTGGTATACCAAAATATTAAGCAAACTCTTAACTTCTTACAACTAAAATAATCTTAATACTAAATTGAAAATGGCCTTTGAATGAAATTGATAATTAATTATAAATTTACTCCAGGTACCTCTTTCTTCGAGCTCTCTTGAATTCTTTCAACATTCCAGACTTCTTTATTCCAATTTTTATAAATTTTATATACTGCTATTTTGCTAATTACTTTTTTTAACCACTTTACTGTCTCCAAAAATTTTTTATTTTCAACTCGAACTCCCCTTCCAACTCAACTTGGCCTGGCGTCCCTCTATCGATTGTTCTAAAATTCCTCTCAATTCTCAGTCATATATTTCAAAGCAATGTCTGATATCAAATTTTCAAATTTTGTGCATAAACTTGATTTCTATGATACTTCATTCAAATTGAATTTATATTATCTATGGTGTGCTTCTGCCACAGCCTAACTCTACTTACAAGCCATGAACATAGACTTGGCAACACCGCATCTGCTCAATCCGGTAGACCGATCGATCTTCCAACATCGGTCTACTACATGTTAATAATTTCCTTTTCAGAGAAATTTTCAGCGAAACGGTACTTTGTATAAAAAAATAGTTTTAACAAAAATTGTAGATCATACAATTATCTATAGAAATCAATAATACACTTTTTTTCTAAGAAGAACTATGTCTGAGTTCTGGCGATTCAAATGTTGTTTTTTTAGTATGTACACTAACAAGTTCACTTTATCAATTAGAATTGACAATATGCTATAAATTTCATTATTTTTCATTCTCAGGTGAGAGTAAGTTTAATGCGTCAATTCCTTTAAACCTTTATTGAGATGAGTACAATAATTTGGACGATAGAATGATTCTGATATCATATTTGTAACGAGCAAGCAAACTTTCTAGTTGAGACTATCTAGTTAATTTCAGTTGTAAAATCCATTTTAAATCATTAGGAGACAGTTTATTTTCATTGATAAAAACATTTACATGCATATATGAATATACTAAAATCTGATTAATAATTTGTATACTGTTTATTTGTGAACATTCAGTTACGTTGGATGGAAAAACTAGAGTGTAAAAAAATGCTGTTAGTTTCAAAAGTTTTTATATTCCACGATTTACATATTAAAATCTTTATTTAAAATTGGATGTTGAATCAACAAAATTACAAATTGAATCTGAGTTTTCAAAGGCTTCATTCAATTTCTCACAACGTTCCTTCAATGCTGGTTCTTTCAGCTGGATATTCTCTTTGAGAGTGTACTGTTTTTGATAAGTAAGGGTAAATAAAGAAAAATACTTGGCACTGCATTTAAATTGAGTTTAACTTTATCCATCTAGCCTTCTGTTGATCAATCTAGCAAACGATGAATACCTTCTCTAGTAATTGGTGCCTCTGGAAAATGTTTGGTACAAACTACAGAATATTTTGTGGGGGTCCATAATGCCCTAGGAATATTTTTTAGCCTTGATTCATTAGATTTCCATCATATGGAAAACGAAATACAGAAACTGGTGGTTCGCCGGCATCGAGGTAACTTTTGTGTTCGACTTGCATCCAAGCACACAGCAATGACTTGGCATGTTAATTTTTGTGCTAATATCAAGAACAAGACCTATAAGAGATTAGTTCTAAATAACTACTAAATCTAACAAAGGGTAAGTAACTCTACTAATCACAAAAAAGGAACAATTCTAGCAAATAACGCTTTTGTTAATGTCTGTACTACTCAGTCATATCAGTAATCGGTAGCTATTTACATACAAATTTCAAAGGTATTCCTTAGTCTGTAGCTGAAAAAAACACTGTAGCACTTTCTACACGCTATACATCACATAATAGCACAACAACTAAAACGCGGATTTTTGTTTTTACACAATTATGAGATGATAAAAGTTAGGTATTATTTCAACCTCTCCAGGTATAACCAAAAAAAAGCACAACTTAAAACACAACAGATATTCCTATTTATATAAGACATTTGCGGGAAATTTATTTAGCTTGTTCTTCACAACTTCAAACAATAGCACTTTTCACAACTTATTTTTGGATTTGAATGTTATTTCTCTCGTTAAATAGCGATTTATTCAGCAGCAATGACCAGAAACCATTACAACGCCATTACAGCATCTCTTTTTGTGGGTCTAGCTTGGATGTTGCCAGATTTCCTAGTTCATGGCTTGTAAGTAGAGTTAGGCTGTGCTTCTGCACAGCCACGGCCACCTACAATACAATACAAGGTGGCCGTGGCACAGCCTAATTCTACTTACGTAACGTAAGTAGAGTTTATATGCTGTTGCTTCTGTCTCCGAACTTCGTATTTGAGGTTATGGTTTTAGAGTTGTCAAAAATTCCATACCTACTTATAAATGAAATCATATATACAATATTTGAACTTTTTAAATAACCATTAATATAATATAATTTTGTAAGTTGGAATATATTTGAGTTATGTTTATTATATATAAATGAGGTAATAATAAAAACTTGTCTAAAAATCACAGACTGAACAATCCTTTATTCGACTAGTTTCGTCTTTTGCAGCATTATCAAGAATCATTCTTGATAATGCTGTGAACTACCACAGAGTAGATTCATCGTCCATTGAATTTATTTTATTATTTTTATATTTGAATTTTCAGGTTACTGTTGAAAGTTAACTATTCTTTGCTATTATTTTGAGACTTGGATCGATTTCATGATCAACTTGTGGAAGTGGGTTGGACAAATACATCATATGAATACTATTATGTGACAAGAAATGAATTGTACAAAAAATACATAATTATGAAGAATCAAAATTATTGAACATAACATACTTCACTGCACACAAGTGATTGTGCCAGTGCTGAACAGTAAATAACAAAATGTAGATTTCAACTTTTATTTAACTACATCAACATATTATTCTA
Organism: Henosepilachna vigintioctopunctata; assembly: GCA_030704895.1. Lineage (NCBI taxonomy): Eukaryota > Metazoa > Arthropoda > Insecta > Coleoptera > Coccinellidae > Henosepilachna > Henosepilachna vigintioctopunctata. The sequence continues at coordinate 5,410,247 of JARQZJ010000095.1, read as the reverse complement.
AAAGGAATTACCTATATCTATAAAACTATGTATGTTTAAAATCTTATATAATGAATTAAAATCCATGAAATATGACTTTATACAAATATATATATATATATATATATATATATATATATATATATATATATATATATATATATATATATATATATATATATATATATATATATATATATATATATATATATATATATATATATATATATATATATATATATATATATATATATATATATATATATATATATATATATATATATATATATATATATATATATATACATATATTTTCTGTTAATGTGTTTGGTTTCAATTGATTTAATATCTGATTCAATTAATTTTTGATCTACAGAAGAATTCCTTATTCAAATTTAAATTACAATTTTTATCAATGTAATTTTTATATTTCCTTAATTTTTAATCCTCAATTTTTTATATAATTTCTTGAAGTTTTAAAAAAATTGAAAATCTGAAAGTTGGAAAACAGTTTGTGAATACAAAGCATTTCAAAAGTTGAGCGTATATCTAAACCAATTCATTTTAAGTATACAAAAATAAATAATAAAGTAAAACTTTTCAACTCTTAAATTTTTTTAATTTTCTTGCATTTATTTTGATAATAAGCTATGAATCTGTGGAGAATACGCCACTCATTTTAATTTGGTGTTTCCACATATGCTTTGAGTTCAACTGTAACAAAAACTTACAGCACTTTCATTACAATTAAAAAAATAACTACGTAAAACACCTTCATATAAACTGCTTCCGGGTTTCTACAGAATTATTGAAAGTTTATTGAAAAAAATATCATATTCACCTGAAACTCTGTCCATTTCTGCTGGAGTTCCCCATCTTCTACTGCTTGGGTGTAAACCACCAGTGCTATCAAGAACAACCCCAATACTTTCATTATTCAGTATGTATTTTGACGACTGGAATGAATGAAGTTGAGGACTCACTTTATATAATGTTTTTGGCTCACTATTATCTATGGGATTTGTAAGATTTATGACATGAAATATCGCAATTATTAATAGATATTATTGATTTACTCAGAAACAGAACAAAATTTGAGTTTCATCTTATGAATTCATTATATTATCTTCAAATCAAATTGAAAAAATTGGTATTAATGGATGAATTGAATTACTTTCAGAAGAGTGAATTAATTGTGAGACTAAAATGAAAATCTGCAGTTTGTTTTAATATTGATATTAAGAATATTATTTCTCGAAACTAGAAGAAATTAATTTGTGTCTAATTAGATATCGTCGTTATTGCACACCCAGAAGAATTTTATCATTTTACGTCATTTATTTCGTAAGTGTTGGTCTTTAGTCACATGAGTGAAATAGACGTTTCGTTCATTGTACTCATCTGTTGAGCGTGTGATAGATTTAATTTTATATTATAGCAACTTTATTAGGATATCTCCATAAGCAGTATGGCTTTCGCAGGAAGTAATCCACGCAAGAAGCCATCTTATCACTATATCAAAATATATTAAATGCCTTTGGTGACAGGAGACGCTGCATCTCAATGATTTAAAATAGTTTTTTAACTTTACGATCATTTTACATCATCAGCGTGCATGGCATATCAAACAAAATATAAATTCGTTTTCTCGATGTGAAGATATAATTCTCTACGCATCGCGATCTGGCTGTGACATATTTGTGCCATATACAAAAATGACTCAGATGCAGAGGGTGTCCCATATTAATTATATAAAAAATTAGAGCACATGCCCACAAAAATTAGAAATATAGAATGTGCCAGACCTTTCAAGACTGCTGTGAAACGAATGCTTCTCAAATGCATTTTATTAAATCAGTTCAGGAATATCTTGCTACCTCACTTTAAGATATTTAAGTGTGTGTGCTTGCTGAAGTGATGTTCATAGTAAAAAAGTGATGCTCATGGTGAAAGTTTCTTATATTATTTTGTTCTATCGTGTGGTATTGTATAGACAATTTATCAATTTATCGACATATTTCCCATACCATTATACTACATTGTCAGTGGAAATAAAACTTATTATTTAAATAAACTAATAAATAAATTTATTTATTATCAAGCTATTGCATAGGTTTTATCGCGGGCTCTGAGCGTGGCGACCGAATAAAGAAATTCAGTAACGAAAATAAAACTTAACACTCCCCACTCCGCCTACCACATAGCTCGATCGTTCGCTTAACATAGTACGATTGTACAGGCGCACATGCCCACAAAAATAAAAAATATAGAATGTGCCAGACCTTTCAAGACTGCTGTGAAACGAATGCTTCTCTCAAATGCATTTTATTCAGTTCAGGAATATCTTACTACCTCACTTTAAGATATTAAAGTGTGTGTGCTTGTTGATGCCATGTTCCTAGTATTTAAGTGTGAAAATTTGTTATATTATTTTTTATCCTGTAGTATTATGTAGACAATTAATCGACATATTTCCCATACAATCGTGCTACATTGTCAGTGGAAATAAAAGTTCTTCATTTTCAAAAATTTTTTTCGAAATGTATCATTAAAATTTCAATGTGACTTACTACCCCCATACCGATTTCAAATGAAATTATTTTGCTACATGATAAAACTTTCTGTACATCAACTACGTTACCTCTTGAAAGTTATTTAAAAAATGTTTCCACCTTTCACCAAAAAAACCTTTTTTTTCAAAATTTTCAACTTGCATTTTCATTGCTGTTACAAATTTTGTTAAAGATTTGTTTTCGGAAAAATTGTTGTGTGATAGATTCCTTGTGTTATTTTTTACCAGACATGCTTCATAGTACAGGATCCGTGGCGTATTTTTTCACTTGATTACTATCAAGCTAATTCTCCGTGAGTAGCTTCATTTTGATAAGACGCCCAACAATTTCCTGTGCGAAAATTTTTGATTGTGGTAGCTAACAGAGGTAGCAATGATAAAATATGTCGATTTGATGATTCTTCAATATTTATTACTAACTGAATTGTTTTTATTGAATTTTATGATAATTATCTAAATTATTTGAAAAAATATTTGTCCTACAAAATCTATGGTTTCATCAAAGAGTCCTCCCCCTCCAACATGTATTGATAACGAGATCACTAAAAATGATTACTAACCAGCTGATTTTTTTTTTTTACTTAGCTTATATTTATATAATGTAACGGTCATATTGTCCTACAAATTCTGTGGTATGTTATCCCGGTCCTACGCTCAGAAATTGTTAATACCATAAGACCATTTTTCTCATTACTAACTGTAGAACAAAAATATTACATAATAGGTTAGTGTGTTCAGTGCCCAAATAAAACAATGTCCTACAAAAAAACAGGTATGTATCACTAGTCCGACAAGAATTGTAATTTTTTCGTTTTCCTTTTTCTAACATAAGATACAGTGAAAAAATCTTCGTGCGTGCTGCTGGCGTTCATCGATTTATAAGACGTTATATTATCACGTCAAAATATATTCAAATAATTTCTCGAAAGACAAACAAAAATAAAACGTAGTTAACTGAAAAATGCTTACTAACACGCTTATACTCGACACAAACGTGGGATACCTACTACGACGGAGTAAAAATGCTCTGCGCACGCGTAAAGGCGTGACTCAGCTGTTGTAGAAAAATACAGAAACCCAAGCGGCACAAAGTTTTCTTTGTTATTGTTTTGTTTAATTTCAGTTGACGTTCAGTAATTTTTTAACTTATTATTGAGTGAAATCTACCAAAAATTCAACATTTTTTTTCTCACGCTTGAGAAATAAATTGATTTTTAATTTCATGACTTTACAATATATATTCAATTGGAGCACCGCAATAGCGTACCACGCTATTTTTACATCAAGGATCTGTACTACTACTTTTGACCGTAGGACCGGGACAACGTACCACGGAATTTGTAGGACAATATGACCGTTATATTATATAAATATTAACTAAGTAAAAAAAAAAAAATCAGCTGGTTAGTAATCATTTTGGGTGATCTCGTTATCAATACATGTTGGAGGGGGAGGACTCTTTGATGAAACCATAGATTTTGTAGGACAAATATTTTTTCAAATAATTTAGATAATTATCTTAAGATTTAATGAAAAACAATCCAGTTAGTAATTAATATTTGAGAATCATCAAATCGACATATTTTATTATTGCTACCTCTGTTAGCTACCAATATCGAGAATTTTCGCACAGGAAATTGTTGGGCGTCTTATCAAAACGATGCTATTCACGAAGATTCAGCTTGATAGTAATTATTTTTACATCAATGATCTGTACTACTACTTTTAAGCTTAGGAACCGGGATAACATACCACGAAATTTGTAGGACAATATGGCTGTTAAATTATATATATATTAACTAAGTAATAAAAAAAAAATCAGCTGGTTAGTAATCATTTTTGGTGATCCTGTTATCAATACATGTTGGAGGGGGAGGACTCTTTGATGAAACCATAGGTTTTGTAGGACAAATATTTTTTCAAATAATTTAAATAATTATCATAAGATTTAATAAAAACAATTCAGTTAGTAATAAATATTGAAGAATCATCAAATCGACATATTTTATCATTGCTACCTCTGTTAGCTACCACAATCAAAAATTTTCGCACAGGAAATTGTTGGGCGTCTTATCAAAATGAAGCTACTCACGGAAAATTAGCTTGATAGTAATCAAGTGAAAAAATACGCCACGGATCCTGTACTATCACGTTTTATTGGTACCATATTTGAAACAAAATTGAGAATGCACAGTATTGCATAAAATATTTGGATTGCATGTTATACGTTCCATAAATATGTTCTGAAGTCAGATTGATATTCTGATTATTAAAAATCCTATATATATTATGGTGAGAGGTAGTAAGAAATATTTGTCTGAAAATCACTGACTGCCAGTGATTTTTAGACAAGTATTTCTCTTATCTCTCATTTGAATATGAACTATTACAGAGTTGATTCATCGTCCATTGAATTTATATATTATGATTATACAGAATATTTTTCAATACGAGAAACATTGAGGTTCAAAGCTTTCCATGTTAAAAATCTTAAACCCGACACAAATGTCGAAAATCTGCAGAATTTCCTTATAAACAAATTTTCTAAGGTTAAAAATTAACCTCGCGCTACCCAGACTCCTACTCATCGTTCAAAATGTTTATACCCAGTTCAGAATATAACAAAGACTCCATGCTTTAAGTTGGTAAAATAAAGTAATCGTGAATCATTTTTTCCACAAAAAGACGAAACAAAATCGGTGGTAATAATTGTTCCTGCAGCTAATGAATGTTTGAGAATCATGCAGCTGAATAGTGCAGATAGTGTTAACTCGATGACGATTGCGGTATATGCTCGAGCAGATTGTTTTTGTCGTATCCACAGATATGTTGCATATGATGTATCACAAACTCACGGAAAACTTGATTAAAATGCTATGGTACACCTTTAAAAATAAACATTATATTTCTCATTACCAATATTTTACAACGTTTTACAGAAATCGATGAATCGTGTTTCAAAAAGTTGCAATATAGGTAATTCCCTGGTAAATATTTTTGGTAGAAATAATGGTCTAATTAATCAGTCATCAAAATTCCAATAAAAAACGTTCAACGGGAACTGATGTTGAAAATAATCTTCAATCGCATGAGGATTTCCATTCTCTATTGTATTTCTTTGTAAACTCGCTTCATCATCAAGGCTGGTTGAAATAATTGGCAAAAACCATATTTCTAAGAAACACTTTTTCAACAGAATAGCAGGAGTGAATTTGGTTAATATGTTTAGCTGAACTCTTCATCAGGATGGTGTTAAATCAAAAAGAAAACTTTTATACTTTGCTTATATTACAAGGTTTTCAACATTTTTATTGGTAAATAAACAATACACTAAAACAATTGAGTACAAAATAATTTAATATTAACAATACACTCAATATATGTACAATAAAATACAACAAGCAACGTTTTAAGACACAAGTTAATATTTTATATCGAGTTTTAAAATATACAGGACGTTGGAAATCGTACACTTCAAATAAATTTCAGTTCTATCATTTCTATTTGAAAAAAATAAATTTCGAACGATCCAAGGAAAATTGAAGTCAGAATAAATAATATAAATAAAAAACATCCTGTACTCAAATGTAAACAAGAAGCACCTTAAAAATCATTCAACGAGGAACGTTTTTCCATATTATGATCCTCATAAAAAATAAAATGACTAAATCGATAATCACAATGTCTAGAAAATGTACAATGGACTTTTTTCTTACATGAGGTAAATTCATCTATTTAATGCTAGGAAGTTCGCTCCACAAGTAATGATCCTAATATTAGACCTGGAAACCTCTGAACTACTAAAAGTAATTGAAATCTCTGGAAACATGCAGCATAAGTAACAATATGTTCGAGTTAACAATAATTACATATGCGCCTCATTAATATGCACATATGGACTATTTTATTATTTTAGTAATTTCGAGGTTATTCCATAGTCTCATAATACAACAAAACTCTCCCATAAATATCATCAAACTTTATAACAGTTGTATTCCTAGATTATTGGTGTATAGAGTGTAGTCTAGTTTCTTTATACATTTCGGTTTTTTCTCAAATTAAATGCAATAGTAATTTCCAATTCTACGTTTTTAGTATTATTTTGACTGAATATTTTGCAAGAAATTTCTGGATAATGATTCTACTGTCAATTGAACACTAAATATAAACAATTTTAAAGTTTTCTTAATACTGAAGAATTGTCACTAATGGAAAATGGTAATGATTTTACCAATAGACATATTAACAGTTTAGAATATTTAAAAAATGAATACACCCCAATTACCTGTAGATAGAATAATTTGATCAATTTTTCTTGCAAAATATTCCAGGATACTACTTTCAGTCAATATAAGACGTTACTTAAGACCTAACAAATAACTTAAATTCACAGTTTCGAAATTTCAAGACCAAAATTTAATCTAAAGGAACCAAAAGGATAATCTAACCAACCGTTGTTTGCAATATTTCAACACTATAACCCTGACTTAAAATTGCTGATTGGTTGTGTAAGCGCTAATTCCGTTGTTAGCCATTTCATCCATTATTTCTGAAACATAAGCGGCCACATCGACCTGTTCTTTTTGTGATCGGAGAATGAAGGAATCTTGAAGCAATTTATTGTACTTTGGTCTGAGATGTTCATCTTTAATCAAACTAGAAAAAAAGTTACCATTACAAAACGATGCAATTATTTTACTGAGCAAATGAACTGTATAAACTAGAGATTCTCCATATCTATTATTTAATATTCCTCTTCAATTGACTTTTTGATATAATATGGACAAATAATCTATCAAAATTTCGAAAATTTAATTTTTCCTTTGTAATATAATTTCGCTAGTATCTGTTTCTACTTAGCCTGACATTTTTTATTCTCATATACAAAACTTTAATGACAGTTTCATAACACTCTTTTATCTAATCTTAAATCAACATCCAAAGATAAATGAAAATTCAAAATTCAAATAACACAAGCCTCTTTTTGATAGTTAAGTAATACATACGAAATATCTTTAATGATTTCGAAAATATTTAAACAGGCCTTAATTCCAACTCACCAAGTATTTACAAAGTTTACAAATTCCGCCGTGAAGGTGTTATGATTGGCGTTGTTTGTAGTTAGTCGTGGCGCTTCCCCGTTCACCACCTGGTGCAGCTGGTCGAACACACTATTCCATCTAGGATACGGAAATCGTCCCGTCGCTATCTCCATTAAAGTTATCCCCAAAGACCACACATCGCTCCTTACGTCGTAACCTTTGGAGCCCACTTGAGGATCAATTCGTTCTGGCTGAAAGAATTATATTTCAATTATTATAACTGTTGTTTAAATTTACGCAAAATAATTGTTGCAATAAATCGTAAACTGTAGTCATTATTTCCTAGAAATTCAGGCAACTCTTTATCCAATTCAATCTAATCAGCTGCATGATATCAATCAATAAATAACAAATAACAGAAAAAAATTCAGGAAATACAGTAGAGTAAGTAATAAATATAAGCAAAGCAGAAAACTATATATTTATTAGGGCAGTTATACATTATAATAAATTGTTTTTATTACACTGATATAATGTCGCACCTATATCAATTTACTCTAATGGTTTTTCAAACCATTATAAGTAAATTTTGTTTTACCTTTTTACTACAGGAATCTGTGTACTCAATACCTAATATACTACTTGATATGTTATAAATACCAACAGCATTTTTAACTCCTAAGAATACACAAATAGTTTGAATAATGCTTGAAACTTTAGCAACAACCAACCAGCAAAGCCGACCACCATCTAACATTTGGCTAATTATTTATGGAAGATTCTTTTGTATGTTGGATACGTTTGGTTTTTAAGGTATTTTTAGCAATAACAGGCTTTTTGATTGCAAAAAAATTTATTTTAGTTGACGTTTTGTCGAGAATCGCAACTTTGTCAAAGCTGCAATTCACTGTATAGAATTAATTCCAAAAGCTATGATTCTTTTGGTGGTTATTGTGGTCAAAAAATACCTGTGCTCTAATAACGAAACAATGCTGACAGCCATACAATACCCTCAAATAGGAAAAAAATTACTATATGAATCTGAAAGATTTTCATGCTAATTAAATAGTAGTACAATAATAGTACAAAAAATCATGCATAAAGAAATTGATAAATGAGGTTATATCAAAAAAAAAATTATAAATTGTATGTTAATATATTTTCTCAAATTTAACTCACCGCCATATAAGGTCTGCATCCAGCATCCTTCGTTCTTGCTATAGAATCGACTAGCTGACCAGAAATACCAAAGTCACATAACTTGATGTTGCCGCCCTTGTCTAGTAAGATATTGCTTGGTTTTACATCCCGATGAATAATTTTTAACTCCTCTTTTAAATAGTTCAAAGCTTTAACAGTGGCAAGAGCGATTTTTCCCAAGATTGGCTCAGGTATGCGTTTTTTTAATTTTTCATAGATAAATTTGTAAAATTTATCTAACGAGGTGTCCATCAATTCCATACAAATCCAGCAGTCTCCCTAAATTGAAAAATGATTACATTTCAGAATATCCAGCCTCATTACTAGTATTGTTGAAATACAATTCAAACAGTTTTAAATAATAAATGGATAATTTTGTTTTAACAATCATTTAAAAAAGGACATATTTATTCACTCATTCAAATAAACTGAACTAAATCAGCTGTACTATCTCATTTAGGAATAATAAGAGTTAAGAGATAAATATAGAACTAGTAACCTTGGGAATGTAAACATATAAACAGGGAAAAATCCGCATTTCTTAACAAAATAACGGAGAATTATAGAAACTCGACAAATTTTAGCCTATCATACAACACAATAATAATCTGCATATCTATATCACATCATTGGCATACACATAGATAGAAAAGGGCAAAACTTTTCAATTTGGGGTTTCTCTGTTTTTATACATTTTCATTATATTCTCAAAATTTCAGCAACTGCGAAAGGTAAACGCAAGTAAGCGTGATAATCGCGGGATGTCACAAAGAAGCAAAGTAACACTTTATCAACGAGTCATTCTTTCTGTTTTACTATGCCTTTTCAATTTTTAAATATTTTTCACAATTTTTTTTAATGATAAGAAATAATAGTATCGAGATATTCCACAATTATTCTTAGCTTGAATATTATAATCTATTTTTCACTAATGTTGAGAAAAAATTGTAAAATTCAAGGAGTACACTACTTAGGAGCTAGTTTTCTGAAAGAATTAGTATACAAATTATCATTATCAAAGGACTGTAACAGTTGTAGTTTTAAATTCTTGCCATTAACTATCTTTTGATTCCTTACCTCCTTAAACAAGGCTCCGTAAAATTGTACTATATATTTACATTCGTTGCTTTTCATGACAACATCTAAATCCATCAACAACTGTTTTTGTTCTTTCTCGTCTACAGTAGACCGGATTCTTTTCACGGCAATTACCATGCCCGATTTTCTATGTACCATTTTGTTTACTGTACCAAAGCCTCCTCTACCTATCTCCCCCATATCCTGGAGGTCTTCGGATGTAAAGTCGTATGTGATACCATCGAACGTCAATTTTCCAGTGGAATGCATGTTGTGGCATATTTTAAAGCGGTCTTCCCTAAAATGTAATAAAAAATTCTTCAGAAACGTAAACATTCTGAAAGCATATTCAAACACACTACTGAAAAAGGAAGCACATAAAAAAGCATACCCTTCTATTAATTTCAGCATAACTGCATGTATTAAATTTTCTTATTAAATTTAAACTGCATGTAATCTATGAAATTCTTGGCTTCCTTATTTTATATTTTTGGTATAAATGGAATTTAAACTTCGAAACATGTTAAAATTATTCGTTTTTTGTGTTGATTTCTAAACTACTGAACATTGTTTCCACTTCCAAATGTTTATATGTAGCTTTCCATTATGAATTTTTATGTAAGATCTTTTATCACTAAAATAATTTAAATAGAAAATTCTTCAAAGCCCTTCATTTTCTGTGTCAATTTTACAAGTTTTATTTCACTAAATACATGAACATTTAAACTAGATACAGTGTAAACTCTATATAACGACACTGAAGGGACTGTACATTTTATGGCGTTATGAGAGCTGTCGTTAAATGGAGAGAAGAAAAATCAGAATTATGAAAAGAAAAAGTTTATTTTAAGTGGTTATTTATGTGCATAAAAAAATAAACTTATTTTTACGCTATTGCGTATATTCTGTAATTTTTGTCTGACGTCTTTTGCTGTACCAGTAATTTTGTTATATTTTTTACTTGTTCTATTCACATCTTGCGATATTGAAACATCTTGGTGATAAAGGAAGTACTTTTCCAATAATTTAGCCGCTTCTACAGTGCTAATGCTTAGCGGATGCTCCGGTTCATCCTTTTCATTTTCTTGTTCCTGATACTCAGTTTTTCTCACTGAATCAAAAATTTATTTGTCTGTGAGTGAAGCCGTTGTAAGTAGGAAGTTGTCTACTTCGATGTAGGTTTGAAGATTTTCCGTAAAATTTCCTGTCCTGTTAAATTATTGTATCCACTCAGTTTATCGTCGCTGACAGACTCAGGTTCGAGTCCTCGTTACTGGTATTAGAACAAAGTCCAGCATGTCGAAAAGAGTGCTGTATATTTGTGGGTGTCACATATTCCCAGGATTTTGATAAAAATTGATTGCTTGTAGCATATTAACAGAAGTTTCACCCTCAGATTCGACTAGTTCCATCAATTCAAGGCTTTTAATCACACTGTAGTCCATTAGCTGTAAGACACTAGTGGTATTTGGAGAGGAAGAAATGCCAACTCTATGTTTCAAAGGTTTGACATAAACGGGTGAGCAGGGCAGTTGTCAATAATAAGTTAAATTTCTCGTCCTCTTAATTCTGAATCCCAATTTCAGCAAAACAGCAAAGATTTTTCGATTTACCTATGACTATCGGCTTTTTTTTCTGTACGATCCATATTAGCAACGACAAGCACCGTAATATATTCCTTGGAGCTTTCCTACCACACAAGTTTCCCCTCTAAATTTCAGAGTTTTATCTGAAGTCAAAGTATAGAAAATTCCTGCTTCATCAGCATTGAAAATGTCACTTGGGGCGTATTTCTCTAACAATTTTAGCCAAACTGTATTCATCCATTCATGAGTTACATTTGTATCAACACTTTGAGCTTCTCCATTTATTTTACCATAGTTGATATTATGACGTTACTTGAATTTTCCAAGCCATCCTTCTGATGCTTCCAAAGAATTCATCAAACAAGTTCTTCCGCGAAATTCTCCGCCTTAGCTTTCACGATCATCCCCGAGAGAGGCATATTATTCTGGCCCTGTCGGTGAAAACATGATAGCTTAATCCAAATCTTCGAATTTAGGTTTCTTCAATTTTAAGGAAGATTTCCCCTCCTTCTCTGTTTGCAGAATTTTTTTTTTATTTTTCCATATTGTGGACACGGTAGCCCGTTTCTATTGCGCTTATCAGTCAAACTTTTTCGTCAATACAAAGTGATTTTCTTTTACTAGCCATGTTTACAGTTTGAAAGTTTGTGAGCAAGTAAGAATATGACAACGTATTAAGTCCATGTTATTAGTGATGGTCAACAGTCTACACGTGCAATCCCAATTTGTGAACAAAAGAACGAATATGTTAGGTTTGGCTTGCATAATGCCGAAAGTCAATTTATTACGGGCTAGGATAATAAAGCGCCAAAAGAACGTACGCGGATTTCGCTAATTTTGCCAAATTAAAAGATACCTTTTGCCGTTATTGAGAGTGGGTGTAATGCTATATGATGGAGTGTATCATTGTATGGAAAACAAGCTAAACCAACCAAAGCGAGCGATTTCAATGCTTTAGGAGGTTTGTCGTTAAATCGAGTAACTTTACATGGAGTTTACACTGCATATTAGAAATCATGTCAATTATCTATTTGTAACTAAAAAAAAAAAAAAATATAGCACCTGAAAAACATGATAATTGATCATTTCAATTTAAATAATATAATAAACTTGAAGGACTGCTGAATTTAACCAAAATTGGACAGTGCAGCCTGAAAAATTGTTGAAGGAATAAAACAATTTTTTTGTATTTTTTTTGAGTCATTTGAATTATAGTATACTTTTTATGATAATCAATAACTCCATTATGATTGAGAAGTTTCAAGAAAAGCAATTTCCAAATTTCATACATGAGCTGAATAGTTATTTTCTAGAATTTTTTTGAAACAAATCAAAAAGTCATCAACATGCATTCCATAATACATAAACAAATTAAAGAATTTTAAGAAGCAATTAAACAAACTCAATTAATATTTCTGAGTTCAAATTAATCAAGTTTATTATGAAACTGTTGAAATATATGTCTATATAATACTGAGGTGAATAACATACTACCACAATTAACTCTAAACTTAGGTTGACTGTGATATTATGTTAATATTTTGGAATGAAAATATTATAAAATCAGAAATATTCAATTATGCAACAGTTAATTAATACATATCAATATTATTATACCAGGTTTAAGACTTTAAAATTAAGATTGCACTTCTATATGTTATACTTGAACTTTCAAGTCAATATTTGTAATATATTTGCTGTTTTTGATATTTTGAAACTCAATAAATTATATGACCAAGTAATTAATAAGTAAACTCATCATACAATGAAGACAGATAATAAATTTGTCATGCAATAAAGTAACAACCTTCCTAAATAACAAACCACAAAAAATTTATAATAACCCCCATTTTTAATGTGTATTACAGAAAGTGTACAAAATATGATACATGCTTATGGCTGTGCATACATGCATTTTAAGAAATGCCATAAAATTGTACAAAAATTTTTATATTGGTATATCATACTGAATATATTTCACAGGGACGTTGTGGAGAAATATAAGGGAAAAAAAACATAAGCATTTGAATGGTTCATCTCACAAGAATACCTTCAATTTATCACAGAAAAACTTTTATTTTTTTAGAAAAACATTATTTAGCATAAACCATTCATCAATTTGAACAATTTAAGTAATGGAAAAAATTTAATCAATTTCAGCAGATTTCTTTATATCAGATAAGAAAGGCAAATAGAATATGTACCAATATAATTCAATATTCTCTAAATACTACAAAATTGCAACATGAGTTGAAAGGAATTAATTTACCTTGTTTTAACTTTATCACTAGGAATCAAACTGAAAATCAATGGACAATAATTAGATTTTTCATGAAACATTTAAAATTCTTTGAAAATAATATAACTTTACCAACAACTATCAAATGAAATTTGGAATACCTAAATCACATTATTTACCCTGAATATATATTATTTCCCACAGTTTTATTTATGATAGCTATATGATGTACTTTAGAGAAATTCGAAACTTTGAATTTTCAAGCAAAATATCTCTATATTCTACTTATCATAAAAACTAGTAATCCTAGTTTCTAGATTCTAACCGTTAGTAAAAAGATAAAACACTTTTGCAAATTCACAATGTTATAAAACTATTACAAAATGTAAACAAACATTTCATTACATATTCATTTTACCTTGATTTTGACTTTGTCTTGGTTTTATGACGAATTCTGCAATTGGAAAAAGTAACTGCACGTTATTTCTTTACATGATAAATAGGCCAAAATTCAAGAATATTAATTCATAAATTGTATCACTCACTTTGTTTTGTCGAGGGTAGGATCCAAAGTAGCTTTAGGAATAGTAGGTAAAATCATTTTAGGCCTGTTTGAACAAGCAGCAAGTCCAATTTCATTACTCGATGTAGAGCCCACACCTGGTAAAGGTCGAAACTGGAAATTACTATTTTGATGTTGTGAATGCGTGGGCAAATTCAGGTCCATTCGTACTAATCTCCGTCCTAAAAAATCTGCAAATTATTGTAACTACTACTCAAGACAAATGTTATAGGTTAACAAACGAAATATCTAACTATTGGACATAAATAACTCGAATATTTATTCACCATTCATTGTGAAATAATTTTAATATCTTAAAACTTGAATATCTCATAGATACCTGGATTTTGATTAAGCTGATTGGACTGAGAATCTGCCATTTTGCCGAAAATTGAAATAAAGGTTCTGCTTCTGTTGCTAAAACTCACTCAGCCTTACGACTAGAATTCTTCATAACAAAGTCTTTATCGTACTAGAATATCAGATATTTGTAAAGGGAATACATTTTATCATAAATTATATCTATATCAGAAATATAAATAATTTTTTCTACCCTCAACAATTTTGTATCTGCGCAGATCACACGATCTCTGTCTGATAAAATACATTGTAGGTAAAGTAGGAAACTAAGATAACAAAAAACTGATGGAGTGTAAAAGCATAAAATATAATCTTGGATTCTAATTCTATGAATCTATGATACAAACAAAATGTTTTAAATGATTTAATTATACATAGTCTAATAATGGCCTCGTTGAAATGTCTTTTGAACTCAACAAAATTACAATTAAGCCTGTCTTCTGCAGCGAGGTAAACACAAAATTAATTATGCAGTTCTAGATGTCGAAATTAATTCAGATATACAATTTATGATTGTTTTTCTGTACTAATGTGTAAATGCATAGGAAAATTGCTGTTTAGGTTAATCAATCTACTTGACTGTTTCTATTTTCTACTTTTCATGCAGTTAACAAATTTTATATGTTTACAGAAAACAAATAATTCTTCAAAATGCAATGTCCCAATACCCTAATTATTACATTGCACCAATCTATAAAAAAGAAATTCAAGATGAACTTATCAAAAGTGGGGAAATTAAAAAATTAACTCATATTCCAACTAGGGCTGCTTTAATTGATCAAACTTGTTCACCAAATCATGATGACAAAGTGAAGTAAGTAATCTGTCCATTCAATTAGTAAATTGGTATACTAGCTATTCTATAGAATACTGAACTTTTATAATGTGTTGATTATTTGATAGATATATCATATGTATCAACTATAGTTAATATGGGTAATTTAATATTAACTATAGATATAATTCTATTAATAACACATAATCAGATGAAATTTTCAATTGAATAAGGATTTTTTATATTACTCCATGAAGTTAATTATATGTAATGATAACAAATAGGAGTATAAATTTTAGTTATTCTTTCAAAAGCTTTGCTAGTCTGAAAGTTGAACCTACAGTTCAACGCCTATTCCAAATGGCCCAAGAACACGGCGGGAATTGAACCCACCCCCGCCATCACCAGCGACATTTGTAATGTAGTATTATATTCATTAATAAATCAATGTAAGGGTGGTTTTAAGTCGGACTTTTAACATTAGATGTCGAATTTTTCATATTAAGTATATCGTTTTGAACAGCAGTATATAAACCTTAGATAATGTGAAATTTTTTTTAAACAATCAATAAGCATTTATAGTTTTCTATTAATCTATATGATTGTGTGGGGCAGAAGTACTTCTCAGTGTATTAATGGTTAATATATGTATGTCTGCTTTATCAAAAATAATTAACCAGCTCATAACATCTTCAACTACATAAATCAATAAAACATTGATTTTAAGAGACTTCTTTCAGTTTGATGATAAATTATGTTATGAAAGAAGGCAAAAAAATCTTGGCACGAAGTTTGGTAGAAGCAGCATTTGAAAATATCAAAAGGATTCAGTTACAAAAGTACCATAAATGTAAAACAGAGGAAGAAAAAACTTCAATACGATTGAAGCCAAAGGAAATTTTCCATGAAGCTGTTGAAAACTGTAAACCATTAATGTATTTAACTCCTATCAAAAGAGGTGGTGTTAGATACCAGGTTTGTAATTTTTTTCAATTTTAGATGTATAATATTCAAGTCACCATGACTGATTAAAATGATAGAAGGTTTTAAGTTATGTGTAATATCCAAAATCAGTAAATTGAATTCTTGAAAATTCATACTACTATCAATTCAATGGCTTTTTTTGAATAGAAATGGACATACCGCACATTGTATTGTATTACTTCAGAATTGTAAGGATATTATGTGTTAGAGAAACTTTCAAACGCCATGAAATGATTAATTCATTAATAATAAATACAAATTGCATTGATTACTCCACACAACTTCTACAGAGAGTAATCACTATCTTTTTTAAAAAGTATTGAATCTTGCAACTATTTATGTGATTTGTATTTGACAGTATGCCTTGAACATTCTGATTATTTTTACCTTACTTGAATCGAAGTAGTATATTGACACTTGAAGCAAGTATTATAACAAAATATAATTAAAGAAAACAAAATATAATATAAACAAAGATATGAACAAATTCAAAAACTTGAACTCTTGATATTATAACGTCAATATCTCGGAGCTTATTAATTAGTTCCATAAAATAAGTTATGTAATTGCGAACTTCCTCACAAGTGGTCTTTTCTTTTTAGCAATAATTGTTTCAGCAACGTCTTTTTTTTTGCTGGTCCAATACATTGGTATGTATACAGTGAAACAAGAAATTTGAAAAACACATTAGATGTATTATTTACCATATCGATTACTAGACCTGAAATTTCAAACTCTTACAAAAGATTGAAATTTAAATATGATATAACATGATCTTTTTTCGGATTTTGTTAAATACATTTATGCAGGTATTCTTTGTTTTTTGCCTAACGTGTTGGCAATTCCTGATATTGGTTGTATGTTGGGTATAGTTGAGGGTTGGTGTAGTGAGAATTATCTGCTGCTCAATACTAGAAAAATTGAATGTGTTATTTTTTGTACAGGTAGATCAAACTTGCAATTTCCAAATTCAGTTCACTATAACACATATTGTGTATAAATAGTTACTGTCGCTAAGAATCTGTGTATATACTTCACTCCACTCAGGTGTATCTTGATGTGTTGAAGGTTGTTTATTACGCCAATTTTCAATTTCTGTTGAGTTATGGGATCATTTTCTGGGGTGGCATCTCAGTGGCGCAAAGGGCATTTGTCATGCAGAAGTATTCTTTGAGGGTAATGTTGAGGATCAATCGTGGTCAGTCTTGTAGAGGACTTTTTACAATGGTTTATCTACCTGCATTGTACATTTATCGATTGATACCTTTTTTTCAGAAACAGAATCATTTATTCTCTGAATTTTAAAACAAAATCGATAAGAAGGGAATTTATTTTTATGTATTCCCAAAACATCGATTGACTGTGTCTGAAAAGGAAACATTATATAATAGTCTTAAGGTTACTTAGCAAATTGTCATCAGAGTTGCGAAAGGTGTAGGCTCTAAGTTACTGTATAAATAATATGTTAAAATCGAATCTTGTAATGTTAATGAATTTATGTTAGACTGTGATGGTGTTAGTATAACAATAGCCTTTCACTTGTTCTCTTTACCATAATAATAATAATCGTATTTATTTTCATAATTGTTGAACAAAAAAAAAATTTTTGTGGCACTCGGGGACTGCCGCCGTAAAGCTATTGCATAGCATTTTTTATCAAATTATGCATGTAAAATTATTTATTTAGTTTTTATTTATGTAGTTTCTTTGGCATTAAATCAAGTTTTTTCTTTTATATTAATTCAAGTTACACTTTTTGAGCACGGTGACTGATAAAAAACTAATTTTTTTCTTTTATTGAATAAATGATGAATTAATATAGTTTAAAATATTTTTATTATCTTACAATACATGTAAGTTATTCAGGAATTTTTATCATTTATCATAGCTATAGGTTTATGGTAACTGAAATAAGAAACATAAGTTTGAGACTTGATATCCTCTAAATATCTGGAAAATACCGCGTCAATGGTGGTCCCATACTTTGTTGTGAATTCTTGTGGATCATTATTCATTTTGAAATTCTTTTTGAATTCATTTTAAATTTTTCCGAAAGAAAAGTTGTCAACCTCTCTGATTTTTTTTCAGCGAAGTTGATGTTGAAGTCGCCAGCCAAGATAAGTGTAAATTTATTACCATTTGTACCAAGTATTTTCGACCCTTCAGTGTATCCAGTAAAGTGCGATGAATAAAATCTCTACCTAGTCCAATTGTGGATTCGGAGAAATGTAAATTGCTGCCATCACTATGTGTAGGCCATTTCTAAGTTTGCATAGGCACGCACAAATATCTCTAACAAATGAGCGCCAAACATTAACATTGCTAACGTGTGAAATATTTATTTCAATATTCGGAGTCAGAATATTAATAACATTATTATTATTTTGGTAAATACCTACCCCTTCTTCTAGAATATTATCTCGTTTGAATTGAACAATACAATTGAAATTATGTATTTCAATCGGATTATCATGCGCCATGCAAGTTTTGGTATACATACACGTTCAGCGAACGCTCGGCCTAGCTACATGGTATGCGGAGTGGGGATGTTAGGATTTATTTTCGTTACGGAATTTTTTGATTCGGTCGCCGCGATAAAAGCTATGCAATAGCTTAAAAATAATTATACAACGAAAAGAGAACAAATTAAAGCCTATTAATATACTAACATCATCACAGTTTATCACAGATTAAACAGAACTTCGTTAACATTATATGGTTCGATCTTAAGTAATTACTGAAAGAGCTTCAATATCACTTCCTAGAGTTATTACTACCCTCTATTTTTATTGTAAATTGCACAACCCCATGGGAGCCAACTTCTCTACAGTAACTTTTTTTCATCTTCCGAAAAAAAAATTTGAACTCAAATTCGTCGAATAATTGTTCTTTTTTAACGAATGAAAATACATATTATAATTAATATTATGTAGCTTTTAGATGTCTCGCAATCTTTTATTTGGTTTAGCTCAAATGGCGATAGCAACATTAAGATGTTAAATTCCGCCTCATTTGCTGTAAATGCCTTTAGGTGCAAATATTGTTTCTCCCAATATTTTTTTTTTTGTCATAAAACTGTTTATTCTTGCAATCTCCCTGTATCGTAGTAGTTCTTTGTCAGCGCTCCGATGTTTCGTTGGATATCTAACCAATATGTTTGATATGTAACTTTTTTCTGGCGAGAATTACCAGAACATTTGTAAACAAGGTATCTGTTACAAATTTATGAGCTGTAAGAGAAACTCGACTTAAATGATTGAAAACTTATGTTAACATTATATTCTCTTTTTTTTCAATTCATAAATAGCACTCACACTATAAAGTTGCAGCTGTGATAGAAATTTTACAAAATGTATAATGTTTCAGGTACCTGTCCCAATTTCTGATAAAAAAGCACAATTTATATCGATGAAATGGTTAATTGAAGGTGCCAAAGATAAAGATTCTTCTGTGAGATTTAGTTATCAGTTGGCATTAGAACTGATAGATGCTGCAAATAATACTGGTAGAATTGTCAAAAAAAAACAAGATCTACATAGGCAGTGTGAAGCAAATAGAGCCTATGCCCATTATAGATGGAGTTAAAATAATTATAATCCATATTAATCTAATAAATTATTTTTAAAACTATTTTAATGATCAATATTTATTTTATCCTTATTGGAATCAATATTTTTTGTACAGATCAGAGCCTCAAGTGTATAAAATTCCAATAACCTCTGCAAGGAAGGTGTAACAATGAACATACTAGAATTTTTTATTCACAAAATGTTCTTAACTACTTGAACAGTTTGAGTTATTTCACACTTATTAAAAACAATTTACTGAATATATCCTTATCTATAATTTGACCATACTTAATATTTATTTTCAATACTTCTTTATCAGAAAATTGTTGAAATGGTGTATACAAATAATCGGTCAAATAATTCCTTCCGCTTTCAGAAAGAGGTATGATATCAGTTAGTTGCATCTCCTTTTCTCTTCTATTTCCCCAAAAATCTAAATATGCTACTTTCACTTGGTTTTTTTCTTTGTTAAAATATATGAAACCAATTAGATTCCGACTCATCAAACTAGTTGTAAAAAATAGAGTGTACATACCAACACCTAAAAATAAATTGTTAATGCTGTGTTTTATAAAATATTCTATATCATTACAATAATATATAGTTGCTGGAATTGCGTCTGCTACAATTATGCCTTGTTGAGCTAATATAGAAAGTATGGGAATTCCGGTAGCAGTTAAGTACATTTGATACTTCTTCAATTTACTCAGGACAAACGCGTGCTTGATATATGGAAATTTGTAGACCGTAACATAGCCGTTATTGGCACATTCATAATGTTTCAAATTTTTTTCTGAATTCAAATCCTTAATTTCATTGGAACCTAAACTGCGGCATAATTTCAAATAATGTTTTCCATGTATTCGTTGAGGCCATTTCCACGTTAAAATCTGAAATAAGATTTCTATGAATACTAGCATTTCTATGGTTGACATGTTATGTCAATATGTAAGGAAATTATCATTTGATAGAAGAACACAGAATAGTTCACTATTCTGTGATCACACTGGCACGATCCCCCAATGACTATCACATTATAAATCGGCAACCACAAGTCAATACTTTGCTCTTTGTAATTAATCATAAATATAAGTTCTCAATACCAGTGTTGTTCAATATTTCCATTCATAGAATATTATAGCGCAAGCGCTATAAGTAGTTTTTAAATTACAGAACCACCGAACATTTAGGATAAATTCTGTGACCAGTTGAATACATAATTACACAAACAATTGTAGTTGAATTCATATTTCATCAATGTATGGATAACAAAAAGTATTTCAATTCTTGAATTTGTTATGTTATTGAATTAGAATTGTTATTAATTGCTTACCATGGGTAGTTCGATACAGCTGAAAGAAGTGTAAGTTTTAACAGTTTTAATTTTAGTTTTTATCACTCAAATTCTTTTATATTAGTTCGACTTGACTTGCTTTACAATTTTGAGGTTAGAAAATGTGACGTTATCCCATAGATCAGCGGTCGGCAAACTTTTGGCAACAAGGTGGTTAAATAAACTAAAGTGCCCCTCTTGGAATATTAACGCTAGAAACTCAATATATCTAATTGATCATATCTTATAGAAATTAATGCTATTAAAATTTTTTCTAACATACTGAATTCAATTCGTACACGTAATACTTACATTATGTTTATATTTTGTTTATAAATCTACAAAATACCTAAATAGGTAAATGATTTTATTCTTTCAATGTGATATGTGAGGTTGAATTTGGGAAGCTATTTCTGTATGTTAGCTGTCAAATTTGTGATTGCAATTCGTAGAATAACTCTCAAATGCTCATCTGTTTCTTCTATAATTCACGATTATTAAAGGTTTGCCGACCCCTGCTATAGATGATTCTTTTTGTTTATACCCTAGCAGTCTAGTAAAAATTCATTACTAAAAAATATTATAAAAAATAATATGCATTTTGAATAAAATAGAATATGCATTTTTTTCGAAGATAATGTTGAGATATTTCGCAGTACTAATAATCTTTTTATTTCAATCAACAATAAAATAATCATATTTTTCAGGTTTGAAGTTGAGTCAAAGCACACAGCATTTTTTACTGGTGGTAATATAGAATGGTATGACGATAAGTTTTATTGCCAAACATCATCATCAATAAATTTGTTAAACACAAAAGATGGTAATGTTTCACTATTCATTGGCGAAGAACTCTCTGAAGATTCGGATCTTATTCAGACTTTCACTACAGATGGTTCTAGAACAATTACATCTCATAAAAGTGGTCTTCTTAAACTTTGGAATCAAAATGGAGAACTTGAGAAAATGTGGAAATACATTCATCGAGGACCAATTGCAACATTACAGATTAAAGAAAATAGACTAGCTAGTGGTGGTGCAGATAGTGCAGTTAGAATTTGGGATTTGGACTATCAGTCTTGCATTTTGAATCTGAAAGGATGTCAAGGAGTAGTAAGTGTGGTTAAATACCATCCAACTGAAGAAGAAATATTTGCAACTGGAGATGACGGCAAAATACTTCATTGGGATCTTGAAACAGGAGAATTAAAAAAAATTTATGAGCGTCATTTCAGTAAAGTGACATCAATCGTTTTCACTCATGACAAAACACATTTTATTTCTTCTGGAAGAGATAAAGTAATGATACTATGGAAGTTTATGGAAGACACACCTTTGAAAACAATTCCTTTTTATGAATCTATTGAATGTATTGTCAGCTTACCTGAAAAATTCAAAGTCCCACATTTTAAGGCGGACCCAGAGTGTTATTATATCGCTTCTGGAGGAGAAAAAGGTGTAGTTAGAGTTTGGGATGTTACTAATGTGAGAGAAGTATATGTACAAGATAATTCTTTAGTTACATCAGCTAAGGAAGGTGGTATTGCCATTTCACGCCTACTTTTGCATCCAGAATCGAAGACTCTAGCTGTTGTCACAGTAGAACAGAATATAGTTCTTCATCATCTAAAATCCTTTGCATGTACAAAACAATTTATAGGATTTATAGATGAAATTCTTGACATAGCATTGATGGGGGTAGACGATAGTCATATAGCTGTAGCAACTAATTCCTGTGATATAAAGGTGTATGAAAATAGTACAATGAATTGTGAGATACTGAAAGGTCATACAGATATAGTCTTATCATTGTCAGTTTCAAAAACTAATCCAAATCTGTTATTATCTTCTAGTAAGGATAATTCTATCAGACTATGGTTGCGTACATATAATGTTGTATGTGTTGCTGTTGGTAAAAGACACACAGGCTCTATAGGCTCCTGTTTTTTCAGTCAGACTTCAGAGCGATGGGCAGTGACAGTGAGCGCAGATTCTTCTTTAAAAAAGTGGGATTTACCAACAAAATATGAAGGTATAGTTTCATTAAGCTGTTCAACAACTGAAACATCCCATGAGAAAGATATTAATTGTATTACTGTTTCGCCTAATGATAAAATAATAGGAACAGCAAGTCAGGATAAAACTGCAAGACTGTGGAATGAGAATCTGAAGTTGATAGGAGTTCTACGAGGACATAAGAGGAGTGTTTGGTCTATTCGGTTCTCCCCTGTTGACCAAGTTGCAATAACATCTTCAGCTGATTGTACGATAAGATTATGGAACATAAATGATTTGGGATGTCTCAAAACATTAGAGGGCCACGAATCAAGTGTTCTTAGAGCAGAATTCATATCTAATGGATTGCAAATTTTGTCAAGTGGAGCAGATGGATTAATAAAACTTTTCAGTATCAAAACTTCAGAGTGTCAATTAACCCTTGATGAACATGATGGCAAAATTTGGGCTTTAGCAATCAAAAAAGATGAAAGTGGAATTGTAACAGGAGGATCTGATTCAAACTTAATCAAATGGAGGGATATCACTGAAGAAAAAAAATTAGAAAAAATAAAGGAAGAAGAAGAGCAAGTTTTACAAGAACAGAAACTAAACAACTATCTAAAATCTGGTAAATATTTGAAAGCATTAAAATTTGCTCTGAGACTGGGTAAAGTATTTCAAGTTCTTAACATCATTAAAGAAATAATTAAGACAGAAGAACAAGGTTTAGCAGACACTATTAAAAGTCTTCGTGATGATCAAAAAGATGATTTATTAAAATGTGCAGTAAACTGGAATACTAACAGCAAAAATTGTCAAGCTGCACAATTGGTAATTAATATCTTACTGAATGAAATACAAGGTGGGGAATTTAAACCCTCCAACTTTCCTTCCACAATTGAAAGTATACTGCCTTATACTGAAAGACATTTTAAAAGGTTAACTCATTTAATTAAAGAACTTCATTTTATAAGTTATACGATGAATTGTATGAAACCTGTGAATTTTAGAAGTCAATAAATTAAATAGGATGTTTAGTCATATAATTTTTTACGTAAAATTCTTTACTGTCTGTGAGCATAATTTCTTTTTAGGTGAAATACTACAAATCAGATTTAAGTCTATGCCTATTTATCAAAATATGTAATTATTCAAACAACATTCAAATGAGGTTAGATTTCTTTCAAATCTCTTGTTTAAAGTAAGTGCTATTTCATGGAGCCTATTATAAAGTTGCTGTGTATTATGCAGATAACTTTAACATCTAAGATATGTTTTTTTTTATATTTACTATAATTCTGATATTTCAAATTTTTGAATTTTCATAAGTTGTCTAAAGTAATTATTCCACCAAAGGTTCAAAGTATAACTTTACATAAATCGATTTTATCATTCAGATTATATGAACCCTATGAAGTAAAACAATATATTGAAATTTTATGATTCAATATTATCAATCAATGAATAATGGATTCATTGATCAAGTATTTCGTTGCAACAAGTTTCCGAAACGTTTCTCAGATTCATAGTTTGGGCCATAAAAGTAGCACGAGTGTGCGAAATTGAAAAGTGCTCTTTTCGTCTATCATACGTGCTGATTTCACATGACAAGCTTCATTTTGAGGAGAACCAACTTTTACGAGAATTTTCTATTGTTGAAGCGAACAACACTAGCAGGTATAAATTATGTCGATTCCATTATCAAAAATTACTAACTCGGTTTTTTTTGTTAAATCGCAAAATAATCACTAGAATGATTCGAAAAATTATTTGTTCTACAAAAAGTTAGTTTCGGTCAAAAAGTCCCTTCCTTTCAACAGGTATTGATAACAAAGTTAACAAAAACGATTACTTATCACCTAATGTATTTAATAATCACTTTGTACTACTACTAAAAATTTCGCAGTACATTGTACTGGTCCTGCAATTAAACACTTATTTGAAATTGATCGATTTATTTCCTACATTTAACCACAATCGCAATCACAATGGGACGCATGCGCAGATCATCACTGTGTATGATAATATATGATAATACGTTTAACTGTGTGTCACTTGAATTTGGTTATTTTGTCCACGAAGTATAGATATATATCTATACTTCGTGATTTTGTCAATCAAAATCAGCGGGTTATTGAACCATATTCGAGGGAGGGGACTCTTTGATCGAACCATACAATTTGAGAAGAAATGCCAATATTTCTTCGAGTAAATCAAATACCTCATTATTTTCCGTTTAACAAAACAAAGTCAGTAATAAATTTTTGACCATTAAATCGACATAATTCATACATGGTCGTCTTGTTCGCTACCACAATCGAAAATTTCGAACCTTATCAAAACGGAGAAACTGATGGAAACTTAGCTGACACTGATCTATTGCAAAAATAGACATTGGATCCTGTACTAATACTATAAAATAATTTTGAAATTTGCTAAAACAACCATAATAACGTTGAAATCACAACCTAACTTTACTTACTTAAGTTAGGTTGTGGTTGACATTACCTCAGAGCGTCACCTCCACAGAATATATTATGAGACATTATTATGTCTCCACAAAATCAAGTATGCCTTTATGGTATATTATGTGGTCATCTCCTAGCAAAGAAAGTGATTACCCTAAATACTAATGCTATCTTCTGGGCCTCTTAGGTTGAAGTTTATTGGGTCAGCGTGTAATTACCACAATGTTGCCATGACAACCATGTCGCATTGCGCGTAACGAGTTTTACACACGATGTTAGAAATCAATGGTTTTAAAGTTACGTTAGAAATGCACTTTTTGAAAGTAGTCGTAGTAAGAAGTTAGAAGAAGCAGTAGAAATGTTTATGAAGATATATTTACGATGATTTTATCAGAAATTATTCTGAATGCCTACCGTTATTTAGCTTTTGTCCCCCAACTTTAAATTCCTTTAGATAAATAACGCATTTCAGAAAAACAATTGAATTGTCCTTTTATATATATATATATATATATATATATATATATATATATATATATATATATATATATATATATATATATATATATATATATATACATATATATATATATATATATATATATATATATATATATATATATATACATATATATATATATATATATATATATATATATATATATATATATATATATACTACCTTAATGCACACATGGACGAGAATAATCTTGCCGATTTATAATATCGTTAGTGTGTATACCGTAGTTAATACAGTTTATTAACTGATAACTGTATAACTTATTCACTGTACTTGTACAATGGTATAACTTGTACACTGTATAATTTATTAGTTATAGAGTGTGTTTGCAGTATATGAACGTAGTTAATTTATTATTTATTTATTTAAAATTAACGTGTCTCGACTACATGGTCATTGACACATGGTACAATTTATACAATTTCATGTAATACTGTTTATGTTACAGATACTCAATTATAATTGACAATTTAATTGTAGTTAAATTAGATAGAGCCGTTTTTTTCTACATGTGTAAGCTACACAAGGTTGTATAAACCACTTTTCTCGATGAACTTTAGTGCAACTTCGATTTGGGCCGTTGTGCTCAGAATGTCCTTGATGTTGTTCTTCAGTCCCAGTTGGTTACGAACTGTCTCATTTTTTGGACACCTGATGAGTATATGTTCAACTGTAAGGGTGATATTATTATATATATATATATATTAACGTAGTTAATTAAATCTCGTCAGTTTGTGCATAAACGTGGTATATATAAAATCTCGTCAGTGGGAATAAACGTCGTCAATTAATTTACTATGTTGAAATTTATTTATTTCATGAACGTAGTCAATTTGAAATCTCGTCATAGTGTGCATAAACGTAGTTGATAGTGAATCTTGTCAGTGTGCGCATAAACGTCGTCAATTAATTCACTACGTTTATGCACACTCTGACAAGATTTCATTTTAACTTTGTTTATGCTTATTCTGATGAGATTATAGATTGATTACGTTTATGCACACTAACGAAATTTTATATTACCACGTTTACGCACACACTGACGAGATTAATCTCGCCAATGAGTGATCTTGTTAGTGAATGCATAAGTCTAATTCTTCTACCAATTAGGATTTCCAAGGGAAATCCAATGAGCTAGCTACTAGGCTTTCTCCCCAATTCCAGTCGGCTACAGATATGCCTCCACTAAAGGAGATCTCGAGGACTCGATACACATCCTGTGTTGATTTAATATATATTTTTTTAATTCTTCTGATAAATTTTCCGTTGCTGGTTCTTCGTTGTCTTATGGATAAATGTAAATTGACATTGACAATTGGCCTACTGGACATTTGGCCTACTAGACTTTGGGCTACTGGACATTTGAACTACTAGGCATTCGGCCTTCCAGACATTAATCCTACTAGACATTGAGCCTATATTGTATATTGACAATGAGCAATACTTTTTTATATTCATATATTTCATTTTTTATTTATTACTAGCTGACCCGCCGAACTTTGTACGCCCATTTATTTTTCTCTGAATATTTTTCAAAAAGCCGGAAAGACATGTTCTACTATTTGTGCTACACTATCTTGTTTTCAATATTTATCCCGTGTGGAACCAGGAACTTACTCACTTACGAAGGGACTGCAATACTTCTAGTCATTTCAAATCAGTCGAATTATCAAAAACTTCCTATATTAACACGTTTGACGTATTGAAAGTAATTAACCTGTCCGTTTTATAGTTGAACATCATGTTCCTAATTTCGTACAAAGTACTTGTCCCATATATCTCATCATTAATTATATGAGATATTTGCTGAATATAAGTCAAAAAATGTTCAGAATTCAGTCCATTCCCGGAAACAAATGAATATAGTGGCTCTAGTGGCTGTACCAATAGCGTCCATTTGAATTGACTCTTCGCGCAATATGTTGTCGCATTTGTAGTATTTTCTTATCAATAACAATTAAACTTTGCCTTGCAATAACACAACGTTTATTGGTCCAATAGCAACGATTTGCTGAGAACTGCAATCTATTTCAACGTTAGTTATTGAATACAGGTCGATAGGAGTTAAACGCAACTTTTCATAGTGTTAATTTCGATTCCATCGATTCCGTTCGACTTCATTCCGAGCTTTGCATTGCTCGTCGGTTTGACTTGCTCTTTTATATCTTTGACTTGCTGCATTGCGTGTTCTGCGACTTAAGTTTGTACATCTAATAGCTATCATTTTTAAAAACGAAATTCAATTGTAAATTAAAGAAAACTATGTATTTTTCTTAACAATCAAATATACCACGTGCTATGTTAGTAACGTGTATGTTAGTCTATTTAAACTTACTAAAATTTTATATTAAATTGAAGTTATAATATTAGCCGTGATTGCTCTGAACTAACCGATAAGATATTCAGTTTTATTACATCCTCTTTTTAAGAATTAATAATTATTTATCACTATAATTAAGTATCCTTAAATTTCCTAATTTTATACGCAGTTTTTCAAATTTTTTCCGTGACAATAACAAACACAACAAAAAATAGTGAAATTGGTCTAGCCGTTGACTCTACATTTTAGGTAGAAAACGTTTGTATGGGACAAATAACTAGGTTGTTTTTAGGGTTTTCCCGGCAATTATTCGAATTTTTCTCGTCGTTAAAACCATCCTTGGACTTCAACAAACATTTTAAAAAAAGAATTGGTAAAATTGTTCCGTGCGTTGTTGAGTTATGCGCTTACCAACACATTTTGCGATTCATTTTTATATTATAGATATTATATAAAGATGATTCGTATTATATCGAAAATATATATATATATATATATATATATATATATATATATATATATATATATATATATATATATATATATTATATATATTTAATTACGATTTCATTATAAAAGTAATGAATTAAAACTTGGTGAAAATTTTGAAAATATCCTTCATTGATAGAAAGAAAAATTCAAATACCGAACTGTCAATTCTTATGTCATTTTGAAATCTCTTAGGAATAATATTTTCAAAATAACTATCATGTCTGAAGCTGTGTCCCCTGTTGAAGATATTGCTGAGGTCAAAGGAGATACTACAGAATTGAAAGATGATGTTGCTGATATAAAAGAAGATGCTACTGACGTAAAATTAGATGCCACTGTTGTGAATCCTGTTGATGTAATTACCAGTGAAGATGTTCCAGAAGAAAAATATGCTTCTACAATGGAAGCAAGTGAGGAAGTAGAAGCATCTCATAACACTTTCGAAATGGTACAAGAAGCTCCAACTTTAGACGTCGAAGACCTGTTTCAAGAAACACCATCGATTAGTGAATCGATTGAAGCATCTGGACATAAGGAAAAAATTGCACAAGTTTCAGAAAAACCTTCTGTTAGTGAAAAATCCCAGGAGCAGATAGAAGATGTACACTCAGAAAAAACTGAGGAGCAAATACAACCTAGTGATCTAGTTTCAAGTCAAGAAGCAGTGAAAGAGGAAGAGAAGTTGGTTGATGTTCCTATTTCAGAACCACATGAAGAAAAAAAAGAAGAGCCTATTGCCCTTCCTGATACGGAGCAGGACAACAAGAAATTAGAAGAAGCAGTATGTAAAATATTCAATTTGTCGCAGTTTTTCAGTTATTCATCGTGATTAAGTCGCTACATTTTCTGGAATAAAACAACTTCAACAAAGAAATATTTTTTCAGATCTTTAGATCATTATATCAAAGACATCTTATTGCAAATGTATACCAAATATTGAATTTACTTCAATATTGGGTTCATTCAACTTTAGAATTGACCTCTTGATAGTCGATACACTATATTAATATAAGATATACTTTATATTATATAGATTCATTCTAAAATCTTGATTAGGAATTGAAGATGGAATTGCGTTTCTCAAAATCAAATAATTGTTAGGCATTCTAAAGAGTGATTGGCTTCCTTTTTCAGACGGCCCAGGTCACTGAGTCTGCGCAAGTTGGAGATGAAGGTGTAACCACGGAAAAAGAAGGTCAAGAAGGTTGAATAAGTAATCACTGTTTTGCAATTTCGTTCTCTCCAATATACATTCCAGGTACTCCTGTCGAAGAAGGTCTGGAAGTGATGGACATAGAAAGAGAAGGTTAGAAGTAAATAGAGAACAATAAGTTAAATATTGTATCACTAAGGTTACAAATGATGAACTGTCCTTACTTTTAGGAAGAAAATCAATGATTCCTGGTATAGATGAGCTTGTCCAACCTGCTGCGCCTACCACTCCACAAAGAGAAGAAACTGAAATTGAGCATATAGCGAGTATGATTTGATAAATTTACAGACTTTTTGTAGAAAAAATAAGATAAAAACATAATTATTCAATAATCAATAACTAAATTACTTTTCAGTTATTAATAAAAATGCCAACAATAAAAATAACCACAATAGTTAATTCAGACACATATAAGAATGTCACTCTTTGTTTCACTTCAAAACACTATTTCTTTCTATAATGATTACTGTAGATAGTCTTCACCTCTATCATCAATTATTTCGCGTTACTGGTATTTTGTATTCATTTCCTGAGTATTCTTCTTATTTAGACGACTACATATTTAGAAAGAACCATATGTTCTAGATTTGTAGATAATCTGTAGATCATTTGTAGATGATTTGTAGATCATCTATTGAATATTTCATGAAACAGACACGGAATGAGATACTTTCTAAACACTCTCTTCAGCTTAAATCTGATCATCCCGAAGAAAATGGCAAATATTGCAGTTTTTTTGCCATTATGAGTTCTTCTGGGGAACGACCAGTGTTCTGCACACTTTATACATTTAATGAACAAAGTTATCTCATCTTCATCACATTAAAATTGCCCTTTAATATTGAAAACGGTTTAAATTCCTAAAATGGGCTTCAGAAGTTCAAGCATGCATTTCATTGACGAGTTATTTGACTTTGTTTTTTGGCACTCTCAATGTGTATCCGGGCTTTCTCAAAATCCGGACTTTCCACTGGCGTTTGAGAAACCCATTCTTTAAAACTAATGAGTTCCAATGTGCCCAAAGTGCCTTCATAATAGCTCCCATAGTACCTACATCTTATGACTTATCGACAAGATACATCTTGTCGATAAGTCTTATATCTGAGTCTCATTACTTGTCCTTGACTTTCAACGATATTTGTAGCGCATTGTAACTTACTAGTTCTGTAACTGATATTTGTCGATTTTTCAGTTTCAAATGACAATGACCCGACCAGTACTTCATTTTCTGTTTTGGGTTTCAAAATATTCAGATACTTAATGAATCTCTCAAAACAAATTGGTTGAGGCTTTCGCGGCCAGTCGTTGAACTAGTGTTGTCCTGGTCCGGGTCTAAGGGCCGTCGTCGGTCAGTAGACTGAAGTCTATTTCCAGAATCAGAAATGGAACGACCTCTGAAGAAGCTCGCCACTCGTGCTAGCGAAACGTTAGGAAGAAATTCAAACCGACGACGGCCCTTAGACCCGAACCAGGACAACACTAGAATCTCTCAAAACATTTATGAATGACTTGATGCTGATCTTCATCATCAACTGATCTTTGAGCAGTTCTTCAGGAGCTATTAGTGGGCTAAATGAATTAATACTTCAGCTTCGGCATGAAATTTCCGAAGTGTTTCATATGGTTCTTGTTGCCTGCCTTTATTAACTAATTCCTTTAAGTATTTATTTCTTCCATACCTAAGCTCCAGTGCTTTTATTATTTTTTCGTAATCTTGTTCTTTTTTTATAGCTTCTGGAATAGTTATAGAGTAATATTCTTCAGTGCTGATATCTACAAGAGTCTTGGCTACTGTTATATGCTCTTCAGCACTCTCGTTACTGCTTTTCACTTATCCTCTCCCGACATTCATGCTTCTTATATAAACGATTGCTTTTTTAAATAGTATTTTTACTTCTAGAAATATTTATATGTAGAAGATTTTACATAAGCAAAGAGCGCTGTTCGAATATTGAATATTCCAGGAAACACAGTGTAGAAAATAGTGACTTTCGTAAAAATATGATGCTAAATATTAATCTGCAGGTGTGGAAGCGGAAGTTTCTCGAGTTAGTTTACATGAAGTGGAACTACCGGAAATTCGTGGACTGGCTGAGCTTGAAAATCTCGAACGAAAAGAATCATTAGCACTATCACTTTTACAGGAAGATTGGATGGGTAAAATATATTTTCAGATTGTTGTTTCCATTCACTGAAAGTGGAAATGAAACATCAAAATTTTTAATATATCTACTAATTTCTGAAGTATAAGCATACAATTTTCAGATGATGATTTTCTTCCATCAAGAAGAAAAAGTACGAGGCCTTCAATGGCTCTGAGAAAGTTGATGGAAGATGAAGACGAAGAACCAATTGAAAAAGGCAAAAAAAGAGCAAGCAAAAGTAGGGAAACCTTTCAACATATTTTCAATTGCCTAGATACTTGAAATGATATAAATATATATATATATATATATATATATATATATATATATATATATATATATATATATATATATATATATATATATATAAATATAAAGAATTAAAGCAGTCTTATTTTATTTCAGGTGACTTCAGTGCTAGCCTTGGAAGGAGTAAGTTACATAATTTTCAACTATTAAAGACAAATATCTAAATCTGTAAAACAAATATTTTTCGTTAAATATGAACAAAAATTATTGGTTTGTATTAGAAATATTCTTAAGAATTACTCATTGAAACTATTATTCATAGAATGGAAATATTTTTGTGTAACGAAAATTATTTACCCAACAATACTCTGCCTAATCAGCAGACTCAAAAATATGATTATGAATTATACTTAAACCATAAATGCCATTTAAAAATGTTATAAGAATTTATGCGTTGTCCCCATGTCCCCACCAAAGTATGCAAAATGGTCCCGTTTTTCTAAATGTGTTTTCTGTTGACGTACATATGGGCACACATAAGACCTTAAGCTCGCTTTTACATTATTCATGCATTACATCTGACGTTGGCAACACTTGTCCTTTTATATGCCATTTACATACATAAGAAAGTTTTAATATTTTCAACATAACCTGAATGATTAAAATTTTATTCCATTCGTTTTTTATTCTATATATTATTGTCCTTCCAAAAGACTACATCCCACGTAGCAAACTGACAGTAATATGATGTCATATATTGGTTTAAATATGTCAGAAGTGACGTCGAAATATCACAGCCTCAAGGCTTCATTTTGAACTGAACTGTTCAAAAGACGCCATTAAATTACGCTTTTAGGTATTTAGAATTAAAAACTTGTCGTTTCTTAAAATATTAACGGTCATAAATTGACGAAAATAGTACTTTGCGCTGACGTCATCTTTGTCATCATATTAACGTCAGTTATCTGACGTTAAAAAGACGTCATTCAACGATCGAATGACGTCGCTGACCAAAATTGACCGAAAATCGACTCTAATAAGACGTCATGTAACGTCAGCTTGCTACCTGAGATAAGTAACATACATAACACTTGTTTTCATGAAAGGTGTTTGATATACGTCATCAGGCAAAGGAGGCGAATTCGTCATTAAAATTAATTCATGCAGAAAAAGACAAGTGAATTATTGTCTCTTACCAAGCACGTATCTCTCATAAACATTTCTGATTTATATACCTATCACCTACACTCATCTCAAGCCAAGTACTGACTGCTCCATAAATAAACAGCTTATTATCCAAGTAAACTATACGTCACTATCAGTAATGGGGCGACGTCAAATTTTTAACTGACGAAACGAAACAGTTTATACAGATAAAAGTATGAAGGAAAGTTCACTTCATTCTGTAGAAGGAAAATTAAAACTATTCCTTTTATTCAAAATAGTTGCAAAGCTCTGCAACCTGTAAACCGTTCACTCGAAGAGAACAGTCCACCTCGTTCAACTGGTTTCAGGGTAGTAGTGCGATAAGGACAAACGTTATTCGCCCCCTCACTCCAACTCATTGCGTATGAGTGGAAATATTCAACGACACTAGTATTTAGAATTATATTTATTATTATTATGATTATTTGCAACGAACCAACTATCCAACACGTGGTTGTTGTTGTTCTCGAGCGAAGAGAGAGTGACAGACTCATGAACATAGAAATGAGTGTTCCATAAGAGCTCTCTGGTCGTGCCTAGGACGGTTATCAACAGTCTCCTCATTTCTCGAAACGTCCATAAACAATAGAGACTGCTTCAGGGCAAATCTGTCACAGTATTGTTACGAATTTATGGGTTCTTCAAATAATTTTATAATGCCAATATTCCTAAAATAATTTATTACAATAAGTTATTAACAATGAACAACTATTAACACTTGTTTTGAATAACAACACTGTCACTTTATATAAACAACTTTGAAAATTCACATTAACCTTAGAATTACATTGCGTCAGCGATTGGTCGTTTATATACTCATTGCTATGCCTTCTAGAACATTCCAGAGTTCTCTTTATTAACATTCTCGTCTCTTCTAGAAGCCTCCATAAACTACAGAGGCGGCTTCAGGGCAAATCTGTCACAGTATGTTTCACAGTTGTATTCGACAGCACAGATGTAACCCAGTGCTTGTTCGCAAGTACGCAACTTAACATTCGAGACGTTTTAGGTTCAAATACCTGGATGGACTCGTATTCCATGAGTTTTTCAGAGGTTTCTTATGGTGTTCTCAGTGGTCATAGCTCATCACTGCTTGCAGACCTATTAGGAGAATGCTGTACTAATTTTTGTATCATATGATATGGCTGAAGGAGTTAATCCTAAACTCAACAACTACCCGCCTATCTCACACATATTTGAGACAGGAATTAAATTATTTTAAATCGAAAAATATTTTCACAGTTGTAGTCCCTTTCGTTGATGAAATTGAAGAAGAGCAGCCACTGCTCACTCGAGAAGAATATTACAACCTCTTTGACAAACTTATGAGCGAATTTCCAATGATTAAAATCAAAAATAAATTTCTCCAAAGGAAAATGGGAGAGCTTTTCAAAAAACGAAAGGTAATAATATCTACTGGAATTAATTGAAAAAAATGATCATCCAAAATTATCAGGTAGAACATGCACTAAAAGAAGAATTCGATGTCCAAGCTGACGTGATCGAAAAGTATCAAAATCAGTTGATCAGATTGTCCCATCTGCTAAAAGTTTATAGAACTGTAACTATCAAACTTAACAACGAACTGGATAACCTACAGAAACAAAAAGACGTGAAGGACAATGAGAGACAAATAATTTTTAACAAATTGATCAACAGAGAGAAAGAAATTGGATTTGGATTAATTAGCACGAAAACTGGAAAAGAAATTCCTAATAAGGTAAAAATCATTATATATATATATATATATATATATATATATATATATATATATATATATATATATATATATATATATATATTATTTAAATAATCGAACTCGAGTTTGTACAATTTGAGGGTCATAAGTAATATGTATATACAGCCATTTCGGGTGTACTACAAGGCTCTAATTTAGGCCCACTGTTATTTCTTCCTTTTGTAAATGATCTAATAAACTTGATCTAATAAACTGATCCAGCAGTTAATAGTCTCATTTATGCTGATGACTTAAAAATATATCGGAAAATTTAAACGTATGAGGCCATAAACATATATGGCCTCACCGATGTTTCTGATAGTTGTTACCGCAATAAATTCAATATTAATATAACTAAATGTAACGTTGTCACTTTCACTAAAAAGAAACGGCTTATACAATTTGACTACACAATTAACGAAACCATTCTGACCAGGGTCTCCGAAATTCGAGACCGCGGTATAATATTTGATAAGAAATTCACTTTTGCACCTCATATAAATAAAACAATTTCAACAGCATTCAAATCTTATGGATTTATTGCGCGTAATGCTGGACACTTTTCGAATACATAAACACTTATACAATTATTTGATGCTCTTGTAAAGAGCAAATTAGATTTCAGATCTATGATTTGACGTCCATTTATAATTCTCATAAAAATCATTTAGAGTCGATACAACGAAAACTTCTCAAATATCTAGTTTGGGGGGAAAATCACGTTTATCCGGCGGCCAGAGGATATAACCAAACTGATATGTTAAACAGGTTTGGTGCTAAATCACTCGAAGTTTGCAGGGACTTGTTGTCTCTGAAGTTTCTGTATAACCTCTTACATGGCTATATAGACTGTTCTGCCCTTAGTGGCTCTATTGATTTTCATGTTCCTAGACAATGTTCACGTCCAAGTCAATTTTTTTCATTGGATACTCCAAAAACTAATTCCCTCGTACAATCATCCATTAGATATAGATATGTGTTCTCTATTCGCGGACGTGTCTGCCAAATGCTATATCAACAGTGACTTATTTGCTTTCATTAGTCTGGTTTACTTGGACTATTTTCAATGTGTATAGTGAATTTTGAAGTATTGTCTATAGGTATTGTCTATTATTTATTATAATTACTTCTTTTATTGAAAATCATTTTTAAACGCTCGCATTTTATATGTAGGTGTTAATACTGTATATATTTTATTGAATATTTCCTGTAATTGGGTGTTTTTACTTGTAGGAAAATAGAGACTTATTTTTATTATTATTCTTATTATTATAATAATTCTATATCCTGTGCTAATGAGTGTTTTCCAACGCAAAATAATCTTAAATGCTAAAAAATGAAGGGTTACATTTTAGATATATTGTCAGAATTAAATTCAAGCAAAAACTGAATGAAATACCAAGAATTATTGATTTGTATAAATCACACCAATAGTAATGTATAGCAGCGGTTCCCAACCTGTGGGCCGCGGTCAGTGTGGTACTGAGCCGCGGGTTCTGGTCAAAAGAATAATAAAAATTAAAAACAATCCCGATATTGACTCTCTCGTTGTTGACAAACAATGTCAAAAGTCCCATTGAGTTTTTTCTTTTTGCTTTGAACAATTATATTTAAGGTTTTGTAACAAATTAAATAAAACAAAGTTCTTTTATCTATGAATTCTTAAAATTGTTGTTTAATCCTTGTATACATATTTAACTAAAAGTAATACGTCATAGGCCCATAGATAGGGTATATTGGTTATAATATATGTTCTCCTTATTCGTTACAGTTTTTATTTATTTTTCGAAGTGAAAACTTCTTTAGCGGCGCTGTGTATTTTTTTGGAATGGGTAAAAATTTCTAAACTCGCGTCAGGACACGTGACCTGATGGAGAATTCGTAAGACGGATGGAGAGAGGGCAGGCGCTTGCGCGAATGTTCGTGTGTATTTTTCATTCAATTGTCAAAGTTTACGTGCGATTGTAAATGATCTAGCAATTGACGCTCTTGTTGAAAAGATGAATGTGTTAATTTTATCAAAAACTCATATGGGTAACGATGAAATAATTGACATTCCGAATTTCAACTTTGTTGAAAACAGGTTTAGAAGAAATAATCGTCCAGCGGGAGGAGTA
This sequence comes from Henosepilachna vigintioctopunctata, assembly GCA_030704895.1. Taxonomy (NCBI): domain Eukaryota; kingdom Metazoa; phylum Arthropoda; class Insecta; order Coleoptera; family Coccinellidae; genus Henosepilachna; species Henosepilachna vigintioctopunctata. The sequence goes on along the minus strand of JARQZJ010000095.1, from coordinate 5,372,504 downwards.
GCTATTTATCAAAATATGAACACAGTTCATTATTGTACAAATTATATGGATGTGCATGTGAAATACAACAACATGTTTAATGCTAATGTTTCTGATATAGGTGATATTTGTATAAGTCGTTGCCACTCTGGTGATAATCAGTTTAAGTATTATTATGGTTGCCGTTTACATCTCTCCAGATAAGTCAATGCGTGCTATACGAGACTTCTTGTACGAAAATTTATTCATTTATTCTCATGACGCATCTGCATTGCTTCAAAAAAAAAGTGGAAAGAGCTTTGATGAATTGACAATGATTTTGAGTGGATATTTCAACATAAAATTTGCAGACGATAAAAATCAACTATTAATTGAATTTTTAAATAATGAATTTGCTTTAACTATGTCAAATGATCGCAATCTTAGCACAACGAAATACAAAACTACTATTGATGCGGTCTTTATTAGACACTTAAATAGGTTCGAATCAAAACTGTTCGTTTCTTACTTCAGCTATCATAAACCTATCGTATCAGTTTTAGAGATTAGCGATGATGGTTCTGGTAAAGATGATGATGAAAAAGTCGTTGAAATTATGGATGAAGTTGATTTTCCTAAGAGATAAACTTTTTAATGTAAAATAATTGTAATAGTTCTGAAGTGTTAAATTTTTAATGTAATATAAATTGTCATGTTTGTGTACGATAGCGCAATAAATGAATATTGTATTCCACCACATAAATATTAATACTTTTATACTGATAATGAAAGCAATTCGTACAAAATTATTCTCTAACCATACCTAAATATCAAAAATGCACAACATTAATATTCAAGTTTTCACTTCTGCCGGCACTCCCGGAGTGCAACCCGTGGTTTTTTTTTGTATTCAGTAAGTGGGCTTCAAAATTTTATTTTCAAAATAGGTGGTCCCACCAATTGAAAAGGTTGGGAACCCCTGCTGTATAGCAATGAATATAGTAAATCTTTTACTATACTCCAAGGTGTAACCAAATTTAGAGTTCAGATATTGAATGATAATATCTAACTCGAAATTATAATAAGTCATAATTTCGAGAAACAACAGAAAATTTCAAATCTGGCTCGTAATTTCCAGATCATATTTTTTTCATAATACGAATTCCAAGACATAAGGTAAAATTTCGAGAAAAAATCTTAGATTCAGGTCAAAATTCCGAAATTTAAGTCAGAATATCGACATTATCGAAGAAAGACAAAAATCCGATATATAATCAATCTGTACAACGGTTTATTCCGAAATTCATCCACCGAACTCCAACTGCGAGGTATATGTCGACATTCTGAATTGAATCAAAGAGATTTAATTAATCTTGAACTCCGAGGACTCTGAATTTCGAAGTAAAAGTCGAAATTAATTATTTTAATTTCATGAAAGGTGGTAGAACAACTTATTCGCCGCCAATTGAATACTACTCATGAAACTTCCGTTCTGAGATTGAAATACATAACCAAACGAGATGAATTTGCTGAAAAAACTGCTGAATTGAAGTCACTGGATAATATTGGAGAAGATTTGTCATTGATGGATTATGAGCAGTTAAAAATTGAAAACAGGTAGGAAAAGACCTCTTCTGTAAATGATTGGAACTGTAGATGTTTCCAAAAATATAATATTTCAAAAATAATAAGACAATAGTTAATGATTTGAAAACTACACACATATAGACGTCTAAGACTGCAATAATTCTAGAAAAAACAACCTTTCAATAAATTTTTTTTTATTTCATTTTTTTTTTTGACCGTTGTTTTCTGTCTGTAATTTTTTTTTATGGAAAATTGAACTGTTGTCATCGAATATTAGGAGAAATTTATCGATGTTTCAGTGATTTTATAAAAAATATTTCACCATGTTATGGTGTCAAGATTATTCGTCGTATTCATTGCTATCTCTTTTTAACTACAGATCTCTCGCTGATAAGTTAGAGGAGAAAGAAGAAGAACTAACGAAATTAAGAATTAAATGCAGAAACGCTGTGCAAGTGATGGCTCATGTTAGAGAGAAGGCAGCCGCTTTGGATGCTGATATGGATGTTCTAAAGGAGGATTTTGAGGAAGTTAATTATGAATATATCGAGGTATTAAGCATGTTATCTCTGCATAAATATGCTTGTCTCAATAAAAAAATTTTTAATTTTAGGTCATATATATTTAGTTTCTTGATGATACAGTTTATTACAGTTTTATGGAATATCTCTTTTGAGATACAAAATATCTATGTTTTCATGTAATGGGTGATTTTTTAAGCGTAGTTTTTTTTAATCGAATAAAACACTCAATTTGCATCATATATTCAGAATTTTTATTGAAGTTATCAATTTCAATAAAAATAACTTGATAAGAGGCGTCAAATTGCATGATCTTGGCGGCCAATTCACAAGGCCTTTTCGAGAGATAAGCTGCTCACCAAATTCATCCTTCAACATGTCCATTGTTTCACGAGCTGTGTGGCATGTGGCACGGTCTTGATGAAACCACATGTCAACCAAGTTCAATTCGGCCAACTGGGACAAAAAAAAGTTGCGTATCATGGCTCGATATCGTTCGTCGTTGACGGTAACATTTCTTCCACGGTCGTCTTTGAAGAAAAATGGACCGATGATACCACTAGCCCAAACCACAACAAACTGTCGTTTTTTCGGGATGCATCGGTAATTCTTGTATGGCATGTGACTGTTCATCACTCTAAATGCAAGAGGTTTGTTTATTTACATATCGGTTAAGCCAGAAATGAGCCTCATCCCTGAACACAATTTTCCGATAAAACAGCGAATTTTCATTAAACTGTTCTAAGGCTCATTCAACAAATATTGGACGTTGTGGTAAGTCATTCCGCTTCAATTCCTGCAGAAGTTGAATTTTATAGGCTTTCAAACCCAAATCAACATGTAAAATTTTCCATGTGGTTGAGTAACACATGCCCAATTGCTGAGAACGGCGACGAATTGACATTTCACGATCCTCATTAACACTGTACGCTATGGCTGCAATATTATCTTCAGTACGCACTGTACGCATGCGAGACAATGGTTTAATACCCAACAAAGTACACTTGCTGCGAAATTTGGTGATAACAGCACGAACTGTTGATTCACCACGTCGATTATGACGACCACAATATGGTCGTAACAAACGATACACATTTTTCACAGAGTACGAATTTTGACAGTGAATTCCAACAATTTTCAATCGTGCTCGTTTGTAAATTTTCCTTGATGAAATGGCAGAGTATACTGTAAGCTTTTCACTTTGACAGATGACTTTTGGATGGCTTTACCAACCAGTGCCGCCAATCTGAAAAACTTAACTCTTAAAAATCACCCGTTTTATATTCGAAACTTTAACTCTTCTTTTCTTAGTCGTTCACTTCTGACAGAGTGGTCGTGGTCGTGAAATTATAAATTATAATTAGGTTATTTTCATTTCTTACATCATTTTTTTCGTCATTGAATAATAATTTCATTTTCAACTATCACATCGTTTGTATATGTATATTGTATATGTATATATGTGTTTATAACTTTGAATAACTCCTAGTCAACTGTCTAATTCCCATTTTTTTCGTTATTCTGATTAGTTCTTGCACTCTTTAAAGGCTCCAAGTCTTCCAACTCCGTATGTATTTATTTTATAGATATTCCAAAGAATTATGTTTCCAGAGAATATTGTCTGAATGTCCATTAAAATATTGTTATAATAATAATCATAATATTTATTTAGCTGAAGCTATACAAAAATCTACATATTTTGAACTGTCAATTTTTAATTATATACTTATCTCACTATTTAAAATATACTTTCTAAGATCACGCTTAAATATCTTAATACTAGTACTAGTTTTCAATATATTTGGTAAATTATTGAAAGCCTTAAATCCGTCATAGTATATGCTATTTTTGGATTTGCATGGCGCTATTCTGTAACTTTTGTTATTTTTGAATTTTTTCTTTAGTCAAACCAAATAACAATAAAGGTGTAATATTCAAAATTTGGCATTATTATTGATTTGAACGACAATAATTTCACATATGTCGACAGGTTTTTTTCCTATTCTTTTCAAAAAATTCATTTTTTCAGAAATTTTAGATGATATGAAATCAACATGATTATTGAAACTCAATTTTTCGTCTAACATAATGCCTAAATATTTTACTGTTTTTACTCTTCTAATTTTTTGTTCATTTATCTTTATATCCTCATTTTTATTGGTTTTAAGGGTTTTACTTGTACCCAAAACTATGAAGTTAGATTTTTCATCATTCAGAGATAAGCTATTGTCACATACCATTCATTAATTGCAGAGAGGTCTCTATTGATGCCCTCTGTCATATTCTTAATATCTTTGCCACATATATAGAGCATTCGTATACAACGAACAAACGTATAGAACATTTTTTCACGTGAAAGACAATATCGTTCCTTGATGTACTCCTACATCCACTATCCGACAGCATGCTATTAAACTTAACTCTTTGTGTTCGTCACTCTAAGTAAGATCCGAACCAATCATTTACTACTTCATCAAAGCCTAGTTTATTCAGTTTTTTCAATAATAATGATCTACATAACGATACGAAAGCTCTTTCAAAATCCAATAATACTTCTATAACCCATTGTTTCGATATACAGTACCTTCATCATGTAATTGACCACTGTTCTGCCTGATGAAGATATTGTGTATTTCTATAAAGACAAATTTATCATAAGAATTTTATCCCAAATTGTTCAAAACAGGCCTTCCAGAGTTTATAAATCGCTTATTGAACGTTTCAGACGAAACAGTGTGGAAATTGGTTAACATTTTTTTTGTTTTTCGAATTTTGTAGATGAGAGAACGACTAAATTTCTGCAAAACCGAAAGAGACGAAATTAGGAATAAAACCATGAAATTGAAAGCAGCATCTGGTCTTCTGACTAAGCCGAAACTATTATTAGACATGGAAACGTCTTTGGAAGAGGCGAAACTGTTGGAGGAAACTTTGGAAAAGATAAAGAGCGAATATAATACTAAAACTCAAAAAATTCGATGTTTGAGGAAAAATATTGCTTACGAAATGATGATGAATAGGAAACCACAAAAGAAAAAGAAGAAAGCAGCTCCGAAGTTTTACAATCCTAGACCTACTTTAGTTATGCCAAAGTTGCCTACCAACGTAATTGATAGATTGCAGAAAATTATGAAGGATTCGGTAAAAGCGGAAAAACTAAAAAAGAAAATTTGAATATATCACTGAATTATGTTCATTAATATTTCAATTAATTACTATTTATCAATATATTTTTGAATGATTTTGTGTTAGTGATTACTAGAGCTCGGAAAAATGCAACTTACATTTTTTTGCATCTTCTGCATTTTTTTATACTTATTCCCAAAAATGCATTTTTTTAAGATTTGAGCATTTATTGTCAATTTTTTTAAAATCCTGTTGAACAGAAAGTTTTCATTATGGAATTTTTAAATGTTTGGGTTTGGATGCCCCAAAACCTGCTACCCTAAAATAGGAACTACCAAATACCATAAACAAGTAACTGTAACCGAGGGATTTCCAAAATATCGCAGTCGGAGCGGCCTCCCCCGGTAAATATTAGGTAAACCTTCAATTCAGCAGTATCTTCCAACGAAAGCATTACGATTAGTGAACAGTGAACCTATTTCACTTTCTTTTAATCAGGATACAATATACAAGTGTTTGAGTCGAAATGCCTAAAAAGACATTCAATGATATGTGGATAAAGTGTCACCGAGAATTTACTTGGGATGGAGATCACCTTTTTTGTACACTATTTTCAAAAATTGTAAGTATATGTTATATATTGTTATTGGCTTTGGTTTTGAAGTATGTTTTATCTAAAAGTATAAGTATTCATGTATTCAAGATAAAGGTAACATATTATTATTTCTCATTTTTTCTTTTCATTATTCGCAACTTATTTTTTAACAAATTGTAACCTTATGTTACTATTTTGTTGTTTATTTAATGAGTTTTGAAGGTTTTCATCGATTGTAATCTTCTCGTTTATAATAAAGGCGTTTAATGATACTTCACAAAATCATAAATGGTCCTTTTAAAAACATACAGGGTGTCGCATTATTTTGCAGTTAGATATTTGTTTTTTTTGCGTATATTTGTCTTGTACAAATGATCAGTTGGTTTCCGTTCCCATTATAGATCCACGCCGAGAAAAAATTCATTGTGGATCAACACGTGAAATCTGCAAAGCATATTTCCAATATGCAGAAATTATTATCGCAACAAACCTTTAGAGGTTGCCTTCGACAACAGAAGCCAAAAAAAGACGACCAAAAAGAGTTTAATGAGGATTTGTGCAAGGCAGTGATTGCCAGTAACATACCGTTGAGCAAGTTGAATAAACCAACCTGAAGGAATTTTTAGGAAAATATAGTAAACTAAATATTCCTGACGAGTCGACCTTACGTAAAGGAAGTGTCGACTCAATTTATAAACAAACATTAACTTGTATCAAAAACGAAGTCAATTCAAACTATTTCTATATTGTAGTAGACGAAACCACCAATTCGTGCGGTAGATATATCGCACATGCGTTAATAGGTGTTTTAGGGAAAAAAATCCAAGCACATCCTATCTTTTTGCTTCAAAAAAACTTAAATAACCTGATAATTCAATAATAGGCTATTTGACTATTTCCACAAAAATATCTCAAATTATTCGTTATAACTGATGCATATTTCCCATTTGATTAATTCTCTTTAATTTTTCTAATTTTTATGAAAACGACAGCGAAAGTTTGAATGAATAAGAAACACTCCAAAACACTGCTAGACAGGTTACTTAATGTGTTGACGTCACGATGCAATAAACACAGTAAACGTCACATTATAATACAACTATCGACTATTAAATTTAGTGATTGTTGACGATTTCATAACTTTACTGCGATAAAATGACTTTACTGCGATAAAATGACATATAAATGGTGCGTAGTGCCACAATGTACTAACACATCTATTAAAACCCCGGCGAAAATGTTTGTGAACCTTCTACCAAACACTAAAATTCGGAGAAAGTGGTTAATTCTATCTCTTAGAAACACGAAAGATATAGCTGTAAAATCTCACGCTTTCATGTGTGAATATCACTTCAACGTAAGTAAATAATTCCTACCCCATATTTCATACATAAATAACGAGTTGATTTTATTACATAATCGTTATTTTATTATACATATTACATTAAACATTATTAACATTATTTATATAAAAAAAATGTGTAGGTTTTCAACGTAAGTTTCTTCTTTTACTTAATTTTAGTTTGCTTGCATTAAATATAATTCTTAGAATAATTATTTTATCGTTATTTTATTGTTGATCTTGAACGGAATAAACTGGATTTTATTCATATCTTTGTGTTTTTATACTTTGGTATAATAAAAGATTAACAATAATAAAACTACAATACTTTATTGTATGTGAGTTATATTTTTATGTTCTCACTTTGTGTTCGGGGAACATCCTACAGTTTATTGTGCAAATTCCAGATTCCCAAAACAGTTGAACATAACCAACAGCATGGTCTCCGTAAGTTTCTCTAGAGGACCTGTAAAAGCAAGAAAACCATAGTATATTACTTACATGTTTAATGTCTGAAAGGTCTGAATTCTTGGATACTTTAGAGAAATTTATAGTTTTTTTCATTTTTCACAAATATTTTGATTATTTGAAGTTATATTAAGCAGCGTCCACACTATGCCGGGCGAGGCCGAGCGGGCTGACCCGGGCGGCCTAAGCCGGGTTGGTGTGGACGCCCCGGGCGGCTTAAAAAGCCGGCCCGAGCCGAGCCGATCCCAACCCGCAGAAAGTAGGTACAGATCAAAGGATGCCGGCCCGAGCCGAACGAAATTATGTAGTGGGGACGTGCCGAGCGGCACCGGGCGGCTTTAGTTACAATTGAGCCTCTAACTTGAGAAACTAATATAGGTAGATATAACCCGGGCGGCCTCGTTTTCGGTGTGGACGTCGTGCCGGCCCGAACGAACCCGCCCGGCTTAGGCCATCCGGGTCAGCCCGCCCGGCCTCGCCCGGCATAGTGTGGACGCTGCTTTAGAAGTTATTCCGATAGGAATAAAAATATTCAAAGTTAATTTAACGACTGCAAAGCTTTCATATCAAGAAGATTTAATTTTTCCGAATTATTGATAAAAAATAAACTGTAAGTATTTTCTCTATAAAAAAATATTCCAATTTGAATAGTCGCAACATAAAATTGTTGAACACATTACTCAAAATTTAAAAATTAAATTTATTAAGCTGAAGCACTACCACCTTTACTACAGGCCATGAAGAGCGTCGTCCCTCGGCGTTGCCAAATTGTGCTTAGTTGTATACTATCCTAGTCGTATGTTCCAAGCTTTCGAGCATTATTTCAAACTATTTTTATATATTGTTAACAAACAATGAATATTATTAGTATGTATAATATATAGAATATTATATTGGGTATTGTGAGCACATATTTCTGTAACAGAAAACTGTAAAACATTTATTATTGCAAGAAAACAACGATGTTTTCGATAAAGCCCCACTGCGTAAAAAATACCTTATTAGTCAGTGGGATTTATTTACATGAAAAGTTGCCTAACCAAATTTATTAAATTATTTGACAGAATAGGAACCTTGAAAGAAACGCTGTAGGAATTACTCAAATTGAATTATTTACCTTAGTATAAATAAATATTATATTTCTGATTAGAGCTACCAACAAACTACTTTATGAAAGTATTGAGCTTTCTTCGTTTATTTTTTGATTCAGTTTTCTCGTGTCCGGCTTCATTATTTTTTTTGTCTAATCATTCAATGAGATATTCGAAAAAATGGAACACAGCATGTTCAGAATATTTTTATTGTCTTCATCACATAAACAGCAAAAACAAAAATCTTTAAGGACTCATCCAATGACACTCTTAAAATAGTGAGATTACACAAATTGCTTTCTGGTGTATATTATACAAAAAGGCACGTTCAAGAGAAATACCTTTAATAATTTTTTCAAATATGGAACATGTGAAATAAGACATTTTTAATTAAATCTGTAGGTATATTCAGTCCTCCCCGTTGCAAATAACTAAAATATTATCAATAATAAATAAAATCATAGCTTCCAAAAATTCTGTTTTGAGGAAAGTTTGGATTTTGAAAGAATGTTTATTGTTAGTTAGATTTGTGAATAGCGATCTGTTTATTCGATGGTTATCGGTAATAAATAGGTTAGAAAATATACTTATTACTATAAATAAACTCACCTATCCCAAGCTTGAAACTTACTGAATCATGTACGGAATACCTATCCTCTACATTAGATTTCGCAAACAAATTATTTGTAAGTAATCCGTACTCAAAACACAACACAAATTCGATTCGATTGAATCGGTACACACAAAACACTTCGTTTTTATAATTTGATATTACTTTATCCACAAACTATCAACACTAGCACGTAAATAACACTATAGAAAATTGATGAAAGAGGATTAGAACTGAAATCGTGAAATATTCAACTTCAAACTACGAAAGTCTTGAACAACACAAAATTGATTTCGTTTCACTGAAATTTGTAAACAAACTGAACACTTCGTTTTTTAGTGTTTGATGTTGAGATTTCAACAAATTATTAACATCAACACTTGTAATACACTGTACACTATTGACAAATATAGAATTTATACCAAAAGTTCAAATTATTCAACTTCAAACTGCGAAAGTTTTGGGAAGCGTCCTGTTTGCTTTAGTATACCACTACAAGAAATGGCGGGAATATTAGGCAATTTTATGACATATGTCAGATATTCATTTCATGGCCTGTAGTAAAGGTGGTCGTGCTCTGACAATAGAGAGAGTGCTCAAATTTAGCTGTTTTATGCATAGGAATAAGTAGCACATCCCTGTTTCTTGTTGAATACTCATGCTTACTATTTAATTTAATGAACCTATCTTCATTTTCTTTAACATATAACAAACATCTATAAATATATAAACACGGTAAGATGAGTATGTAATTATTAATGAAGATAGGTTTACAAGATGTTCGCTGATGAATATTGAATATTCATAATATTCAATACCTAATATAATATAAAACGAACATTTATATTTATTTTGGTATTTAAATAGGCTTCAATCAGAGTTGCATGTTTTTGACAAGCAACAAAATGAAATTAATATGAAAATTTGGTGCTATGAAATTTTTGAAAAAAAAAATATTTGGTATAAGCATGAAGTTTCGGGAAAAAAATAAAAAATGAGAATTTTATTAATCTGAACCTAAAACTTCTTCGACTTTGATGGCGTATATTCTACTCAATAAAAATGAGGCACTTTCACTACATTTTTCCGAATATTCAAATATATAAATCCAACAAAGGATTTGAAATTCTGAAAATTATCTCTTCAAAACGGGGCAATAATTCGCCTACACTGAGGAATGTAGATAATAATTATCACATGAGGTTATTAAACTCATTTCAAATTTAGTTTTAATGCAAAATGATCGATCAAAGTTACTCGGTCACTTTATTATGTATAGTGAGTTTTTTTGTTCATTTAAGCGATTGCAAAATCCCTTTTTTCTTCAAAATCGAATACTGCAACACTCCACGATGTGTTACTATTGGTGAGATTTTTTACAGTTTATCTTTCGTTGGTTTATGTGGTTGTTCTCAATATTTCTTTAAATTTCGCACCATATATGTACGAATAATGCAATTATCGACTGAATACATAAAAAATTACAGATCTAGTGATTACATATAACTTAATATAAATTATCTCATATTTCCGAAGACAGTCTATAATGACCGAAATGAAAATCGCAATTATATTTTTAACTATGTGATATTAAAAATAATAAAAAACTACTTAAATCATTTATTTTCATCAAGGTAAATTATTACAAAGAAACCAGGGAGTTCATTAATCAAAACTCACAATGATTCTAGATCTGGATAGAATGAAATTTTGATATTTCATAACGCATATGTTCAGATAGAAAAAGTGTATGTTCAGCTAATTCAATTAACCTAATACGTAATACTTAGTCCTTTTTGGGTAGATATTCTTTTTGTATTTTTTTCTATTGATTTAAAGGCATACGAGATGACTTTTGTCATTTATTCTCTAGATTTGACAGCAAAAATATTTTAAAAAGTAAATGTCAGTGAAAATTTTGTGAATGTGAAAATAAATTCAATTGCATTTTTTGCATTTAATAATAATAATAATAACAATAATTGAATATAACTTAAATTCAAACACTTGGACTTATGATTTACACTTTATTGACTACATTGCATGGCGCGTTTCGTCGTTACAAACGACTTCTTCAGATGCTTACAGAATAATGTTATTCTGTAAGCATCTGAAGAAGTCGTTTGTAACGACGAAACGCGTCATGCAATGTAGTCAATAAAGTGTAAATCATAAGTTCAAGTGTTTGAATTTAAGTTATATTCAATTATAATGGATTTACATCAAGTAAACGCCAACACTATTAAATAATAACAATAATAATAATATTTATTTAGCTGAAGCTATACAAAAATCTACATATTTTGAACTGTCAATTTTTAATTATATACCTATCTCATTATTTAAAATATACTTTCTAAGATCACGCTTAAATATCTTAATACTAGTACTAGTTTTCAATATATTTGGTAAATTATTGAAAGCCTTAAATCCGTCATAGTATATGCTATTTTTGGATTTAGAGAGCTTACAACTTTGGATATAAAAACTATCAGTATTTCTAGTATTATACCCATGCACATCACTGACATATGTAACATTTTTATTACATTACATGGAAGCAACTGATTTTTTATTTTAAATATGAATATATATGAAGCAAAGAGTATTCTTTGTTTTACAGACATTAGTTCCAAAGAGTTCAGCATAATTTTGACAGGTGTATTGCACTTTAGAATGGCTCGCATGGCTCTATTCGGTAACTTTTGTAATTTTTTAATTTTTTCTTTAGTAAAACCAAATAACAATGTGGAGCAATATTCAAAATGTGGCATTATTATTGATTTGAACAACAATAATTTCACATATGTCGACAGGTTTTTCCTATTCTTCTCAAAAAATTGATTTTTTTAGAAATTTTACTGTTTTTACTGTTCTAATTTTTTTTGCATTAATCTTTATAGTTAAATCCTTTTTTTTTATTGGTTTAAAGGGTTTTACTTGTACCCAAAACTATGAAGTTAGATTTTTCATAACCATTCATTAATTGCAAAAAGGTCTCTATTGATCCCCTCTGTCATATTCCTAATATATTTGCCACTTATATAGAATATATTATCATCAGCGAATAAACGTATAGAACATTTTTGAGAGACAATATCGTTTATATATAAGGAGAACAACAACGGACCTAAGACAGTTCCTTGAGGTACTCCCACATCCACTTTAATGCTATCCGACAACATGCTATTAAACTTAACTTTTTGTGTTCGCGAATCCAAGTATGATCCGAACCAATCATTTACTACTCCCTCAAAACCAAGTTCATTCAATTTTTTCAATAATAGTGATCTACATAACGTTTCGAAAGCTCTTTCAAAATCCAATAATACATACTACTATAGCAGTTTCTGCTTTATCTATAGCACTATACCATTCCTCACATATGCTCAATATTGCTGTCTCACAAGAGCAATTTCTTTTGAATCCTGATTGAAACTCAGAAATGACAGAAAATTTTTCAATTAATTCTGAAACCTTCTAAAATTCTATAATTTCTAAATAAATTCTAAGATAAATTCTAAAATTTATTGGTATTTTAATTTTTCAATTTACTTTCTTGAAATATTTATTTTTTGGCAAAAATCTTAAGGGATTTTTAAGAAAAAATAATTTGTATTAAAGGATACTTTAGGTGTTTAAGATAATTTTGCAACTTTAGATGTTTCATCTTATAGAAAAAACAATTTTCCTGTATCCTATTCTTTAAACTTCATCACACCTGATTCTTGAGAGGTGTATGTATATCTGTTGCACTTCAACATATGTCGAGGTGCAATTCAGGGAAATGATATCATTCCCAGTGCGTAGTGTGCGACACACACACACACACCAAGGCAATTGTGGCGCCGCCATAGAAATTATTTTTTCAGACCCCTAAGACGTCGTAAGACTGCAAAGAGTTTTGATTTTGAACGCGAAGACCATGCTATAAATGACCCGAAGACCACTTTTAAAATTAATGTATTTTTGTATATATTGGATCAAGCTTTATCCCCCTAGTAGACGAAAGGTTTAATTTATTGAATAATAAAAATGACGTATTTAATTTTTTATTCAAATTAAGTGATGACCAAGATCACAGTCGATTAAGAAGTAGCTGTCATCGTTTGCAGAAAAAACTTTCTGCAAATGATTCATTGGATATTAACGCCGATGATTTGTGTGAAGAAATTTTGTCGTGTCAATCTCTTTTCAAAAAATTAAATAGTTAATGATATGGTGAAAATTCTCGAATTTATATATCTAAGCAATTTGACAGCTGTTTGCCCTAACATCACCATAGCCACGTCCACCTTCAATACAGGCCATGAAATGAACATCTGTTAAAAGAAGATAGTGGTCCAACAATCCCTCCATTAGTTGACCTGGTATACTAATGCAAATAGGACGCTTGCTAAAACTTTCGCAGTTTGAAGTTAAATAATCTGAGCTTTTGGTATAAATTCTATATTTTTCAATTGTGTACAGTGTAGTACAAGTGTTGATATTGATAATTTGTTGAAATCTCAAAGAAAGTGTTTAGTTTGTTTACAAATTTCAGTGAAACGAAATCAATTTTGTGTTGTTTCAGACTTTCGTAGTTTGAAGTTGAATATTTTACGATTTCAGTTCTAATCCTCTATTCATCAATTTTTTATAGTGTTATTTAGGTGCTAGTATTGATAGTTTGTAGATAACATAACATCAAATTATAAAAACGAAGTTTTGTGTGTAATCGTGTTGTTTGTATTCGATTTAATCGAATTTTTTTGTGAAATATAGTGTAGAGGATAGGTATTCTGTAGATGATTCAGTAAGTTTCAAGCTTGGAATAGGTGAGTTTCTAATGAGAATATTTTCTTAAAATGACGAAAACTTGTTGCATTCCTGGTTGTAAATCAAATTATAACAGCATCCTGCGGGCGGGTGGGCAACTAGTATCGACTTTCAGTTCCCTAAAAATGAATTTTTAAAGAGTAAATGAATGAAATCTTTACTACGAGATAATTGGGATCCAACAAAATATTTAGTTGTTTGTACCTTGCATTTTCCTGAAACTGATATCATCAGAAAAAAAAATCGTTTCAGCTAGTGAGATTGTAAGCATACCTACAAAAACAAGTTTAGTCTCTCACGTGGTTCCTTCAATTTTTCCAAATTTGCCGCATTATTTGTTAAAAATTGTGCCCTTACCTAGGAAAAGCCCAGAGGAAAGGCGGACAAATTATTTAGCTCGCAATGAGAATTTGAATTAAATGTTTGAAAAGACAGATTTAATTGTCAATTTTCAAGATTTAATTCTTCATTACTCCAGTAAAATAAATATTCCTGATTGTTGGAATGTTAAAATGGGTTCAGTTAACAAGAAAATTCATTTTTATTTTGTCAATTTAAGTGAAGAAATTATTACTATAACGAACCAAATTACAGTGAATCATTCGTAACATGATAGTTACAGTATTTTTGAAAGGAAAAAAGTAGTTGTACACTGATTTAAGTTAGATTTTGCCTATTGACTTCAAATTGGATAGGCGGTCTCAAATAGAAAATTTGTTGATAAGATGCAAAGATATTCCAGACAGTGTGGATCAATCTTTCACATATTTAATTGCGAAAAGTTTATGTTATTTAAATGAGGCATCGATTGAAATTAGTTGTGATTTAGTTGAAGATTTTTCAGAAAACAGGACTACTTGTTTAAATAACCTTCGAATTCTAATTTATCAAATAAAATTATTACTTCCAAGAAAGAAACGATACTCGTCTGATACAATAATTACGTCATTCATGTTATACACTCTTTCTCCTTGTGCTTATGATTTAATGCGAATTCAATTTTCCGACAAAAAGATATCCTCAATATTTGTCTGCAAACCTAAATGTTGCCCCAAGTGCTTCAGCTCGCGAAAAAAATACAAAAAACTATTTACATTATGTGTCTGAGCCTTTGAAACCTCATGAAAAAGTTGTTGTTCTATTAATAGATGAAATATAAATTAATAAAAGGCTAAATTATAGAGGAAATAGTTTGATTGGTGTCGCTTGTAATGACAATTCGTTAGCCACAACAATTTTGGAGTTCATTATTTCTTCAGCTTTTGGTAATTTCTCAGAAGTAGTAAAATTATTACCAGTTCATAATATAAAAGGTCCAGAAATGACACCAATCACAAAAAATATTATTACTTCGGTACAACATGCTGGTTTCATTGTTTTGGATATTATAACCGATAACCATCGAATAAACAGATCTATTCACAAATCTAACTTAAAATAATGAAGCCGGACACAAGAAAACTGAATCAAAAAATAAAGCTCGATACTTTCATAAAGTAGTTTGTTGGTTGCGCTAATCAGAAATATAATATTTATTTATACTTAGGTAAATAATTCAATTTGAGTAATTCCTACAGCGTTTCTTTCAAGGTTCCTATTCTCTCAAATAATTCAATAAATTTGGTTAGACAACATTTTATGTAAATAAACCCGACTGATATTTCTTGTTTGTTCGCAATATACAAAAAGAGTTGAAATAATGCTTGAAAACTTGGAACATGCGACTAAGATAGTATACAACTAAATACAATTTGTGAACACCGAGGGACTACGCTCTTCATGGCCTGTATTAAAGGTGGCCGTGCCATAGCATTACGAATTTTGCTAACGATTCCAGTTACCGTAGCAAGCGTGGAAATTTCCTTTTCTAAATTAAAATTTATGAAAAATTACCTGCGTTCAACAATGAGCTAGGAAAGATTAACAAATTTAGCAACAATATCCATAGATGAGGCCATATTAGACCATATAGACATACACGAGACTATTCAAGATTTCGCAAACAGAAAAGCGAGAAGAGTGGAAATAATATAATTTAAGTACCTATGTTTATATTCTCACATATTTTAGACTCTCGTTGTTTTTTTAAATATAGCATACGAAATAGTTAAATCAGTATTATTAGAAAATTCAGCTATTTTGTTATTAATACCTAAGTATACTATTGGATGTAACACCATAAATAAAGTATGTAAAAATTAAATTCGTATTTTATTTTTCGCAGTAATTGGCAAGTGGAGGCCTATTTAGAAAAATATATTCTAAGTATATAAAACTGTAGAACATTTATTTCGATCATAATTAACAAATAATAACAAACATAAGTTGAAACTTGGAGATTCGTGAAAAAAGGGTCGCTTCATATGTTTTGCACACGGGCGCAGTGGGGGGTCAGCGCAGCCCTGATCATTCCCTTTCTGCAATACCTGAAACTAACTCAACTCGGTTTGAGGTACGTTGAAAGAAACCGTAGAGCAAAACTCAAAATGTAGCTGAATAATAGACCTATATATTATTTTTCGTGAAGTTATACTGAGGAATCTCTATTCTCCTAGAAAAAAAAATTTCTAGTTATTTTATATCTAATATGTTTACAGTTTTCTGTGTAATCGAGGTGTTCATCTAAGACTACACCCAAATATTTATATTCTGACACCTTCGCAAGATTATATGCCTTAGTATATACCTATCGATATGTTAACATAGACTTGCCATACGTCCCGGTTTCGCCGGGACAGTCCGGGATATAATGGGTTGCCCCGGTATCCCACCCTGTTGATGAAATTGTCCCAGTTTAGATTCAGGGCACAGTTTTCTGGAAATAATTGAGCAAAATTATTAGATCAGATAATGATTAATCTGCTCTTGTGTGATCAGTAACATTTTGGTAAGTAACACAGTAATACAAATTTACAGAAGTCGGCAGCAGAGAAGTCCGTTGGAGGCGAAGCCTGCAGTCGACGTAACCTTGAAACAACCAATACGCATCCCTCCCCCCGCGTGATTGTCATTGTCAATCTTACAGTCGGTATATCACTTATTTTGACCTGGGAAGACAGTTTCGGTGGAGCACGAGACTTTGTCTGGATCAATGAAAACATCATTTCATGGGAAAACGTTGAAAGAACAGCAGTTGATAAACAAGAATCTCGGAAAACCTAAGGTTAACACTGACGAGCTTTTTGATGAGGTTGTTCTTGACAAGAAATTTTGGGCTTCTAAAGTAGGTGACTGGGAAACAGAAGAAAAGGAAAATGGATGGAGCTACTGTCTTCCTTTAAGCAACAAAACATCGCAATGTGTTCTGTTTTCCTGGAACTTCCGCCCCAGTTGAGTGGGATTTTTCGATGATGAACAGTGCCTGGAGTGATGAACGGGGTTTGATGCATGAGTCTGCAGTTCGCGATTTGATGGTGTGCAAAGTTAACTTCGGACTTAGCTGCAATGAATTTTATGGAAAAATTGAAGAGAAGAAGGACTTATTGAGAAAGGTTGACTCAAGTGAAAAATACGAGTGGTACAACTGTTTTGTTTTGTAAAAATATCATGTTTGTGTACCATTATGAATAAAATAACAAAGATTATCTATTCTATATTTTAAGTGTTTTTTACATTACTGTTTTCATAACACCCATATTCAACCATAACACCCCCCGAAACCGACATCCCTAAAGAACTGTCCCGGTTGGTCCGAAAAAAAATATGGCAACCCTATGTTAACACATTTCACATTGTGCTTTCTAAGTCTCTTGCATACTATCATAAATTCGCTTTTATTCAAGTTTATGCTCACATTATTGCCATAGAGCCATGTGTACAATGAACAGAGGCCCTGATTCACTTTAGTGACCATTTCCTCCAAATTATCACCACTTATGTACATCATTGTATTGTCAGCAAATAGGTTACTAAATAACTTCCATTCGTTGTAGGTAGACATATCAGCCGATATTTGAATGAAACCATAGATCCTTGTGAAAATTTTTATAAATACTCTTGTGATGGATGGACATCAAAAACAAAAAAGCCAACTTCCGAACCAATATGGAGTAACTGGCAAATTATAGCTTCTAAAATCAACGATAGAATTGAAGATATTATAAATTTTAAAGGAGAAAATGAAAATATAGGCCTCTCCAAAGCGGCTAAATTTTACTATGCCTGTTTGGATAACGGTGCCAAAGAGTATAATTATGTGAATAACTTAAGGTCGTTGGTGAAAAATATACGAGGATGGCCCATGGTCCAGGAAAAAATCACTTGGAAAGGTTACAACTGGTTCAGAGACATCTTGAAACTTACAAGATTGTTAGGAGTACATCCTATATTTAAAGTTCACGTAAATATAGATTACAAAAATACTTCGAATTACGCGCTGTATGTAAGTACGACAAAAAAATATATAAATATATGTATGCTCTCATGTAAATGAAACCAATATATATATATATATATATATATATATATATATATATATATATATATATATATATATATATATATATATATATATATATATATATATATATATATAACATGGTATTCTGTTCGAATTGATTGGCCCGAAGGATAAAAAACAATGTTTTCGTAAAATCTTAACTTTTAATGAAGTAAATACATACAAAATAGCGTAAATTCTTCATATAATGAAGTATGTCCTCCTTTCGCAGAAATAACTTCTTGAACTCGTCTAGGCATCGATTCCACTAGCGTAGCGCAGATTTTCTTCAATTTGTCATCATGAAACCACACCTGAATTTCACTTTCTTTTTTATTTTTTCTTTTGTAGTGCAATCCATTTTTGCCAGTCGTTTCTTTAAAATATTCTATAAATTCTCAATGGGATTGAGATCAGGTGAACTCCCCGGCCAATCGAGTACTTTTATTTTATTCTCACGCATAAAGGCCTGCACTTGCTTGGAATTGTGGCAGTGAGCCAGGTCGTGCTGAAATGTTCCATCAACCGTTTCCATGAATGGGACAATCCTGGTGCGCAATATTTCCATATATTTCACTGAATTCATCATCCCTGTTATAGGAGCAAATCGTCCAGTGTCATTGGTTGTGAAAAAAACCCAAAACATTTGTTTCGAAGGATGTTTTACTGTTTGCTGGAAGTGATTAGGCCGCAAAGTTTCCCTATCACTTCGTCTAACAACACTTGATTTGTACCCTTGAACAAACAAATGAGTCTCATCACTAAAAACCACCTTCTTCCAGTCGTCCACAGTCCACGCAGGGTACTTTTTGGTCCATACCAAACGTTTCTTCATCATTTTCTGGGTAAGCAGTTACATTCTTCTTGGTCTTCTTGCCTTACGGCCAACCTTCAGCAGTCGTTTTCGCACAGTTGAGGTGCTCATCTCCACAACAGAAACCATTAAATCCCTTCGAAGATCAGTGCTTGTCTTTCTCGGATTAATTTTGCTATTTCTTATCAACAATTTGTCTATTCCTGGAATAGTTTTGCGTTTGCGGCCACAGTTTCCTTTTCTTTTTGGAGACGATGAGCCACTTTCTTCAAATGTTTTCAAAATTCTCGAAACGCTGGACTTTCCCACACAAACAGCTTCAGCTGTATCTCTTACAGTCGTTGATGTGTGTTCATTAAGCGCGATAATTTTGGAACGCTTCCACGGAATGATATCCATCTTTGGACAAGAATATACAGCACGTATCAAAATTGAAACTACCAACTGTCGCACCGCTAGGCTCACAACTGCATTGCTGGCAAGGTAAAACCGGTCAGAATATAAATGATGGTCAAGGTCGAACCCTCACGTCACCTAAGGTAGTAAACAACCAGGTGTGAGGGTGTTTGGGTCACCCTGGTACTCACATACCTACTACAGTAACTCAATCGAAGAAAAAAAAATGTTTGTCCCAATTAATTCGAACAGCACAGTATATATATATATATATATATATATATATATATATATATATATATATATATATATATATATATATATATATATATATATATATATATATATATATATATATATACATTAAAAACGGCTTATTGAAATTATATTATTGATATATATTTTATTTATATTGTGTAATGTTTTTTATGTTGACATGCATTTTGTAAATTTTTGGTCAGTTTTATAACTTCATTACCTATATCAATTCTCTAGAAGTTTTTCCTTATAAATCCCTGTTTTTCATATAATGTAATTTTCGTCAACTTTTTCGCACCATTAATAATAATACGAAAAATGTATCGAGTTTTTATTTTTCATTATATACTTTCAGTGCCGTCTCATCTCCAAACATTGTTTCAAATATTTTTTTATTATCTCTTTCTGAAAATGTTTTTATTTTAGATATCCTTACGCTCCTTTGTTTAAATATTATTATTAATATGTAATATGAACATGTGCATGATGGGAATGTAATGGCTTTTAATCTCTGTAAAATGAAAAAACGATCTATATATACCTAGTTACTATTATACCAACGATT
This sequence comes from Henosepilachna vigintioctopunctata, assembly GCA_030704895.1. Classification (NCBI taxonomy): domain Eukaryota; kingdom Metazoa; phylum Arthropoda; class Insecta; order Coleoptera; family Coccinellidae; genus Henosepilachna; species Henosepilachna vigintioctopunctata. The sequence continues at coordinate 5,351,917 of JARQZJ010000095.1, read as the reverse complement.
TATATCAATTTCAACTTCTTCAGATTGAACCTGGAGACTTAATTTATCCATCTTATATACTGAAGGAACCAATAAAATACCCTATTGAGATTAAATCTTACAAATTTTGGATTTATCAAACAATAAAATATTTATATAAAAACAAGAATTTGAGGAATATAAAACTTGATGTAGCTAAAATTATTCAGTTCGAAACGAAACTAGCTCATATGAAGGAAAGATCTGCAAGTAAAAGATTCACGTTGTCAGAGCTTGAAATAAAGTTTCCATTTAATTGGATGAGGGCATTTCAAATATTGAACTTGAATGAGGATATGAAGTTTTCCCATAATGATACAGTGATAATAAAAAATTTGAGTTATTTCGAGAATATTTTCAATTTCTTGCAGAAATTAGATCCCGCAATTGTAGGTGAGTAACAGAGTATTTTTCGAAGGATATTTTAATAAGTTCACATCATTTAATATAATTATGCAATATAGTCTCTTTTATCCTGTTTCATTATTTTTAGCTAATTATTTGATGTGGTATGCAGTGAAAGATTTATCTAGAGAAACGGGACCTCAGATGCAAATGTTGAGTTTTATGGTCGACAAGTCAGTTTTGGGAATAAGGGCAGATATATCAAGGAGAACTGAATGTCTAAATGAAGTTAATAAGTATTTTCATAATGCATTGGTGCCTCTTTATGTAGACAGTTATTTAATACCTAACACATTGCCAGTTATACGTGAAATAATAACCAACATTAAAAACGAATATATAAAGATGTTAAAACGGAGTTTATGGTTGAACGAACAAACAAAAAACTTAGCTATAGAGAAAATAAAACATCTGAAACAATATATCGGATACCCAATTTGGACAAAAAATTTAACGAAAATTAATTATCATTATGAGAAAGTAATTATCTTCATATTCATCAAATAGTTTATATAAAGAAATATATGTTGCAGGTAAATATTTCAAGTAACCACTTCTACAATGTAGTGAACTTGAAGAATTTTCTGGCTGAGACAAATTTTGAACTTTACAAGAAAAGCGTTCAAGAAGTAGTGTAAGTAACAATAACATCAAAACCAATCACATATTTTGAGATTGGTTTTTATTTTTTACAGAATAATTGGACTAGGCAATTTTGAAAAAAAATCAGTGGTCGGTCGAGTATAATTTTCCAAAAAGTTCCATAGTTCATTTCGAGATTACAACCATATTTCGCAAAAAGACAATCAACTATTCTTTATCTTTAACTGCATTTTCAGTAAACACTCGCTCTACTCGTATATACAAATGCATTGATTTTCTTTTTTAAATTTTTTGTCGCTCCTATATAGCATGCATCAATTTGAATATTTTGTTTGAATATTGAACAAAATTAAATATATCAAGTAATTTTCAGCTGGCCATCTGGACCGTTAGAAGTAAATGCATACTACAGCATACTTCAGAATGCAATTTGTAAGTTGTTCAATATTTCGAATATTGGCTTGTTGACTAGCTCACGTAATTACATTTTCAGTCATTCCGTTAGGGATTTTAGAACCGCCATTCTTTGATTTGAATGTACCAGAGTATGTAAATGAAATATTTTTTGGATAATGGATTTTTCAACAGTTTTCTTTCAGTTCGCTCAATTATGGAGCTTTAGGAAGCCTTATTGGACATGAAATTTCTCATGCATTGGATATGGCAGGTATTTGTTGAAAAACATATTAAAAAATATACGACAAAAATGTTGAAACCAAATATCAATGTTGAAGTAGAACTTTGTATTTTGTTCTGTTTGACTAATAAATAAATATTTTTCCATCATTTGGTAGAAGAATCTTATCGAGATAAATTCAATCTTTACACATCACACTTCAAGTTGACCAGATAGACTCATGTCTAAATTCTACTCACACAGCAATCATACTACCAAATATATTGATAAATGAAGGAAGTTAATCCTTTGATTTGCATAAGAGGGATGATTATTCATGATAAAAATTAAAATGATAAGAAAAATTGAAGAAAAGATAGTTGGAGAAAGGGTCATTTCTCAAATTGACTGTGTGGACAAGTTTTTTCCTTACTATAAGATCTCTAACACATTTCCATGTATTTTTAATCTTCAAGTTTACTAGGCAGCTGACAAACTGCTCTGACAGTAAGCTAATAATGTTAATTTTATGAAATTGAGAAGATCTAATATAATGAACACAGTTAATCTAACTAAAGTAACATTACTTTTATACACATAATGTTAATAAAGGTACAATCTATTTCCCTTAGGAAGACAAGCTAACAAATATGGTAACATAGGTAAATGGTGGATAGACGATGACATAATAAAATATGAAAAGCGCGCCGAATGCTACGAAAAACTTTATAATTCCATGGAAGTGAATGGACATTTAACACTAGGTGAAAATATTGCTGATAATGTCGGAATCGACATCAGTTTTGCAGCTTTCAAAAAACTCAAATCTTCAAAAGTATTTACAATGATTCCACATTTGGAAACATACTCAAATGAACAGCTATTTTTCTTGGCATATTCTCAGGTAAAATACTCACTTATACTTACATATAAAAATATTCATTACAACAAATAATTTGTTAACTGTTTAGCTCTAAACGTTTGTTGCAGATGTGGTGCGAAATTTCAGAAAAAAAGGATATACTATTCAACGATGAACATTCACCAGTACAAGATAGAGTTAGGGGAACTTTGAATAACGAGAATTTCCACAAGTACTTTCACTGTGATGTTTTAAATAAAAAATATTGTAAGATGTGGTGAGCCTTAATAAATTTTCAGTTTTTAAATTTAAATTTTACTAATTTAAAGATGTGATATTTCAGTAATTTATTTCACTGAAATGATGAAATGTTAGCAAAATGTATTCTCATTAATGTTTGAATTTAGAGGTGATAGTAGTATCGGAAAATATTATGATTACTTTCATTTTGAACATTTGTGTTTAATTATCATTATGACCATGAAATTTACAACTTTTGAAAATAATATTTCAGAGTAACTCCGTCACTTTAATACATATAAAATGTCATCTGATAATTCAGATATCTTCAATTTACTAATATTAAATTGAATAATCAAAAAGGATAATTATTAATATCATGAAAATGTTGGATCAAAAAATAAAACACAAATATAAGAATAACTGAAAAAATTGTTGACCCAAAAGAGTATATACAAAGAAGTAAATCATGTAATGTGTAAAGGAAATGTTCTCAAAAAAGTTATATTTCAAGATTTCATATTAATAATTTACATTGTTAATGAGGAATGAGAAGTAGAACTACTAAAATCAACAAATTTAAAAGTGGCACGAACATATTAATCATATGACATCTTCATCACAATAATTTTTCCAATTCATGTATTTGCATCAACAAGTCATTTTTTCTCTTAACCTTCTGTAATTGTTCTGGTTCTGGTTTTGCAATTGTTCCATTCTTCAGTTTTTCTTCTAATGCCTCAATTTCACGAACTTTCTTTTTTAGATTTTTAATTTTTTTCTCAGTACTAGGCTCTTCAACTTCACTCACAATTTTTTTGTCTTGCTTTTTGTTCTCTTTAGGGGACGTATTTTTGTGAGAACTTATTGTAGTATTTTGTAATTTCAAACAGATATCCTTTTCTTCTGGAACTAAAGAAAAACAAAGGTTTTGAATATTAATACTCATTTATTACATAGTCTCATAATACCTTTTTTTGGTTTCTTTGTGGCCTTTTTTTCTTTTTTATCTACAATGAATAAACCAGGAATGGTTTGGTGAGCCACTTGTCCAGAAGCTAGAACAACAGTTTGAGGTTGTGTAGCCTTACTCATGAATTGTTTTCCTTTGCTTTCATATAGGGGCACTTCCTCTTGGGGTACATATCCTTCCTTTACTCGTCTGGCTTTCCTCCAAGTTCCATCAGGCCTTTGGGAAGCAGGAATAAAAGAGTCTCCTGTAACACATCTCATGAAATTTGAAAATATTCATCAAGTTACCTAACCTGTACTTACCATTATCTGAAACTATATTTGTGGGTGAAAACATTCTTGTTGTTTGTATATTGCTTCTTTAAATATTACTTAATTTTAGGAGATATATTCAATTCATCATCACAAATTTTTGATGCCACTAAAAGGTCAACAAATAAAAATAATATACATTATTGATTCCTTATGTCACATTCACAGAACAACCTCATTCTATGTTTTCGGGTCACAGTTTTTATATCAGAGAATTTCATATTCTATCATTCATATGTCTTCGTCTTCTTTATCACACAACCTTAACGGTTAGTGATTCAGACCGATACACCGACAGATTCAGTGAAAACACAGAATTGAATTTTTTTTCACGTTTCACAACATGGAATTTTGAATAATCATTGTTTCACATCACACCTCATTGATTCATAACCCCGTCGTTACAAATTGTATATCGTTAGAATTCTGTTTTGTCAAAAATGATATTCATAGTTTTGTGAAAAATATTTGAAGAAAAAAGAATACTTTGAATATTTAGGTCAAAGCTAATAGATACTTATGATTTTGGTTATTATTTTATCTCAATGACCTTGCTGCTTTTAGAGACATTTTTAAAATATCGTAGTTAAAATCCTCCACACAGTCTTTATATTCTATAATGTTGATATGAAAAAAATCAAAAAGAATATATTTTCTAATTTTGTCTCACAATGAAAACAAAAATTTCTTAAGAGAAAAAGTGTTTAAAATAAACAAGTTGAAAAAGTAATACATTCAAAGTATGAAAGAATATCTACATATGCACATTAATGTCACCTGTTAAAAACACATTTCATCACCAAATATTTCTATATATTGGTGATGAAATAAGCATATATATATATATACACCTCCAGGTCCTTACCTGAATATATATCTTCCATCTCCAGGTTCGTACTTGGCTACGCCGTTCTGAGTAAAGCCAATAAGCTCGAAACACGTTTCAACGGATGCTACTAATAACGGGATATGCCGACAGTGTCTACTTTCGATTGCAATTTTCCCTCGCGTTGAACATTATTAATACATTGTATAATTTCTCGGCTAGAGGCATCCTTGAAGGATAAATAGTCCCCTCACGGGCAAAGTAGTTTTTTCAAATCTCCCAACCCGGAGAGTAAAAACTCAGTAGCCTAAAATGTGTCGACTTTCTTTCTTGTTTTTCCATCTCCAGTCTCCAGGTCCGTACAACTTGAACTTGGATACGCCATTCTGAGGAGAGCCAATAAGCTCGAAACACGTGTCAACGGCTGTAATTGTGAGATATGCCGACAGTGTCTACTTTTGATTGCAATTTTCCCCCGCGGTGAACATTATTCATATATATATATATATATATATATATATATATATATATATATATATATATATATATATATATATATATATATATATATATATATATATATGCTATATATATATATATATATATATATATATATATATATATATATATATATATATATATATATATGCTTTGTTAGAACAAGAGAAGCTAAAATAACGCTGCAACGTTACGTGAATTGTAGTTTTCAACGATTTATTGTTAGAGGTCTAACTGAAGCCATTTTACTGTAAGCAAATATTATTCTGTAGAAGGTAAATGGTAAATCAACAAAATGTAATTTTATATTCAATAAGACACTATATAACTTGTATAAAATATATTTTTAGAAGAGTTAACAGTAGGTAGTGAATCTCATTGAAGAATTAAAAAATCTTACATCTACGTGCCAAACTTCACGATACTTATCACAGTGAAATAATTTCGCGCAGAAAAATTTCTTCAAATTACTGATAATACAATATAAGTACTGTACAATTATTACTAGATTAAACATTTGTAGATACAGCTCAACCTAATATCTTACAATCTCATAGAAATTATTCATTGAAAAATTCCACAAAACATTCATTCATCTTATATGTAATTACTTATACTAAATTGTATAATCATTATTCTTAAAGTTTAGAAATTTTTTATTTGCTACTTATTTTATCTGATACTTTCTGCACTAAAATTAATGACTGGTAACTGTAATTCTATCGTTCACCAATTCTACATCTATAAATCCATATGTTCTATGGTCCCATTTCAAAGTATCATCTAAATAAGGACTAATAATTTCAACAATGAAACATAAGAGATAATTTCTATTGTCCTTTAAATACAAAAACTTTTAATTTTCAGTCAGTAATTTTTATTACAAGTCAGTTAAAAGAGGAACTATATCAAACTATATCAACCTACTCAAAGTGGGCATACTAGCCCATTTTCTTTGAAATGAAGGTCAATCAATGATAATTTTAAATTTCTGAAATCAATATTTCTTACTTTAACAATAGTGAAATCAATTATTTTTTAGGATAAATATTGCAATTAAAAAACTGTATTCTAAAAATTATCGAAAACTGTTCATCAGTTTCTAAGTTAAAAAAAAACATTTTTATTAATTTAATAAAATTGTCAATTCGATCAGTGTATTAAAGTTTTATTTCAATTGTATTTCCTTTATATGTTATATATAAATTATGGAATGAAGTAAAAAATAAAACTACTGCATATAAAAAATAAATACATTTTGCAGATATTTCTTAGTATATTGTCATAAATATATCAAAAGTTATGTTTCATCAAAATAAATCGTGGCAATCCATGTATCTCGTTCAAAAAGTTGAAAAAATATATTCAATCAACTTTTTTGCCAAGTACTGTCTAATCCAAGCAATAAGGGGATTTAAAATTTGGACATCTTGGATTTATAGAAAATGATGAATTTTTCTATATGAACAAAAAAATCCGAATGAACACAGGTTATACTTAAATAACAGTTAAAAAATTTTCATTCTAAAATTCAATGAACGATACTCCAACACTATGATTAAAAATAAATGATTTCACTAAGGCAATTAGCACTTTTCCATAAAAAATCATAAAATTTGAGCTCTGCATTTGAATGTCATTATTCTTCTACAATTGTCAAAATAAATTATCATGGTACATTTGAAAACTTTATAGAAAAAATAATTTCTTTCTGAAGTTAATGTCGATTTCGTACCGAAACAAGAGACAAAAATGTGCGATATTCTACGCTGACCATTCTTACCCCAAGTTACCTTATTTATCAGTGACTGCCCAAATCAAAGGCTCGTCCCTTTTTGTAGCACTTTTTTTCTTACCTAACCTGCCCTTGGCGGAATTGTTTCTTCTAACCGATCTATAAAAACTGTTTGGTTTTTGCGCTACGAGACCATTGCCATCTATAAATTCGGGATCTCTGTCGGAAATTGAAATGTTATTAAGTCCACCGTAACTCACTTTCGCTTCATTTCTCGCGTCGTTTATATCGGCAATAATTACTGGATGTTCTTTAATGTAATTTATGACGAGTTGTCTGAAATTAACTAGAGAATAACGATAATCACTGTGGTAATATTGCGCAAAAGTGCTCTCAGACGACACGCACTGCATCACGTAGTACGTGTGAGCCAAGAAGAGTGGAAATCTTTCAGTCCAGTAGGTGGTGAAATCGTGAGGAATTTCGCCGAGGTTCTCTTGAGCCTCACTAGTCAGTTCTCTGAAGTGATGTTTCTGAAAAGTATGCATATTATGTGAGACAACAGAATAGGTAAATTTTTTCCTGGAGTTTATATTTTCAGTTTAAATGGAATTCTTATGATAGATAGATAGCAGATATATTTCTTTAAAAGTGTCGAGTACAACAGTAAAGAAACAAGTCAACAAGGAAACGGTACAGCAATACATAATTGATAGATAATAATAACATTGAATCATCTGTAATTTAGATATTCATCTGTTGTGTAGGGTTCAATTTCAATTAATTGTCGCTTGAACTCCTTTTTGAATGCTATTGGATTCATATTCTTTACGTTTTCTGGCAGTTTGTTTTTTCTGGTAAAAAAGTATAGAATAATACAATGGACTTTTTTTTCGTAAAGGCTATGATGATGCTTTGGTAAGTTATAATGTAGTCTCCGGGTGGTGTACCTACTTTTGCGCTGGTATGCATTGTCAATATGCGGATTTTCGCACAGAAATACCACCACCTCAAAAACATACAGAGCAACGACTGTAAGTATATTTAGTGTCCTAAATGTACCTCTGCATGTTTCTCTGGGAGACATGAAGAGAATTATTCTAATCGCTCTCTTTTGTAGCCTTAGTATTCCATCAAGATCACTACCACTGCCTCAATAATGATAGCATATCTGATAAGTGACTCCATATTTGCACAATACACCATCTGGAGCAAATTTTGGTTAACGTACTTCCTGAGAACGTACAACGCATAACATACTTTGCCAAGTTTATTACTTAATTCGTCTATATGTTTTGTCCAATTTAAGGTGTCATCTATATGAATTCCCAAAAATTTTGCATCATTCACCGGTATTATATCGTTAGTGTTGGTTAATTTATTAATGGAATCAATTTTAGGAGAAGGATGTTTAGTTTTGAACACTATCATATTAGTTTTTGAATGGTTTATCTTCATGCCGTTGGCAGTAAACCATTCCTCAGCTGCTTTCATGAGGATGTTTGCCTCATGAACCATCGATTGCAGGTTGCTTGATTCGATTATTATATTTGGATAAAATAGGATTAATATGATATATAAATTTCAATGAATCATGATGATCATTCTAGAATGAACATTTGAGAGGTCAGTTCTTAAAATCATAACACTATTCTGTGAAGGCCGTTAATTTTCCTCTAAAATTATTGCCATAATTATTAAAATTTACCTTGTTTCGGAGAGCTCTGAGTAAGTCTCTGACAGAGTTTCCATGATAGGTCCTATATTTTCTCAAATCCTTTGCCACTTCATCATGTATGTGTAATCTCCAGTCTATTTTGACGATATCTTCTCCATCTGCTTCAAGACTGAGAAGGACAGGATCATCTATTTCAGCTTTTTCTACTCTGTCACTTACGTCCTATTGAAGAAATATATTGATTTAACTTAACTTCATTAATATAATGCTTAGTTCTGTTGGAATATTGAGGCAATTTCACAGTATTTACTAACAAAACACTTATTTTATTCAAATAAAATCTGGGGGACATTCTGTTACTTAATTATAATAAATAACATCTGTAAAAAGTATTAACATCTGTAACAAGCAATATACACCATTATTTACAGAAATTTTAAAAATCTATAAAATACACGACACATTCAGATAAGGTTATCTTAGTAGATTTCTTCCAATGAATAATACACTTACTCAAATAGCTCATGTTTTAAAGCTTTTATTGATAATGGCTTTAATTTTCTGTACTATTATTCACTCTCAAGAGAATGATTTTCTAATAAATCATTTAAACATATTCACTTAATAAATTCATGCTTACCTGAAAGAAGCTCAGTATTTTAGGAGCATCCCAAAACATAGGATGGGCTAGTACTGCAGTGCATGGTGGTCTCTCTTCTGGTTTATCCGAAATTAAAGCAGTAATTAACGGCTTTTGCAAATTTATTTGCCAGTCACTTCCTTTTAAATTGGACAAATTGCAGATACCGCTCAGTATATTGGCCTGTCTTCTTAACGAATCACCAAATGGATGATCGCCTTTGGATAAAACGTAATAATAGAGACATCCGAGCGAAAACAGATCGACTGCACAAGTCTAAAAAAAGCAATGTGATGTAATAGTTAAAAACAATTAAACTTTTATTATAACCTGAGGAACTACAAATAGAATAAACTTTTTGGTTCTAAAAAAAGGTTATACCTATTTTGTAAAGTTTGAACCTATACAAAATAGGTTCAACAAAATAGTATAAAAAGCACGTTTATTGGCATCACCTACTGAATATGAATGAAATTCAATAATCTAAATTAATAAAAAAGTTTGGATTTCTTTCTATAACACACCAAATGAATAAGTTTCATAACTTACAGTCCTTTCATTCCCATGTAGCATTTCTGGTGCTATCCAGCCATCAGTACCAGTAACGCCAGATCTTCTTGAAAAGGACACTCTTCCTACTTGCAGTTTCTTACATAAACCAAAATCTGATATCATGGCTTTGACATTTCCTTTATTGTCTTTCATTGATATCAGTACATTATGTGGTTTTATATCTCTATGAACTGAAATGGTTAATTAGTTAAAATAAATTTGAACTGAATCATTTGAGTATTTTGAAACTTTAGACTATATACTACTATCCACATTTGAAGAAAATATATTATCCAGTTAACATCTGGAGATGAATGATGTGATCACTTATCACTCATAATTGATACTTACTGACAAGTGTATATTATTCTAAGACCTACTCTTCGGTTTTTTGAAATTTCTCTAACTATACAAATGTGGTTAACACTATGTTCCTTGACTTATAATTCAGAAAATTCCATGAATCCTACCTATATCCAAAGAATGTAAATGTGCCAACCCTTGGGTAGCCTGCTGCAGTACTTCCAGGGGCGTGATAGGTAATTCTTCGCAAGTACCTTGAATATACTCCGACAGGGTAGCCTGACACAACTCTAATGCAATATAACGGAACATTCTATCTTGTTCCATACAATAGTATCTAATCACGTGAGGATCAGCGTCGCTTTCTCTGAGAAGAGCTACCTCTCTATCGGCAAATGTGAAGCAATCTGGTAAAAGTCTCTTAACAGCAACTTGGCGACTATCAAATTCACCTCTGAAATATCAAATATTCATAAACAATTATCAGTTTGAATTTATTATTACTACAGCGTAATAATGTTAATGAGGACAAGCAAGCGTTACAGTATTTTTAACAGCCTACATACCAAATATTTCAATAACAAAAATATTTCACACAAAGTACTCAAAAGTATAAACCACAAATTGAGAAAATGACTAATTTCAAATAATGGACATTGAATATAAACTTAAATTCAAACACTTGAACTTATGATTTACACTTTATTGACTACCTAGCATGACGCGTTTCGTCGTTACAAACGCCTTCTTCAGATGCTAACAGAATAATAACAACAAATTTGAAAAAACATGTATTAATATGAACACAATTTGAGATTCTATGAATTTGGATTTTACCTAAGATATTCCATTCTGAAATCTAATTTTTATTACCTGAAAACGTTTAACAAGGGTGAATTGTTTAATTCTATTTGCTCATTGAGCAAATTTCCAGAATTTTTATGCCGATTTATTTCCACTATTTCCCAAAAATCTAATTCACTACTTTTCTGTATATTATGTAAAATTTTTAAATTCGTATCAAAAATATGGTTTTCTGTTAATAAATGGTTAGTATAATTAGAATTGCTTTTGTTATGCGCGAAACTATATTTATGTTCCTGGATTCTAGTACCGAAATTTCTACTTTTTTACCTATATATATATATACCGGGACATGTTCCATATTTCAATTGGTAAACACCTGATTTGTCTTCTCTTTTAATTTTGTTTTTATTGTTCTTAATGTGTCTCGATAAATTATTGTTCATTATAAATGAAATATTAAATATGTTTTTTTAAAAAGGGTTCAACTTTTTGACTGACTGTTCCAAAGTATGTTACACTATTATAGTTACGATTTCTATCAGACTGATGGGGAAATATTAATCGCAGAGCTTTCTGATAAGAGTTTTTTGTGAAGAATTTTCGACACTAGTTCGCTCTCATAATTATTAACCGCAATCTGTTTAATGATGTTCAGTTCTTTATTGAAGTTTTCTTTTGATAAAGGTATGTGGATCATTTTATGTGGATACAGGTGGCATGAGGAGTTGTGTATTATCGTATCCGTATGGGAAGGCTATTAGGGGAGAATAGAAGGAAGAATATTACTATTAATCTGTGTCTATCGTCTCATCCAACTTGTTTCAAAATTAATTTCGACCAAACTATATCTTTGATTTAATGAATTTTCCATTCACATAGCAGTTTGTTATGATAACTAATTACAATAAGAATGTTTTGCTGGACACTGACCTGTACACAAAAGTACCTTCACAACCCTTTCCCAAAAGTTGATCTGGATGAAATGATATTTTTCCCACCTTAACCATACCATTAGGCAGTTCCTCTGAATAAGCAGTTATAGATCCATTTTGCCCAGTTGAACCAGGCTGACTTGTTCTTGAACCATTTTGGGACAGATTATAAATTTCCCTCACCTTGAAAGGAGATTATTTTTCATTTGTTAATAATAATAAAACCTGATCGAAAGTTCAAAATTTCTCAACTTTAGTACGAATTAAAATCGTGTAGAAGTACTAAAACCTTATACTGCATAATTAGGATATCATTCATAAATCATTGTATGACGTATGACATATTTACAAAGCTAATATCAGATAGACAGATTGACACAATTGTTAGGACTACAAACGTTTCACATCTGTCTTCTTTCGCATTATTCTTTCAATCTTCTAAGAAGTTGTGTTTGAAAAATAATTATTCAAATAAATTTTACTCATAAAAGAAGAAGTTTGTAATGTATAAACCATATACAGTAATAATAACCTAATAAATAAATAATTAATGAATAATAACCTAATAAATAAATAATTATAATAAATAATAACCAATAAACCTAAAATAATACAACATACAAACTTTCATTCCATTTGTAACAAATTTTTCGAAGTTTCAAATAGCAATTTGTTGATTAAAAGGGAATGGCTCTAGTTGCTTTGAAATTATTACTACACAATTCTATTTTATTGAAAAAGTTAATTTTTTTTCAGATTATATCTGGCTGGAGAAAAGATAACTTCATTAAATATTCTTATATTTAAGAAAAGTATTATTTAAGTAAATTGTATGTGTAATAAGAATATAAATAAAATAATGAATAGGACATAAATACATACCTGTAAGTGGACGTAAAAAATCATAGCTACCAGACAAACGATAAGCACTATAATAGTAAGCTGTAACTCCTTATTCTCTTGTGTTTTCACCCAATTCATTACATTCATTTTATACTCCTGTACATAAGTCCAATAACCATTAGTTATGGTAGTATTTCCTGGTTCAGCTTCTTCATCCACTTGTTCTCGACTGAAAAAATCAGTCTGGACACCTATTGAACTTTTTCCTTCTCGTGAGTTACCGTGTTCATTTTTAAGAAAATCCTCACTACCGTCGGAAATTAATTTCGTGGGTTCCGATTGACCTGAGAGTATGAATCTCGTACTGCTATACTTAGGAACATTGTAATGACCAGTGAATATCATTATGTAATTCGCTAAGCTGGGTATGCTTTGGAAAGTCCAGGAATCCCCATCGTACATGTCTGGAGAGAATGAAGAGTAAATGTAGAGAATTTGAAAACCTTTTTAATAGGTAATTACGTACGAGGAGGCATTTCGTAGTTGTGGTCAGGTAATGGAAAGTCAGGATACGGTTGAGGTGTGTCCGGAGCGTTCGGGCCACTCAACAGTAATCTGCCTGCATCTGAAGCCGTTATAGTAACTACGTTCTGATCAACTAACGACGGTATTGCGTAAAGACCATTGCTATGTTGACCAACGTACAATGTGGGACTAAAACATAAGCTTGTGTAGAAAATATATTAAATTTTTCACATAAACATGAAATATTTTGAAATATCAAAATTACAACATTCTGGGGATTACTCACTGTAATTGGTGGTTAAATAACTGTTATTTTTTCCTCAAAGTACATATGACATGAGTCATACGAGTTTAATCTATATTTTTTGAGGTCTGAATAATCTTCAGAGGAAAAGTAAGAGAGTAAATGCAATAATAAGATAACTGAAGGTATATAAAAAGGGATAATGGAATCCATCAATAATTCTACGATCCCCAAGTGCAATTCTAGAAGAACCAACCAACATACATCAGAGAAATAAAACTTGGTGAAAATTTAAACCAAAACATACGTACAACTTTTGTATTGTGTATTCATTAAACAACTACTAAGATATAAACTCACTATAGTTTCATTCCATTACTTTGAAAAAATCCTTCATTATTTGAGAATACATTTGAGCTAAGGTAACTTATTGTATGATTCGCCAGTGTAGTATAAGGTGCACTGAGAAGCCCCTCAGAATCCAACAGATATGCTCCTACAACTGGACTTTGGAGGTCTAGTTCCCACAAGAATTGACCTCTTCTCCGATCTAATGCCAAAGTTTTGCCAGTTGAACTTGAGGAGAATAAAACTAATTCTATAAGAGATAATTTATATCGTGAAAGCAATACATATCAATAAATAACAATATAGATACGCAATTAGTGTATGAAATTTACATATTAATATGCAATTTTTGAATGAAATATATTTATTTATTACATATATACATAATAAATAAATAATGCTATTACGCTAATGATAATAGCACAAAAAAATACTAATCAATTATTTCTTTAATGTGAAAAAATATTGGTTTCTTCTGATGTGGAATTTTTACACATATCAAAAATCTTTTAGGAAACTTGACTGATTATGATTATAATTTTAATTATTTTTCCCTCCTATGAAGAAGTATATATCCCATATTATAGAAAATGATATCACATTACAGGCTGATTATCAATAAAAATTGTAAATACCTAAGGATTTATAAGATATTATCTTATCAGTTATTAATCCATTATAAAATTATTGATCTTATTTCATGATTTGACTTCTCATTTTGAGATAAAAATGTACCTACATCAGAAAAGTAATGAAATTTTTAATTGCATACCAAAATTAGTCATATCTTCTTTACTCATTGGCTTAGCAGTGTAATCAAAAAATGTTACATTCCATTTTTTTTCTGGCTTTTGACTATCTACCATAGCAATACTATATTTTGTCCTTCCTATATAAACAAAGGAGGATGTTTCTATTGGACACGTAGGGCTTGATGTATCCCAACCTATGATTTGTTGTTTCATACCTGTTTGGGGATCTAGTTTGAACCAAGCATCTTTTTTTCTACCTAGAAAAACATTAACTCTTTTCTAATTTACTATTCAATTGATTTTGGTGATGTTAACCTTAATAACAGTAATAATAATTTCTATTTGAAAATGTATAATTAGCTATACCAAAGCAGAAATATGTACCTGTATAAAGAATACCATCTGAACTCCTACATGGTGAAGTTGCCACTAACTGAGGAATAGTGAAGGGCAACTTTTTAAGGGGTTCTTTACTATTGTCAAGCAGATACAGTGATCCATCTCTAGGATCTGGTAGAAAAATTGGCACTGTTGCATCTTTTATATTCAAAGGCACTTCAACAATAGGCCCTTCAAATATTTTAGTATAGTATCATGTGAGTGATAATACTTAAATACTTACGGTCCTTTATTTTCCATTTAATACCTCCAGATGTCTGGTCAACATTAATTAAAGTACCATCTAGGGTGGCAAATAATAACAATCTATCATCATTTTCATGAGCAACCGCTGTAGATTTATCAGAATCATGATTGGGCTGAAATATGATACGTTAATAACCAGTACACCCATTGGTATATCAAAATTCGGCACCTCTGTTTTGATTTCATCATTGAGAGCGAAATTTAATTTGACGCTGATAAACAAGAATACAAGACAAAAATGCATTTTTCACAAACACAAGGCCGATTTTTATTCATTTATGCGTATTTTCAATTTTCAAAAACAATAATGAAGACCACTTCAAAAGATATTAGCGAATCGCAAAATTTATAAGTATCGTGCTTGTTAAAATTTAGAACGTCAACAATATGTTTCACAGAATATACAAAAAACTTTTTCTGTGAATGTTGACAATTGTAAATGGCAGTAACTTCAAGAAAATTTTACAGAAATTGAGGTGACTAGAGACACAGAACATACCAAATTCAGAAACTAAGAAAATGTATATTTTATTCTTTTTTTATACCAAAGTTTTCAATATTGATCTAGTTTATTTGTATTTATGTTAGAATATTGTGTTCCTTTCTCATTCAAACTTAGCAACTTAGAAAATATATATTTTGTTATTTTATTTATCTAAGAAATTTTTGTTATTTGTTCTAATATTGATCTGGTTTATATTATGTTATATTGTAATATTGATCTGGTTATATTTATTTATTCACATTGTTCCAGGAATAATCTTCAGTTCATCATTTTCTGCCTAATAGGCAGAACAGAATAGAACTTTGTAAATAAACCAATTTATGTACTGTAGATTTTTTTAAATTCCAATTACTTGTGAGGTGTTACTGTTTACATGATTATAATCAGATTATAATAATAAAAATCTTTTTTATTTGAAACTCTTTTTAATTTTGGGTGGGTACATTAATATTGAATATCAATCCATATTTTAAGTAGTAGTTTTGAAATTCCCGCGCAAAAAATACCTGAATATTCATAGAATAATAGACTCGATTCTGTGTATATACTGTGACATGAGTTTGAATCTCCCGCTCGATAATTACTTCCGCCCACTGTGAACGTCAAATCGGCCATATTTGTTTCCATATCCAATGCACCGAGTTTGCATTTCTATTAAGGGTATGTTCTGTGACTAGAGAAACGTAACCATTCTAGCGCCAATTTTAAAAATACGTAGTAATATTAAATTAATGACTGCGATTCCTTTTATTCAGTTGTACATGTTTAGTATGGTCTATTTTATAGTCAAATCAGCTGCAATGTTTCCCTGTTAGCACAATATTTTCTATGGATCCGAGAAGAGTTTTAATGAAACAAAAGCGTGTTTTAAGGCTAATATTTAACTTGAGACCACGAGAACTTGTAGACCTCTATTAGTGAATAAGAAATTTATATCTTGCATCTTTATATTCAATATTTTATTGTATTTAAAGGAAAACTATCAACAATTTTCCAAACTCACTGACTATCAGGAAAAAGGGAAAGATATTACTATAAGCACAGATATTCCAAGTTAATTTATAACCCTTTCAGTATATACAAGAACTCTAGTGTATACACTAGGCATTGAAGCTATATAGCGCAAGGCAAAGAATTAGACCTGGGCCTGGCTTATTAAGTATAAGCCCGCGGTGCACTTACAAATTTAGTATTTCGACATGACACCCTACCATAACTAACTATTTGGAATAGATGCAGTATAAAAAAAGGTATCCACAATACTAGTGGATAAATAGATAGCTGCAAAAATTAAAACGTTCAGAAGGTGAAAATGAGTTGTTCTTAAGAATCAATTATGTTTTTAAGAATCAGAAATAATAAAAAAACATCAATTTAGTGAAATATGAAATAGTCAGATCAATGTGACGGGTAAGGCGATTGGAGATCTTCATACAATTCTTCAAAGAATTAGACTTAAGATGCCGCATATTTATATACATGCGGAAGCAATCTTGACAGCTATTGATCCGCTATCATGCGGATCGACTCATGGCACCCCATCTTATCTTCTGCACACTAAGACGCGTTGGCGCACAGTTTGGGAATCCCTGAGTTAGACTTATGTGCCGTAGTTCTACTGTACCGTAGTTCTACTGTAAGAAATTTTATTTATTTCAGTTTTTGTTATGGTAGTGAGTCTAATCGGTAGGTTCAAAAGTTGTAAAGTTGACATAAAAGTGCATTAGCTTTACGTGTTATTGTAATTTTTAAGTGCTTTTGTTATATTTGCTCAAATATTGAGTTAATTGAAGAAGAAAAAGTATCTGGGGTTATCTACGGAAGGTAATCTAACCAGGTTTTCTAACATCGAATAATTGAAGTACCAAAAATTAGCAACTGTATTTTAGGAAAATCATGAGTGGTTTCAATTATTCTGGCTTCAACATGAATAAAGCTTCAACGGTTAGACATAATGCAGTACCACCTCCAACATCAATGAGTGGTTTAAGCAAGCAAGGCTACTCTACTATGAATGCTATTAGTCAAAATGCCTTGTCTGCAGCTTGGGGTGGTAGCAAAAAAAGAGCTGCAACTGAGGATGAGTACGTTATCAGAGTAGGAGTGTAGGGCTCCCTGAAAAAGTGTGTTCTAGGTACTTTGAGGATGATGAAGAGGAGACAGTTCCAGATTTAGCGTATATACCTGCTCCTGGAAGTCCCACAAGAATTGAAATGGAAAAGAAAAAGAAGCAAGAGGAAGATGATGATCCTCTAGATGCCTATATGGCTGGTATAGAGTATCAGGTAACAATTAATTATATTTTGAGGTATTAATAATTTCTCATTTTTAAAATACTGTATGAAATTTATGATGTTATTGAAGTAGGAGATATGTGTTTTTACTCTAGTAACTCCAGTTGTTACAAAATATTTACAATTTTTATTATCTAATACTAATATTATATCGCATTCTTTATTAAATATCATTTTAATGATAAGTGAATAATGATTTTGAACAGATTGAGAGAGAAGCTTCCAGTAGTGCATCTGCTCAGAAACAATCAATCAGAAATGATTTAGAGGAAGAAGATGATGAAGAATCATATTATAGGTACATGGAAGAAAATCCTAATGCTGGATTAATTCCTGTTGATGAAGATCATCCTGATGTTGAATATGATGAAGATGGGAATCCCATTGCACCTGACAAGAAGAGGATAATTGATCCATTACCCCCTATTGACCATTCAACAATTGAGTATCAACCATTTCGAAAGAACTTTTATGAGGAACATAATGAAATTGCTTCCCTGACTTCAGATAGAGTGGCGGAACTCAGAGAAGCATTAGGTAAATTGAACTGAGTGCATATAAACACTTACATTAGCTTGATTTTTCAGCTATTCATTTTTTCATTTGTAGGAATCAAGGTATCTGGAAATAATGCACCCAAACCAGTATCTTCTTTTGCTCATTTTAATTTTGATGACAAATTATTGAAAGTTATAATAAAGGCTGAATATTCAACTCCAACACCTATTCAAGCTCAAGCAGTACCCTGTGCATTACTAGGAAGGGATGTTCTTGGTATCGCACAAACAGGTAAATTAGGCACTTATATACCTTGTTCAAGGGTTCATATACCTTGTTAAAGGGTATGTTCAAGCATTACGTCAGCAGATTTATTAAAATTATTTATCCTTTTTCTCCTTATCAGAAAAGTAAGCCAAGCTCTTACCTCTTGAATAACATAAAATAAACATTTTGAATAACTTCATTGAATTCTTTAGTGAAAACTATTTTCTTTTAATGTGAAATATTTTTCTAACAAAGTAAAAAAAGTAATTATACTTCAAAAAACAAAACGTATAACTGAACATGTTTTTAAACACTTGTGATGCTGCCTTAAAATTAATAAACTATTGATAATTGAAAAGTGTGAAGTAGACTTGATAATAACCTATAAAAGCACAAGTTAAAACTTTTATAGAGTTTTTCAATAGAATCTTTTATATATAGAATATAATCTTTATAATATAGCTATAATACCAGTAGATTTATGTTGCTTCATCTATGAAGAAGCAAAGGAATCATGACATCCATATGGTTTATAGAGCCTTGAGTATGCATAAATCATGACCATGAGCTTGTAAAGGCGTGCAGGGTTTACTTTAAAGGTCTATCTCTTTTTATATTTCTAGGTAGAATAATTCAATCTAAATATTTATGATATTTAAAATAATGATAAATTTGATGCTTTCACATTTAAATTGAAAAATCTCTTTAATTGTCAATAATATTTTACCAATTTTAGGTAGCGGTAAAACAGCTGCGTTTTTGTGGCCCCTTCTGAAACATGTTTCTGCACAGCCTTCGGTAGAGGAGGGAGAAGGTCCCATTGCCTTAATTTTAGCGCCAACAAGAGAATTAGCGATACAGATTTATAACGAAGCAAAAAAATTTGCTAGAGTATATGATCTGAGAGTGATTTGTGCTTATGGAGGGGGTTCAAAATGGGAACAAGGTTTGGTGAGTACGAATGGATTGAAAAAATAAATTAAGTTATTTATAAAAAGGATATTAAGTGAATAAGTAGAACAAAATTTTTATTCAAAGAATATCTCGAGAAAAATATAGATATGTGGCAATCAATACTTAATTTCATTTAATATCACATTAAATTACTTCAAATGTAATAAAATTTGTAATTAGTTCTGGAAATTTTTTCTTAATATGATAGTGTAAAGTATGGAGTTATACATGTTACTTTGTATTGAAAAATCTCTTCTAAAGTGTTTCTTGGTTTTTTCAAAAGGCTTTAAAAGAAGGTGCGGATATTGTAGTGGCTACACCTGGTCGTATCATTGATCACATCAAAGGAGGTGTTACTAATCTTAAACGAGTTACATTTTTGGTACTGGATGAAGCGGACCGTATGTTCGAATTAGGTTTTGAACCTCAGGTGAGGTCTGTTTGCAACCACGTTCGTCCAGATAGGCAGACCCTCTTATTTAGGTGCGTTTTTCTAGGGAAAAGACGGCAACTTTTTCATTAAATTATGTATCATTATTTTAGTGCCACCTTCCGAAAAAGAATAGAAAGGCTCGCCAAAGATGCTTTACAAGATCCCATAAAGATTTCGCAGGGTACTTTAGGTCAAGCTAACCAGGATGTTACCCAGTATGTATTTCTGTTGAAAGATCAAGAAGCCAAGAGAAATTGGTTGTACGGTAAATTGGTAGAACTATTATCAAATGGATCAGTATTGTTGTTTGTAACGAAAAAGTTAGATGCTGAACAGGTTGGGTATATTATTCTGAATCAACCCCCCTTCTTTAATTTTACCTCTTTCAGATGGCGCATAATTTAAAGGTTAAAGAATTTGATTGCCTTCTTCTGCATGGTGACATGGAACAAGCTGATAGGATAAAAGTAATTATGGCATTCAAGAAAAATGAATGCTCTCTTTTGGTGAGTGTTGGATAGGTTATTAGATAAGTTAATATACATTTTTAGTGTTGAAAATTTTTTTTGTAGTAATTTGGCTAGTATTTGTGATAGAATATTGATTCAATGTATTATATGTTTAAATATGTATTAAATCGAAATATGATATAAATTAAGAACTGATGTGGTATTAACACCAACGTTTTATTTTTGAATTTGAAAATTTTTGATATATATATAATAGTCATTTTAGATGTTAATGAATTTATACTTATTCTGGTACGTTAGGTAAAAATGATTAGAGTGAATTTTTAACATAACATAAAATAATATGCGAGCGTACACTATCTAAATCAATACCGTGTAGTTGGTTGGTAAATACTCTCCAGTTTTGCAGAGGAATTTAAAAGTAGGGAATGTACCACATATGTTTATGTATTTGTGAAATGTTATTATCTATAATAACATCTATCATAATTATAACTCCATTCGTAAGGATTTTGGCTTATTCTCTCTAATGCATGTCTCTGTAATGCATGCAAAAATACCTGACTTGAGGCTTAGAAGTAATGATCTTTTTTATAATTCATTCAGAAGAACAAATGCTACCCAAAACTCTCCTCTCATACTGCTTGCTGCATATAATTCTTCGTGTAGCGATGTGGACTTATTAACTGCTCGCTCCCTGCACTAAAACGTTGCCTTAAGGTCAAATTCATGGACCTTTGAAAGTTGAATTGCTATTGAATTTGAACTGTTTATTTTAATATTTTTTTTTATCAGCATTAGTTTAAACATCTACTCTTATGTTTTTTTTTAGGGATATGTTATATTATTTTAATTCAGCGAATACTGAATAATAAATTTGGGGAATAATAAATAAATCTACAGTGGCGAATGATGTTTATTGATAATTCATTGCATTTACTAGTGTTAAAAATAATTTTGTATACAACAAACTTCGCAAAGTTTGTTGTTACTTCGTTTATGGATTTAAGGTTTAATTCTCTGCATAAATTATTTTTATTTAGAGTTAATTTCGTTTTGGGTTATACTAAAGAATCGATTCATAAGGTCAATAGTTTATGGTTTTAAATTATATAATTATTTTTGTGGAAAATATTTTTATTCCAGTTACTAATTAGTACCAAGTACATATTATGAGTACAATTTATTTTCTATAGGTTGCAACTGATGTGGCGGCAAGGGGTTTAGATATACCGCATGTTCGAACGGTTGTATGTTTTGATATATCTCGAGATATAGACACTCATACCCACAGAATCGGAAGGACAGGGCGAGCTGGCATTCAAGGCACAGCTTACACGTTACTAACGCCCCAAGACAAAGAATTCGCAGGACATATAGTCAAAAATTTGGAAATGGCGAATCAGAATGTACCACAAGATGTTTTGGATCTTGCATTGCAAAGTTCATGGTTTAAAAAACAGAGGTAATGCATCCTCAATATCCATATATTCCTTCAATTATTAGTATGGTTCACACGTACCCTTTTTTGTAATATTTTTCAATAGTCTCTGAAAATTACGAGCATGGTGTTATTCGATTCTTATTGTTACATACAATGTTTGAGTAAAGGTCCGAAAATGCGCTGAAGAAAATTTCAAAAGTTGTAAATGATAAAGTGAAAATAAAATACCGGTTCGGTTTTTTTCCATATCTCAGGAAATATTCAAAATTGCAAAAAAGTTTCAAAAAGATGAAGAAATTCGCTAAAAAAAGCTCCGGCTCTCGAAGCTGTAGCTCTAATATTTATAATTTTTACAGAGCCTCGAAAATAGAGCCAAAAGCGGGAACTCTGGCTTCCGCTCACGTTGCGTCACTCTGACACAACAACGAAAAAAATTATTTAAATATAGTAAATATTAATATTAAGGAATAATAAAATTCATGGAGTGTTGGGATACATAAATAAACAATAACCAGCGGCCAAAAAAATTTTGTCTCGATTTTAACCTAAATTATGCATTTGTTAATTAACTATTTTTTCTGAGCTGAAAGTTAAGATTAAAACCCAGATAATTATTGAACTAATACGCTACAATTTTTTACTTAGTAAAGTCATTCTTAATAGTATAAAAAATAGATTACCGTTGCAATGAAAAAAATGTTGATTTTCCACTTTTACATTAACAGTTAAAAGTTATAAAATAAAAAATAGTGAATAAGAATTTTTTTTTGATTTTTATCATTTTGAAGTCTCTTCATTGAAAGCTACTTAACAATACTTTTTTTTAACGGTTATTGTTTAAAAAATTGTTATTACCAAATAAATAAAAAAAAAATAAAAAACCGAACTCCTACTTTTTTTTTATCACTTTATTGTTTATAACTTTTGTAATTTTTTTCAGCGCGAATGACACCATGCTCGTAATTTTCGGAGACTATTGAAAAATTTTACAAAAAAGGGTACATGTGAACCAGACTATATGTATTGATAATGGAAATAAACCAATATCATCAATCTAGTCTGAACATATAAAGTTTTTTGGTAAAATCTCATTCATCATTTGATATTAATGTTTTTTCTTAATTTGATTCAATATACAGGTACAGGAAGAAGGGCGAGAGTGCCAACGTAGGAGGAATGGGTTTAGGTTTCAAAGAAAAATCTGGAAGCAGTGCAATGCGTGGATTTGTTCCCAGTAGTAGTAGTACAAGCAGTGAGGGCGCAGCACCTAGTGCACCAAGGGGTCCTGCCACAGATAGGTTGTCCGCTATGAAAGCCGCTTTCAGAATGCAATACCAAAATCAAGTAAGCACTCTCAAATTACAGAAAAAATAGATTCTAAATTATGTTAAATTGATCATTTTAGGAGCACATTTTTATTGATAACATTTCTGTTAAAATATAAATTACAATAATTTATTGATTCTTTGTTTAATACTTTGTGGAACATTGTTTATAATATTAGTGGATATATTTATTTAAATCTAGAATCTTCTACATAATAAATTATATTAAAATTAACTATTAACTTTTAAACAATTCCATATAGGTTTATTAAATTGAATGGTAATCATGAGTATTCAGCAAGGAACAGTGATGTGCTACTTATTCCTAAACACAAAACAGCTAAATTTGAGCTCTTACTCTATTATCAGAATATTAAAATCTTCAAACATTTGCCGTCAAATTTGAAATTACTGAAGGCTCATTTGTTTAAGAAGAGAGTTAAGTCATTGATGTTAACAAAGGCATACTATAGTGTGGCAGAGTACTTCGATGATTGGAATGTAGGCAATAATGTACGAATCAATTTTTTGTATCATATGTTTGTATATTTTTTTACCACAAATATCCTTCACCATGTGAAATTGTCTCAAATGTTCTATATGTCAGAGGAAAGTTTTTTTCTCTTTTCAATATAGTTTTTTATTATTGTGAATATAAACAAAACCAATATTTTTGTTCGAGGGATGAATGGAAGATCAGACTCAAAACTGAATTCAGTCCTTTTGTGACCATTCTTCTTAGTTGTAATTATTACATCAGTTGAATGAATGTAGTTTACAATGTAAGGAATGTTTCTCAATAAATTTCATTTATTATTATTATGTATTGGGTGTTAAAGTTTGTTTTTGTTATCAGTTTACAGCTAGTGCTGATCAACCACCACCTCCTCCAGCTCCAACCAGAAAGAGGAGTAGATGGGAGTAAATCTACAATTTAATAGGTTTTCAATTTACATCTTTAAGCATTGTTTTTTTTTTGTTGTCTAGGACTATAGTGCTATAAATTTAAATTGTTTGTAAATTTCAATAATGCTAATTAATAAATTTCCATGTCCAAAATTTTGTTGTCTATGAATTTGCTTTATGTAATATTTTATATGTTTAAAATTTATTATCAATATTATTTATATAATTTTGAGAAACTCCAATACAAATATTAGAATAATGCAAATAACTTCTTACACAACACTACATTGTTAAAAAGCATAATTCAAATACATCGTTTGATTCCACTAAAAATGTTTATGTATTAAACCGATATTTTCACAGCTCCTAGCACATTTCTTCATGTAATTTAGTGGTGTTCATATTTTTATACAAGTTCAAAAATTTTGTTTTTTAAATATGATGGACCTACAGTTGAATGCCAGTTACCAACAGTTAAAATCTATGTACATTACACAACACTTTATCATTGTCATTAAACTGAAATCATAGTTAAATATAAACATCCATGCCTTAACCTAGTAATTCTCAACCCTTTTTTTGTTAAACAACCCGTTTCACACACTAAATGATTTTAAAATGAGGCTTACTAAAAATTATATAAAGAAAGAAATCATTTTAATGTAGACAAGCTTTATCTCAAGTTCTGCTTTCTATATTTCTTCTCGATGCATACCCAGCAAGCAAAATGCATTTTCAAGGCTCCTACACTTGACTTCAAGAATCTCACGACACAATGGCAGAGATTCACAGCGTTAATCGAATCCGAACCTACCTTATTGCCAGAAGTTTTGCCGCCACGGATATGACGTTAAGAACGTGATGTTACAAAAGGTGTAACAAGTATTAGTCGACTTGTGTAACAGGACGAAGATAAAATTTGCTAGTGTTGGAGTCATCAAATATGTAAACAAAATTTAATGTCCAAGATTATTTAGGAATACATCAATTAGTATGACCATTCAAAACATTTGTGTTATGAATGGCAATGAACATTTCAAAAAGATTTAATGCTTCATTTCATATTTTTTGAGAATATATACTTGAACCCAAATATAATCTGGTTCACTCTTAGTGTTTCAGAAGTCTACTTATCTTCCAAGTGAATGCAAATCTTGTTTTTCCTCCGAATAAATAAAACAACTACAGTCTTACATTTTTGTTCTACTAATTGTATTTGTTGATAAACACAATTGAATTTTTAACGCTATTAAACTAAATATGTGCAATTATTGAATATCAGACATATTGACCATAGATGTTCTCTTTTGAGGATATTGGAGGTATAAAAAAAGAAATATGAATTTGCTCAATAATGTAACTGTATTTTATTGACAATTAAAAACATATAAAATTTATTCACGGAAATCACTCAGTAAAATTGAAGAAATTGCATAAATAATTGAGCTACTAAGGTGCTTTTAGAATTCTGTCCAGGAACGAAATTGTAACAAAAAAAAATGTTATTCAATGTATAATTATAACAACAGAGATGTACATTTTATAAAACAAGAAATCTTTTTAGAGTCCATTTTTTCTCTTCTAACAATTATATGCAACAATTTACACTCATCATTCCCATTCTGTAGTACCAGGAGGTTTTGATGTGATGTCATAAAGCACTCTTGAAATTCCTGGAACTTGTGTTACTTCTGTGACTATCTTATGCACCACCTGTAATGAAAAGTTTTTATGATTGAGAATTTTTTATTTTTCTTGAAGGTCCACTCATTGTTTTAATACTAATTTAGATGTCTATTAATTCAATTAATATTGATAAAAATTGCCACCATGGTTGGAAGTTATTCAAATAGTTAGGAGTCAACTCTATTCAATTCAATGCATTTTCCAGGAGTTCCTTAATCAATTGGAAAGTAATTAACATTAATTAAATAATGTAGAATTATATTTATGATATAAAATTCGTACCGATATCTACAGATATTGTATTTCAAAGCTTAAGTCGTAACTTGAGACTTTAAAAGCACAGTTGTTTATTTTCGAAAAATGTACAGATGGTTTCTCTAGAGATTGATAGAAAATGCCTTCCAAACTTTCAATAAATCTCAATGTTGCAAACTTGTAATTAAACAAAAGTACACATTATCATTTTTAATGGTAGAAGGGAAGCAATCACCACAATACTTGAGGGTACAACTTTCTGCATATATTCAAGTAAAATTTAGAATTTATATGTTGAAAAACGTATCAAAGATTACAATATTTCGTCAGTAAGTGTCTTGTAAAACAATTCAATAAATTTAATTAATTCGAGTATAATGGAATTATAGTCTAATGATGGTAAATAAACTTCTTAAATCTCAAATAACATTTGAGTCATACTATAAATAGATAGCAATAATATTTAACCATGATATACCAACATTTTCATATTTGAACATGCTCATATTTGGATTATCTTGTTAAAAATTGTCTTAGTTTTGGTATCTCACAGAAGTATAATACTGGTGATTATACTACATGGGTATAAATACAATTAATTCCATTCTATTAGAATTCTGCACTCATCAATCAAATATAAAATCAACCGATTACTCACATCTAGCGGCAACTGCTTTCCGGGCAAAGCAGGGAGGCCCGTCATAAAATCTTGGGTACAGAATGGTCTCAAGACTATCGACCGTTGGCATGAGGGAATCCTAAGAGCTTGGTCCCTGTCAAAATGGAGGGGTATCAACACGACCGGCATCTGACTTATCGACTGCATGTGGCCGCTGTTTTGAAGTATCTGCAATGAGAGCAAACATGTATGGTGGTTATCAACAAATTAAGGTTGTTGTAAAATCCCTCATGCAAAAATTTTTTTATTACAACATTTACAATTGTACATCCAGACCAGCCTTTCTCCCATGGCTACGCCATTGTTTATTCATGGTATACGCATACCATAACGTTCACGACATAATTTTTCAATATAGCCCCTAAATATTTGAAACACTTGATTACGACCAAATGATGAAATCGATTAAGTTCAAAGCATAAGTAAGAAAGTTGATAGACAAGCAAAAGAAGGGTAGTACGAATCACACTCAAAGGAGTCACTTTTTGGTTTTGACTGGAGTTATTCATAGACTGGAAAAGCCAATATCAACCACCTAGTTTTTTGTTGTTTGTGTTTCTAGTTTTGTTGGTAATTAGTTTTTCAATTTCAATGTTCTCCTTTTATTTGTTAATATTTCCAATATTCAAAACCACTGTATTATGAGTTTGTATTACATTAGATTCGGTATTGTTTCAGCAAAAGGACATTTTGATCGATTTATAAACATTACACTTAAAACTCACGTTCATTGCTAAGTCGTCGCACTGCCTGAGCGTGCTCAGCACGTTGCTTGTGAGGAAGGTCGTCGTCACGTCCGGTATCGGCTCCTTCACCAATCCGCCGAAAACGTAACACACCCTGTTGACATTTCGGCAAATCCTCGGTATCAGCACGGCCAAGAAGGACATATCGTCCCAGTCGGGTTCTCGCTCGCTCGATATACCCACCACGTAACTGTATGACCGACAATCACCCTGGACACCGACACTTCGGATCGGCAACAGCGTGGCGGCCAGTTTCTGCTTACTCGAAATCGCCCGCAGAATTTTTCTGAAATTGAAGCGAAGGTGAAACTTAGACTTGTACAGTTCACATATTAATTACTATATTTATTACTGGCTAATTACTAATTAGATTTCTCATCATAACTTACCTTTCCTCTTCGTTAGTTACACCCTCTACCCTATTTAATAGGGCGTGCTTCTTTTGCAACATCTGATCAAACTCGACCACGATTTTCACCAGTACCTGTAGAAAATAGATTCAAATTATTCATTTACTTTAATCTAAAGCAACCTCTATAATGATATTTTCTCAACACATAAATTTGAACCACATTAATATTAGTTTTACCTATTCTCATAAACTTGAATGTTCTCATTTTGTGTTAGATATTCTTAAATCATTTTTGATTAGGATCTACACAAATATTAATATTTTTGATAACATTTTACATGAAAATATTGTTATATTATTTCATGTTTTAAATTCTAGTGTTCATTTTGCTATATTCTGATTGAAAATCAGTTTTTGCTGAAGTTTGACTTTTTATTCTTATAATAATTGTTCATCAAATACATTTATTTAAATCCTTATTATTATTGACTTAAATTTTTATACATGTTCCGTACACCTTCATATATCCTACAGACTTGCTATGACTGAAAAGTTAACATTTTATGCTGGCTTAAAAAGATGAATAAACTTTTCAAGGCACCAATAAAACTCCCTACCATTAAATATCAAGAAGATAATAACTTTTTGGTCTTCATGAAGATATTCTCTTCAATTATGTCAATTGAACTTTGGAACACTTGGAAGAATATTTTGAACGATGTAATTTCTCATTTTTGTGATAAATCTCTAACAGTCACACTAATTAGATACTTTTCGTTTCATTACCAGTAAATATATTGTTCAGAAAGAATATCTTTCAATATATTTGTTTGTAATCACCGACACTTAGCATATGTTCAGTTGTTTTCTTACCTGTGTTTCACTGAAGTCCTTCTCCATGTAAGGCTCTTCAGCGCATAACACTCTAATTGCCAGGCCAGGACCAGGGAACGGATGCCTCATCACTATTTCGTTCGGCAGACCCAAATCCCTGCCAATCATGCGCACCTCATCCTTGTGGAAGTCCTTGAGCGGTTCTACCACGCGTCCATCTTCTCTGAGTTTCCGTATCAGCTCAGAGTCATTATGGTGTGTCTTAATTTTGTCGGCCTTATTCGAAGCTAACGTGGACGCTGACTCAATAAGGTCCGGCCTAAGCGTTCCTTGCCCTAGTATGACCTACAAAATAAAAAATATCACATCAAAATACTTAAAACCCAAAAACATTTTGACACTTTTTTTCGTTTTTAACAGACCCATATTTCCATAGTATTAAGCTGAATATTTTCAAAAAATTCTAAGATTTTCTTTGTTTTACTGATTTTACAGAGAGTAAAGTGATATTTTCATATAACTTTCACAGAAAAATGCTTGAAAATTCATCAAGAAATAAAAAAATTCACGAGGTGAAAGATACCAGATGCGCTAACAAGAAATTTTGTTTGCCTTGGTCTGGCGAAATTTTGGTCATTAACATAAAAGAATAGTTTTATTCAGAGAGATTTTTCTTATACCTTACGCACAAGAATTGTCCTTGTAAAAATTATTAGGAGGGCCAATTGGTTAAGGCTGCCAGACTTAAATTCCATGTAGTACGGATTAAAACATCATTGAATAAAATGAAACAGTGTCTTTATATGTTAAGGATACTTAGGGATAAAAAAATAGAACAGAAAATTATTTTAAAAAAATGACACTTGTTAAACACCGCCACATAGTATAGTAATATATCTATAGTAGGACTAAACCAAGGGTTTATGATTTATTTACTATTCAAAATTTACCAAATTAAATATTTAATAGTGTTGGCGTTTACTTGATGTAAATCCATTAAGATTGAATATAAACTTAAATTCAAACAGAATAATTCTTTAGATGCTTACAGAATAATTCTGTAAGCATCTGAAGAAGTCGTTTGTAACGACGAAACGCGTCATGCTATGTAGTCAATAAAGTGTAAATCATAAGTTCAAGTGCTTGAATTTAAGTTTATATTCAATACCAAATTAAAGTTGATTCATGATTCCCTAAACTTTTGGTGAAACAAGGTTCAATATTAATTGAATAAAAACACTTTGTTTAGAGGAGTTAAACACTTATTTCTTAACTTAAGACTAATATTAATTGTTTGACACCTGTTTTGGGATGCTACCCCATATTAAAAAGTTTGACTGTTTAACTTTTTGAAAGTTTAACACTTTAACTAGTTCTACTTTTGACAATAGGGTAAGATCCTGAAAAAATTGAGAAGAAATGAATAACATTCTGTGAAACTACACCAAGTGTTTCTTATTTAATTTATATTAACCAATATATTTTTGCACTAATTTGGGACCACTCTTTCATAAGGTCAAGCTTATAAAATTTGATGAAGAGAATCAAGAAATATAATACTTTAAGGAATGCCCAATTTGATCTACTTAATAATAATAATAACAAATCTTTATTGCATGAAAGCATACATATATGCACACACATATACAAACAAATGGTCGATACACACCTATCGACCTTGGGTGCTTCAGCCTTGACCTACTTATTTATTAACTATAGGTCATTTCATGAATATGTTTTAATATTGTGCGTGTTATAGAAATTAAAAAAACAATCATCCACTTACTTCCTCTGGTTTAAGGTTAAGATCGCTAATAATTTCCCCTGATATTTTGACAAACACATCTCCAATGATTTTCCTCTTCTCTTCCGGGTCAGTAGTCATGCACAGCATTTTGGTGACGTTTGTACGAGAATTGTCGTTCACCTTGTCTAACGGTACTACGGTGGTGCCTTCTGCGAACGTCGACGCCGCCTTGATCACCCTAAGGGTAAGACCTATCTTCTGGAGGGATATTTGAACCTGCGAAAAACTGAATCTTAAAATATTTGTTACATAAAATGCTGTTCAGATTAAATTATGAAGTAAACTGTGGGAAGGGACCATCACACAACAGCTTGTTTTGTATTTAAGCTAGCACTTCATAAGTATAAATAGACCATCCTTGAATTATTTTTATAGGTTAACATAGAACTCGAGAAAATATTCTGAAGAAGACAAGGTAAGAAAGTCAGGAGGAAACGAGTTTCAAACACTTGAAGAAACGCAATTATAAATAATTTAAATAAAACTAAGTAGTTTTTCGGTTTTCACTATAATAAAAATATTTCACTATAATTTAAATAAAAACTACTTAGTTTTATTTAAATTATGTATTTAGATTTTCATCAAGTATCGACTCAATCGATTAATGCAATTATAAATCTATGGAATTAGGTAATATATGGAATAAATTATTAGAACAAATTAGAAATTATTAAAATAATTTTATTAGGTTTTATATGGAATAAAGCCATGGAACCATTGAGCTTTCCTAAGCTGGAAAAAAAGCACAAATGACAATACTCCACTCTACAAATAAACTGTGATTATATGACAATCCGAAATGAATGAAAAAGTTCAACTCAATTTGTATTAAATTAACAAATACAATGACAAATGTTTCAAAACATCATATCTTGATATTTAAATGTATTACAAACCATTCAATATGAAAATTTTGCATTTAAAAAGTGATACAAAATCTAATTACCTTTTCGCTCTCGTTCTTTCTCATAAATCCGTTATCTATGTGAATCGCTATAATCTGTTCAGGCGTCAGCGCTTTGTGCAACAGCGAGGCGCAGACGGTGCTGTCCACGCCGCCACTGACTAAAAGCAGTACCTTGTTGGATCCGACAGATTCTTTGATGTATTTTATGCATTCTGCCTCTCTACTTTGGATGGTGTAGTTGCCCGTCAGACTGGCCACATCGTACAGAAAATTTCTCAGCATCGTCATACCGTTGGGTGTCAGATCGACCTCTGGATGAAACTGGACGCCGTATAGGTGGAGTTTTTCATTAAATATACCAGCACAAAACGACGTGCTATGCGCTGTTAAAGGATAATTATATTCAGTATTAGCTCATTGTGTGAAAATTGCATACACTGCTTAGCAACTCCACTTGAAAATAGAAGATGTAATCTACTACCTACAAACATTGAATGCATTTGTTTTCCAAGTCGTTCTTATTATCCCTATTTCAAAACCATAAAGAATTCATTGTTTTATTATCTTTATTTTAATTTGTTTTGTCATTTACAATATGCTTCGGTTTTCTGTCCAATTTTTAGCTTTTCATGCTTGACTTTCATTTAATTGATATTTGGTTTCTTTCAAATATAACACTCATTCTATGCTTTAATTGCTCAAAATCTTTCTAATCTTATATAAAGTTTGTTTGAAATTTTCAGTACATAAGAGTAATCTTATTAATCAAATTGCTTCCAAGATTAACTGAGATCCCACACAGCACTTGTGATGAAATATTTAAAAAATATATAACACTATAATTCAAAACACTTACTGCGGACTAAATTTCACAAAAAAATTTTTGACATAATATATGTTCGAGCTGCTAATCTGATCTGTGTTGACATAACTGAATTTAAACAATTAAGAATATATATATTTGTATATATCTGTCCCAGATATATACAAATATATCTGGGACAGATTGTCACGGGAGAGGGGGATACTACACCAGAGATCATGCAAAGAACCAGAACAGCTTGGGGTACAGTTGGCCGACTGAAACACATCTTCAAATCAGATATGCCACTATCCTTAAAGAGCAAAGTGTTTGACCAATGCGTATTACCAGCGATGACCTAAGTCAGCGAAACTTGAACCCTGAAATCTGCTCACATCCAGAAGCTTCGAATAACCCAGCAGAGTATAGAAAGATACATCATGGGCCTAACCATACGAGATAAAATACGCCGCAGCTGGATAAGAGGTCAAACAAAGGTGAGGGACATCGTGGAGTGTGTAAAAAGGTCAAAGTGGAAATGGGCGGGCCATCTAGCCCGAAAAAGAGATAAGCGTTAGTCAGTTGTGGTTGGTGATTGGGAGCCCAGAGACAGTGTAAGACCAAGAAAGCGCCCTCGCGATCGATGGGATAAGGAGCTTGTGGATTGGCTGGGTGTTGCCTGGAAGAGAGAGACTGCCGATAGGGAATCTTGGCAGATCTTGGTTGATGATGATGATTTATGATGATTATGAAACAAGACTATGAATTTACATTCTTTTCCTACCTTCCTCTAATGTCAAAAATGTTTGTTTTTCATCTCCTCAAATGTTATTTAATCCAAAAGTTCCGTTTCGTTTGATATTTGAAAATTAAGTTGGTATTCTATAATTTGCTTTACTTTCCAGAATCATTAGTGATCCAATCCTAACTTCACAAATTACTGAGGCAATGGACTGCCTAAGCCTTGACATCACAGAAAGGAACAGAGTCATTACTGACTGTGTCAGTACTGTCTGTCAGTGAAAAGTTTACAATGGTTAAGTGTTTTCTAATTTTCGCGATACAATAAGACTTCCCCCTATATATTTTGTTTTGAAACCTGTGTTTCAAAGGAAACATTTTGAATTATTTGATTATATTAAGTCACTTGGGTAAAAACAGATATGATTTGCTTGAAATGCAGACTGTTTAAACAAAATGCACAAATTGAAGTTCTAATTCTATCACAAAAAACAAAAAACATAAATTAAGCGCAGAGACTCACTGCAGAGACTTTATACTTCATTTCAGAGACTTATATACATTCAGAGTTTTATTTGTTATTAAACTACCTTTTCAAGCTTTGAACAAGGCATAATTCTAATGTATAATAATTGAGTTACACTTCTAAAAAACTTACCAATTGATTTAAAACTATCACCTAATTTGTCTATGGAGTCTCCATGTGTTAATAGTACTTTTTGCATTTTATCCAAGCCCCTGAAATTTCAATACATAAATAGATTGCAAGGTGATAAACAAAAAAATATTCAACTTACTTAAATAATAAACACTTTGTAACTACTTCTATATCATATTGACCATCTTCTCTGGATTCTTTCCGTACCACAGTACCACCAAATTCCTTGTTCATCATTTGCATTCCATAACAAATACCTGAAGGAAAATATCATTTACATATATATATATATATATATAATGTAGGAAAATAGAATAAATGTCAAATGTTTCGCCTTTGCAGACGATATTGCTATCATCACAGACAACAGAACTGAAGCCATTCTCGCCGTAGAAAAACTACATGAAAATGCGCAGAAAACCGGTTACAAATTTCTTATGATAAAACCAAATACATGGAAAGAAAACAAAAAAATAAATCCTCTCTTATCACAAAACATGGTGAAATTCTGCAAGTCGGCCATTTTAAATATCTCGGGGAAGTTATACGGTCCTCAGGTTTAAACCGAATCGCTAATGAACAGAGAATTACCAAGCTCCAAAGGGCCTACAAACTAACATGGGCCCACTATAACAAAAAGAGCATTTCGCGAGGCGCCAAATTGAAACATTATAACACAACGATTCTTCCAGAAGCAATCTACGCATCTGAAACAATGGTTATTGACGGTCATTCAAGAATTAGAGAAATAGTGCTATAAAATCGCACATGTGAAGTTTGAGCAAGTCAAATCGTTAACCTGGAGTAAAATGGACAGATGAACGGAAGAAAGAGCATTCAGAGAGGATGAAGCGTTTTTGCGAGGCAAAAAAGATGAAGCAAAAGTCCTAATAATTGCGAATTCAAGTTCAGTCGCTCTCCTCATGGCGAACAATCGTAATAATAATAATAATAATGTAGGTCCTGCTTGTTCTTTCAGACAAGCCTAGCTATTGAAAAAATAAGTAGCATTAATACTGCAGTATTATTATTATCCCTAAATAAATATTGTACTTCAAAATGTAGCCATAACATTGAGTCTTGAAAAGTTACGGTTGTTCTTTTGAAGCATGTTTCATTTTGGAAAGGTGTATCGACGATTTTTCTAATGGAATACAAAAATCGCCTTCTTAGCTTTCCGCGATTAGAACACATTTTTTACTCTACATCTAAAAAAAAAAAAAAA
The DNA here is from genome assembly GCA_030704895.1 of Henosepilachna vigintioctopunctata. Lineage (NCBI taxonomy): Eukaryota > Metazoa > Arthropoda > Insecta > Coleoptera > Coccinellidae > Henosepilachna > Henosepilachna vigintioctopunctata. Next base: position 5,316,773 of record JARQZJ010000095.1, on the reverse strand, counting down.
ATTTGAAAGAAACAAATTCGTTTCTAATGTAAACGGATTTTTGATTAACTTAGGTAGAAACTTAACTTTTTAGTACTCACCTAATACAGGCAGACCTATTCTGAAAATATCGGCATCATATCTTGGTGCATCTTCTGCATAAACAGAATTAGGTCCCCCAGAAATTATAATTGCTCTATAACCAGCTTCTTTAATATTGAAAGCGGGGGTGTCCAATGGCAGAATGTGTGATTCAACTTTTAGTTCTCTAACTTTTCGATCAATTACTTTACCATACTGAGCACCTGCATCCAGGATGCACACCTTTTCTGGATTAGCTGCCCCGTTGGTGGACACATAATGACCTTCAGGGCTTAAATTGTGCATTGCTTTCCAACAACACTAAAACACACAAGACAATAATGATGTGAACAATTTATCTGTACATTTTATATAATATTTGAATCAATGTACTTGAAAACTTTCACTATCTTGAATAATCCTCAATTTAAGATCATTTATCAGTTTTTGACAATTAAACTGGGAATTGATATTTTGAATTTTCTATAATCTCAGATAAAAGAGATTCAATTATGATAAAGTATCTTACAAATATTTCAATTTACAACAAACAAAGTCGAATTTGAATGAAATTGACACAAACTTGTGTTTTAAAATATGATTAACAGGGCTCAATATTTATTATTTATTATTTACCACAGCTAAATTTTGAGTATCTTCTTCTTGAATGAAAATTGAATATTTAATTTATAATCAGTTTAAGATAAATTCATTATTGATAACATATAAATATGATAAGCACTATCAATGATTTTGAAATGGAATTAATGAAAATGTCTGAAAAATTCACGTAGATGATAAAATATCACATATCTTATGATGCAAAACAAATTAGAGATAAGGCCAAAGAGAATTTCATGAAAACATCCAGAAATTATCTGATAAAAACAAAATTTATTTCAAATAGAAATTTACTATAATATATTATAACAGTTATATGATAAATATTATACTCACCTTCATTACCTCAATGACTTGAATATGACTATAGTTTACAAATATATTTCAATAAATGTTTCATAAATACACTCGCGTACTCAAAAAATTGTATGTAAAATTCACGGAATAAAATGGCATTCGTTGAATAGCATAATCGAAATCTTCAACTTATAATAGACCTCACAAATAAAAACAGAAAATATGACTGTAAAATTATGGCTAAATTTAACTCAAATGTTTTGAAGGTGAATGCATATAATAAACTGCCACTGATTTTGGCAGATATATCTTATTTTAAATATAGACATTCATAATGTTTTACAGTAATAGTTAAGGTCTACAAATCACCACTTGCCAGTTTGAGGTTAACAACGAATTTAAAAACCCAATCTCCCTAATAGAAAGTGAATATCATCTTATTAAGTTTTAAGGATGAAGTGATATAACATTTAATATCTCGAAGTTTTCTTTTCCTATTTTATAAATAAATAATAAATCACATGTTTTTGACACCGACTATACACTATTATACAAATTAGTTTTTCGAAGAAATTTCAATTTTTTGAATGAAGTTTCGAAAGGATAACAAACCTATAGGTAACTATTTGCTATTTGCACTTCAAAATACAGTAAAAACGTAATTCAATTAATGCAAATTATCAGAAAACGGTTGCCAATTTTTTTGACCTAGAACCTTATGGCGAAACATTTACTAGGCGGTATTCGCAATTAATAACACCACATTTTTAGTTTTAATTTACCTCAATTTCGTATGTTATAAAATACTGTAGAAACCACTGAAAACCTACCTCCAATATTGTACTATTATATCGGTATAATTCTGAACACTATTAAAATTTGTTGATAACGTCTAATCACATCACATTGGAGCCGCTATGAAGCTAAAGAAGAAAAGGAACTTCAATTCTTGACCTGGCGTTACCGACAGAGTAATTGAATGAATGTCATATCAACAGAGAAAGGACGTAGCATTAAATGTCTTGTCAAAAAAAGATATCTTCTGTCTTGAAACCTAAAAGTCGAGTAAAGGAAAAGCATAGAATACTTTAATCTGCCAAATTGTGCTTCTAAAAACAGCCTTAAGATGGTAGCAACAATTCTGAAGAGATCGTTTAGCGCCATCTTTCATTTTATACGTTATCGAATTGCAATTATAGAATTTGTTGTGGAGAAATTTCAAAATTTTTAGTAGATTTCTATCATTTTTCAAAATTCAATTGAAACGAGAGGGAAAAATATAAGGGCGATAAAGGTTTTATTGAAAAGTAAAAGATGTTTCAGACTATCCACTACAGGGAGCATTGCTGTACATGTATAATTTCAATATTTCTACATTGGTATTTCTTGCCATGGTGTTTTCATGTTTTCAAAGAAAATTTACTCGCAAGTTTACAACGCTTTTTAAATATTTCTTTTATTTCATATTAGATTAAAAACTTGAACCACATAAATAAAAATCTATTCAAATTTCACAGCTTCAATTCAGGGGCAAACAGTGAAGAAATCTGTATGGATTTTGCGAATTGACAGTTTTCATTAAATTCAAGAACACAATGAATACAATCTTTGTCATAAAATTGAAAACGATTAAAAAATTGTTAATTAATTTCACACAAGTTGAATGAATATCGTTTAAATAATGGCGTTATGTTATATTAAAATATTCTTTTTTTATATCTCTATCATATTATTTAAAGACTCAAGTTTTTCCTGAAGGATATCTTTAAAATCAGGTTCAGCTAACAGTATTTTACAGGATTCGTGCAGAATATCCAACGACTTTCTCAGTTTATCCTGTGAAATGAGGAGCAAATTAGATTAAATTGTGAGCAGTGTCATCGACTTACCTCTGCATCAGATTTTGTGATAAGATCTTTACAATATAACTTTTTGGCCTGCATAACCATAGTAGATTGTAATTCGTATAATAAAATTCCTCTGAATCTGGAATAACCAGGATCTATATAATCTGCTACTTCAAGTAAATCATGACATAGTTGCACTTTTCTTTCCAAAAGTGCTTCTGGCATTTCTGAAAATGTATTATAAAATTTAATTAATGCGGACAGGACTCCCAGCAATTTAATATATATAATTCCACAATCAGACAAAAGTTCAGTAGAACTAATATGTAGAAAACTATAATTTCTACCAAGAGAAATTTTTTTGACATGCTTAAAAGATCATCGATAAGTTTAAAATTATACAAGTAGATTTATGTGAATGATGTATAATCAGACAGCGTAGATATATTCATTTTAGAAAGAAAACTTTTATGAGTTAATAATTATAATTATAATTAAAATTTCTATATTAATTAATTAATATAGAGTTAGGAAATACATTCTATAAAATAGGTACCTACCTGAAAGTTTGAATTCTTCAGAGTTCCCATAAATCTGAATCAATTTGAATTTGATCTTTAAACTAAAGGAATTAGTAGGATGCAAAATCTCTCCATATTTAAATAAGAAGTGTTCCAAAGATTTGGGATGTACCATGTTCTTGTCGTTTATTTCTCTATTCAAAGATTTATTTCCGAAAACAATTTGTTTTGCTTGAATTTTATGGTTACATATTTCGCACGCCCAATCAGCATCAATATCCAATGGATTCGTGCTCATAACTTTTGGACTGTCGTCTTCCAGAAGGTTGTCTTTACATTTCTGACAGTATATAGAACCAGCATACGTTTTCATTTCAGTTGGATCCGCACATCTTGTACAAGAACAATTAATAAATTTTTTTGTTTTCAAAAAAATTTGTCTCTCTAAAGTTCCCCATAGAATATCCGAGAAATTCGCTGTGAGAATATCGCCTTTCTTTATGGGAACTGTAGCGAGTACACTCAGTTGGTTAGCATCTTCGTAAAAAACTTGTTTCGTATTTGGCACACAACTTTGGTTTAGAAAAGGTATAACAGGATATAAACCTTTGATATTATCTGACTTGTTATGAGAAATATCAATAAAATTTCGTTTTGATATAACGAATAATTTTCTTAGTTCTTCTTCGGTTGTAGGTAGCGCTAATTTTTCACATAAAATTAACAGATCTGATATAATGTTCTTGAAATTGTCTTTCGGTTCTTGATATGAATAGTTACTCATAATTACGTCGTATTTTTTGAAATCTGTAGTTTTTATTATTAAAATGTTAAGTGCGATGGAATATTGGTATATATTTGGGCAACTTTCCACTGTAATTTTAGAAGCTTGTAAAATATCACAAATTTTTAAATGACCTTCCTTGTTTTGACACAATTTTCCGCATAATTTCAATCCACATAGTATACATTTAACGTTTGAAGTTTCCTCAATTTTCTTGAAACAATTGAAACAAATAATTTCCTTTTCACTTTTAGGACCAATTAAAATAGGAAGTTTCGTTAGGATTTTTTCGCCCTGCTTTATGTCTCTAATGGCTACCAGACTTTTTCCAAATTCATCACTTTTTATTTTGAACGGGGCACAAGAACTCTTATGAGTCTTCCAGTGTAGTTTTTGATGCTCCTTACTACAATAATACGTGGAATTGCAAGCTGAACAACTCTGAACAGCTGCTTTTTTACAAATAGCACAAATTTGACTCATTTTATCGAAATTCTAAATCCGTGTAATCAAGACGTGATAAAAATTTTACACACAGAGTAGTTATTCATGTTGTTGATGTTTGTATTCGTTAACTAGGTTCTGGGGACCATTTTTAGATCCCAGACTGAAATGTTTCTGGTTTAAATAACGATTTTGCGCGGAGGAGGTTGTCGATTCTATTTTTAAAAAAGACATGAACCGGTTACATATATTTTATTCCATTTATTTTCTATGTACACTGTGGCAATTAGGTATATATTTCTTGTGTCTGGCATCTGTCCTTTACTCAATTTAACGTAAAATTCACACTTCCTAACACTAATTATCTACCATTTAGTGCATGCTAATTTATTGACACTTTAAACAATCCTTTTCTTCAAAATATATTTTCGAATATGTATAAACTTAAAACACTTACAAATTTATGAAATATATTCTTACTGATAACCATTGCAACTTATTTACATATCATTAAAAACCGATTTGTGAAAAATACTTATTATGTTATTTGAAATATTCGACTTTTTATTATTGTGGATAACATTGCGAATCAAAACTTTTCCAATTCTAATTTTAGATACCTATTACTAATCAATCAAAACTTCCAATCATACTAGTGGCAACAACAACAAAGAAAATTGATTTGAAATATTTCCATTCGTTTTATTATTAAATTGTTAGTATCATAAGACATACAGTAATTTTACTTAAATACAGATATAAAAATAAAATTCTATATTCTCATAGTTATTCAAACTTTTATTTATATATATATATATATATATATATATATATATATATATATGATATAATTTGTTAATGTCTACTTCTTAGAAAATTTTGCTTGATTATCATACTTCTCTTGTAGATTTTGCTTTCACTGTTTTGAGTATATTCGAATTCTCTGAAGAAGATGTCTGATAGTGTGTGTGCAGTATGTGCAAAACCGGCCCAAAGAAAATGTTCTGCATGCAAAATAGCACATTATTGCTCTGTAGAGCACCAGAGAGGCCACTGGAAAGACCACAAAAGAATGTGCAAGTCTTACGAGGTAATTATATAAATTACATTAAAATGATCAGAATAATCCCAATAAATATTATTCAGATTTGTTCATCCGAAGATTTAGGAAACCACTTGGTTGCGTCTAGGGATTTGGAAAGAGGAGATGTGATTTTTTCGGAGACTCCACTACTTTTTGGACCCAAACCTCACTTGATAGAAAATGGTCCTTTTCCTTGTGTAGGATGTTGTAAGTGAGTAATATGTTCATTTAGCTTATTGTAGGATGAATCAATTTCGTATTTTTTACAAGAGTTCTTGATCAAGAAACAGCCGACCAATGTGAAGCGTGCTTGTGGCCCTGTTGCTCCAGAGAGTGCCCCGGGATGAAAGACCCTTCCAGGCATGCACTAGAATGCAAAATATTGAGATTAAGACAAGGGGGACTTCAATCTGCAAGAACATTTTATGAATTTTTCAGGTTAGTTTTTCAACAAGTTATTTCAAACAATATGATGTTTTCTATTTATATAGGGTGTTTTTTTAGAGATATAGAACTTTAAATTGCAATAAAACAACGATGGATCATTCGATTGACAAGAAGTGTTTTTTATTCGAAAGATAATCTTGTGGCATTACATTTTAAATATAATTTCTGTCATATGACCGCCACGGCTGGCTCGGATGTAGTCCAATCTGGACGTCCAATTTTCGATGACTTTTTCCAACATTTGAGGCCGTATATCGGCAATAACACGGCGAATATTGTCTTCCAAATGGTCAAGCGTTTGTGGCTTATCCGCATAGACCAATGACTTTACATAGCCCCACAGAAAGTAGTCTAGCGGTGTTAAATCACAAAATCTTGGAGGCGAATTCACAGGTCCAAAACATGTAATTAGGCGGTCACCAAACGTGTCTTTCAATAAATCGATTGTGGCACGAGCTGTGCGACATGTTGCGCCGTCTTGTTGAAACCACAGCTCCTGGACATCATGGTTGTTCAATTCAGGAATGAAAAAGTTAGTATTCATGGCTCTATACCGATCACAATTGACTGTAACGTTCTGGTCATCATCGTTTCTGAAGAAGTACGGACCAATGATTTCACCAGCCCATAAAGCGCACCAAACAGTCAGTTTTTCTGGATGTAACGGTGTTTTGACACACACTTGAGGATAATCTTCACTCGAAATGCGGCAGTTTTGTTTATTGGCGTAGCCATTCAACCAGAAGTGCGCTTCATCGCTAAACAAAATTCGCTTATGAAAATCGCGAACAGCGGCAACCTCGTTTTGGCAACATGTCACACGAGCTGTGTGACATGTTGCGCCGTCTTGTTGCAACCACAGCTCCTGGACATCATGGTTGTTCAATTCAGGAATGAAAAAGTTAGTATTCATGCCTCTATACCGATCACTATTGACTGTAACGTCATGGCCATCATCGTTTTTGAAGAAGTACGGAGCAATGATTCCACCAGCCCATAAAGCGCACCAGTCAGTTTTTCTGGATGTAACGGTGTTTTCACATACACTTGAGGATTATCTTCACTCCAAATGCGGCAGTTTTGTTTGTTAATGTAGCCATTCAACCAGAAGTGTGCTTCATCGCTAAACAAAATTCGCTCGATGCGTATTTCGCACAGAACCATTATTTTCGAAATAAAACTGCACTATTTGCAAGCGTTGTTCAGGCGTGAGTCTATTCATGATGAATTTCCAAACCAAACTGAGAATAAATCACTTCTCAGCTGTTAAATCGGTCGCCATCTTCAACAGTAATACCAACTTAAAGTTCTATACCTCTAAAAAAAACCCATTATATGAAGAAAAACACTTGACTTAGTCTCACAAAATTATGTTAATTATTTGACAATTGTTTCGGGGTGTTTTTAAACCGTTTTTAAAAGCTTAACTACTTAACACCAGTTTAGCTTCTGAAAATTGTATAACACCCCGGAAACAATTTCCTAGCAATTATTATAATTTTGTGAACAAAGCTAAGTGTTTTATTCATATATTAAATAATGTATCACCAAGAGATCAGCGAACATTCAATCGACAGTTTCCTCTTTTTACTTTACTAAATTTATACTAACTTCGAAAATAAATGGGACATTTGGAAATATATGATCGTTCCTTCATAATTTTGAATATTAATAAAAAATTTTATATCATTGTACAAATACTTCGTCTTTATCTTATTTGAATTAGATACGATTGAAAAATAAAGTTTTCAACCACATTTTCAGTTAATTTGAATTTATTCTAGTAACCTTAATTTTTACGAGACTTCATGTTGAAGAATTTTGAAAAAATTTGCCACAATATGTTTTGGCCAGGTTTTTATTAAAAATTGATTTATTCAGATATCTTTACTTTTATACTAAGTAGATCAATGAATTTTAGTATGTCATATTAATATTGAATTTTAAGTTCAACTTTCTACAAATTCATTCATTATAATCATCCTTTATTATTTCTTTATGATATGAATGAATATATATTAATGTCATTCCAAAATTGTGCATAGTGAAATATATTGCGAAGAAAATTATAATCACTATTTTAAGAATTTTTCTAATTGTGAAAATTGTTTTTGAAATAATTCATAATTATGATTTCAGATTCGATATTTTAATAATTATACGAGCTTTACTTCTCCAAAAAACAAATGAAGATAAATGGAACACTCTGATTGATTTGGAAGCCCATTTGGGCAAAAGAGGACAAGGAACCAAAATCCATAGGTAAGTTTTTGATATGTAGAAAAATTACAAATTGACAATATATATGTTAACAGAATTGTCGATGAAAAAGTGAAATATTTGCAAACACACTATTTGAATCCTTTGAAAGCTTACGAACAAGAAATTAATAAAACGATTATATCTGTGGCAGACACCAAAACCTTGCATAAAATCTATGGCATATTGGATGTTAACGCTACTGAGCTAACAGATGATATAGATGCGAAATTTTATATCCAACTGCAAGTTTAATAGAACATAATTGTGCACCTAACACAATTCAGACAATCGAGAATGCAGAAAACAAATACAGAATCATTTTTCGTGCTGCTTTACCTATTAAAAAAGTGAACATATAACGTCAATGTACACTCATATTCTTTGGGGTACTACCGCAAGAAGGGAACATTTGTGGGAAAGGAAATATTTTTATTGTATGTGCGATAGATGTAAAGATCCTACAGAGTTTGGAACGAACTTCAGCGCTTTGAAATGCATGGGCAGTGGCAAACAGCCTTGTGGTGGTGTTCAATTGCCAGTAAATCCGATAGAAACGAAACCGACATGGTCTTGTGAAAAATGCAAAATACGTTTGCCAAATGAAGATGTAATGGAGTTTGTTAACCATCTAGGGTCTGAAGTAGATAAGATTATATCGAAACATCCGAATTTAAATGACCTCGAGGGTATGATGAAAAAATTACTGGTTTTTCTGCATCCCAATCATTATCATCTATACACCATAAAACATTCTTTGGTGCAGTTGTATGGTAGAAATGGTGGGGAGGTGCCTGAAGATGTCTTATTGAAAAAGAAAAACATTTGTGAGGAACTGATTGCAATAACTCATCAACTTGATCCTGGCAACGCAAGGTAGGTATAAAATACTTATGTTTTTACTTTTCTATTACAGTATATAAGTACGATTATTTCATCAACCTTTCGGAGAATATTTAGCTTTTCATTACTGTTGATCAAGTATAGACTCTTGAAGAATGCCGATATGATTTCCAACAAGTCCACTCTTCTTCAATTGTGGAAGACTTTTTTTATGCTCGTCTATAAAGTGATTATTTTTATTTAAGGGTTTTACTTGTATTCAAAAATATGAAGTTAGATCTTTTCACATTTAAGGATAAGCTATTGTCACATTAATTAATTGAAGAAAGGTCTCTATTGATCCCCTCTGTCAATATTTTTTCCACATATATAGACCATAGAATCATCAGCAAATAAACGTACACATAAATAAACATATTTTCACATGAGAGACAATATCGTTTAAATATTATAAGGAGAACAACAACGGACCTAAGACGGTTCCTTGCGGTACGCCTACATTTACTTTCGTGCTATCCGATAGCATGCCATCAAACTTAAATTTTTGTGTTCGCGAATCCAAGTATCTCAAAGCCAAGATTATTCAGTTTTTTCAATAATAATTATCTACATAAAATTTCGAAAGCTCTTTCAAAATTTAATAACACTACTATAACCGTTTTTCCTTTATCTATAGCACTATACCATTCCTTACATAAGCTCAATATTCCTGTCTCACAAGAGCAATTTCTTTTGAATCCTGATTTAAACTCAGAAATGACAGAAAATTTTTCACATAAGTCTAATACCTGGTTTTTTATTATTATTTCTAAAATTTTTTCATAAGGTGGCAGTAAATGTATAGGTAGGTCTAAATTGCTCTATTTTAACAGTATGTATTGCAAATATTTGGCACAGATTTTATTAATGAACATTTTCAATCTTCTGAATATACACCATGTGTTTTTTTTTGGGAAAATGAAACGTCGTGTTTGAATTATTCCATTTTACTTAAACAGTTTCGTTTTTGATAATAAGTGATAATAGAAAAAAGTTTAAAGAGCGATATTTGAGCCTAGGTACTCTAATTATTTTGTGCTATTCTCGATGTCCAAATATTGATAGTGGGTATTTTACTCTGCAAATTATACAAAATTGCAAATTGCCTAACTCTTTCATGATTTTCCAGATTGAGCATGTACTTAGCGGTTCTACTGAACGAATTATATATCGCTAAATTTGGTTTGCTGAAGATGAAATTTCGATCAGATACAAAGAATGAGTTCAAGGATGAAGTTGGAAACATTGATAAAATACTGCAGGAGGCTTCTGAATTGTTAAAATATGAAATCAACTCACCATCTGGAGAGAAACTTAACGAAGTAATTTGCGTTAATCAAATCTCTTTTCTCAGATGGATGAAGGAAACTGGTATGGAAGAAAAATGATACGCTTTTTAAAACAATGTCTAAATGTTAATATATAATAATAAATGATTTTAGCAGATATTTAGGTTGTTTTGTTAACAAATAAGTCTGATGAATTTATATTTCAACCCCTTATGGTAGGTACACTGATCAAATGTCAAATTGAAAATTGAATATAACCTAAAATTCAAACACTTGAACTTTTGATTCACACTTTTATCGACAACAAAGCATGATGCTAACAGAATACTTCTTTGAAGAAGTCGTTTGTAACGACGAAACGCGTCATGCTATGTAGTCAATAGAGTGTAAATCATCAGTTCAAATGTTTGATTTTTAGTTTATATCGTATTCAATTATAATAGATTTACATCAAGTAAACGCCAGCACTATTGAATAAAAAAAAAAAAACTGACAATATTTTATAATTATTTTTGAGAATTTAGATCTAATTTGTTACTTATGAAACTACAAATGATACCTAATTGACATGAAATTACTACTAAAATTATACCATTTGCTTTTTTATTGATTCGATAATTAACGTTTTATTTCACCTGTTTATGCCATTTAAAGAAAATTATTCATTAAAGCTCTAACAAAGCTACAATTATAAAATCTTAATTTTCTGATGAAATATTAAACACTGTCCTTAAAAGTTTTGACGAAATTTTTAGCGAAATGTAAAAGATAGATACATTGTTGAATTTTTACAGACTATTATTATAAAGGGTGTTTTTTAGAGGCATAGAACTTTAAATTGCAATAAAACAATGATGGATCATTCGATTGACAAGAATTTTTTTTATTCGAAAGATAATCTTGTGGCATTAAATTTTAAATATGATTTCTGGCATATGACCCCCACGGCTGGCTCGGATGTAGTACAATCTGGACGTCCAATTTTCGATGACTTTTTCCAACATTTGTGGCCGTATATCGGCAATAACACGGCGAATATTGTCTTCCAAATGGTCAAGCGTTTGTGGCTTACCCGCATAGACCAATGACTTTACATAGCCCCACAGAAAGTAGTCTAGCGGTGTTAAATCACAAGATCTTGGAGGCCAAATCACAGGTCCAAAACGTGAAATTAGGCGGTCACCAAACGTGTCTTTCAATAAATCGATTGTGGTACGAACTGTGTGACATGTTGCGCCATGTTGTTGAAACCACAGCTCCTGGACATCATGGTTGTTCAATTAAGGAATGAAAAAGTTAGTAATCATGGCTCTATACCGATCACCATTGACGGTAATGTTCTGGCCATCATCGTTTTTGAAGAAGTACGGACCAATGATTCCACCAGGCCATAAAGCGCACCAAACAAATTTTGTTTCAGTTTTTCTTTAAGTTTGGAGAACAATTGAGAAACAGTTTACGTGAGTTTGCGATTATCAAGTCTGAGGAATTTTGAATATCTTTGATTTATATGGTATTTTCCTGTACTTCAATTCTGTATGTCTGTAGGGCGGGTAGATATTAGAGTTGTATTTAAGAAACTTCAATGTATGTTTCGGGTATCCATTATTAAGAAAAATATCATACAGTGTTTTCAAATTTTTTTTTGCAGGAACCTTTCATCACTTATATGTGTTAACAGTATTGTATTTTTGGTTCTTAGAATGATTAACTTTGTAGTTGATGATTCTTCCTGATGATGTTGCTTTCTTATACCAGTCTGAAATAATATCGCCATTGTCAAGTCTGATCAATTTTTTGTCAACAAATGATACACTGATCTGTTTCTATCTCTATCGTAAATTTCACATGGTCATTGGTAAAGTTGAAGATCTTCATCGTCAATTCTTCATGGTTATTTGGAATTGCGCAAATAATATCATCAACATTTTATATATGAAAAGTAGACTATATGGAAGCTCAGGAATGATCTTTTTCAGGAGGTGATTTAACACCATTTGTACCAGAATGTTACTAATAGGGGATCCCATAGGGGTGCCAAAAGTTTGTTTATAATGACCATCGTTAAAACTGAAGTATGTGTTATTGAAAAAGAATCTTATAAGAGTCAAAAAACTTTCTTGTGAAAGATATGTGTAATTTTTCTTCTTCTGCCATTCGATTGTTATGATATTTATCACTAGATCTAATGGAATGTTCGTGAATAGAGATATGACATCTGATGAAACTAATACGTAGTCTTTGAGTATTGTAGTATTACGAATCATGTATATATAACTGGACGGGGTATAAGGGGTAAACGGTATTATACTCACTAGTGGGCATCATTCCAATAAAACGCAAATTTTGTTTCATTTTGAAGCTTCCTACGAATTCATATATCTGTATACATTCCCCACTATATCCAATCTATTTATAAAATTGATTATTTGTAGAATATATGTATTTTAAGTTCTCCATCTCTTTCGAAATCAGGTTACGGGTTTGCACTATTTGTGAATAGTTTCCTTTCTCCTGGTAGTAAAAGAACTTACTGAAATGTGTGATAAAGTTTGTGCCGAATGTCAAGAACCTGCCGATTTGAATTGTTCAGGATGTCGCATGGTATCATATTGTGGAAAAGAACACCAAAAGAAACACTGGAAACAACATAAAAGCCTTTGTAGGCCATTTATTGTAAGTTGTCGAGGAATGTAGTTACATTATTGATTTCATCTTTATGCAAAACATCATCATTAAGATAAATCGAAAGCTACATATGCTATTTAGATAAAACTACGAAAATATTTCAAAATATTAAGTGGGCTTATGTAAATAAATCAGAAGGCAAGGTGTAAGGATATTGAAAGTGTAGGAATTTTCACTCACATTAAATATATTATGAACAAATTACCTGAAAAAATCTATTTGATATCTAAAAGTAGTAGAAGCTTGTCTATTTTCACGAAGTTACTTTTTTCAAGAGTTTTGCGTCGCCACATCTGCAGTTTCGTTCTACTATTTTGTTTAATCTACCAAAGTATAAAATAAATGAGATACAAAAAATATGTAATAGAGCAATGAGAATAATATTGAAATGCAATCGTTATACGCCTATTAAAAATATGCTAGAAACTTTGGAATTATTAACAGTGGGTGATAAAATGTGTTTTGATGTTTTGGTTTTCATATACAAAATTAGGAATAATTTATTTCCGGGATATATGCATGAGGACTTAAAGTATGTAAATGCCTGCACAGCTAAATGTTAGAAATTTTTCAAAATTTCAGGTTACCAAGATGTAGACAACGTTAAGAGATAAATCTGTATTACACGCAGGTTTGGTTAAGTTTGATAGTTTTCCAAATGATTTAAAAGCAGGGTTGATATCAAAGGTTTCGAGAGAAATTTAAAAGAGTATTTGATGACATTGAAATTGTGAATATTGAATTATGAATTATAGATATTATTTAAATTCACGAAACTGAGGACACTGTTTACGATTTATAAAGTAGGTAGAACAAATAGCTATCATATATAAAGTCAAATTAACACGCATTTCATGTTTGATGAAAAAACTGGGAGGATATATTAACCATAAACATTTCGTGCACATCGAGTTTACTTGCACTGAATTTTAAAAAATACGAATAATATGAAAGAAATTAAATTTCCACTTGAAAAGATGGGGATGTTGAAAAAGAAATGTTCAAGAAAAATTTGGGGCTTTAAAATGAAATTAAGTTGTACGAGGCAAGGTAGCAAGCTCTTGAACATGTGGTGTAAAATCATGATTTCCATTTCGAAAATGCATTCATTTTATTTTGTGAACTTCTTTTATTTCAATTTCGAACTATTGAATGAAATCAGTTAGATTCTTCCTGAAATAATCCATATATTGAAAACAAATCTGTTTACCGATTGTTTAGATAAATATTTGAGAAACGCAATAATCATTTTGCTTAAACCATTTCCGCACAAACAATTTTTCCATACAATGTCATAATTTTTTCATGATAGGTATCTCAACAATTAATTTATAATAACCTGAACACTGTGCGAAGTTGAGATCTCTCAGGTTCGATTGAAATGTCAGATATCTTCAAATTGTTTGCTATTTTAAATTGTTTTCAAGAGAAATACATTTTAAAAATATTCTGCAATTGATCCTAAATTCATAATTTCAAAATTCATAATTCGAAGTAAATATATATTACGAAATAATAAAAATGATATTTTATTTTTATAATGATTAATTATTATTGTGTAGTATTCAGTAATACTCATTTTATTTTATTGAAAACTCTTAACTCATCGAATTGTGTGAGTGAAGATAGAACAAGATGAAGCAATTGGGAAATGCCTAATCGCAACTCGGGATTTGAACCCTGGTGACCTCATACTGACAGAACACCCTATTGTTTCTGGTCCGACACCCCACATGGTTGAAGAAGGGCCTGTACCTTGTCCAGGTTGCTATCGGTATGTTGAGTTTAATGTATTCGCAACATGAGGAATCATTGATGCATACTTTGTTTTATTCTTATACAAAAAACAATTTCCTCATAATTTTTAACGAAATATATGAAAAGTATTTATTAAATTAAACACTTGGCTTAATATTTATAATCGTTTCATTTAATTAATATTCAATTATGTTTCACCAAGAGTTAAGCGAGAATTCAATCTCAGTCATATATAAAGAGTAATTAGAACCATATATTTATCAGCATATTTGCATGATTAATAATTAATTCATTTTCAAAAGGGTATCGAAATAAACAATCAAAGTAATATTATAAATTCAAGTCGATAGAAAGAGAGATAACATTCAAACATAATGAGTGATTTTTTAAGCGTAGTTTTTTTTTAAATCGAATAAAACACTCAATTTGCATCATTTATTCAAAAATTTTATTGAAATTGATAACCTGGCCTTTGTCATTTACATTTTAAAGATAACTTCATGCGCGTTGTCCGCGGCATCGTATCAATTGGTCCAATCGGAAGGTCCAATTTTGAGTCACTTTTTCGAGCATTTCGGCCTGTATCCCTCGAATTACGCGTGTTATGTTATCCTGTATGGCTTCAATCATGTTCGGCGTGTCCACATACACTAACTTTATATAACTCCACAAGAAATAATCCAGAGGCGGCAAATCGCATGATCTTGGCGGCCAATTCACATGGCCATTTCGAGAGATGAGCTGTTCACCAAGTTCATCCTTCAACATGTCCATTGTTTCACGAGCTGTGTGGCATGTGGCACCGTCTAGATGAAACCAAGTTCAACTCGGCCAACTATGGCAAAAAAGTGTTGCGTATCATGGCTCGATATCGTTCGCCGTTGACGGTAACGTTTCTTCAATGGTCGTCTTTGAAGAAAAATGGATCGATGATGCTACCAGCCCATAAAACACACCAAACTGTCGTTTTTTCGGGACGCATCGGTAATTATTGTATGGCATGTGGCTGTTCATCACTCCAGATGCGACAGATTTGTTTATTTACATATCCGTTAAGCGAGAAATGAGCCTCATCGCTGAACATAATTTTTCGATAAAACAGCGAATTTTCATTAAAATGTTCTAAGGTCCATTCACCAAAAATTAGACGTTATGGTAGGTCATTCGGGCAGAAGTTGAATTTTATAGACTTTCAAACCCAAATCAACACGTAAAATATTCCATGTGGCTGAGTAACACATGCCCAATTGCTGAGAACGGCGACGACTTGAGATTTCACGATCCTCATTAACACTGTACGCTACGGCTGTAATATTCTCTTCAGTACGTAATGTACGCATGCGAGACAATGGTTTAACGTCCAACAAAGTAAACTTGGTGCGAAATTTGGTGTTAACCGCACAAATTGTTGATTCACCAGGTCGATTATGACGACCATAATATGGTCGTAACCAACGATACACATTTTTCACAGAGCACGAATTTTGATAGTGAATTTCAACAATTTTCAATCGTTGCTCGTTGGTAAGTCTTTCCCGTAAAACATTTCACTTTGACAGATGACGTTTGGATGCCATTACCGACCAGTGCCGCCAACCTGAAAAACTTAACTCTAAAATCACCCATAAAGTGCAGTTCCACTGCCAATAAAGTTGACTGTGGCAATTTGTGGCGTGCCACAAAGACACTCTCCCACATCTTGAAAAGTAGGAACCTCTATCTCCCAGTGATAACGAACACATATTAGTTGTGAAGGGTGGCCTCTTGGAGATGAATATAGAATAGATATAATTAATGTTTATTACACACCTTATGCAGGTTTATATATAGTTTATTTCATAGGAAAAAGTTGAAAACACATACATGCTTGACACTTCTTCCCTATTCGAGATATACAGTAAGAGAGATTTCATGAACATTCTGCGATTTCTGATATCTAAATATTTGATTTCAGTTTGATTGTTGGAGAAGAATCACCAAGGTGTCCAAATTGTGATTTTCCAGTATGTGATACCAGATGTCCTGGTTTACAGGATATGGAACACCACGGTCACGAGTGCATGATACTAGCACTACGTGATATCTCAGCGATAAACGGTTTGCACGATTTTTACAGGTGAATATCATTATCTTCAAATCGAATTATTTATTCAAGCCAAGGATGTTTATTTCAGGCAGGACACACTTTTGTCTCTTCGATGTCTTCTTCTGCAGAAGAGGCATCCCAAAAAGTATGCACAATTAATGGATATGGAGGCACATCTAGAACGTCGAGGGAAGGGTACAGATGTCTACAAGTAAGTGAAAGCTTGCTTGTCCAGAACATCGATGGGCTTAGGTCGATAAATGCCTACAGCTCGATAGAAATTTGATACTATACCCCACAGAGTTTTCTATTACTTATATATTCGTGATCGGAGTCCGAAAATATTCTTTATAATTCATTTTCACGGGAATGTTGAGATCATTTCTAAATAACCGTTCCTGTAATTTTTGGTGGTTGGTATGTATGTGTGTCTCGTAGGTGCTTCGAAAATGCTGGGCGCATTAACCTGACATTTTTAACAATTCAAACTACACTTTTGGATTAGCTTTCGTGTAATTTATTCAGATATTTTGCTGATGTGATATTGAAATCAATATTTTAAAGCTTTTTGGAGTTACCGTTGTGAATATCGGTGTACCAATTCGCTCATGTCATATCAACAAGAATATTTAAACGTTGCCTTCATGCTTATTGTATTTTCATTTCAGCGAGGTACAAGACCGAATTTTCAACTATTTAGACGACAACTTCTTTCGTCCATTGAAATGTATGGAAATGAAAACAGGAAAAAGCATCCTACCTGACACCTCAAAAGAAACTATTCACAAAATATGCGGTATCATTGACGTTAATGCCCTTGAAATAAATCAATACTCAGAAATGTCAGTTCTTTATCCCACAGCGTACTTGATGGAACATAGCTGCGTACCGAATACAGTTCATACGTTCGACCTTGTTTCGCAAGGGTATAAGATCAACATCAGAGCTGCATTGCCTATAAAGAAAGGAGATCACATAAGTACTATGTACACGCATGCGTTGTGGGGTACCCAAGGCAGAAGAGAGCACTTGAGAGAGACAAAATATTTCTCATGCAGTTGTAAGAGATGCTCAGATCCTTCGGAGTTAGGAACGAACTTTAGTTCTTTACTATGTATGGGGAGTAACGAGGAGCCTTGTGGAGGTGAGATTATTTTCTAACACACACACACACACATATATATATATATATATATATATATATATATATATATATATACAGAAGAACTTCGATAATCCGGTACGTTCGGAACCGTCTCGGTGCCGGACTACCGAAAATTCCGGTCTATCGGGCGGTAATTATTAGAACAATCAGGTTAATAATTAAACTACAGATACAGTATGCAAATACATACAACAAAGTTTATTTTACAATTCATATAATATATCTCCACGTACTGTAGAACATATTTCACTAAGATTCAAAAATATCTTTTTGTGTTCTTGACTTTTGGCGTTTAGTATAAAATTTATTTTGAATGATATACTGATCGACTGTAGCTAGTACTAGCCCCAGCACAAGTGATAAACTTATTTAGTGATTCTGCAGCTTCTGCCCAGCTGATTTTTTCCTTTTCTTCCGTTTTGGCATCTTTATTCAAGATTTTGAATAGGCTGAGGGTTTACTACAATGTTGATAATGTCTTCATCGGTTAGTTATTGTTGAACATACTCATTCTCGCCGATTAGAAGCCTTTCCTCTACCTCATCTTCAGGCATGTTTTTCAAGGGATTTTCAGCACTTCTAATGACATCCAAAACTTTGGTCAGAGCGTCTTGATGGTTTTCTTCCTCATCAGTCTATAGAGTTAGGTCACATGCAGGGTTTGCATCTGGTCAAAGTTTTCTCCGGCATTTTTGGAGTGTTGTATTTTTTACTTGGTTCCAAGTTAGTGTAATCGCAGAGACGTTATTTTTTACTATAAACTTTTTTTGAAAATCAGTCACGTCACAGTCTGCATTTAACAGGCCTGGAATAAAAGACCTTCTATAAAAGCATTCAAAATTTTGAATCACCCGTTGGTCCATGGGTTGAATCAAAGATGTTACGTTAGGTGGGAACAGAGTAGCAACAATATTTCCAGAAACTAACTCATCTATTGGCGGGAGAGCTTTGCAATTGTCCAGAAGAAGTATGGTTTTAGTATCTTCTGGTAGACCAATGCTTTTGAAGGATTCTTTGACCTCAGGCAGAAAGTGGTGAATAAACCAGTCTTCAAAGAGGGTGGAAGTCATCCACCCATTTGATTGAGCTTTAAAGACATACTTTTAGAGAAAACCAAAATGTTTACAATTTTCCGGAGCGATACAAGACTATTGGGCATTCCTGACTCTTGGATGCCGGACTAATATATATATATATATATATATATATATATATATATATATATATATATATATATATATATATATATATATATATATATATATATATATATATATATATATATATATATATATATATATATATATATATATATATATATATATATATATATATATATACTTATTATGACATAGCTTAGTGAAGAAATTTTACTCTCATTCTTTTGGGTTTTTTCGTTAATCTTGTGAGTCGGTTCAACCCCTCCCTGCATCAAAATCCTACCTAATTAAAGGATGCCCTCTTACTACCGAAATATATATCGTCTTGGCTACCATTTACTAATCTCGATAGTGTTTCTTTATGTTTTTTTGCTCGGTAGTAATTATTTTGATGAAATTAGGCAACAAACTGTTTGGGTTATGTGTGGTTGTATGTACAAATCTTTTCCGTATGAACAATTCATTTAAAATAACTATTTACAATTGCATACATTTGAAGTGCACTATTAATGTTCGTAGAAGACAGCGACCTCCTGAGGTTGCGTACCGAGCATACGCAGTCATCTTTTCTTCTTTTGCTTCTCTTCTTCTTCCTCGCTGTGAGTAGTCTATCAATTGATGTATAAAAAAGTATACAAAAGTATAAAGTTTCTGATCAAACGAAAAATAGTGATGTGTTATTGGTTCTTACAGGATTGCAGTCACCAATAAACCCTCTGGATTACAACACAGAATGGGCGTGCAACAAATGTCAGATAAGGCTTACTAACGGCGAGGTTTCTTACTTGGTGAACCGCATAGGTGAAGAAGTGGATAATGTTCAGCTTTCCAGTCCTACCGTGCGAGAACTAGATGCTCTTTTGACAAAAATGGCAACTTTTTTACATCCCAACCACTACCATTGTTACGCTGTTAAACATTCCTTGATTCAGCTCTACGGGTACCAACAAGGATATATGCCTAGTCAAATAACTGATGAAACCCTGAACAGAAAGGCGAATATGTGTAGGGAATTATTAGAAGTAACCAAAAAGCTGGATCCCGGAAATTCCAGGTGGGAAAATTCAGAAAAAATTTTGAGTAATTTCAAGCGTAGTTTTTTTAAATAAAAAAATACGCTTTTAAATTTTTATTTATATAAAACCCTCAACTTGCATTATATATTCAGAGTTTTTATTGAAATCGATAACTTGGCCTTTGCCATTTACATTTTGAAGATAACTTCATGTAAATGTTGTCTGCGGCTCCATATCAAATGGTCCATTCGGAAGGTCCAATTTTAGAAGTTCCAATCCTTCCACATGTCCATTGTTTCACGAGCTGTGTGGCATGTGGCACCATCTTGATGAAATCACATGTCAACCAAATTCAACTCGGCCAACAAGGGACAAAAAAAAGTTGTGTATGGCTCGATATCGTTCGCCGTTGACGGTAACGTTTCTTCCACGGTCGTCTTTGAAGAAAAATGGACCGATGATGCCACCAGCCCATAAACCACCACAAACTGTCGGTTTTTCGGGATGCATCGGTAATTCTTGTATGGCATGTGGCTGTTCATCACTCCAGATGCGACAGTTTTGTTTATTTACATATCGGTTAAGCCAGAAATGAGCCTCATCGCTGAACACAATTTCTCGATAAAACAGCGGATTTTCATTAACCTGTTCTAAGGACCATTCACCAAAAATTAGACGTTGTGGTAGGTCATTCGTCTTCAATTCTTGCAGAAGTTAAATTTTATTGCCTTTCAAACCCAAATCAACACGTGAAATTTTCCATGTGGTTGAGTAACACATGCCCAATTGCTGAGAACGGCGACGAGTTGACATTTCACGATCCTCATTAACACTGTACGCTACGGCTGCAATATTCTCTTCAATACACACTGTAGGCATGCGAGACAATAAGTAAACTTGGTGCGAAATTTGGTGATAACAACACGAATTGTTGATTCACCAAGTCGATTATGACGACCATAATATGGTCGTAACAAACGATACACATTTTTCACAGAGCACGAACTTTTATAGTAAATCTCAACAATTAGCAATCGTTGCTCGTTTGTAAATATTTCCATGATGAAATCGCAGAGCATACAGAAAAGTATGACAGATAACGGTCGAATGCCATTACCAACCAGTGCCGCCAACCTAAAAACTTAAGTCTTAAAAAATCACCCGTTATAAACTAGAAAATTTCTTTATGTTTCCCGCTGGTGGTTCGCGTCGTAAGTGATTAAACATCCCTGATTCGTTTTGTTCACAGTTGGCCGAGTTGAACTTGGTTGACATGTAGTTTCAAGACGGTGCCACATGCCACATAGCTTATGAAACAATGGACATGTTGAAGGATGAATTTGGAGAGCAGCTTATCTCTTGAAATGGCCCTGTGAATTGCCCGAAAAGATCATGCGATTTGACGCCTCTGGATTAATATCTTTATATAATTCTTGTGGGGTTATATAAAGTCTTTAGTATATGTGGACAAGCCGAACACGATTGAAGCTTTACAGGATGTGCAGTAGGGCTTTCTGTAATTCGCGTTCAGTTTCGCAAAGCGAATAGTATGGGCCACAACTGTAGAAAAAAACTTGACGTGATGAAAAAAAACTGATTATAGTTGTGGAATCAGCATGTCAATTTATCTTTAAAACAGTCTAAAAATCGAAGTCTACAGAAATTATGTTACAAAATGTTCCCTAGTGTAATCTGATAAATGTTAGTTTAAGCAGCTAGTTTCATAAAAAAAATTTGTTGTATTCTACACATTCATACAATGATCGAAATTTATTCAATTGGTGCTTCATCTGGAATTTTCAAATACAATTAATTTCAGATTGCCTCTATACAGTGGAGTTATCCTACATGAACTACATTTGGCTAATATGATTTTGGTTAAGAGGAAATGGGATTTAGGAATGAAAACTAGGGTGAAAGGCATGCTAGCAATGCTCCAAGAATGCAACCAAAGCTTAGCAGAAGCAAAAGAAGTGTTGAAAAACGAATTTACGACACCTGCTGGTGAAAAACTGAACAAAGTAATTGCAACATCAACCCATGAATTCAATAGATGGTTGGAGAGAAATAAAATTGACCTCAACAAAAACTAATTGTTTATTGATGAACAATAAAAAGATTGGAAATATATTATATGCAATTATGTATTTATTTCAATCTTTTCTCGAAGCTTTCTCGCTACAAAAATATTTTTAGAGTGTTTCAAGTTTTGAGACGGTATGATTTTCGAAATCCTCAATATTTTTCTGCTAGCATTTTCTGTTTACATTGTATATGGATAATCTGAACCATTTTGTCGTTCGCAAAAATAGATTTTCCTCTTTCGAATTCAACAAATTCTTCATCAGAAAAGAAACAGCATAAAAATGTGGTCAGTTCTTTAGAAATACGTCTCAAAATTTTCATTGTGACATTTAAGTATGTGTAAAAGAGTGGATTTAAAATAGTGTTAAACACATTAAGGGCCATTATGAGGATATTTAGTCTCCAGATGCCTTGACCTTTTAGTGGATAAGACAATTTTGCCAAGGTAAAGATCCAATATGGAAGCCTGCAAACTATGAAGTTTATCACTAGAATTACAATAACCTTGAATGTTCGCAGCTTTTTCTTCATTTGTTCATTTTTATTGTTATTTAAGGAATTCTTAACTTGAACGTTCTGCAAGTAATTTTTGTTAGTGTCTGAGCTTGTTATTACGGAAGATTCTGTCACTGATACGTTGGATTTTTCGTCTGCTTCCGTTTGTATAGGTTTTCTATGTCGCCAAATTAGTTGTGCGATCTTGAAATAAAACCAGAAAAATACGAAAAATAATGGAGTGAACACAAGAACTAACAACAATAAGAACGATTCGCTCAAGCGAGACTTGTCAGTTACCACACACATATACAGTATTTCCTTCTTGTAGTTTACTGGCAATTGACCATGCTCGTCGAGAAAAATCACTAATACCTTTTCATTGGAGTAATAAATGAACATCGGAACACTCAAAGCTGAAAAATAACTGTTATTTAATAACAAGATTAACAGTGTTACATGAAGATAAACAAAAATATAAAATAATTCAAATAAAACTGAGTAGTTTTCCGATTTTCACTATAATTAAGTTATAGCATAAAAATATTGTTTCGCCAACTTCATCAGATGTAGATGATAAACTCAATGAACTCAATATTTTTTCTTTAGTTTTAACTTAATTATAGTGAAAATCAAAAAACTACTTAGTTTTATTTAAATTATGTATTTAGATTTTCATCAACTATCGGCCCAATGGATTAATGAAAATTATAAAATACGCATCCAAAGAAAGGTCATTTCTAACTTAGGCATTTCATAAAAAAATTATAAGGTTTTTGATATTAGGTTTCATTGAATTTAGTGATTAAATGTAGTAATTCTTGATTATTCTGTATATTATAGTTGACCATTTCATTGACAAGAAGAGTAATTTTTTGATTCAAGAATGATATTTCTGATGAAGTTACCACTTGAAAACAAATATATTTTCGTATATAAACGTCTACAAAGCCTGTAAGTAAGCAGTGATCTTGTCATGAGAAAATGATCTGCCATGCTCGAGAGAGTTTATTTTGTTTCTTCAATAGAGGGAGCTCATGTGATTAGTTGACGAATGAATATTCGCCTCATTTCGAAGATAGGCTAGGCTTTGGATAATATTCGAAACTTGATTGCTTGGATGCATGCCACTGAAGATTCCCATAATAGGATGACACAATTTTATGGTATTTCCATTCAAAAAGTTTGATGTTTTTCGGAATGCACTAAATATTCACTCTCGAAAGTGAAAGGTTCTATTTTTGTTAACACAATTTGTGTACACAGCTATCTGAGAGTTTTATTCAAATATTCGATATTTCGATTAAAAATCTCATTATTAACTAACTATAAAAGATTCGTGTTTCTGGAAACTACATATATAAAAACTTATAGGAAAGAATACCAAAAAATGAATCTTCTTTTATCACAAAACACTGCGAGATTCTGTAAGTCGGCCATTTTGAATACCTCGGGGAAGTTATATAGTCCTCAGATTCAAACAGAATCGCTAATGAACAGAGAATTACCAAGCTCCATAGAGCTTACAAACTATACAAACTAACATGGGCTCACTATAACAAAAAGTGTATTTCGAGAGGCGCCAAATTGAGGCATTATAACACAACGAATCTTCCAGAAGCAATCTACGCATCTGAAACAAAGGTTATTGACGGTCATTCAAGAACTAGAGAAATAGAAAAACGGCATTTGGATGAAAAGACCTCAAAATAAACTTTATCAAAAGACAAATACGATAACGGAAAAAATCAGAAAACGACGAGCAAAGTTCTCTGCACATGTCTACAGAATGAAACATCCTAGAATACCGAAGAAACTACTCGATATAATTTCGAAGAGCAAATGCAGAACAGACAGGCTAAAAGAGGTCCAAAAAGATCTACAACAGATCAATATAAAAAATCTCGAAAATCGCACTGAATGTCACTATAAAATCGCACATGTGAAGTTTGAGCAAAAGTCAAATCGTCAACCTGGAGTAAAATGGACATATGAACGGAGGAAGGAGCATTCAGAGAGAATGAAGTGTTTTTGGGAGGCAAAAAAGATGATGAAAAAGTCCTAATAATTGCGAATTCAAGTTCAGTCGCTTTCCTCATGGGGAACAATCGTAATAATAATAATATAAACTTATAGATAATTACCTGCACAGATGAGCCATACCACAACCAATCCTAAAAGACAATATACTTTTCTTGGATTCCACCTTTTATTCATAGCCTCCACAATGTTTCTATATCTATCCATTGCTATCATCAGGAGTGCAATTGAGCTCAAAATCACTCCAAAAGACTGACACATAGGAACAAAGTGACACATAAAAGATCCCATAGTCTGAAAATCGCGAAAATATGTATATATGTAACAAACAGGGAAAAGTAGCACTTACCCAGTTCATATAAGGGTGAGAAACTAGCTCCAAGTTATTGACTGAAAATATGATCACCGTTATCATATCGGAAATAGAAAGTGAAATTATACATGTTTTCTGGAAGAAGCGATAGTTTCTGAAAATTTTTCTATATAATATATATTTGATATACTTCTATATATAAAACATAACTATAAACAATTGTTTTGTTATTCTAGATGGAATTTTCTACCTTGTGATAGTTGTCCATGTAGCTCCAATATTAAGAAGTAAAGAAATGATTAAAAGGCAGATGAACAGTATGGCGAATAAAGTTCTATCAGTGTTCGTCAAAACTGTGATCGATTTATCGGAAATTACATTAACCGTTTCGTTTTTCATAATCCCGATCAGTTTTTTGTTAGTTTCGATGACAGCACCACGAATCTGAAAAATGTTATCAAGTAAATGGTTAGGTATACAATATTTAGAGTTATACTCACAGTTGAGAACCCCACAAAAGATGTAAGAGAGTTTTGTTCCATTATCTGTTGCAGAATCAATAAAATCTGAATGCATAAATATATACATAAATCAATGATCTATGACCAATTTAGGAAAATGGTTTTTCTGAAATTGTTGGAGTGTTCCACAAAGATTTGTTGTCTAATTATTAGTTTAATTACTTCTTATCAGTCGTGTTAGGTGGAACGGAAATTAAATGATGACATATTTTTGATTTTCAGAAATCCTGTTCAATGCGACAGATAAGCATTAACTGATTATTGCACTGATTTGTTTATCTAATTGGCTAGCTCTATTCAATGAAGTTTATTTGGTATTCACCGTATACCTGAAAGAAATATCAAAGTTAATATCTATATTCATAAAATCTGACTCATAAGGAACAATTTGAGTCAGTTTTGTCACTCGTCAAAAATATGAAATGCTGTCCTTTCGTACAAAAAATCAAGGATTCACAACCGTTTTGGCAGGCATTTGGCTTGCCAATCCTTAGCAACAGCATTACTTGGAGATTTGAAGATGATCTCTCAATTGTCGATATATACAACTCATGAACTTCACGTGAAACAAAATAGTCTGTTTTTAACTTCCATCAAATGTAGCATGGATTTCTATGTTTTTGAAGTATAAAATGATTCATATACCTAGTTCAATATTTGAAGGTATACGTCTAAAACCAGCTTAGAAAAAAATTGTTACAGTTCGGTTACTCTACTATTAGGCCAAGCAATAGGTATTTTTCATGGCATAAATCCTAGTTGCAAGCCGACTATACCACCATGAGAAAACCGTTTCGGACATCATTTCTGATATGATTTGAACTCGAAAATATTGTTTTCTTATTTGTTATAAATATTTTCAACCGAAAAATGCACTTTTTTGGTGTTTTGCTTATAACTAAAAAGTAATGAAGTTAGCGAAATACAAGCAATAAGTAAGTTGTAGGTAATTGAATAACGAAGGAAATCATTTTTGTAGATCGACTTTCATGTACTAACTTTTGGAAAGGTTGAGCTGTCCAACTTAAAAAATCACGGATTTATGAATTTTTCAAAACATGCTAAATTTTTCGGCTTTTCCCAATTTTCTCCGCTTCTAATTATCCAATCGACTCGAAAAAATGATTCCCTTCGTTATTTAATTACCTACAACTTAACTATTGATTGTATTTCGATAACTATATTACTTTTCTAGTTATTAGCAAAAAACCATAAGGAAACGATATTTTCTTGTCCAAAACATATCAGAAATGATATCCGAAATCGCTTGCTCATGGTGGTATAGTCGGTTTGCAACTAGGATTTATGTCAAAAAATCACCCTTTTTCCAGCTGTGTTGCTTGGCCTATATACCTAAGAGATCACAAAACATTCAAATTTAGTATGAAGTATATATGTATATATATATATATATATATATATATATATATATATATATATATATATATATATATATATATATATATATATATATATATATAAATATATATATATATATATATATATATATATATATATATATATATATATATATATATATATATATATATATATATATATATATATATATATATATATATATATATATATATATATATATATATAATATATATATTCAGCAATAAAAGGCTTTTTCTTCATTCAAAAAAGCAAAAAAGAAGGAAGCGGTACCATTATTAGATGGAAACACTCTATTTGTTGAGTTAGGATAAAAGTAATGGAATAAATTATTAGAGAAGCAAACATACAACAGACCTAAGCAACTGCTCTTCACAAAACACTACTTTTATGTTTACATATATAATGTAAAAATAATAACAGTTACATATCTGCTCTTTCAGAAACTATATTACATCTGAAAACCTTGAGAATCGTTGATGATATATTTTCATGAAACTGATAATGTGAACATGAAAAAACCATATGTTTATCCTTTCGGTTTTATTAATAAATGTTTTATCTTCGTAACATTTCAAATCAGTCGGCTCAGTTATAAGCGATGAAAATCCATTGGATAAATATTTGCTGAATCGTTCAGCCATCACTTGAAAGCTTGCAAACACTAGATTAATAATCTATACTGAGATCAGTTAAAACGAGGAAGAAAACTCTTTCATAGAATATATCTATACACAGCTCTAGACGAAAATTTCTGAGGTGGCTAACTCACTAGACCTTTACTTCTGTGCCAGTGAAAATAGAATGAAATTTTTTTAACCAAACAGGTTATACACTTCACTTTATGGTGAACTAATTCATATTTCATTCATTATTAATCATTCGTTATTAATCAGAAAATTCACTAATCTAGGCTTGTTTTTTAAGAAAGCAATCTACAATTCACTTACCTGAATTTTTGGAATTGTCAACTTAGTTAGACTTTTTTGAAAATTGAGCGGAATAAGATATATTTAATACATAAATTAAGGTAGATAGTAAACAACATGAGAGCTATAGTCAAGTTTATAACTGATCTTAAGGAGATATTTGATGAACTTAGAACAAACCTAAGAACTTAAAACTATTGATTTGGCAAAACAATTTAAGTTTCATTCCTGGGGGCTAAGCCTCCTCCTTAGCCACCACTAAATGCATCAATCGAAGAATGGGAAAACAAATCTCTTATTTACATTCTTCAATTCAAAATATTTTAGTATGCCCATGTTATTCACGACTCTCATCTCTATTGGAAAAATTAATGAACTTTCAATTTTCACACCGAATAAAAAACAATAAAAAAATTAACACACACAAAAACTATACATATGTTTCGTGTGGTTAACTCATTATCAAGAGTATACAATGTTTCATGCAAACACCTCGGAACTGTGCCCGTACTTGTGTTCACACCCTAGCGGTCAATTCGATAACTAGTTTCCACCAGAAAACGATCTGCCATACACTAGAGAGTTTATCTTGTTTCTTCGATAGAGTGAGCTCAAGTGATTAG
This sequence comes from Henosepilachna vigintioctopunctata, assembly GCA_030704895.1. Classification (NCBI taxonomy): domain Eukaryota; kingdom Metazoa; phylum Arthropoda; class Insecta; order Coleoptera; family Coccinellidae; genus Henosepilachna; species Henosepilachna vigintioctopunctata. The sequence goes on along the minus strand of JARQZJ010000095.1, from coordinate 5,287,961 downwards.
TTCACGAATGAATATTCGCCTCATTTTGTAGATCGGGTCTATGTGCGCGTGAGTATCATTGTATACTCTTGATAATGGGTTAATCGTCCGAAATATATGTAGAGTTTTTAATATATTTAGTGAAACTTAAGCCAAGTGTGTTAATTTTAATTTATTGTTTTTAACATGTTTTACCAAGAGATAAGCGAAACCTCCGTGTCATTCATTAACAATATCTGTCTCTAAAATAGAGATAATTATGCACCTGTTGGATAATCTTTAACGCAATTGGTTAGAAGAATAGCAGCATTCAGTGTTCATAGAACAAAACATCCAATGTTACTTATTTATTGGAAGAATATCATGTCTTATTACTAAAGAGAGCTTTAAGGTATCTTCAAAGGTACTGAAATCTTTGAAATTTTGAATGAGTTGACTATTTTTCAAAACTTCGAAATATTCGAGTGTATTACAATACAACAAAGGCAAATATTCCAAAACAATTTTATTCATAAATAGTGAAATCTTAACAGTATAAAAGTACAAAACAAATAATAAGGAATACTGAAATAAATAAGAAATTCATTATATGATAATGAAGTAAAAATTCTCCTTTCAAGGTGAAATGTATCAAATCAACAAGTTATTCTACATAGTCTTTCTCTTCTTGCATACTACTCTAGTTGTTTTCCACATTTTTTCGTACTAACTTGAAGCAGATCATACGACAATGAAGCTTTTCCTTCAGGTTTTTTCACAGTAACTTGAACGATATAGTTTCTTCCAGGTTTCAATTCTCGTATTCGGTATGTATACACTTTTCTGAAAAAAAAACGGAATAAAATGGATATAGATATATAATATATTCAGCAATAAAAAGCTTTTTCTTCATTCAAAAAAGAATGAAGCAGTACCATTATTAGATGAGCAGTTTCCTTGTCACGGAAAAGCGACCTGTCAAACACGAGACAGTTTATCTTTTTCCTTCGATAGAGGGAGCTCAAGTGATTAGTTCACGAATGAATATTTGTCTCATTTTGAAGATAGGGTCTGTGTTCTTTGAAACCAGATTGTTTGGATTTATACCACTGTTGATTCCCATAATGGGATGAAACAATTGTTCGGAATTTTCATTCAACAAGTTTGATGTTTTTCCAAACGGAAAAAATCATTGAAGAAATAAGATGTAAATATATGTAAATAGGTTATATGAAGTATCCAGTGAACATTGTCTGAGGTTCTACCCTGACAAATGTGGCGTAATTGTTTATAGCACGGATAGAATGTTTGAGCTACTGGAGGGTTTTACAATTGAAATAGAGGGTGTTTAGCTAAAAATGAAGTGAAGAACTTAGGAGTGATATTTGATAGGTCTTAGGATTTGAGAAGCACGTATCACGTTCAACATTCATATTCGATGTTGAAATTGTTGTAGCCCTCTCGCCATATTTTAATTCAACAGTTAAAGAAGGTTCTATGTGACAGCTTAATTTTGTCACTATTCAACTATGGTAATGTGATATACGGACCATGTTCAGCAAACACTCAGAAGAGAAGAATACAGTTGATACAAAACTCATGCTTGAGATATGTGTATGGAATACGCAAGTATGAAAGCATTTCATGTAAGCTGTCTGATGCGCCTTTGCTGGATATGAATAATAGGAGAATACTGCACATGGCTTGTTTTTACCACAAAATTATAAAGGAAGGAGGTCCTGACTCCTCCGGCCCACAGGACTTCTCTGTTTGATCGTAGTTTTCTCACAATACTGTCAAGCTATACTACAGTATTCTGGCGGATGTTCAGTCGAGATCACTGGCGACCTCAATGGAGAAAATTACTGAAATTTTATGTAAGCTTGACTAGAATCCTCTGCATTTCTGGTACGTTTGTCTATATAACTAAACGCGTAAGAGAAGAGGGGTAACAAAAACAAGTGACTGTTGTATGGGGACTTTGAAGTGGAATAACTTGGGGGCGAGGGGGTTTTTTGGGTCCTCGATAATTTTCCTTAATAGATTGGGGTCGGGGCTTTCCAACGGTGTACCGCAATCGGGGGTAGGGGGCCCCGTTTGGGGGCTAGGGCCCCTCAAAATTTTCTTCAAAAAGTGCGCCCAGCCTAAACGGGGCCACTTGCGCGGCCAATTCCTTGCAATTTCGGCAGTATAAACGTTCGGAACGAGGTCGACACTTTTTACCGGATCGAAATCGGACGAAAAGGGACCGAAAAAATTTTTGAAAAAAAAACACCCATTTTTCGTCGAAAAAAGGTACCCTCGAACTCGGGGGGTCTACTCCTGCAAATTTTGCCGAATCGCTTCGGAATTATCTTTTTACGAAAGTCTAGGGTTCGAGAACGTACACCGTCGCATTTTCATTTCGATCGGTGCTGCCGTTCCGGAGATACCGATTTTCAAAATTTCCAAATGTTTTCGAAATGTTGAAAATTACGAAAAAGGCCCGATTCGAATAGCTCGGAAAGAGTGCTGTGTACCACTACTTTTTGGATTTTACGTATTGCCGTATTCCCCTATCTTACCTTATTGGCTAAATTTGTCACGTGACCGTGATCAAAACCCCCATAGGCGTAGACTATGTTCGAACATAGTTTGACAATTCGACGGACATTTCGAAATTTTCAATTCGCAATTAATTTCCTGAAATTTATGGATGGAAAAATACATTTGCGGCTCTACAGGTAAGTTTTATTCATTTAAAATGTGTGGACAAATACTTCCGTTCATCGATAATGTCTTTTTTCTTTTCAGATAATTACTTTTTATTGCGATAGTGTACACGGCGGACGCCGCTGCATGGTCACGAGCGATGTAGGTCCCGACCGACGACCGTTCTTCGAACCGCGTTCGAACAAATTTCGACGGGAAAATAATTTGACATTTCGACGGACATTTTGAAATTTTCAATTCTCAATTAATTTCGTGCAATTTATGGATGAAATAATACATTTGCGGCACTACAGGTAAGTTTTATTCTTTTAAAATGTGTGTATAAATACTTTTGTTTATCGATAATGTCATTTTTCTATTGAAATAATTAATTTTCATTCACGGCGGTAGCCCCTGCATTTTCAATTTTCAACTCCGAATTGAATGGAATGAAAAATCGTATATTTGCACACTTTTCTAATGAAATTATTTCAGAATGTATATCAAAATAGCTATTTATCAAGATTACGACGGAGATAAATAAGTATTTTCGTTGGATTAGCGTAATTACATGTGTTTGAATAGATCGCGTTCAGAGGTCATAACCTTTACAGTTAGGTTTGGAAAAATACGTAAAAATAACCTTTAATCAATAATATTGATTTCAGGATTAATTCTTCTCAAAATTCAAACTCGCGGTGAAATGAATTTCAATTTAATTCAATGCTCTCGAAGGAAGAACAGAAAATGCTACGTAGGACAATTTGGATGGAATGAATTCTCACAAATATGAAGAATACATACACGTTGAACCCATCTCTATGTTATAACCAAACATATTACCCCAATTTCAATCAATAACATTGATAAATCTCAGGTTATAATTCACCTATATAATGAGACACCTTACAATGTACAAATTATTATGGGACCAAGTAATAACACCTTAAGCAGCTTTGGACAATATTAAAAAAGGTAGGTACACCTATATTAATTTAATAGATACGGTGGTAATCATGCTCTACGTGTTTTGCATATTTAATGTAGACAAACTGTGCTAAACAACGACATTTCTGTTGTATTTCAGTATTTTCAAGAATTATTATACATTCAATGAGATTCAGAGTATAGCCGTAACCACCAGGGTCCATACCAAGTTCTCGCTATTTCAACATTGAGCATGGAAAGAAGTTCCTATGCAGTAAACATAATATTAGATGATTTGGAGCTGCTCTGGTGGACAAGAATGAACAATTTGTGATTTGGTTGGATACATATATAGCTAAATGCAATGGCAAAAGGATTACTGCATCAAAGTATGTAGAATAATTTTGAGATTATGAAATCAATGTATTAAATTGTCAAAAATTTTCGATATTCATAAATACCACAGTCACAGACATTGTGTTTTGCATATTTCATGTATAACAAGTGTTCTCAACAACATTTTTAATGTTTTTCAGGATTTTCAAGAATTATTTTAGATGCAATGAGATTCTGAGGTTAAGCGTAACCTCCAGGGTCCATACCAAGTTCTAGCTACTCCAATATTGAGCATCGAAAGAAGTTCTTATGCACTAAACATAATATTACACAATTTTGAGCTGTTCTGGTGGACAAGAATGAACAATTTTTGATTTGATTGGATCCATATATAGCTATTTTCAATTGGAAAAGGATTACTGAATCAAAGTATGTAGAATAATTTTGACATTATGAAATCAATGTATTAAACTGTCTAAAGTTTTGAATATTCATAAATACCAGTGTCACAGACATTGTGTTTTGCATATTTCATGTATTAAAAGTGTGCTAAACAACATTTCTGTTGTATTTCAGGATTCTCAAGAATTATTATACATTCAATGAGGTTCTGAGGATAACCGTAACCACCATGGTCCATACCATGTTCTCGCTATTCCAGCATTGAGCATGGAAAGAAGTTCCTATGCAGTACACATAATATTAGACGATTTTGAGCTGTTCTGGTGAACAAGAATGAGCAATTTTCGATTTTGGTGGATCCATATATAGCTATTTTAATTGTAAAAGGATCACTGAATTAAAGTATGTACAATAATTTGTACTAATAACTTTAATGTATAAAATAATTTAAATATTTCTATTTTCATAAACAACTGCACAATGTCACAGAGATTCTGAGCTCAAATTATTGAGTACAGTTTAGTAAAGCTTAAAAATTAATAGAAACAATAATTAGAACCCATTAATATAATTAGTAGTTAGTGTAGCATTCAACGGTAATTTGCAAAATGCTTAATATTCAACATATTCCTTCGCAATTATAAATGCATGTAAATTATATGAATATATTCACATATAGTATAAATATATTCACATATAGAATGATAATACAGCCATAATAATGTACATTTCTATTTTGTTTCAGGAAGAAGTAGCTAAACCTCTTCAGTGAGCCATCTACTAGGTTTTCATGATTTTTCACGAGCCATTCAAGTAATGGAGCTGTTTTGTATGGCAATTTTGAGCTGTTCTGGTGGACAAGAATGAGCAATTTTTGATTATATAGCATCCATATATTGCTAATTACAATTGGCAAGGAATTACTGAATCAAAGTATGCACAATAATTTGTACTAACAAGTGCAATGTATAAAATTATTTCACTTTTTATATTTTCATAAATACCTGCACAATGTCACAGAGATTCTGAGCTCAAATTATTGAGTACAATTTAGTAAAGCTTAAAAATTAGTAGAAACAATAATGAAAGCAATTAAGTAAAGCTTAATAATAGAAAACATAATCAAAGCCCATGCACACAATTATTATTTAGTGTAGAACTCTACGGTAACTTACAATATGTGTAATATTCAACAGATTTCTTCTCAATTATAAATACATGTAAATCTATAAAATTTAGATCCATATATTGCTAATTGGAATTGGCAAAGGATTACTGAATCAAAGTATGTACAATAATTTGTAGATTATGAATGCAATGTATTAAATTAGTTGAATTTTTCTATTTCCATGAATATCTAGACAATGCTACAGAGATTCTGGGCTCAAATTACTGAGTACTGTTTTGTAAAGCCTATTTGGTAGAGAAAATAATTAGATCTTAGGTATAAAATCACTAATTACTGTAGATTTTAACTTTAATTTACAAAATTTGTAATATTTGACATATTCCTTTTCAATTATAAATGCATGGTTATTTATATGAATATATCTGTATGTAAATAATAGGATTTACAAGTTGAAATATCATTTATAATGTATATTTTCATTTCGTTATAGGAAGTAATAGCTTAACATTTCCTGTGGACCATTCTGCAAGTTTTAATGGTTTTCCTTGGGTGATTTAATTGTGCTATCTTTCCCACTACTCCAAGGTGCAATGAAGAAAGGAGGTTCATAACTATTGATTAGTTTTAACTAAATAGGACAATAGATGACATTATGGAGCTGCTCTGGTGGACAAGGATGAGCAATTTTGGTTAGATTGGGTTCATATATTTTTAATTACAATTGGCAAAGGATTACTGCATCCAAGTATGTAGAATAATTTGTAGATTATGAATTCAATGTATTAAATTAGTTGAATTTTTCTATTTCCATAAATATCTAGACAATGCTACAGAGATTCTGTGCTCAAATTATTGAGTAGTGTTTTGTAAAGTCTATTTGGTAGACAAAATAATTAGATCTTTGGTATAAAATCAATAATTACTATAGAATTCAACTTTAATTTACAAAATTTGTAATATTTGTCATATTCCTTTTCAATTCTAAATGCATGGTTATCTATATGAATATATCTATATGTAAATAATATGATTTACAAGTTGATATAGCCATTATAATGTATATTTTCATTTTGTTATAGGAAGGAATAATTTAGCATTCTCTTTGGACATTCTACAAGTTTTTATGGTTTTCCTTGGGTGATTTAACTGTGCTATCTTTCCCACTACTCCAAGGTGAAGTGAAGAAAGGAGGCTCATAACTATTGAGTTTGAGCAAATATGGCAATAATCAATTTGATGCTTTTCTGGTGGACACAAATTGTTAATTTCTGCATTTACTGCTTTGATTTATCTAAGGAAGGAGAAGGGGTTACTACAATAAAGTATGTATAATATTAGGAAGCCTTAAATTTTGTATTTAGAATAAAATGAATTCCTTAAAATTTTTCCATAATCAAATAAATGCCCTGAACAGTCAATTTCTTAAAAATGAAATGAGCTTTCATGAACTGTATTAATATTTATTACAAGTATTAATATTTAGGGTAGAATTTTGTTTAAATTTACATCATGTGTAAGTTGAAGTAGGTTTATTCAAAAAGCAAAGTTACAGCTGAATATATATTCAAATTAGATTTCCTGAATAATAGGAAAATTTATTCTGTTGCCTTTTATGATATATCTATATATTTGTAATTAATATTTTAGGATAATCAAGCCATTAAACCCACAGGACCTACCCTCTGTATTTTAACAACTCAAATTTACTACATGTTTTTTCATAAACTGAGTGGTATTTGCATGTATATCCAAAATATCATAGCAATAATCTAAATTTATGTTTTATATTGGAAAGAAAATAATGTATATTTTCATTTTGTTACAGAAAGGAATAGCTTAACATTTGCTGTGGACATTTCTACTGATTATCATGGTTTCCTCAGGCCATTCAACTGTGCTATCTTTTCCACTACCCCAAGGTGTAATTAAGAAAGGTGTTCATAACATAGGTTAAGCAAATTTGACAGTAATCAATTTGAAGCTTTTCTGATGGACTAAAATATGTTATTTCTGCTTTTACTGTCTCTATTTATCTAAGAAAGGAGGAAGGATTACTATATAAAGTATGTATAATAATTTTGAACCACAAATTTTGTATTTAGAATAAAGTAAATCCTTCAAATTTTTGTGTAATCAAATAAATTTTTTTATAGTCAATTAAATGAAATGAGCTTTCATGAGCAGGATTAGTATTTAGTATACAATTTCTCCAGAATCTATCCTCTTTTCAAACATATAATTAGTGGAAGTAACTCCTATTGCTGATATGCAGTGTGAACTGCAGTAATCATATTAAGCAGCACCAAATATAATTATGGCTTTTTAAATTTTTCTGACCCTCTATATGGGTAGATTTGCATGTGTGATATAATAACTAAATCAAAATAAATATTACTTGAGGTAACAAATCCAATGAATGAATTTTATTAAACCTTAGAAGATACCTCAGTTTCTTCATATTCATATACAACTAATAAATTCAATGATTCTGGACACCATTCAGCTTTTTTTGTTTAATATATTGTTCCCAGAAAAATAGATACATCAGAAAAAAGTTTCTCAAGAGCAGGAGCAATAAGTCCCTAAAAAATTTTATGTGGTTTTAATAATTAAAATATTATGCATATTTCTTTATAAAATGAAATGGTATCTACATGTAATCTAACATGTTATAGCAACAATAATCAAAATTTATGTTCTATTTCAAGAAGAAATGGATATATAATCCCAATGAATGTTTCAGTAAGATCCATCTAGGCCATAGTATGTCTCCCTTTTTCAAGATTGAGGCTTTCAGGAAAATAAAGTAGCAGATATTTGTAGAATCCAGTTGAATCAACAATAAAGTGCTGAAGTACTACTACGCATGATGAATGCTATGAAATTATTACATTTTAAGGATCCATATTTGATGATTTGTATGTGTGAGGATTACTATCAAGGTTTGTTCAATGTCAGTTTATTTATGAATGATGAATGATATATGTATGATATATATTTATGATATGATGAATATTTATGCATTCATGATTATCCAATGTAATTTTTGAAGCTCAGAAAAGTAAATTCAGAGAACAAAGTGTTCAAAATATAAATTGCTGTAGTATTTCATGTAAATTTAACCCTCTGTGGTTTTAAGTAATTTTCATTTAAGACTCACTTGAATTTTTCCATCAAAAAAGAGAATTATCCATAAAAATATCTTAATTTGGTTTTATGTGGAGTCTACCCTAGAAAAATCAGTTAAAAGAACTTTATGCACGGTATTCAAAAGAATTATTGGTAACTGTTTTTGATTCTGTAAAAAAGCTCACATTTTCTTTTAATATTTTCAGATCTGATAGAGGATTTGCAATTACATTTTTAGGATTATTATTACAACCATTTTAGTACATACCCCAATAATCAATACGAATATTCAGATCCTATGACCAAAAATCAATAGGACCAATAATAAAGATGCTGAAGCAGCACATTAATATGGATTTTTTTTTCAAATATTCAATATATGTTTACTTGCATATACAAAATGATGAGGTTCACAATCAAAGTACATAGAAACATTTGAGGTATTGAATTTCATTTTTAAAATTATAAGTAGCAGAATTATGCAGAAATATTGATGATCATATTGAGTGATGATAAATCCAATTTAACTTTTGAGGCTCAGAAATGTAAGTTAAGAGTAGAAAGTATTCTAAATAAAATTTGCTATAGGATTTGAGGTAAACTTAACACTTTTTAATTTCAATTATTTTTCATTCAGGACAATTAAATTTTGAAAGAATGGTGGAATTACTGCAATATTTATAAAGCTCTTTTAACAAATAAAAATCAAAAGAGCATTCTCCATCAAAATATCTTAATTTTGTTTTCTCTGTAACCTACCCCAGAAAAATCATTCATAACAACTTTATATGCAGAATATTCAAAACAATCATTGATAATTGTTTCTGATTTTTAAAAAGTTATCATATTTTTTTATATTTTTTCAGATATGGCAGAAGATTTTCAATTACATTTTTATGATTACTACAACAATTTGGGTACAAAATGCAATGAGACCAATAAACATGCCGAACCTACCCAAGAACATGGATTTTTCTATTCAAAAGATTCAATATGTGTGCATTGTAGTTCAATGCACACATATCAAAGATTTTATTGAATATTTGTAATTTCATATATACAATTTGCATCAGGTTCATTTACTAATTAATACACAATGGAATTCATATTATATGTTATTTATTGTAATATATTGTGTATATATATATATATATATATATACCCCTGTATATTGTTTATCGTAGGTGTAATACTGTAATGCAGTACAAAAGCGTTGGTCACGGTGTGATAAAAACATTCGAATGATTTTGGTTTTTTAAAGTTTGAACTTCAAATTGAACCACAGATTATTGTCACTATTGATGGTGCTACATAGACGATCTGGATTATTTCTGTGGATCTATATTTTCAGTGATCTGGCTACATAACCGATATGGCCGGTTAGGTGGATCTATATTTTTATTGATCAACTGATTTATGAATCTACTTATCTATTGATCAACTGATCTATTGATCAACTGATCTATTGATCAACCGATTCACTAGTTTATTCTATTTATATAAGGTAAGGTTAAGTGGAAGCCCAGGTAGGCTAAGTACTTTGTATGTGCCCCTGAACTTCGCCCTTTTCTTCTATTAAATAGGAGAAAAATATTACATTTACATAGATTTCAATTGGTTGTATGAATTTAATAAAAGAAATAAAGAGTTTATTATTATTATTATATACATGAAACAGCATTCATTTTTAGTAACGAAGTAATTTTAGATAGATTTTAATTCGTCTACCTCGAAAATCAGATTTAACATCTTTAGACTTAGGTAATTGATGAATTTATATGATTCAGAGTTATTCGATGAATTTTGAAGATTATATGATTGTATAAAAAAATCTAAATAAAACAACGAACATGTGAAATTTGTCGTTAAATGGAAAAATTCTAATGAAATCTCACCCATTTCCTTGACTGATGCTACCACAATGTTTCGTCACGAAATTTACTGATTTCCTCAATCTATTCGCCAGTCCACATTGATTCGAAATTCGGTAGTCATCGATATCTTTCAGTCTTCCTTCTTTTACTTCTACGCAGTAATTGAGGTTTCTACTATCAGGCACTAATATCCAACCGATAGTGACATTGTGACATTCTCTCATAGATATATATTCTTCTAGTTTTGGCTGGGTTATAATTGGTATTCTGGATAAGGCCCTGTTGACGTATATCTGAAAATTAACTTATTTTTTAAATGTTTGGAACTGAACTGTGGAGGTATAATACTTCAACCGCTGATGTCCTTCTTGATATACCTTCTTTTCTATTAGTGAATATCTTAATCAGGTACCTCATCCCTCTTTTAGGATTCTTGAGGGTTAGCTTACGAAATCCTTCAATTCTACGTGATGCTAGTACTACTTGTCCTTTCAGCATAATTTTTACGTCTACTGGACCTCCACAAGGTATGATGAAGAGATCAAGGTCATCCTTCACATCCCTACCTATCTGAAAATTTCAAATGACAAGTTAATACCGAACTCATATTAAGAAACATTTCCAATTCGACTATCATATGCAGGACGTTATGGAAGAAAAGAGGTTGTACATAATTGCTCTTCTGTCAGAATACTGGAATTCAAGTTAAGAAAGGAACTGCAACGCTATGGGAAATATTTGGGACCAGAATATGTTGCAGATAGAGATGTTAGTTTGAAGAATAACTGTTTTTAATCTGTGAATGAGGACAACAAGTGAATTTTCTGTGTTAACACGAAAAAAATTATTCAGCAGTTTGGTATATTGCGTGTGTTTTTATTAAAGTAGAAAGTGTACTGCTAATTAAGGTATTGTTGTAAATTTGTCAAAAAGTGATGATCAAATCACTTTCTGTTGGGTGAGTTTTACAAGATGACAGTTCAACAATAGAGGCTCAGTGTTTGAGCGGTATAGTGACCTCATAAGCTCTTGGCTTATTCGTGCGTTAAACTGTATGTCCAACGGAGCTATATAGGTCTCTGACGTCCGCTCTTAGCACACTGATGAAACAACCAATAATATTCAACAATTCAACAGTACAGCAAAGCTAGTTTCGAACATATAACAAGATTCTTCTATTTAAAAAAAATCAAGATCAACAAAATAAGGTTTGTTGATTCAGCAGAAAGGTTTTCTGTCACTGCTAAAGTAAAACTTTGTGTTAAATTAGCCATTTTGTTTAGTACTTGAGACTATGAAGTGATAGACAGTCTATTAGATCATTTACAAAAATAAGAAACAACAGTGGGCCTAAATTAAAGTGTTGTTGTACACCCGAAATGACTGTATATACATATGACTTATCACCCTCAAATTGTACAAACGGTTTTCAATTCTTTAAATAAGACTAAATTAGGGAAACTAGATCTTTGGAGAAACCTGACTTGGCTTTCAATTTGTACAACATAACTTTATGATTCATTGGATCAAATGCGTTCATTAAGCTTTTCTAATTCTTGATACCGATTCTAAATGGTCAAATTTGCTTCTTCGTTTCGTTCAAATGAACCAGGTGTGTGACAACATATTCGCGAAGCCCACCTGGCGTACTAATTAGATGACTAATGTACCTACTGGTAGATGTTAGGTTATGACTATCCCCATCCAAATGCTGACCTACATTTTTGTACCTCACTGAAGTGGTTTCGGTCTGAAGTGACTTAAATGCCTAAATTTAAGTAATATGTGTTACACAGAACATTTATTGTTCAATTGATTCGAATTATTATCAAATCTGAAATATTGAGACCTACCTTATACCTAAATACGGCTCTGTCACCCAAACCCCTGAAATTAGCTCGGCCAAAACCATTTCTCAAAGAAAGAGGCTTTGTTTGACTTTTAAATATCCGACTGATGGATCCATACAAGTAAGTTAGGTTAGACTGTTTATTCAAGGCGAATAGATTATAGTGATACATTTGCCCCTCTTTCAAATTCGAAAACGAGTAATGTGTCTTTCTTCCCATACAAGCAATTTTCGGGTCCGCTAAATCTAGAAAGAAATAAGAAATTGTGATCCATGTAGTAATTAAAATTTCATAAAAAATACAAAATATCATCCAAGTGATGTACCTATATTATTATTAATTCATCATCACTAGGATCGAATGATCCTCATCTTAGTATTGAAACTTCAGACAGACGTGTACATATTTTTATAATCATAAAACCTCGATTTGATTATCTCATCTAAGTATTTCTATCGAATTTCATGTCAAATTCAATATATTTTTATGACAACGAATGCATAAAACAAGGTGGACGTTTTCACAATAATAATTCATATATGAGTAAAATGCAAAGAAAAATCAATAGTTATATTTAAGGTGTCAATTTTTTAATATATATGTAGATTCAAAAGCTAAATAACTGAAGAATGTGGAGTTCCTATGTACGAGAGTGGCATGAAAAGTTTCCGACCTCACCAAGAGGTGGTGCAACTAGGTCTATTTTTAGCGGCATCCTACAGTACTATTCCCACTGAGCTTGTATGTAAAGATTAAGCCCAATCGCTAAGTTAATTTGCGTTTGAGAACACATTGCGCAAGACGCTTGTGCTCTATATTGCACAACCATTTGAGCTTGGACAAGTTGTGCTATATTTTGCACAACTATTTGAGCATGGAAAAGCTGTGTGCAGGATTCGTGCCGTGTTTGCTAATGCTCGATCAAAAACTGATTCGAAAAACATTTCTACCGAAAATTTGATGCTGTATAGGCTTAACCAAACGAATTTTTGCGTCGATTCATAACTGTTGATGAAATTTGTGTTTACCACTACACTCTTGAAAATGAAGAACGGTAGAAAGAGTGGGTGGGAAAGGGGAAACCAACTCCAAAGAAAGCAAAAACAATTTATCGGTAAACAAGGTAATGGCTAGTGTTTTTTGGGATGCTAGATGAATTATATACATTGATTAGCTTGAAAAGGGTAAGACTACCACTGGTCAACACCACGCTGGCTTATTGCAACATTCGAGGCACGAGGTGCAAATTAAACGACCTCATTTGGCGAAGAAAAAAGTTTTATTGCCTCACGATAACGCATCAGCGCGTTCGTCGATTGTTGCCATGTCCAAAATCCACGAATTGAAGTTTGAATTGATGCCGCATCCTCCCTACTGTCCAGACATAGCCCCCCAGCGACTATCACTTGTTTCCTAACCTCAAAAAATGGCTTGACGGTAAAAGATTTGAGAGGAACGAAGAAGTTATCGAAACTATAAATCCCTATTTTGAGGTTCTAGACGAATCTACGTTTAAAACTGGTAAAACTAAATTAGAACACCATTACGAGAAATGTATCAGTGTTGATGGAGATTATGTTGAGAAAAAAAACAGAAAAAAATTTCAAAACATCGTTTTTCTTGGTCAGGCCGGAAACTTTTTACCACACCCTCGTAAGTCACTAATGTTTTGTATATTTTTATAACGACTATTTATCTATGATCTTATATGAAAATATATTTAAAAGAAGTGGAAGAAAAATAGTTGTACACACCTACCAATGGACTTGTTCAATAGTGGCATCCATTTTGTTATCGATTGGTTTGGTTTTTGGAGATAATTTTGGTTTTGGGGTGGTGGTAATTCCAATCTAGAAGCCTGGGCTGCACAGAGGGAATCAAACTTCCTCTTGGTACTAATAACCAAGCAATAGTCAGTAGATTGTGGGTCGACTTGACTGAAAAAAAAAAGAATGTACCATAGTTAATGCTTAATCAATTTTTGAAATGTATGTAGATTTATATAATTTTTAAGAAAATGTTTGAAATTTTGGGACTTTGGCGACATATCAGCATTGCTACTATGACCGTTTACTTATTTATGTTGTCATGACATTAACTTCTATTCTAGTTTTATGTTCATTTATTTCAATCGTTATATAAACGTCTTTTTGTTAATTTTAGTTGTCACAATTGAATGGATGAGATATATATTATATTCGATATAAAACTGTATTCGATATTTATCAATAATTTATTTAAGTGCAAATGAAGACGTTTAAGAGTAGCGCGACTTGTCGCAAAACAAATATTATTAGAAAAGCGACTCTTATTTTTCATCGAGAGATTCTCTCAAACTTTCGATTTAATATTTTATAAGCAAAATCACAACGTCCTTATTGATGTAAAATAAAAAACTATTTTACTATTCACGTAAAGAAAATCAAGACATTTAAAAAAAACTCTACCCATTATGCCGATGATAAACTGGTATCTATGTATGAATTTATGTTTTTAACATAGCTTTTTTACGTTGTCTTTGTTCAGATTAATGACCAAAGAGAACACCACAACGAACATCACAGAACTGAACTCGCTGTGTTCTGTATATATTCTGTGCCTAGAAATACTCATTTCTGTGTTTATTCATATTTATTTAGCGTATTATGATATATTCTTACTAATGATAGACGAAGGTTTGTAAATATTTCTCAATGAAAATTCATGATATTGTAATATTATTTCTATATTTTCTAATGAATAAGTAATACAGTGTATGTAACATTAATTTCATATTTGAGGAAATAAAATTAGTTCAATTTTATTCAAACAAAAATGATTTTCGTCCAAATTAATCATCGTTAATATTAATAACTCATCACGAAATATTGAGTATGATAACAAAACTCGAATTGAAATTTAATATCTAATTGTGTATTTCAGTGTTCCCATTTTGCTGATTAGTTGTCATTGTACTCGTCGTCAAGAAATCTATTCAAACTAATAGTGTAAAAAGTAGAAATCTATAATTTATAGACAATAATTCACAGATTAGCCGTTTTTCATCATAATCCAACAAGGCGTTCATGATCCCTGTTTCTTTCTTTTCACGTATCTCTTGCGTTCCAGTGTATTTGAGTAAGGTCAAGAACTTGATGTATCATATGGCAATATGTATACAGAGCCGTATCGATCGATGATGTTGAGAGGGTTCAAAAATGCAAAAAGAATTAAAAGTTGCATTTTACGTTTTGGTGAATATTGAACTGAATAGGAATATGCAAAGATAATATGTGATTAATTTCATTGGTTGAGTATTTACAATTTTTAAATGCAATTTTGGGACAATTAAAGTCTTACGTACGCATTAAAGAGGTCAAGGGGTCTTTCTTCTGCTTATTTTTAATGTCATCTTCTTATGGTACTTGAGCCTATTCTCTTATTTTTGGAATTACAACTGCTGTTCATGAATCAATGAAAAAACAGAATTTATATAAAAAAGTACAAATCTTTTTCTTGAATAAGCAAACAGTAGGGGGAGGTAAGAGCTTGGTTTACTTTAGCTGAAAAGAATGAGGGTGATAATTACATAAATCTATTCAATATACTTACTCAACACTCGAACGGCCACTGTATGAAAGTATACACAGGAAATTATAAAGGAAGGACGATAAAGAGGTATAGTTTTTGACAAAAGGACCATGATGAAATTCAAACTTGAAAGTTGAATGAATTCTCGTACAATTTTGAGCCCTGGGCGACTACAAGTGATGTGTAAACGAGATATTTACGTTGATATTTATCAACACAAACCACGTAATGTGGTTTGTGTAATTATTTCATGTGTGTAATTCTTCACACATGGGATAATCACAACTACATTTTTAAACAACAAAGGAATATACTTATTTATGGGTAGTCATAGTCTTCGAGTATTTGCCCTTATAAGTATATACGATATCACAGATATGTCTTATGAGTTCTGGGCGCTTTTCTTAACATTTCTGTGCCCTGAAAGTTTTACAATACTGCTAGAATAACAGCTTAATTTTTGGAATTATTTGTTAATAAATATTGGAAGTTGGAATAGATGTTTGTTGAAGTTAACCAACGTGGTATAAGTAATAATTTTCTGTTAAAACAAACATCTGAGTGTGATATCTTCTAGTGCTTATGTCTATCTAGGACTTCTGTAACGGTAACTGTAACGCCTACGAAGATGAATGGAGACGTCAAGTCATATGTATATATTTCATATATGTATATCTATTTCGATCAATGTGGACACTAAGGAGAACATCGAACACGATATATCCTTCTTTATAATGGGTATTTTTTTTCGAGGTATAGAATTTTAAGTTGGCCTAACTGTTGAAGATGGCGACCGATTTAACAGCTGAGAAGTGATTTATTCTCAGTTTGGTTTGGCAATTCATCATGAATAGACTCACGCCTGAACAACTCTTGCAAATAGTGCAATTTTATTTCGAAAATGATGGTTCTGTGCGGAATATGTGTCGCACGAATGTTGTTTAGCGATGAAGCGCACTTCTGGTTGAATGGCTTTGTCAACAAACAAAACTGCCGCATTTGGAGTGAAGATAATCCTCAAGTGTATGTCAAACACCGTTATCCAGAAAAACTGACTGTTTGGTGCGCTTTATGGGCTGGTGGAATTATTGGTCCGTACTTCTTCAAGAACGATGATGGCCAGAATGTTACAGTCAATGGTGATCGGTATAATAATAATAATAATAATAATATAATTTTATTGAGAAACATTCCTTACATAGTAAAATTACATTCATTTCAATTGATGAATAATTACAACTAAGAGAAATGCTCTCAAAAGGACCGAATTCAGTTTGGAGTCTGATCTTCCATTCAGCCCTTTACTAGTAGAGCCATGATTACTAACTTTTTCATTCCTGAATTGAATAACTATGATGTCCAGGAGCTGTGGTTTCAACAAGACGGCGCAACATGTCACAGCTCGTGCCACAATCGATTTATTGAAAGACACGTTTGGTGACTGCTTAATTTCACGTTTTGGACCTGTGAATTGGCCCCCCAAGATCTTGTGATTTAACACCGCTAGACAACTTTCTGTGGGGCTATGTAAAGTCATTGGTCTATGCGGATAAGCCACAAACGCTCACCATTTGGAAGACAATATTCGCTGTGTTATTGCCGATATACGGCCACAAATGTTGGAAAAAGTCATCGAAAATTAGACGTCCAGATTGGACTACATCCGAGCCAACCGTGGCGGTCATATGCCAGAAATCATATTTGAAAAAATGCCACAAGATCATCTTTCGGACAAAAAAAAATTCTTGTCAATCGAATGATCCATCGTTGTTTTATTGCAATTTAAAGTTCTAAATTGCAATAAAACAACTTTGCTCTAAAAAAAAACACCCTTCAATTCAAATACATTTTGTATGTTTAGCAGTAGTTAAAATATGTACAATATTTTGTACATATTTTATACAGTACATACTCTGATGTCTATAAATATTGAAAATGATTGTGTATCTTTTTTTTTCGTGGAAAGATCCCTCTTTTTGCCATTGGTAGGTGTAGTGTTGTCAATGGAACATTTTTGCAAGTCTTCAATAATTTCGTTCACTGGATGATAAAAAAAACATATACTAAAACAAAAGCTATACTAATAAAGATGACAAATATGTCTATTAATCACTTTCAGTTCAAATTGTAAGATATTACGACAGAAATTCAAAGGAAAAATTACTTAAAGTCACTAGAAGCATTTTGGAGTATGAATGACATTAGCAGTATTTCCATAAAAGTCATTAAAGTATGGGGTTTTCTAACACGCTATACAATTTCTTTAGTAACAGAGCCAAGACTGGTAGGTAAATTTTGAGTTT
The DNA here is from genome assembly GCA_030704895.1 of Henosepilachna vigintioctopunctata. NCBI lineage: Eukaryota > Metazoa > Arthropoda > Insecta > Coleoptera > Coccinellidae > Henosepilachna > Henosepilachna vigintioctopunctata. Next base: position 5,269,792 of record JARQZJ010000095.1, on the reverse strand, counting down.
CCAAGCATATTTTGGTACTTTGACACTATTGTTAATTCGAATCACACTTTAAAACATGTAACGAGACTTATGCAAAATTGATAATTTTGTAACAAAATATATCACCTTGTGAAACAAGTGATCCTTATCGATGTACGTTAACTAGTCCATTTCGTTTCTACGCACCTGACTATGGTCATGTTAGTGATTCTAATAGCTGTTATTCGCTGAATCGAAATTAGTTTATTATGGAGACAGTTTTTTCATTATTATATGTATTAGTTCTTGGTCGCAAAAGGCTACTTTATTTGTTATAGGAAACGACGCAACAGTTTTATTAAGTGGGTTTTTATGTACTGACCTTAGATGGTCTCAGTTCTTCTCTCAGAACAGCCAGTAGCGGCTTTTGGGGCAAGCTCGAGAAGACGAGCTTCCTCTTTGGGTCAAGAAGAGACCATTCTCAACAGATACACCATTTGCACAAATTGATCCCAATGGAATTATACACTTATCGGATTATAGAAAATATGTATCTGATATTCTCGACAATAAAACAATGATAAGACAATGATAAATATAATTTACAACTTTGAAACATGAACTGATAATCTAACAGACTCTTGCAAAGATTTAATGAATAAGTTCAAGTGAATATAGTATTGTATATCCGGCTCGATGGACCAAAACTTGTGTTGATATTAGTAGACTGAATGTTTTATTTTTGTGGAATTCAAGTCGTATTGGAAGTACCATGTGTTATTTTATTTAGAAAATTTAACTAAACTAATAATATTGAGCTAATAACATCCCTTATTATTTCTATGCTTACAGAAACATTGGTACTTTCATTTTTTGAAATGTGTTCCTTTTTTTATTGATTCATGACTAGCACATTCAAGAAATGAGAAAATCGGCATGGGAATCTTGGTCAGATGTCATAAAAAATGTGCCGGGAAAAACAACGCCTCCCGGATCTTTATAGCGTTCACTCAATATGATCGGTCCTATTCGAAACGTTGAAGATTACTGTAGATGAAATTTGAAGGTGCAAGAGGATAATTTGTTCAAGATTCACTTCTTCAAACAAAATTAATAAATTTTCATAGACATTTAGAATTATCAGATTATTTTTGACATACGAAAAAAATTTCTAATTTTTATAAAAACATAATATAAAAATAAAAACATTAAAACAACATAGAATTACATACTTTTTTTTCTACTTCGTTCCTGGATATATATAGAGACGAATAGAGGCTATTGAACTGGATATAAATATTCATTACACGAATCGAAAAAACATCTATCAATAGCCAAAATGTTTAGTCTCTAGATCACCTTGATTTGTACCGATACACACAATATTCATTTGGTAAAAGTAAACAATATGTATTACTTCATAGGGAATTCCATGAGGCCAAGAGAACAAGAAGGAACCGACACTAATGCCAATTGTAACTAGCATTGAATAATGAAATTCATTGAACCTGAAGATTTAATTATATGTAGTTAAAGCACAGATATCATAGAACAAAGAGAACAAAACATCATTCACGGCGCCTTGTTGAATGATACACAGAAATGAATACTCCGAAATGAACAAGTTTTTAGAATTATGGAAGGCTTTGTTTGTTAACAAAGTTAACAATTGAATACATCAGGAATAACCAGAAAATGCTTGCGAATTTCAATTGGTAATTTTTCAAAAATATTTGAATCTTTGAAGTAGTTAATACACTTTTTCGTTTTCAATGAGTACTTCGGTTTGGTCAGAGTTCTTTGAGATTTGCGTGATTGGTGAAGGGGAGAGATTTTATAGCACTTTTTTATAGCACAGATATTTTCAATGGTATGTGAATTCCCAGATCTTCATGTGCCTAAATTAACTTCAAAATAAATTCTGGTGCAGATTCAAGAAGTAGGGAATAATTGGAAATACCCCAAAGGAGCTTATATGTATATTTATTTATATTTAGAATAAAATTTTGTGAAGATTTTATTTTCAATTTTGCTAGCTAAGATTTATTCCAATTTCGAAAAAACAGAACTTATTCGTTTTGGGCTGTATAATGAAACCATACAATATGTTTCAGCGGTCACAAACAAGGAAAAAGCTCGGCAGTAAATAATGATATGTCCCACATACCAACAACGATTTCCCAACTATTTCGCAGAAATTTGCATAGTATTCATCTTACAGACTTTTTGACGTACGAAAGAATTGACACTTTTGGAGGTAAATGCTTTGAAAATACAAACGACTACTCGAATTATTTTGTTCTTAATTTATTATAATATTTCGATAAACCGATGATATTAGAATCGACCCCTGAGGAATTTCAACGTTTATACAATGTGTTGCGTAGAATTTCCTAGAACAACACTCGAATAATCCTCTTCATAAGTAAAAATGTCACATTGAAGTCACATTAAGGTATTAAATACCCTAAAACAAAGATTATACAACCTTCAACTTGTACAAAAATCTGTTTAGCTTCAAGAATTTGGAACAAAAACGTGTTGCTTTACCGACAAGGGCGTAATGTTTCCAACAACAAATTGAAAAACCTATTTCGCTGATGAGATTATTGGGTACATTTTGTAGACAGAAAAGATTAACTACTAATGAATTATTGAATATAGTTGTGTGAATATTTTGATCATGATACTGGCAGCAGTAACATCTCGATAAATAATGAAAAACGTTGGTAATATAAAAGTAGAACATACATAAAATATTTAGCAAACACAAAATTTCTGAAATCATTGTGGAAACATTTGTTTTCGTATAAATTCTAACATTTCTATCAGTTGAAGATAAATATATCTTTTAAATCAGTGACAAAGATTTTGTTGTTTGTTTTTCTACGTGATCTGTTTCAATTTATATATCAACTTGACCCGCTACTAACTCCAGTTATTCCTATGGTATCAATTATTTATTTGTGGTGATCTTCAAGAATTCGCTTGCATTGAGTACGAAGTTTTCTACTTTTTCTCTTCACATTCGCATGTGTTGTACCTAAGCGTAACATGAACAGTAACACAGAGAAAAACCAGTTTGTGAATAATATTAGAACAACATTAAATGTTCGGTAGGAGTAACGATAGAACAATAATTTCCTAGTTTTTTCTTCAACTATTTCATTTTGTTTATTTTGTGAATTGTCATTTTGATATCATAGGGTTGATAAAACAACTAGATAAAAAATATGTATGAAAAAAAAGGTATCGGTAATTTATGCTTTATAATTATATGTGATAAAGGGTGTTTTTTTAGAGGTATAGAACTTTAAGTTGCCATTACTGTTGAAGATGGCGACCGATTTAACAGCTGAGAAGGGATTTATTCTCAGTTTGGTTTGGCAATTCATCATGAATAACGCCTGCAAATAATGCAATTTTATTTCGAAAATAATGGTTCTGTGCGGAATACGTATCGCGCACTACGTCGTGAAATTTTGTTAAGCGATGAAGTGCACTTCTGGTTGAATGGCTACTTCAATGTCAAAACACCGTTACATCCAGAAAAACTGACTGTTTGGTGCGCTTTATGGGCTGGTGGAATCATTGGTCCGTAGTTCTTCAAAAACGATGATGGCCAGAACGTTACAGTCAATGGGGATCGGTATAGAGCCATGATTACTAACTTTTTCATTCCTGAATTGAACAACCATGATGTTGGTTGTCAATCAATCAATGGATGATCAATCGATTTATTGAAAGACACGTTTGGTGACCGCCTAATTTCACGTTTTGGACCTGTGAATCGGCCCCCAAGATCTTGTGATTTAACACCGGTATACTACTTTCTGTGGGGCTATGTGAAGTCATTGGTCTATGCGGATAAGCCACCAACGCTTGACCATTTAGAAGACAATATTCGCCGTGTTATTGCCGATATACGGCTACAAATGTTGGAAAAAGTCATCGAAAATTGGACGTCCAGATTGGACTACATCCGAGCCAGCCGTGGCAGTCAAATGACAGAAATCATATTTGAAAAGTAATGCCACAAGATTATCTTTCGAATGAAAAAAAATCTTGTTATTCGAATGATCCATCGTTGTTTTATTGCAATTTAAAGTTCTATACCTCTAAAAAAACACTCTATATTTGGATTCTTTACTCAAGGTTCTCATGAATGAAGAATCTTTGAAACTTTTATACAATAGTATTCTAATTCAGGAATTCACATCGTTAAGTTCATCTTTTTATTTTGTTGTCTAAAATAAAAATAAATGAATTTCTGATGACTATAGCTGAAGACTGTCAATCTGATCAATTTGTGTTATGCAATATTCACATACTAATTATAATAATAAAAATGATAGAACTTTATTCGTAGTCCCTTACAAAATTTATACATAAATGGCGTTGCTAAACATTTTTGAATATACTTTATTCAAATTGCATTGGTATAACTTTACAAACTATAGAGTACTAAGAAGTTTGATACAGTAGGAAGGATGGTGTTTTCCAACCGAAATAAAACGAGAAAAAATCTGTTTGTCAACATTTTTATGCATCATAAAGAAAAGAATGAATTGAATTGAAATAAATAAGACAGGTAGGGTGGTTCAGTGTAGAATACACATGAACTACATGCTAAATATAAAAAAGAAACTAAAAACTTTACAAAAAAAAAGAAAAAAAAGTTCACTAGACTAACATTTTATACATTTTACCTATGTAGTTTACGTTCGTGAAATAAATGAAAATGTTAGTCTAAAGAGTTCAGATTAACTTTCGAAAATGGAGCAACACCTCGAAACGATTGTCAAGGAATTCAGAATTGTTGCAATCCTTTATAAAAAATTAATCAATTTGAGTAACTTCCTAATTTGAAGAATAGCTAGTTTAATCACGAAATTTGATAATTTTTCTTACCTCGGACTCCATTTTAATGATGCACTTTTCTTTCTTCCTTTTTCGAAAAGTCTGAAATTCTCGGAATATACTGAGCGTAGAGCTTGAGGTCCCCCGAATTCTGTGCTTATATAAATGTTGACGTATGTATCATTTTCCAGGACTTTCAATGTAAGTGAATACAAGCCATGTTGGGAAGGAAAGCTTTTTGTAGTGAAATTATTCGTCAATATTCTTTCCATATCATTTCTACCTATAAATAAAACAAACACCTGTTGAAAAATTGAAGAATTTATATTCAACTGTACCTTCAGAATTTGTGCAAATCAGAATTGTTCCTAACCATTTAAAATTCATTTAACTTTCTACCTAACGGGTGATTTTTTAAGAGTTATGTTTTTCAGGTTGGCGGCACTGGTTGGTAATGGCATCCGAACGTCATCTGTCAGAGTGAAAAGTTTTCAGTATACTATGCCATTTCATCAAGGAAAGACGTACAAACGAGTAACGATTGCAAATTGTTGAAATTTACTATCAAAATTAGTGCTCTGTGAGAAATGTGTATGGTTTGTTACGACCATATTACGGTCATCATAATCGACCTGGTGAATCAACAATTCGTGCTGTTATCACCAAATTCCGCACCATTGACATTATGGACCATTATTGACATAATGGTTTGATGGACATTAAACCATTGTCTCGCATACGTACAGTGGGTACTGAAAAGAATATTGCAGCCGCAGCGTACAGTATTGATGAGTATCGTGAAATGGCAATTCGTCGCCGTTCTCAGCAATTAGGCATGAGTTACTCAACCACATAGAAAATTTTACGTGTTGATTTGGGTTTGAAAGCCTATAAAATTCAACTTCTGCAAGAATTGAAGCCGTATGACCAACCACAACGTCTAATTTTTGGTGAATGGCCTTGAATGGTGAACTTAATGAAAATCCGCTGTTTTATAGAAAAATTGTGATCAGTGATGAGGCTCATTTCTGGCTTAACGGATATGTGAATAAACAAAACTGTCGCATCTGGAGTGATGAACAGCCACATGCCATACAAGAATTACCCATGCATCCCGAAAAAACGACAGATTGGTGTGGTTTATGGGCTGGTGGCATCATCGGCCCATTTTTCTTCAAAGACGACCGTGGATGAAACGCTACCGTCAACAGCGAACGATATCGAGCCATGATACGCAAATTTTTTTTGCCGTAATTGGCCGAGTTGAACGTTGACATGTGGTTTCACTCAAGACGGTGCCACATGCCACATAGCTCGTGAAACAATGAACATGTTGAAGGATGAATTTGGTGAGCAGCTTATCTCTCGAAATGAATTGTACGCCAAGATCATGCGATCTGACGCCCCTTGATTATTTCTTATGGGGTTATGTAAAGTCGTTAGTGTATGTGGAGAAGCCGAACACAATTGAAGCCTTATAGGATAACATAACACGCGTAATGCGTGAGATACAGGCCGAAATGCGCGAAAAAGTGACTCAAAATTGGACCTTCCGAATGGTCCATATGATACGAAACCTCAGACAACATTTACATGAAGTTAGCTTTAAAATGTAAATCGCAACGGCCAAGTTATCAATTTCAATAAAATTTTTGAATATATATTGCAAATTGAGTGTTTTATTCGATTAAAAAACAACTACGCTTAAAAAATCACCCATTATAAAATAAACACCTGTTGATAAATTGGAAAATTTGTATTCAACTGTGCCTTCTAAATTTGTGTAAATCAGAATTGTTCTTTAACATTCTAAATTCATGTAGATTTGATAGTTAAAGCAATGGTCAAGTTGTTTTATGCAAAATGAGACACTTTAACGATGGATTAATCATCGCAACAATTGAGGCCCCTTTGGAGCACCCTACGCCTCCAAGTGGGGCCCACCCCACTGGTTGGTAACCCCTGAGCTAAGATAAATACATACCTGATTTATTATCGTCATCATAACTGAAATTCCACTGGATAAGGGATGCACATGGGACGACACTAACAGAGATTGTACCGTTCACTAAAGTCGACCAATAAGAGAATCTGAAAGGAGAAATTTTTGATAAATGTCCAACTAAGTAATTTTTCGCCAAATCATTCAAATCAATAGCCGTCAAAACAAGAAAAACTCAACTGAATGAGTGGATATTGGCTTAATTAGCCATGAATGTGTCAAGCAGACTATATTGGTTAACTACATAGCCTGTTGATATACTTCAAAACAATGTCACTGAAAGATATCACTAGATATAATACATTTTGTAAAGTTTATCTGGACTTAAGAGTGACGCATGAACATTAAGCTGTTCTAAGGCCCATTCACCAAAATTTAGACGTTGTGGTAGATCATTAGGTTTCAATTCGTTCAGAAGTTGAATTTTATAGGCTTTCACACCCAAATCAACTGCTCAATCAATGCCCAACTGCTGAGAAAGGCGACGAATTGACATTTCACGATCCTCATTAACAGTGTACGTTAAAGCTGCAATATTCTCTTCACTACGCACTCTTCGCATGCGAGACAACGGTTTAATGTCCAACAAAGTAAACTTGGTACGAAATTTGGTGATAACAGCACGAATTTTTGATTCACCAGGTCGATTATGACGACCATGATATGGTCGTAACAAACGATACACATTTTTCACAGAGCACGAAATTTGATAGTAAATTTCAACAATTTGCAATTATTGCTCGTTTGTGAGTCTTTCCATAATGAAATGGAAAACTTTTCATTTTGACAGATGACGTTTGGATGCCATTACCAACTAGTGTCGCCAACCTGACAAACTTAACTCTTAAAAACTCACCCGTTCAATGAAAAAAATAAAGATTCCTTTACAATTTGTTTATTTATCACCTTTGTTTATTTATCAAAATTCCACATTATCCTGAACTCATCGTTTTCACATTGACATCGTCTGATTTCGGGGTTGGCCTCGGTATTCTGCCCCCCTCCCTATTTACGCCACTGAATCAACTATATGAAAACTTATAAATACAAAGGTTGGTCTAGCATTGAACCTCTGAAACCTTCCAAAATGGTCCTAATACATTTTTCGATTTCATATTTTTTGCTATTTATACAAAAATATATATGGACCTCTTTGAAGAGTATTTTGTTTGATGAGATCTATTGACTGAAGCATCCATTTTCCTAGTGCAATTGAGGCCAGAGAGCAGAAGATCTGTCCCATTTTCCAAACAGTTCTATGTGATATATGTACAAAGTGAAAAATACGGAGAGTTAAAATTGTATGGTGGAATATAATAAATTTACTAAAATGAACAACATGGAAATGAACATCAATTTTGCGACTCAAATTGTAAAAATATTCTAATCACATAAGAATACTCAATTAAATAATTCAATTACAACATATTCAGGTGTTTATGTTATACATTAGAAGTATCATTTGTATTCATGTATTAAGTTGTCCTTGTGAGAATTTGGTGAGTCGTGCTCTGAAAAATATTTGTGTGATCGCGTTGTTGACAGATTAATGTGTATCAATTATTCTAACTTTGTTCATAGTTTCATAGTTTACTGTATATAAAAACTGAGAGGTCCGAATTAAAAATTTTAATGTTTTATGAAGAAAAAGTATAGAAATAGACTGACTTGTTGATAAAATTTTCATCACTCCAACATGGTTTTATGAAGAGTTCAACGATTACAAATCTAACATGTATCACTCAGTACATTGCTGAGGATATTGACAATCGCAAACAGGCTGATGTAGTATACATGAACTTCTCTAAAGCGTTCGAGAGTCTTGGTTACGGTATTCTATTGAATAAATTAGGCACTTTCGGGCTTTCGACATCCCTCATCAAACTTTTCGAATCGTACTTGATACGCAGAAGGCAACGCGTTTTTAGCCGGAGGTTTACATCAATTGAATGCCGTGCTTCATCTGGAGTTCCCCAAGGTTCCATACTTGGTTCTTTGCTTATTACAATGTTCATAAATGATATAGTCGATGTCATAGATGTTGAGGGTTTATTGTTCGTTGACGACTTCAAGATTTTTCATTATGTTTTCAGCATTGGTGACTGTGAACGCATTGCCAGAAACTTGCGAAAGATTGTAAATTGGTGTGATCTCAACAAATTAACCTTCAACATCTCCAAATGTCATGTTATATCGTTTGCCACAAAAAATATTCGATAAATTTCAACCATGAAATTGGTAATAATACTTTGGAAAGACCTAAAACATTTCGTAACCTTCGATTATAAACTAACTTTTGTGCCACATATCAATGCTAGAGTAACCTCTGTCCGTAGAGAATATGGTTTCAGTATTCGCATTGGTAAGGAATTTGAAAATATGTATATCAACTCTGAAAAAATTGTATTGTGCTTTCATAAGATCTAAACTTGAATACGGATCAACAGTCTGGAATCCTGGTTATCAGTTACATATTGATCAACTGGAGTCCATTCAACGAAAGTTCCTGAAACTTTTGAGCTTCAGAATTGATGGAATATAACCACCTATAGGCATACAACATGAAACACTTCACGTCAACATAATGTGGACACACTGCGAGAAGGAAATGCCATGCAATAATTTTCTGCATTCAAAAATGAGATTAATTATGAGCGTTCAAAATCGGGATGATAATTTTAGTGACATTTCGACGCTGCTGCCACTTTATAAGATCCGTTTATTCAGAATCAATTATGAGTTATTATGACTTCATAGAAATCGGAGTTCAACTCTAAATCGAAATAAGATCAACCTGTATTTTCATTGCCCGTTAACCTTATTATGAGTATCGTCAGCTGAAACGACTTGGTCATCGAATACGATATATTTTATTTGTTGGTGTTCCCCCACACCATTAGACGTATTCGATTAGTTATGCCATATTTCTTTCATGTTTAAAAATAAACGCTGAAGAAAAGTGGCAAGAGTAATTGTGTTTTGGTTTTGAATGGGAGGTCAACTATGTAGTCTGGGGCACGACGTATTCTAGGAAAAGCAATGAAATCGTGCTAAGCGAATGAAAAAGGTAAACAGAGTGCGAAATGGAAACATTGTAAGAATATTACGAACGCCATCTATCTATTGACCCAGTATTTCGACTGAAATGAGATTCTTTCGGATATACCCGATGTTATGTCGGAGTTGATGTTTTTATTTTGGAGTAAATAATTAGCATATTTTCTTTCGTTGATTTTATGGTTACTGACGGCTCAGGCTTCAAAGTATAGGGTGTTTTTTTAGAGAAATAGAATTTTAAATTGCAGTAAAACAACGATGGATCATTCGACTGACAAGAATTTTTTTTATTCGAAAGATAATTTCACGTTTTGGACCTGTGGATTGGCCTCCAAGATCTTGTGATTCAACATCGCTAGACTACTTTCTGTAGGGCTATGTAAAGTCATTGGTTTATGCGGATAAGCCACAAACGCTCGACCATTTGGAAGATAATATTAGAAATACTGATAGTTTTTGTATCCAAAGTTGTAAGCTCTCTAAATCCAAAACTAGCATATACTAGACGGATTTGAGGCTTTCAATAATTTACCAAATGTATTGAAAACTAGTACTACTATTAAGATATTTATGCGTGATCTTAGAAAGTATATTTTGAATAATGAGATAGGTATATAATTAAAAATTGACAGTTCAAAAGATGTAGATTTCTGCATAGCTTCAGCTGAATAAATATTTAAAAAAAAAATTGTTAATACTACAAAACCATTTTTCCCATTACTAACTGTAGGACAAAAATATTATATATAAGCTTAGTGCGTTCCCTCCTCAAATAAAACCATATCCTACAAGAAAACAAGTATGTATCACTAGTCCGACAAGAATTGTAATTTTTTCGTTTTCCTATTTGTAACATATGATACAGTGAAAAATTCTTTCTTAAAATTTGAATAATTTTATTCTTAGAAAAATTAGATACAAAAATTATTGTAATATCAAAGTTTTAAATTATTAAATATTTCCGAAAAGAGTCGAGCATTTCCGAACATACTCGAACTCTCCGACGCTTGATGGAGTAAACAATAAACACGTGGACATATTTTATAATAATTGATATCTCTATTAGCTACCACAATGCAGAAATTTCAGAAGGAAATTGTTGGACGTCTCACCGAAACGAAGCTATTCACGAAGATTCAGCTTGATATTAATTACTTTTACATCGAGGTTCGATTCGACTACTTTTGAGCGTAGGACCGGAATAACGCGTACCATGCAATTCGTAGGTATTTATATATTACAATAAGATTATTGTAATATATAAATTTTATTTAACTAAAAACACAAAAATCAGCTGGTTAGTAATCGTTCTAGTTCATCATCATCAAATCGTTCTAATCATCAAAGGGATTCTTTGATGAAGCCATATATTTTGTAATATCAATAATAATATATATTTAGCTGAAGCTATACAAAAATCTGCATATTTTGTACTGTCAATTTTCAATTACATTCATTATTTAAAATATACTTTCTAAGATCACGCTTAAATATATTAATACTAGTACTAGTTTTCAATATATTTGGTAAATTATTGAAAGCCTTAAATCCGTCATAGTATATGCTATTTTTGGATTTAGAGAGCTTACAACTTTGGATATAAAAACTATGGATATGAAACCCATGCATATCATTGACATATGTAACATTTTTTATTACATTACAGGGAAGCAACTGATATTTTATTTTAAATATGAATATATGCCAAGCAAATAGTATTCTTTGTTTTACAGACATCAGTTCCAAACAGTTCAGCATAATTTTGACAGGGAAATACCTATTGCACTTTACAATGGTTCGCATGGCTCTATTCTGTAACTTTTGTAATTTTTGAATTTTTTCTTTAGTCAAACCAATTGTAGAACAAATATTTTTTCGAATAATTTAGATAATTATCTTGTGACTTAACAAAAACAAATTTGGGTAGTAATACATATTTTCAGAATGATCCAATTAACACATTTCATGCTTGCTATCTTTGTTAGCTACCACAACCGGAGTTTCGTACAGAAAAAAGTCTTGGGCGTCTCGTCAAAATGAAGCTGCTACTCACGGAAAATTAGCTTTATAGTAATCAAGTTCCAAAATGCTCCAGGGATCCTTGACTAGTAGGTATTAGAATAATAGAGATAAAATATTCTTCAGATAGATAAAAAAGAACAGCCAGGAAACAAAAATAAAGCAGCTAATACAAATTTTGGTTTGAGAAATCTGAAATTCAATGCGGAAACAAGTTTCACCGGATAAAGCGATCAATGATCTCCGTAATGACAAAAAAAATAGTAGAAAGCGTCTACCGAAAATTCTAAAAATAAGACGTATATTTGGCGTAAAGTTTGGCATCAGGAATCGATATATTGTTTTAATGACTTCTCGAATGCGTGAACGGCATCGATATTTTATAATTGTGACAAGTTAACGATGTTCCGACAGACTTTCGGGGAAATTTAACATAAAAAAGGTCGCGCGTTCACAAAGACCCATTATTTTTAGATCACAAATACATCTGTCACGTGTGTTAGCGTCTAGTAGGAAAAATGCTTGTCTACATTCTCGCCGTATCTACATCTTGCAAATTTATCGTACAAATTCCGCTTATCTACTACTGGAATCTGCCGAATAGACATGCTGAGCTATATGCCAAGTCACGTATGGACTGCAAGTTTTGATTTAGAATTCCAGGAGCCTATTGGCACACTCAGAAGTTCTCAAACTTTTTCCTCCTTGATCTCATGGGATGTAACAAGGATTATAAAAACATCAATGATAGAATATCGATATTCACATTCGAAAATCGAGTATTCATTGTGCGAGTATTCAAATGTAGATGGCGCTAGAAATGACGAACAATCTGTCAACAACATTCTCATGTTAAATGAAAATTCTTGCTCATTATTAGTTGCTTCGGGTTTTTTTAATATCTTCAAAAATTACGCTTGCTAATTGCATGTCGCATATTTTGTTGATAAGTTTTTTTGGTAAAAGTACCACAACAATTTATGTTCTAGAATTAATAATATAACTAGAACTAAGTAGTTGTTGATAGTTCCTGCCAGTTTGACCAACTTTGGGACAAGTACCCAATTTTCGGAATTTCAATCTGAACACCAAAGATGCTTCGAATAAAATGAAACCGATTCTACGTATGCAACACATCCTTTAGAAGAGAACCATGTCTTCGACAACAACTTTAAAATATTGCATACGGAACGAAAATGTTATAAACTAACCCTGTTAGAAGTCATGGAAATTGATAAGAGGAACAAATCAAACAGTTCATTAAATGATCAAGTTTCAGTCAATAATTCTCCTTTATTAAATTTATTCCAGTAAAAGGCAATCGAAGTATTCTATGGTCATCCCACATTCTTCAGAAGAAATATGTTCTATAGTCATTCCCCTACTTCAAAAGAACAGTGTTCTATGGTCATTTCCACACACTTCAGGATGAATGTTGGCAGTCCACAATGTAATAGCCCAGTTCATCATCAACATCTGACGAAGCTACTGTGTTGGCGAAACAATATTGTTATGTTTTAAATTTATTATAGTGAAAATCAGAAAACCACTTAGTTTTATTTAAATTATAAATAGTAAATGATGATAAATAATAATGAATTTTAAATTTTCATCAAGGATCAATTAAGGATTCTAAAGAATTATTAGTTTAGGTAGTTTACACGTGTAAATTTGAAATAAAATCATGTGATTTATTTACTATTTAACTATAAAGATCTTCAATTACAGTTCAATATGATATTCTCAATAAGTGCAGGATTTTTAATATAATAACAACACTAAGCTACGACTTAAGTAACAAATGTACCACATTTTGAACAATTTTGAAGCCGGTTTCCGACGCTTAATGCAAGATTTTGTATTTACACAAGATTAGCAGTATTTCGTTCTTATTTATATATAAACTGAAAAATTTCTTTCCAAATTGCAGTCAAAGTGGCCGCCAAGATCTGACCTGAAACCTGGTGATCCAAACATTCTAAATCAGCCTTTTGTCGACAGAAAAAACATTATATTTCCGCCTTTGCATATGAAACTAGGTCTCATGAAGCAGTTTGTTGAAGCTTTGTCCACTGAAAGGGACCGTTTTAAGTATATCAATTCGGCATTTTCTAGCTTGTCATATGAGAAGATAACGGCTGGTGTCTTTAGATGGGCCACAGATTCGGCAACTTATTAAAGATGAACGTTTCATTGAAACAATGACTGAATTTGAAAAGAATACTTGGTTGGCATTCAAAATATTGTCACGGACTTTCTTGGAAACACACGAGACCAGAACTAAGTCGAAATTGTTCAACAACTCTTAGAAAACTTTAAAAAGCTTGTAACAATTGGCTGTAACACGAGTATCAACCTGCAATTTTTACATACAGCGATCTTGCTAACTTTCCAGAAAATCTTGGCGTTGTTAGTGATGAACAGGGTGAGCGATTCCACCAAGATTTGAAAGTCATGGAGGCAAGGTATCAAGGTAGATGGGATGTCAGTATGATGGCAGACTACTTTTGCAGCATCAAGCGAGAATGTCCCCAAATTGAACATTCTAGGAAAAGTTATTAGCGAAAATTTTTACCCTAATCTCTTTTTTTTGTATAAACACAATTTAACTTTTAATATTATAATAACCTTTGTATGAATAAAGTATTCTAGTTAAAGTGGGTTAGTACCCACTTTATTTTCCTCTGTATGCCCATTTTGTATGACTTTTAGGGTTATCCTGTAGTTTAAAAACTTGACAAAATTTAGTCAAAAATAATTCACAGAACTAAGACAACAAAATTGCTGTTTCCCAGTGTTATAGAACAAATGCAATTGAATAAATATAAAAATTAATAATAATAAAAATAAATTATAATATATTATAAAAATATTTTGATTTATTATTATATATTTATTTCATTTTATATTAGTGTACATATACTTTTCATTCTTATGATTTTGTGTTATTTACTATGTGCAGGTGAAAAATTAAGACCAGCCTGCAATAATTCAATCTTGGCATCGTCATAAAACATCTTCAGTTATAATTTTTGATGAATGGTGGTAGTTCGAAATCTATCACATCTGTAAATGAGGTGAAGGTCCAAACTCAGTTTAGTCGGACGTAAATAGATCGCATCACGACAAAAATCTCCAGACAGAATGCCCACAACATCAAAAAGCAGTTTAAAAAATATGTGGAGGCAGTCAGATATGAATCATTACCTAACAGTGAAACATCGCATTTAGCTCTTAAAAATAACATAAAATTTGTTGCCTTAGGTCTGGGTTAACATATGTCAAGATACATTCAGATGTGTAAGCTCTTGTTTGTTTTCGATTTATTTTCTTTGACGTTATATGAGGTCATATATATCATTAATTTCTCGATGTTAATGGTACTGAAATAGTATATGCAGTTTCTATGGGTTAGTCGACAATTAAATCTCTGTTTTCTTCAGCTCATTAACATTTATTTTGATCTTGATGATTTTCGTTTAAAAAATTATGTGCTTGCTTTAGATGTCAGAAATAAATTTACTGGAAGAAGAACGGGATATTTTCACCAGTAATTTTGTCTCCAGTTGGTGTTCTAAGAAAATGGAAATTTCGTAGTTATTTACAATCAGTTTTGGTAGTATTTCAATCAGTTTCAGTAGTAGTTGAATTCAAAGAGGTGTGTGCATTATTCTTTCGAAAGGTCTCGAGTTGAAATCAAATTTGTTTTCTTTTTAGTCCCCAAATTTTTCAGAAAAAGATCAGAGTACTGATATTAGGTACCGGTACTTAAATCGAAGAAATTTATAATTATTGCAAAAATTTTTCAAGGGCGATATGGTACATGGAAGGATTAGAAATAGCACTTTTTTGTACTTTTCCACTGATTCAATTCGAGTAATGAGGTTGAAAATTGATTTGCAAATTGGGTGAATGTTTGGCAAGTCCTTTCAGGCACTCAAATTTGTTTCCTCCATAGAAATAGCTCAGCCAGATCAATATTTTATATTGTAGACTATCCACAACGGTATTTCAAAGATAAAACGAAATGACTTCTTCAAAAGTTTCGAAAACGAAGAAGGATTTTACGAAGTGGAAATGTTGAAATATGAAATTAATCTAATTTTTCCCATATCAGACCGAAAAGTTTTCTTTAACCCCCATACATATTGCACATACCCTTAGGTCAAGAACGACTTTTCATTCACAATATCTGAATATGGCGAATAATAGGTAGTAATATATCTTGCAATACAATTAATTTAATGTACTATGGTTGCGGCAAATAGGATTTTGGACATTGTGAACATATCCTTACGTTACTGCGAATTTCCTAAAGAATGGAAAATGACTACCGCTATACCCGTACCAAAAAAACCGAAAACTAAGAAATGCGAAGAATTTAGACCTATAAATACAGTGCCTGTGTATGAGAAGATTTTAAAATTAGTAGTTAAAGACCAAGTGGACGAGTTTTGTGATAGGAACAAGGTTATGTTGGAGTGCCATCGGGTTTTCGAGTGCAGCATTCTTGTGAAACCATAACCACATTTATCTGTGATAACTGGTCTAGAGAAATAGTAATAGCAGTATTTTTGGATTTATGAAGAGCTTTTGAAAATGTTAATAGGTCGTTATTGTTAAAAAAATTTGCCAAGTTTGGTTTTTCTGGAGCGGTTTTGCAATGGTTCATTTCATATTTACTTAATAGAGTACATGTTAAATACTGAAACTATTTCTTCAAACCATTAATTTGTGATTATGGAGTTCTGAACATCTGAAAGTCTGAGATAATTATTCCTTTTATTATAGAAGAACAAGAAATTTGATATTATTCAGTCAAATGAACTATTTTGTTTCTGATTTCAAAACGAATTCATTATAAATTTTTGCTAAAGATGTTCACACGTAATTATTCACTACGAAACAAGCGTTTAATTTGTATATTTTTCCAATTAATCATGTCAAGTGATACAGTTACAACTATTTATTTGATTCAGATATAAGTGAAAGTAGCTATCAAGTGAAGAAAATATGGTTTCTACTTCGAAGCTAATACGCAGTATATAAATGATTATGTCTTCGTTAATAAAATGAAATCTTTGTAGCATTTTATGGAGGAACATTGATTTCCATATTAAGATATACGATTACAGTAATGTGATAATGTAAACTCTTTTCAATGTTGTTTATACTGCGAATAATTCGAAGAAACTGTTGATGACTTCCTTCTTCAATATGAAAATATTTATAAATATTTTCCATATAGGAAGTATGTGAAAATACGATAGGAGTGAAAATATGTTTAAATATAAAGTATTAAATGTGATGTTATGAAATTGAATTAACAGGGAAATGAAAATTTGTTCAATGAGAGGTAATAATAAAAACTTGTCTAAAAATCACTGACTGAACAATTCTTTATTCGACTAGTTTCGCCTTTTACAGCATTATCAAGAATGATAATTCTTGATAATGCTGTAAAAGGCGAAACTAGTCGAATAAAGAATTGTTCAGTCAGTGATTTTTAGACAAGTTTTTATTATTACCTCTCATTTAATTATGAACTATCACAGAGTAGATTCATCGTCCATTGAATTTATGAAAATTTGTTCATAAATAATAAATTTTCTTGGTCATCACTGTATGTTTTTTCATTCTTCAGCTATTTGATATGAAAATGATTACATTTCGAAATATCAAGTCAAACCATAGACGAAAAGCTAGAGCATTAAACTTAACGGAAAAATTAAAATGTGCATGTAAGTTTTTAAACACAAAAAAAGAGCGAATGCCTATATTTGCAATAACCATGTTCAAGAATATATTGAGAACAAAAGAAACGAACTGAATCGCAAGCATAGAAAATTATATTCACCATTAAGTAGACATGAACAATCAATCCAAAATAAGACCATAATATACAAACAGCTTTTGTAGATGATTTGGCATATAATATCTGAAGTTGTATGCATATGGTATATTTTTATATGCCATATATTATTGTATGCCATATGGCATACAATTTCAGATATATTCCATTTCTTCATATGATGAGGGTGTGCTAGGAGATATCGCTATAATTCTGAAATTTCAGTACTGAGATACTAAGAGCTACTGTAAACGGTCTTAGTTTTGTAAGAAATAGCGATATGCACAAAGATCTAGGAATGAAGATGGAAATTTTGCTGATAAACCGGATGAGTTAACGTAGATTTTTTGAAGATAATCACGTTAACGTAAAATCACCCCAACTGCTGGAACAAAATGGCATAGTGAGAAGACTCAAATGAATTGAATCTTTTGAGCTTTGTAGAGGGTGAAAAGCAGATCACAGTGTATTTGTTGCGTTGTGAGTCCGAAGGAGAACGGAGGTAGGTGAAACACTTTGGTTTTGAGAGTATGTTAGGAAGCAATTAATGGTTATTTTTTGTTCTACATTATTTGCAATTGAATCGACTAACTGAAAAAAATTCAATATAATAATAATAATAAGCTCTTTATTCTCAATAGGTATAATACCCAACTACAGAAAATAATAATATAATGTTGAATAATAACTAAAAAAATAAAATTAAAGAAATAGAACAAAGATCCCAACCTAATTTGAAAAAAACTAAAGAAGTAACAAATAACTAAATAATAGAATGCAATGAAATATCACAAAGGACTCAATCTAAATCACTCATTTTAGTTAATTTCCTTTGTTTACACAACTCCTAATAACAAATTACGGAGTCAAAGTGATTGTAACGATTATTAACAACCCTATTGAACTCCATAAACCAAATAGGGGATTGTATTAGCGAGTTGTTCCTCGCAGTATCTAGTTGGAATAATTTTGTAGTCCTAGAATTTTGCCTAAGGACACGAAATTTCAAAGCGGACAACAGAGGAGGGCAATCAATAATATTGTGCAGTAATTTGTACAAGAGTGATAAAGTTTCTCTCCTGCTCTGCAATGAGATTAAACTAAATCGACTCATTAATTCGTTATTATTGACTCCTATCTGTGGATAAACTTTATCTACCCTCCAAACTAAGAATTTCAAGAACCTTCTTCGAATTGCCTCAAGATGGCGTTGATGCCAAGTGTATATAGGATGCCAGATCAACCGGCCATATTCAAACTTGCTACCGATTAGGGCATTATAGATCTTAGAGTAATATAAAATTTTGCTTACTGACTATTCGTCAGATTTCTTTTAAAATTCAACGTTTAACCGTAACTTTCAGAAAAAAGTGGTTATATTTCAAACTTGAATCTTGATTGGTAGCTTGTGGGAATATATATTATGAAAAAGTAAATATTCGACTGAAAAATTACATATCAGAGATAAGCAACTTTTTCAAATCGGTTATAATTCAAAAAATATTATGGTACACGTAAAAAATTTGTCGTGGTAATAATATTTCTTTTAAAAAAATAATGGAAAATTGATGATTGAAATGAGTTTCTTTCAAATCATTTTTCTGAGTCTTTCAGAATATGAACACAGAAAAGCATAAGTCGTCAACAACTGAAAAAATATTTCACAAAAATTTCCTGTGCCATTATACAACAATATAATTATATAATATCGATAAAAAAACTACAGTAATTTAGATAAAATATTTCAAGATTCAAAACGAAGTGGGTGGCTTTTCCGATCACAGATATAATTCTTTTGTTTTCTCATCTGAAACCTTTTTGTTTTTCCTATCTACAATGTTGAAAAAAAAAGATTGAAAAATGGATTTTGAGTGATTTTCATTACAATTATATTTGAATTAAGGAATACGAGAAGTATCCGATAAAAAAGAAGTAGGCCATGAGTTCCTCCCCATCATCAAGAAAATTATTTGTCTCATTTCTAATTACCTGAATTCATAAGTTTTTCGATGACCTCGGGCAATTTTGTTATATCAATTTACCATAAATATACAATTTTCCTTAATCTCACGAGCTAGTTTGTCTTGATAAATTTAATTATAATTATTATCCAGTGGTGTATGTAGAATAAGATGCGTATAAGAAACGGTTGGTTAATTGAATGCAAGTTCATTGAATGTGGACAAGATACTTGAAAACGAGGGATGTTATTTATATATCTGACCTTCTAACAATCTAACAATGAAGATAAAGAGCCACCTGGAGACTAAACGGAAAATTTGGCCCTTCATAACATAATCATCACAATAACATTGTGCGATTTGATTTAATTTTGGGAAACGAAATATGATGACATAAAATGAAAGGAATGAAATGCCGATGTAAAAGAATTATTATGATCTTTGTTCATTTTTTATTTTTCTTATTTTATTTTTACATGCAAGGGTTCACTCAACCGACAGTTAAAACAGTCCTATAATAGAGGAGCACATATTACAAATGTTAATTATCTATAACTAAGTTTTTATAAACTATATATCTAATATGTATATCTTATAACTAGAAATTTTTCATACATCTCATCGAAATAAAATTTTCGATGGATTGAGTTGAATCTTATCATTTACAAAGAAAATACCTAATTTTACTAAAAAAGATTAGATAAATATTTCATGAAAAGTAACTCTATAAAAACTGATAATTATTCTATTATCGACCTTTGAATAATCTCTTTTTCAAATGTCTCTTAAAAGTTATGAAATTCGGAGAAAAAATATCCAAGTTGGTCTCTATACTTATTAAGTTTAGCCTATTGAAAGATCTATGGATGGGAGAATTCAACATATAATTTGCTTTGCTCTTCCCAAGAACCACTATTGTACGATTTCTTACTATATGTGGAGAACAATTCAAGTTTATAAGGGTCATACATGCAGCAGAATCTATTAAGCCATTAAGTAATTTGTAATTGAATATAAACTCAAATTCAAACACTTGAACTTATGATTTACACTTTATTGACTACATAGCATGTCGCGTTTCGTCGTTACAAACGACTTCTTCAGATGCTTACGGAATAATCTTCCGTAAATCTTCTCGGAATAATTTCATTTCGCGTTTATATTTAATTTTAATGGATTTACATCAAGTAAACGCCAACACTATTATATAAAAAAAGTAATTTGTAGGAGAAATATATATCTGATATAGTTTATATAAGTTCTATAAGTTGTATCTAATATGTATAACTTATAGAAATTTTTTATACGTCCCATACTTTATGTGTGTAATAGTTTGGGTGTGATAATTGAAAAGATAAGCGATTTTTTATTGTAATACGATATGAATAGTCGTAGATTCGATTTTTACAAAGTTCAAGATTTTTAATGTAATATATTGAAGGTTGAAGGCTCATTGAATCAATACGTCACCTGAACAAACTCCACGAAAAAGTACATTTAGTCCGATAAGAAATTCTCGAATCATGAAATAAATCCATAAGTGCTGTGAAAAATTTTTCACGAAACAACTAAGTTGAAGACTTACCTTTTTTCAGAACCCTTTAAAATATACTTGGTTATCTGTATATCACTCGGTAACCTATCACTGGGATAAATATCATAATGTGGTGGAGAAATTTGCAGATCTCTAGCTTTTTTTGACTTCCTATGACCTTCAATGGATAGAACTAACAGATGTAACAGTATAAGAATATATTTCTTCCTCAGGTATTGCAGAAGCATCTGAAAAAAATTATCGATTATTTGGTTTTGAAATTGATTATTAGGACTAATAGAAAATGAACCATTTAGTAAGCATCTAAAGAAGAAACAGTGTTTTGAACCGAGAACCATAATTTTCGTGTTAATTCTTGGTATAAGTGAATCTTGATTTTGGATTGTTCCAATAAAAAATGAAGAAATATAAACTTGAAAGTTTTGGTGAGAACCAAATCGTTTTTCATTAATAAGCAAATTATTTTATAAGGCAAATTATTCAACTACTTATATTAATAAATATAGCCAACTACAAATGGTTAATAATTGTCTATTTTTGTATTTCAATTCATGATCATATTTTATATTTTCTGTATTAATTATTTGATTTCGATGTTATTTTCGATTTGTTTAAAATGTCATTATTGTATATAAATATATATTCAAACTTCTTGTCTGGTTCTTTGTTGATCTCTATTGGAATTTTATAAAAAAATCACGTCATCTATAATCGAGCTATTTAAATATATATCTGGAATAACTAAATCGGGAGGATCTATTGTCTGTTTGCAGACATTGAAATTGAAGTATCTAAGGGGTTAAAGGGCAGTCAGCGTGAAGTCTAAAATCGGCTTAGTAAAGCGTTAAAAATAGAGAGTATAAGATACAACTTGTGACACCTATCTTAAATTGAAGCGATACTTGTGTTTCACGCTCATTTCAGATGAACCATTCATTCTAGGTAAGTAGAATCTACGTAAAAATATCACACTTGAAATTGAAATACGCTTTTGAATTTCTACAATATGGAATTGTATTATATAATTTCGAAAAAAGCGAGTAATTTATATTATACTTATTTTTTTTATTGTATATCTTATTACTAGCTAAAAAACATTTCAGGTGCAAAATATTCAGAGTTTCATTTTTATAATGGATAAAAAGGAGGAAATCTCAAAATGATTTCAGAATAATTGTAATTGTCTTGATCAGAATTTAATATGATTTGCATATAATCTTCTTCACCTTTAATATATATTTAAAACAATTACAATCAATATATCAGAACGTATTCTAAGTTACCATTCAATATATGATGTCACATTTGCTACAAAATTTTATTAAAAATATCTACTATTTTCATAATTTTATGTGGAGTTTTATTTGCAATTTTTTATGTTATTATGAATGAAAAATTTAACTGATTGAATAGAATTGTAGAAAATTGTTGATTGAATGAATTTAGAATTTTCTTAATGTATATTTCACTAATTCCGTTTTAACTGAATATTAACCTAAATTCAAACACTTGAACTTATGATATACACTTTATTGACTACATAGTATGACGCGTTTCGACGTTACTAACGACTTCTTCAGATGCTAACAAATAATATCATGCTACGTAGTCAATAAAGTGTAAATCATAAGTTGAAGTGTTTGAATTTAAGTTTATATTCAATTATAATGGATTCACAACAAGTAAACGCCAACACTATCAAATATTTTTCTAATAACAATTCCTTTTTAGTCGTAGTGTTTTTTTCAGTTCAATATTTTGTAATTTGTTAATTTAACCTGGCCTTTTATTTTATTTCATGATTCTTTATGCATCAGAAGGTTTTATTCACAGTTATGGGATGTAGCGGTATTGCATTCAACTGATTTTCCCATAATATATAACAGTCAAAACATTTTCGAACTATCTACCTATCCAGGATATGAAAATTAAACTAAAATACTTCTGTGTGTTTGACACAATTATATATATTTTTTGAAATATTTCCATTTTTTAATGTTCAAATTAATTCTCTGTTTAATGTTCGAATTAATTCTCTGTTGATTAATGCGGATAAAACAACTCCGACTGAAAACGAATTATAAAAATATGTATATTTAAATTAATCGATAGAAGTTTTGAAAAGTTTGGTTACCCCTGATCGAGATACTATATGCTTTCTGTCATTTTCAACGCGATACGTCCTAACATTACAATGAAAGAACACTGTTTTTAGCCGGAGATCATATATCAATAATATCTATAGTTTGTTATTGTTATGGTTACCATAAAGAAACTTAAGTACCATATACTTCACACCTTGCAATATGAAGAATGTCCATTCATTCATCAAAATAAATGCTTTTCTGAATCTTTTTCAGTATTGTGGAGAAGAAAACTTTTAATTTATTAAATCGAATATGATATGGACATGAAATTTTTCAAGAAAATATTCTCAAAGACAATACATTTACTATGAAAATATAACGAAGGTTTGCGAAAAGACCAAACTGAATGTGAGATGATGATAGAAAATAGCCAAAACTGATACAAAAATACGCTTTCTGTAGATATCGATTTCTTTAAAGATTTTGAAAATGTACGGTATGTAACGAATAGAGTCTCAATAAGGTTTTTGATAAAGTTGATTGACTGTTCGCTGAACTCTTGGTGAAACATTGTTTGATTTGATTAATATTTAATTATGTTTCACCAAGAGTTGAGCGAGAATTTAATATCAGTTCTTGTTTAATATATTAAATTAAAAAAACTTAGCTTTGTTTCAAACCAAGCCAAGTGTTTTTATTGAATATATTATTCAGTTTTTTGGTTTTTAAAGTTTGTTATTGTCAAGAATCACAAAAAATAGCTACATATATTTGACATGCACAAAAACTATGAAGCAAATATTTCATTTCATATAACTATACATATACTAGTTAATTTTTTCTAGAGTTTTATTAATCTGTGAAACGTTAATTCATTATGCAATATAATGGAATAGTTAAAGGATGAAATTGAAAGTTTCGGTGGTATATTCATCTTCTTCAGCATTTAACCCGGCATCAGCATGGTAGAAAATAGGTACAACAACTGCATGGTGGGTCATAATTACCCGGATTTTGAACTGTAGCTGATTTTTACCATTTCAGTGACATTTAGAGCAAATTTTTGTTTAACTTGAAGAATAGTTATTAAATTATAATGTTTTGGAGATAAAATTTAAAAAATTAAGTTATATCAAGATCTTTTTATGTATTTAAGAAATTAATATAAAATTTAGAATAAAAAATTCAAGTTCTAGAATCCTACAAATGAAAAAACATCCCGAGTACCCAGGTCATCGAAGCAAATACAACTCTGTATAAAATGGTATCGTAATTGTGACATAGTCAAACGAAAAATTTGTATTCCAGTGCCGTTTCAAGCCCAAAGATCGCTGAAGTTCTGTCGACCTGATGTCTGTACGCCAGTCATAAAAAGAAGTCCGAAGAATGCCATCAGTTCAATATGATCAAATTCTTTCATGTAGCTGTTTTTTGTAGGGTCTATCTCGTAGATCAGAGGTCTAGGACTTGGCGAAGATGTCTCTAAGGAATTACAGAAAGCTGTGCTGCTTGCCACAGCAAAGTCTGCCAGGAAGTTTCTAGACCATAACGAAAATCAACGCCATGAAGGTCGCCGCCATGGGGACCGCCGCCACGGACCTGATAACATGGAAAAGGCCCCCACAGAGCTTAATCTTCCTGATATATAATATCTGGGATAGGTGAAAGTTCAGTATGGGAGTGTGAAAGCCGTAAGGCTTGAAATCGTGGATAATAAAATTTATTCAGTGATAGCTACTGCAAAATTTATATATAAGTTCACACTAAAAATTTATTATTTACAATTATTTGCTTGAGACGAATTCATTTGATTCACGCTCAAATACCTTAAGGTTACTAATCATTTTTATGGAGCTAGGCCATTCATAAAATGCATTGAATCCTTCATAAAATATACTATTTCTAGATTTAGAAAGATCACAAATTTGCATATAGAAACTGTCAACATTTCGTGTATTATAAATGGTACACATTTATAATACAAGGCACATGTTATATATTTTACTACTCTACATAGAAACAATTTGTTTTCAATTTTCAATATAAATAAATATGTGGCAAAAAGTATTCTCTATTTAACTGACATTAGTTCTAAACAATTCAAAATGCTTTTGATTGTATTATATCTATTAGGTACATTTCAAAATTATGCGCATAGCTTTATTCTACAATTTTTGTACCTGCCGAATTTTTTTGCTCAATTCGAATAACAGAGAGGAACAATATACAAAGTGTGGCATTATTATTGACTAAAGAGCAATAACTTCACATGTCGTCAGATTTTTTCTTCTCAGAAAGTGGGAAATTTCTTGGGGATTTTAGACGATATGAAGTAGCACGTCTACTTTCATATTATTCATATTCATCATTCAAACTCAATTTATCATATAACATTATGCCCAAATATTTAACAACGTTTGGTCTTTCAATGTTCTGGTTTTCAATTTCAATAGTTATATTTTCTTTGCCATTTAACTTCACAATTGTATTAGTGCCCAAAACAATAAAATTAGACATTTTTATACATTCAGCGATAAACTGTTATCGCTTAACCATTCATTTATTGCTGTTAAGTCTCTATTGATCCATTCTGTCTTAGTCTGAATTTTTTTACTACTAACATAAAGCATTGTGGCATCTTCGAATATTGGTATAAAACGTTCTCGTATAGGATCACCGCGTCCCCGTGTTCATCTTTTGACCAAGCATGGTAATCATAAAGTTTTCTACCCAAATATCCTGTGCAATCCAAACACGCGAGAATTTAATGTACTTAGCAATAAAATTGTAATTGAAAAATTGTATTTCGAATTAACATTTAGCCATAAATTGTAATTATTTCATCAAATTTTTTTTCCTTTCTAAGGTCTGTTGTTTTCAAGAATGCTGATTTTTCTTGAAATAATAATCTGAAAAGAACAGATTTAACAAAGGTCATTTCCAATCTTCAAACTAGTTTATAACTATGGGTCACATTTCCATCTGCTAAGATACAACATACGCAAGTTATGTATGCTAATAACTTAATGTACTTATTTGTCCGATTTGAAAAGTGGATTTGCAGATTGGTCATAAGTCACTATTTATCCTAGTTCGATTTTTTCCCGCGCTTTCGCTACTTCCGATGTAAATCTCCCATGCCTTATAAAACGGCCTGAATGCTATTATTACCGCAAATATACGCAATAAATTACTTTACATGTTGTCTAATATTTTATTCTTAAACGATAGCTGTTTGAGACACTATACCGGCTATGGAGACACTTTCATAACTCTTTCATTTTATTGTGGGTATATTTGTGTTTTTTCAACCGTTACAATATTTTCAGATTAGCAGATATCGTAAAAAGTAAACTTGTTCTCTGATTATTTTTTGTCACTTGATGTCGATGGTATGTAATCTTGCGAATCGCATACAGAGTGTTCATTAAATCATTTCTAATGATCTAGTTCTCTCTTTCCTTTACACTCTATTCATTTTTTATTACCTAGGTGCGATAATAAATTATTGTTTACGCTTAAGCAGCCATAAAACATTTTTTGAGGGTTAAAACGGTAGGTTTGATTATCTACGGTTCATCTTCAGGCATTTCAAATTATTGGGTAGTAATTGATAATGATTCATTAATTAGTGAAATCAATTTGAATGAAAATTTCCGTAATTTCTATGAATATTTCCAATTATCAACGAGAAAGAGAACCTATATTTTGTTTTATAACTATTTTGTTTATTTACGACTGCAGTTTCATAGTGAAACTACATTTTCAATCGTTATTCATGGAAAATTTAAATAATTCACGTGTATTTGCTTATTCTCGCCCTCAGTAAGATCTCAAACTGAATCTGATTTTTTGAAATTAATAATAAACTTAAAAAATAAGTCTTTGTTCGCCTTCTCAAGGATCTAAATAATGAATAAAAAAATAATAGAAAAAATAATAAAAAATAAATAATAAAAAAAAGAATATAAATCACTAAATTATAAATTATTAAATATTTGAATACCTACATATGACATAGTTTTATGTTGAATGTTTGTGTATTGATCTTGATGAAGGCCATCAACCCGAAACTTATGAGCAAGAATAATGTGTTTCATGTAATCAAGTGAATATATATAAGAATATTTAATATTTTCAAAATAATTCACTTAAATAATTCGATTAAATGTATGAATATGATAATTTGAGAATTACATAAAAGTAAAAATGAATAAAATCTTTCCAATTTCTATACCATATTATTGAATAAGTTGTTATGATAAAGCTCATTGTATATGGAAAAAAGTAATTTTAACAAAGATATCTCATCGAAAATTATCCCAACATTTGTTAAAAATTAGATTCAGTTATTACCACTTTTTGGATATTCAGATTAAATTTCAATTCGTTAATCAAAATTGAAACGTAAAGTTTTGTAAAAATAACTTATATTTAACTAGCCATACTAGAAAATGTGGAAGTAGTGAACGAAAAAGTAAATTTTATTATACGTTATAATGACCAATATTTAAAAAATTCCAGTGACAATTTCAGACAAATAAAATATTGCGTACTGATGTAAATCGATTTTGTTTCAACACTGCACTTCTTCCGTGAATAAATCAATAGGAATTATTCAATTGTTTCAGATAGAGGAGTGTTTTTCGTCACTGTCATTTAACATTTATTTATCCAAAGAAAATGGGAGTAAATAAATGAAAATTTTAAGATTCAAGTTAGATTCTTCAAACTTTTACTTTACAAATTTACTCACAAATTTATACTTTACTCCATCCAATGGAAAATGGAGAGCAATGGTAAATATAAGATAAGCGCATCTTAAAAAATTCTTTGGTGTCGCGTTTTTCGTAATCTAATTCCAGAAAAATTTTTAAATCAGCACACATTTGACTTTTGAAGCCCAATGTTTTGAATATCAAATAAATGAAAAATCTAGATAAGTATTATATTTATTTTCATGTTCATTGCTTGGAGATTTCACGAATTTTATTCAAGAAAATAGTTGAAAAAAATTAATATCAATAGTATGTTTGAGGTATCTTTATTTAACATTAAAGTACCCAACTCAGTTATTTTAAAAACAACAGGAGGTACACAGAAAATTCTAAATCATTATCCAATCATTACAATATTTTCTGTACCAGCTTATCAAAATTTGATTTTTGCGTAAGAAATCAACATTGCATTGGCAATAAAATTATTTCACATACGGGTTAAGGGGATTTATATTCTCTAAAACGTACACCACTTACCCTACTGATATATTAACACCGGATATTCTCACCCTTGAACACTGAATATCACCGACTATCAAACCACCCAGCTCATAGAATTTCAGCACCTCTACTTGACGCGCGAGCTTATACAATCTTATATCTTTTACGTTTACGTACAAACTTCTCTCTGAAATCCCCCCTCTTATGCGTTCAAAGCATGGACACCCCTACCAGCTCCCTACCAGCTCATTCATGGCATGCTACGCGATTCCTCGGGTGTCTATTACATTAAGCGAATGCTCATCATTGGCAATAGTTTTATGGTGATTATTGAGACTTAATTGGTAGTACGGCGCATAGAAAACAATCTTCTGTGACAATATGCTTCTGAATATGGATGAGAAGGCGTGGTATTGTTTAACGGGTCGTCCACTTCCGCAAATTTCTTAATTTGCAAGTCCGCTTTTTTATATTTAATGAACTTGAATTATGTAAGACATTTCAACCGTTATTTTCCATCTGTTTACAATTGGAGGTTTTGCCAGAGATCTAGAAGATGAGATTTCTTAA
Organism: Henosepilachna vigintioctopunctata; assembly: GCA_030704895.1. NCBI lineage: Eukaryota > Metazoa > Arthropoda > Insecta > Coleoptera > Coccinellidae > Henosepilachna > Henosepilachna vigintioctopunctata. The sequence continues at coordinate 5,240,653 of JARQZJ010000095.1, read as the reverse complement.
TATTTAAGTGTTCAATTCAGTTTACAGAAATAGTTACATCCATTTCAGGGCCTGGCTAATAAATGCAGTTTGAAGCTGTTTCTTGAAGAAGAGTTATCATTGATATATCGAAAATTGTGTAATTCAAACTGGTGAGTTTTACACTGGCAATAACAATTTTGTAATATGCATTTGACTTAACGTTTTGAGTAGGTTTCGACGTATTACTCCTTCAAAAGGGTATCAAATGTTAACTATATGATTGCATTTTTCCTCTTGGGTGTTCTATCTTCCTTCGGTTGTGATAGGCTTTACTAAGCATCTAGAGTCGTTTGTCTCTCTTCAATCCTTTGACTCTAGAGACTCAAAATTGAGATAAATCCTTCCTTCACATCATGAGATGAGTCTTAGGTACTATTGTAGCTTGCTAGAAATTTTACAACACACTGTTAACTTTGGAAAAAGTAGCTTTAGCTCGATAATGCGTTTGACGGTTTATAACTTCCCAGTCTAACAACAACATTACAGAATGTTCAATGATAAACCAGATTGATGAACAATACAAATATCTTGTGATCCCTCAGCTGAGTTATCTAAATTGATGATTGCCAAGTTATTGTCTGAAGATTTCTTCTGAAATTCAAAATATGGCCCACTATGATTCGTCTTGTATTCACATATTGTTATGAATCCTAGCCACAATCAAGAAAATGGAAATCAAATTGATATCGTTGGCACAATAAATCCACGGCGATTAATTGAAGATCATGAGATGTCTGCATTGATGACATTAGAACTGTTTAGCATACATTGTGCTACTATGCTCCAGATCAATCCAAGGAAAGGAACAAATGATGATCCTATAGCAACTACAACAAAATAGAACGAAATTTGAAAACAAAATAGAAGTCTGTTTTGGCTAGGTACACTGATGGTTGATATATCTGATATTCTGATCAAACCCATCAAGACAGAAACCTAAGGTTGTAGTTGTTCAAGAGTTTATGTTTCGACCTACACTTCAGCGCAGTTGAAAAAAGGCTTTAAATGAGATGTAGAGGTGTATGGAAGGATCCGGACCTTATTCAAATTAAAAGATCACCTACAGTTCAACGTCGTTGCTGAACCGCTATGTCTAAAAAACACGGTAGGAATTGAACCCACCAGCACCAGGAGGCTGAGTGCGTTATAGGATCACTTTACCATTGGGCTACTGAGCCTCTAAAAGGCATGAAGGTATTATTAAATGTTAGAATTAAAGTTTGAAGATATACATATTATTAATCGATGTAAAATATACCTAGTTGTTATATAATTTAATGCTACTGATAATTAACTATAACTTATTGATTATAATTTTATGAATACTATTGGTATTTGAAATTTTTGGAACAAATATATGATATCATGTACTTATATCAATTGACATTTTTGTATTTTATTCTGGAAGTTTTAACAGCTATAATAAATTGGTTCTCCAAAGAAAATGTTTGAATATTGAAAGCTATCTCATCAAGTGAATACCTGACTGGTAGTAAAGAACACATTCTTTGGAAGAAAATAATGAGGGATTTTATGACACTAAGATAATCACTTAAATGACTCCTCCTTAACTGTACAGTAAATTAGCTGAACATGCAAAACGGCTTTTGAATATACACTCACTTTGTTATTTATTAGAAATGGTTGTTTCGAAAGTATTTGAAATATTTTATGCAATGATAAATAATACTCTAATAATATTACTCCTTTGAGAATTCTATCATCTCAAAAATTCAATAATTCAGGAAAAGATCAAATTTATCAGTCCGAATGAATTTATCGTACATTGTTTGAGAAATAAACGAATAAATTGATTTTTATATTTTGTGACGAATCAAAATGGAAATTCTGATTTTCAAAAATTAAATGATATAATTTAAAAGAATAATAATAAAATTCCATAGTAAAGCACACATCGCCCAAAACAAAGTTGAACAAATCTATTCAGAATTGAAAAGCAGAAGAATAACTCCAAAACCCATAAATAAATATAAAACTCATTTATAAAATTCCATGTAAAAATTATATGAAAATTAAATGATGTGGAATCTATACAATTATAAGTCAAACATCACGAAATTTTGAAGTACGAATAAGAGGACATTACAAAAAATTATAAATATAAAAATATATAAATGTAAATTATAATAGAGGATATTTTAGAAATTCTTTGTATTCACAAAATTTTGAAGAACGAACAAGTGGAAATGAATACAAAAATAATAAATTTTAACAGTCGAAAAGGATAACAAATGTAGGAATATTTGAAAATAGACATTTGGAATAGTACTTGATTGTTCACGTTCAAGAAAATAATGAATAATTTCAATGTCATTTATTGGCAAATGGGAGTTTTGAAATGGGAATGGAAATTTGTCGTCAAATTTCCTGCAAATTTCAAGCATTTTTCATGCATGTCAGTATGTATATAATAAACTTTTTATAATGCAAAGAATCCGGTCTCTGAATATCAGAAATCGAGAAGGGTCGTATTAATTCATTATTTATTTAAAACATATTTCTCTTCTTAACCCAATTCAATTCATCTAAACTTATGTGACATACTCAACTTTTAGTTCACTGGCCACCCAAATCAATTATTTTTATGATAAAATATTAAGCGAAGATAGTATAATTATTTTGGAATCCTCTTTCATTGTGTTATGCGAACACTTCATGGAAGAACGGCACACGCTATAGATGATCATCTTTCTTTCGGTCCATACACTGAGTGGTAGTTTTTTTCGAAAACAAGTCTTATTATTTGTCATACTATCAAGCGAAAGACCCAACAGAGCTGGAAATAGAGTAGAAGACATAAAATGTAATATAATATTGTTACACCTCACACATAACTTTGTGATCTCGGAATATCTTCAGCACAGAGTGGTACTGATAACATTTACATCAAGATCTGTTTATAAGTTCTTACAAATATAGGTATATGTTGAGGAAAATCTTCGCAGTCAGAAATGTGTGAAAAATTAGGTTCTCGGGATGAACCACTTGAAAGATTCATGAAATCTAGTCGTTTCGACTGCCATCTTCAGAAGAGGTGTGATTATAGTACACTTCAGTTGGTAAAGTACTTTGATATGAAACGACGAAACATAGTAAGTATTTGGGGATTTACTCTATATATGCTCTTGAGATGTTTTAACCAGCAGAAATGCTGATATCGATGATATTTGCAGTCCTATTCCGTTTGTTCATCACGAGGATATCGGGTATGTTATGAGCTATTTGCCTATTAGTAACGGGTGTTTTTTTAGAGGTATAGAACTTTAAGTTGGCTTTACTGTTGAAGATGGCAACCGATTTAACAGCTGAGAAGTGATTTATTCTTAGTTTCGTTCGGCAATTCATCGTGAATAGACTCACGCCTGAACAACACTTGCAAATAGTGCAAGTTTATTTCGTTAATAAAATATTATTAGTTAATTCGATTAACCGTGGAATGTTTTCGCACCACGGTTACTCTTATTGATAACTCGCATCCCCAGAGACGCCGTACGCTGCGTACAGAAGAAGCTATTGCTACTGTAGAGCGTAGCATTAAGGAGGACCCCAATGAGTCCATCTGCCATCCAGCACAAGAATTGGATCTGTGTCCATCCACTTTATGGAAGATTTTGCGAAAGGATCTTGGTTTGCGTGCTTACAAAATCCAACTCGTGCAAGAATTGAAGCCAAACGATCATAAAGCAAGGCGTAGACTCGTCGAATGGGCCCAAAACGAGGTTGCCGTTGTTCCCGATTTTCATAAGCGAATTTTGTTTAGCGATGAAGCGCACTTCTGGTTGAATGGCTACGTCAATAAACAAAACTGCCGCATTTCGAGTGAAGATTATCCTCAAGTGTGTGTCAAAACACCGTTACATCCAGAAAAAGTGACTGTTTGGTGCGCTTTATGGGCTGGTGAAATCATTGGTCCCGACTTCTTCAAAAACGATGATGACCAGAACGTTACAGTCAATTGTGATCGGTATAGAGCCATGAATACAAACTTTTTCATTCCTGAATTGAACAACCATGATGTCCAGGAGCTGTGGTTTCAACAAGACGGCGCAACATGTCACACAGCTCGTGACACAATCGATTTATTGAAAGAAACGTTTCACGTTTGAATTTCACGTTTTGGACCTGTGAATTGGCCTCCGAGATCTTGTGATTTAACACCGCTAGACTACTTTATGTGGGGCTATGTAAAGTCATTGGTTTATGCGAATAAGCCACAAACGCTTGACCATTTGGAAGACCATATTAGCCGTGTTATTGCCGATACACGGCCACAAATGTTGGAAAAAGTCATCGAAAATTGGACGTCCAGATTGGACTACATCCGAGTCAGTCGTTGCGGTCATATGTCAGGAATCATATTTCAAAAGTAATGCCACAAGATTATCTTTCGAATTAAAAATGATTCTTGTCAATCGAATGATCCATCGTTGTTTTATTGCAATTTGAAGTTATATACCTCTAAAAAAACACCCTTTAATAATGATGGTGTTCCAGTACAATTTAAAGTTATAGTTTTTCAAAATATTTGTTGGCGTGTACGGATAATTTTTGCTTCTATTTTTAGTAACTTAGAGCATTAAAGCTATGGCTAAGTATTATATTTTCGACATCTGTTTGTGTCGCTCCAGGTATTCTTTGGGTGCTATAATAGCTGATGTTATATGTTGAATGTGTTCAGGGCTGTGTATCTATTTGTATTATATCGCATATTATATATCGGATATATTAGCGTATATTCAATGGATTCAATGGTTCTTCTGCAAGGTTATTCGAGTAGGACGTGACTGGGACGACTTGGTTCCACTTGGTCCGTATGGCAATCAGCCTACCTTCAGAAAACAGAACTACCTAGAAGAAACAGCTCTAAGATAAGTTGGATATTTTTTCTACATGTTCGGTATTGAATCTATTGGGATATCTTCAATGCAGAGCTTTGCCGTTCCATTCCTCTTCCAGAGTTTGCAGCGCTTACCTGTAGTGAAGATTGCACTTGATAGTCGAAATAATAGGAAATAATCATGGTCCATTTTGTAAAAGATTTTGAATTGCGATTAATTTCTTGCTTTGAAATCCCGTCTAAGTTTACATATAGTTTTGTTATCTGTCGCTTTCAAATTATTCTTTTATCTTCCTCCATGAATCCTGGGTAGGTAAAGTCTGGAACAGAGGAGGGTGGATGATCCAGATGATTCAAAGCTATGATTAAAATATGTGATTATGAAGAAACAATATATAAAGAACATAGTCACTTAAAAGTTTTGAAGTGCATAGTAAGCGTGTCTCATTTCTTCCAGTAATCACCCCGCCGCTTTACTTTTCATAATACGTTTACAGATAACCATATTCTTATATGATCTTACAAGAATTTACAAAATTGGTCACCAAAAAGTGACTTCTCATTAGAATCTTGACTTATGGACGTGGCAAAAGGACTAGACATTTGAGAACTTTCTACGTTTTTCTCCTCCTGGTGAAAAATGGTAAAAAGTATACAAGGAGACGAGGAATTACGGCTGTTATGAAAACTGAAAAGATCACAGACTTTTGCTACTAAATTTACTATTTTCTCTGACACTTTATTTCGATAAAGGATCTAAGTTCACTTCATTACTCTATCCTCTTTTCTGTCCTTGTATTTCTTGTAAATACCAGTGTCGCTGAAGGAACTGAAAGCAAACCTCATATTGGGTTCCAACTAAGCAGTTTCTTCAAGTGCAGACGGCAGTCTTTATAATATAAAATGTAAAATGGTTTGTCAGAATTTTTGTCGTACTTTTTGGGTCAGTATTCAGTTTTGTAACGAAAAGTGATGTGTTTTTTGTTTGATTAGTGTAAGAAGAACGTTAAGAACATCAGTTTAAATAATGGTGCGATACCTGAACAACACCTTCCGTGAAATTATACTTCAAATACCATCCATTAATCTAATATTTCAACCTATGAATATCGATAACAATAAAAAAAAATTTTTCAATATTTTTGCGAATAAATCCATTTAATGATTCAGAAACACTCTGTGCTCTTGCGAAAAATGTACTTACAGTTTAACACCGATGGGGAACACGGTGGGGATCGAACCCACCAGCACCAGTAAGCCAAGATAGTATGTATAACGTCTCTATACCTCTCGGCTACTGAGCCTCTAAATAACCATTTTGTTTTCATTTTAATATTTTCCCCAATTAATAATCTTAATAATCTTCATAATATTTCGACATTAATTGAAAATGGATGCCCTATTTTTGGAAAACCCTTTTCATTTCCATGATTTTTAAAATCAGAGTGAAAATATTCGATTAATTTGCGTCCAATTCATTTTGATCTGGTTTTCTAAGTCCGGCTCTGTTTTATATCTCGTTTTGTGTTGTTTATCTAAGTTCATCTTGGTTGGTGTGAAATAACTCACTTTAGGATTGGGAAAATATTAAAAATATACCTTGTTCTTCAATTGAACAACTGATATTATTCTTATATCATTTTTTTGTTGTTATTCAGACAACGACTGAACTCTTGTTGAAAGGTCAATCAGTATTAAATTATAGTGTTGAATTGTTTCACATGTTTGTTGTATTCTGGTAGAAGTCGTTTGTAACGACGAAACGCGTCATGCTATGTTGTCAATAAGGGAACGTTTACAAATGAAGTAAGGCTGTTATTTCAATATTTTTTGTCCCCCTACCCCCAATAAGGAATCATAAGGTTAGGAGATATCCACCCCTCTCTATTACGTAAGAATTGGCTATTAAAATAAAGAAGACAATTTAATGCATATCAAACAGTTCAAACGTAATGACGTTGTATGAAAACATATGTATATTATGAGTCGTTTATTAAAAAAAACGAAAATACAACTTGAAATATTAAAAATTATAAATCTAGATAATAACTAATCAGCATCTGTCGCAAAAGGGTCTGTTAACCAGTCTGACATAGAGTTGACATTTTTGAGTTTCGAGTGCGGCCGAATACTGAACTAGTATAGAAAGCATCAAGATTTATTCGGACTTCACGTGCTGTACTTTGAAAATCAGTACGCAAAATAGCATTTTAACATAGTCAATAACCTGAAGTAGACATGATGAATATCCCCCCTCCCCTCATGACAGGTTTCATGATCGTTTGTCAACCTCACCCACCCTCCAATAAGACTAACGTAATTTGTAAACGTTCCCCAAAGTGAAATCAAAAGTTCAGGTGTTTGAATTTTAGTTTCGTATTTCGCGATTGTTTCCGTATTTCAGGGCCCTATTCGGCAATATTTTTAAAAAAATGAGGTTTTTGTGCTTATGGCACTGAATGAAGTATTTAAGAAAATGAACAATGGAATTGTTCAATCAAATGGGAAACAATTGCAAGTGTACTACTAACGCAACCTATTGACATTTGAAAACATCATATGATGATATATGTCAAATAGACATTGCAATTTAGTAGATACCTACGGGTATTGAAGAGATGTGAACGTTCTATGCTTGGCGTGTATGTAATCCGAGGGATGTTTTCTACTGATTCCTATAGATGGAACTGTGGAGTATTCATTACTCTACTTGGAGTCATAAGAAGATGCTTGGGGATTGAAATCATTGCCTCACTTCGATGGACTTGGTGCAACTGACAACTTCCTTGCAGAACGAAACATATATCTCGCACTTCCATCAGATGTGGCATTGATTAAAATATTTCTCTAACATTTATCCCTTGAAGGATAATGGAGACATCACATCGTACACGTTCACATATCTAACTCTACTATAACATTCTTCTGGTTAATTTGAATTTTTCGAGAGAAAATTCTACTGTTAATTTTGTTATATATATATATATATATATATATATATATATATATATATATATATATATATATATATATATATATGTATATGTATATATATTGTTAAAATTTATCGGCTCTAATTATTGATTATTTCCCTGAAGGAAACTCTTCATCATTCAGGTATTGCTGTTGATATCTTACTATGGCCACACAGCATCCCCAATTTACCAATATGTCATCCAATGAACTGGTGATATGTTGGTAAATTGCTGCTGCCCATGAAATTTACAACAACTTTTTTTCGAATCCCATAATATTTTTCAAGTGTGCTTAAATTTAATTCGACAAAATTGTAGAGTCGGACACGTAATTATGGGACCAAAAACCATCAAACTAAGTAAGAAATTAGGTAATTATTTCTGACAACGATAATGCCCAAAGGCGCTGTATACAGTTGGTCGAAAGTCCGTTGATGCATGTGGATGGTTGTTTCAGGAACCATCCATTAAAAAGTGCATATTGCAATGGAAACTAGGCAGTACTTTCATATGTACGAGTAGATTTTTCTCAGAATATGAAAAATATATTTCATATCATCAACTTTAGGTATTTAAGTTGGATATTTTTCCATTTATTTTGTAGAATAAATTGAGATATTTTTGTTATTCATTTGAGATAAATCTGAAATGTTTAAAATTACCAAGAAAACTGCATCTCATACAGTGCCTGATTATAAAATGTCCACTCCCAAAAGTCCAGTCTATCTTTTCATTTCGTCCAAATTGAGATTTAAGTTTGATTTTACGTCTATGTTTTATAGTTATGCTATCTTTCAAAGGCTCATGTTATCTGAATTAAAATATTTTTGAAGTAAATAATACGAAATCAAGAAGTTTCACGACAAAAAACTAATTTTTCCTATTATATAGAGTGTTTTTTTTAGAGGTATAGAACTTTAAATTGCAATAAAACAACGATGGGATCATTCGATTGACAAGATTGTTTTTTTGTTCGAAAGATAATCTTGTGGCATGACATTTTAAATATGATTTCTGGTATAAGACCACCACGGCTGGGTCGGATGTAGTCCAATCTGGACGTCCAATTTTTGATGACTTTTTCCAACATTTGTGGCCGCATATCGGCAATAACACGGCGAATATCGTCTTCCAAATGGTTGAGCGTTTGTGGCTTGACCGCGTAGACCAATGACCTTACATAGCCCCACAGAAAGTAGTCTAGCGGTGTTAAATCACAAGATCTTGTAGGCCAATACAAAGGTCCAAAACGTGAAATTAGGCGGTCACCAAACGTGTCGTTCAATAAATCGATTGTGGAACGACCTGTGTGACATGTTGCGCCGTCTTGTTGAAACCACAGCTCCTGGACATCATGGTTGTTCAATTCAGAAATGAAAAAGTTAGTAATCGTGGCTCTATACCGATCACCATTGACTGTTACGTTCTGGCTATCATCGTTTTTGAAGAAGTACGGACCAATGATTCCACCAGCACATAAAGCGCACCAAAGAGTCAGTTTTTCTGGATGTAACGGTGTTTTGACATACACTTGAGGATTATCTTCACTCCGAATGCGGCAGTTTTGTTTGTTGACGTAGCCATTCATGTAAGATTTTGTCGACGATAAAATGGACGTAGCGCGCGATACGTATTCCGCACAGAACCATTATCATCGAAATGAAATTGCACTACTTGCAAGCGTGGTTCAGGCGTGAATCTATTCATGATGAATTGCCAAACCAAACTGAGAATAAATCTTTTCTCAGCTGTTAAATCCGTCGCCATCTTCAACAGTAATGCCAACTTGAAGTTCTATACCTCTAAAAAAAACACCCGTTATCATTGATTTACTAAGAATTACATTCCCTAGTTTCTGTATTATGTGGAAACTCATTTCAGATGTGTTATATTTTTTAGTAATCGTTCTGCATTTTCGTACTGTATGATCTCGTATATTTAATGTGTTTCAAAGCTTTGCTACTTACATAATCGAGCTTCATTTTTAGCAGCATTTTGCGCATGCCTAGCATAATTTTCATTTCAAACATCATCTAATTGGGTGTCCTGAAGCTTCTCTCGAATGATAGCATTCGTTTTTCAGTGTGACTAAGGTGATTTTATTTCGTCCATTTTCTTTTGGAACAGCTGTGTTGCAGAGACCAGGACTGATGTTTTACAAATCACTAAACAGCCTCTTATTTACAGGCCAGTTAAAGGTCAATATAATACCCTTTATTAGTGAACAGTTTATTTTTTGATCGTGTTAAACTGTGAAGAGATTTTTGAACTTTTATCAGTCGCCGGTAATGGGGAATTATGAAAGGTAACAAACCATTTTAATTAGGAAAATATTCAAATGTTATTGAGTTGAACTATATAAATAACGGACGTGAAAGATTTACTAGTTCAGGAACAGGTTTGTATCATTCACCGTCGTTTTTTACGCGAAAATAGGCTTCAGTGCGGGAACAAAAGGGTGGGGCTGGGATTTTTAACAAGTTCTAAATTAACTTCCAAATGCTCATGGTAAGCGAGCGATATAAATTTGAAGATGAAGGCAATGCAGGCATATATAAATACTTCATATATGATATAAACGTAGTATATTCTAACATTATTTAAGCATGAAAACAATAAACGTAATGTAATGTTTCTAAACTATTCTGAAATATCCTTGTTGGTTATCCGTCATTCAGAGTTCTAAGACAAAAAGCTCTTCTAAATATATCTGATAACCCTTGGTTGGAAGAATAAACAACGCGTTCAACGTTTTTAAGGCTTTAATAGAAGCAATAATATTGTGATAGTGCACACATCTAGGTAATAGTACATTTACGAGTAAATGAACATCTTTGAAATATTCTTTTTCAACTACAATTCAGTTATCCATCTAAATATTGCCGAACGTTCGAAAATCCAGAGAAATTTGCAAAATATATTACAGCCCCATATGATGCGATTTTGAATATCTTCAAACACAGAAATCCGAAAGTTCTTGTCCAGCCGAACTTGGAGTTCATGGTTGTTCTTCCAATCTGAGATCGTCTTCCGATCAAACATTCCAGAAAAACATTATTCGAAAGCTTCCTTCAAAAGCAAAATTGTGCAGCGAATACCTATGACATCTCATCATGAGAGATTAATATTTCAGTAAAAGTAGTTCATGTTCTACAAAAGTAAAATATCTTTTTATCAAATCAAAATTACTTGAAATTCATCGTTATATTTTGATCAATTCGACATACCTCATTAAACTTTTCGAATCGTACTTGATAGGCAGAAAGCAACGCGTTTTTAGCAGGGGGTATACATCAATTGAATACCTTGCTTCATATGGAGTGCCCCAAGGTTCCATGCTTGGTCCTTTGCTTTTTACAATGTTCATGAATGATATAATCGATGTCATAGATGTTGAGGGTTTATTGTTCGATGAATTCAAGCTTGTTCATTATGTTTCTAGCATTGGTGACTGTGAAGGCATTGTCAGAAACTTGTGTAATATTGTAAATTGGAGTGATCTCATCGAATTAACCCTCAACATCTCTAAATGGCATGTTATGTCGTTCTCTACAAAATATAATTGATAATAAATTCAATGGACGATGAATCAACTCTGTGATAGTTCATATTCAAATGAGAGGTTATAAAAAATACTTGTCTGACAATCACTGACAGTCACTGATTTTTAGACAATTATTTCTTATTACCTCTCATTATAATTTGATAAATTTCAACAATAAAATTGGTTATAATATTTCGGGAAGACCTTATACATTCATTGACCTTGGCGTAACCTTCGATTCTCAACTAACTTTTATGCCACATATCAATGCTACAGTAACCGCTGCCTATAGAGTATATGGTTTCATTATTCGCATTGGTAAGGAATTTAGCAATATATCAACTCTGAAAACATTCTATTGAACTTTTGTAAGATCTGAACTTGAATACGGATCAACAGACAGGAATCCTAGTTATTAGTTACTCATTGATCAACTGGAGTCTTTCCAACGAATGTTCCTGAAACTGTTGAGCTTCAGAATTGATGGAATATATCCACCTATAGGCACACAACTTGAAACACTTACAAGTCGACATAATGTGGACATACTCAGTACGCGAAGGAAATGCCATGTAATAATCCTCTTGCATAAAACATTTAACAATAAAATGAAATGTACAGAATGGTTGCAAAAGCTCAACTTTATTGTTCCAAGAGTTTCTTCCAGAAACGAATTCACGTTTTACCTTCCATCAGCTAGAACGAATGTTCTAAAATTTTCCACATTGCACACGATGTGTGAACAATGTAATATTTTGGGAGCTAAGGTGGATATTTTCAACTGTTCTGTTACTGATATTAAGACAAATTTCCTGGATATGCATAATCTCTGTTAAAACTATCATTTATGTGTATTCACGTACATGATTCATATTCACTCATATACTTGTATGTGTGTATGTGTTAATATGTGAATGAATATGTATGTGTGTGTTTATCTTTATATGTGTGTTACTTTATATTACTATTGCAATGGATTTTTATTTTATATTCGTTGACTTCATCAACTATATTGAATTAACTTCCGTTGACTACGTGTGACTCTATAATAGATAATATTTTATTTTTAGTTTGTTCCATTCAGTTATTGTTCTTCACTATTTCAATTTATTTCAATTCAGTTTTCGTTGTATATATTCGCTTATATTCTCTTTTTTGGTTTCTTTTTTATTTTTCTCGTGTTTATTAATATTTGTGTACAATTTGTTAGTATTTCTCTGTAATTGAATGTGTATCTGTTGGGAATAAATGTATTAATATTGACGAGTAAAAAAGTCTTGATAATCGGTAAATAATTTCATCGGTGAAAGCCTTATTGATTACTTTCAAATGATCAAGTGAATTCCTGAATTTTCTCATTATTATTGGTTATGTACTTCAAGATATCGTTGATTTCTTTCTTCACAGGCATAGGATCGTCTGAATTTTGTCAATTCAGGTTCCCACAATCCACTTCGTCGGACAAAATATAGCAAAACCTCGAGGATTTTCTTACATCTACGAAAGTCAGTGACCAAAGCGAGTCCCGTGTGTGGTCCGTCCATCTGGGTCGCCATCTTTACTGTCAAATATTTCCTTTCGCTTGTACAGGCCATGTTTTATTTATTGTATAGAATCATCTTTGATTAATACGTCTTCTGTGTTACATCCATTGCTAAATTATGGTCAACGAAAAAATTTGATTGAAACCTGGTGCGTATTTTGGTTAATTCCATAAATCAGTTGTCAACAATCGTGAGAAATCTGAAAGAAATGATTATTCTACAAGACAGGGCGGTACTGTGACGTTAATATTGATGATATAACGAATCTAAATTATTTTAGATTCGTTTATTTTAGTAAACTCAAATTCCGCACAAACACATAATCAAAATAAAATGAAACTAAAACAGTTAACTTAAAAAAAAAATTACGAAATTAAATGCGATAAAAACACGAAACAATAACCCGAAAATCAGAAGAATGTGTTTGATTTCAGAATGGCTATTTCTGTAGCATCCATTACCTGAGTATGCTTTTTAGTATGTTCTTTTTCAATTCATTTTAGGAATAAAACATTTTCAATTTAATTTTGCTGTCATGATTTTCACGAAGAAGTGAGAGAAAATTGTTCTTTTTTATTAATTCATTCCAAAACAATTGAAGAGTTAGTAGCAGTTAAACAGTATAGTGACCCTGTAACATTTTCGTGGTGGTAGGTTCATTATTCTCTTCTTTTTCTTAAGGAATGATTTATATTCAATAAAATTAGATATCTTCAATATCTAATTATCTTTAATATCCATGAACAGCATCATGAAAGAGCGCCCAATTGAATGGGTAAAACCACCGAAATACATAAAATGTTACACATGACATTTCATTTTATATTACATAGGTATATAACTTATATATTACTTTGGACAATTCATGAAGTACCTGAGTACTGTGTCCAGTTGAAAGTTTGGCAGAAGACAAACAAAAGGTTTTTTTTATACCAACGGATTTTATTTTTTCATTTTTCTATTTTTCTATTTGTTTAATATCCATCATCAATTACTGATGTATACCTACTTACTACCTAAGTTCGAAAGTACTTTCTTTTCGATAACTTACGTAATAATGTGACCGATAAAGATAAAAATCCTCTCAGTTAATTCCAAAGTTCATAAATATAATGCGTACTTCATAGTCTTAATCTGAAAATGTCATTCTTCAACACAAAAATTATCAGAGAAAACAAATTATCAGCTTTAGAGAGTGATTATTCAGTGCATTCCGAATAACATCGAACTTGTTAGAAATACCATACAGCACCGTTTCATCTTCTTATGGCAATCTTCAGTAGCATTCATCGAAACAAACAAATTTCGATGTTTTTTCTAAAGGCGCCAAAGTCCCTATCCCTTCAAAAGGCGGGGTACGTTCATTAGCATAGTAACGTAATCTCTCTCTATACAAGAAACAAGATAAACTGTCTCGAATATGGTAGAGGGCGCTCTTGAGGTGAATTTAGTGTCTACCAAAGATGGCAGGCTTTCTCTGAGGCCTTTGTATGGAAAGTCTAGAAAGTATGCCATCTTTGTATGGAAATAAGAAAACAATTTTTGTCCTCTATTCCTCGCACTCTACCTTCCTCGAAAGAGTTTATTCATTACAGGGAGATCACGTGAGTATGTTAATGTATTTATCCGCCTTTTGAAGAGATAGAGCTTTGGCGCGTTTGGAAAAAACATCGAAACTTGATTGTTTGTGTACATGCCACTGATGATTCCATGAAACAGAGCTGAACTGTATTTCCAACGCGTTTGATGTTTTTTGGAAGCAGTAGATATACACTGAAGTCTGATAGTGCCTGTGATTTCGTTGACAACATTTGTGTAGACGTTCCATGAGTTTTATTCTGATTATTTCGAAAATTGTTAAGATATATACAAATGTCGAGTCTTTAGAGCAATATTTCTACATTTTTCTTACATTTTTAATTATTAGTAAGATTGAATTCTCGCTTAACTTTTGGTGAAACATAATTAAATATTAAATAAAATTAAACACAAGGCTCAAGCCTTGTGTTCAATTTCATATTGTTTATATTGTTAAATGTAATCGTGAAACATTAAGCAAGTCTTGTGTTTAATTTTATTTAATATTTCGAATTATTCTGTCCATTCTACTGAATTGTTCACCAAATGCTGTGACAAATCTAGAAACAGTATTAATGGTTTCTGTATCTATCAGTATTATTCTTGGTGATAATGAACTAAGATCCGAAACAAGTTCACGATATTTCTCAAGACACAGAAATCCTTATTTCAATATCTCCAAAATTATAAATTATTTCAAGCATACCTGAAAGGCTTTCTTAAATTAAATTTTCCAAATAAAAGACAAAAGATTTTGACGAAGCTTTATTCAATTTTATTTTAACATCATCAAAAACTAGTACTACCTATATATCAAATATCTATTTTCATAATATAAGTACCTACAATATTTATAATATAATTTATTATGCGCAATTTTTTCGCGCATCTTTCCACCTCGTACATCAAAACGAAACGATTTTTCCCTCATCAATTTCGACATTGAAAAAATCATTTCGTTCCATGGTTTCGCTCTATTGTATACTGTTTTCATTATTTGTAATTTGTATACTTCATATATTGCATTTATCTAAATAAATTCTATGGATATTCTTCATTTTACCCTGTTTTTTTTTAGATTGATAAAATAAAAGAAGGTACGAGGTGTTTAATAATCATGGACCTAGAACTATCTATTTTACAAATTGCACCCTATACGAATTGCAACATTGAATTTTTTTTACATTATGCCAGGGGTAACGTTCCTTTTTTCAGAAGAATTTTGAAAATTCTCGAAATTTACAATAATTTTATTTCTACAAATGGTCAGTGTCCAGGAATTTCAGACAAATCGCAAGATGGATAAAGTTCGTTTCATCCCTTTCTTTCTCTGGAAACTGCCCGTAATATCAAAATTCGCCAAATAATTTCAAACATTTACATATTGCACTATCGACAGAAGAATCATAACGAACGAAATTAAATCAATTCAATCATGTTCAATGTAAAAATATACCCTGTTCAATATTGTCTATTTTGTGTTTATGCATTGTCTAATGATTGAGGTGCTAGAAAGATTCTAAATGAGTTAAAGCTAAAATAAAAGAAATCAATCTGTCGAAATGTATCCGAATATAACATTTATGAGATCTGAAAAATGTTCTAAGATTGCACAGTAATATAATGAAAATTTCAATGGAAAAGAGTGAGCACGCTTAATACCAAAAAATATCTAGAGATCATAGAACTGTACCCAGTGCAAAAATTCAAACGTGTTTCAAGCTATTTGATCTGTAGGTCATTTTCATTATCAAAATTAAAATTGAAAAGAAAATACAGTTGACTAGATTCACACACGTTTATTTATTAACTATGACGTACGTTTTTTCACTTTTACGGCGGTTTCTTCGGATTTGTTAGTCTTAACTGTTTGTGGCTAACCAGAAGAGCTTCTGTAATGTAAAAACTACTTCACAATTGTCAAATAAAGGTGTTCAAATCTAGAAATCTTATTGACGAATCATACCATTCAAAAAACATTAATCACAGAAAGTGAAAGCAGTAATAAGTAATCATTCAATGTATGTCCAATTAACCAATTTCCACATTTATAATACTAAATGGCAGGAAACACGTTCAGAACTTTTCTACTCGGATTTATCTGTTCAAACATTGAACGATATTGAACAGACATTAAATTTATACAGGACTTTCGACAGATTGTAACATTCATAAATAAAACACAGGAACTTGACAAATATAACATATCGTTTCAACTTAACTATCCACGGATGTGTTAAACAATATAACTAATAATACTTCAGTAAGAATGTCTCTGTTTCATATATTTATGTACAACTTAACATTTACATACCAGCACCATTTTATTTTATGTGTTGGCAACACTTTGAAGTAACTACATCACATTGATACAGATTCCTGTATTTGAAGTAGAAAACTGTAGAATTCTTTACTAGGTTTTTATTTTTATTTATACTTGTAAATGAGAGCGACATTTCAATGAAGGATCTAGTTACTCCGAAGTATTGCTTGTTAAAAAGTTATAGAAAAGGAACATCGAACCTTGAGCCAACGCTGTAAATACCACTGGTTTGACGGCATGTAAGTATATATGTGACGATTGGATATTTCTGTTTGGCAGGGAATCAGTATTTGGCAATTCATTATGGAGAAAAAATATATTTAGTTCACAGAGTGGTTCTACAGGAAGGCCACAAGGTAGGAAAACAGCGTCTCAAACAGTCGTCTTATGAATCTATGTGGTTTTTGAGCTATAATGATCCTGTTCTGAAAAACATATAACGCACGAACATAACTTAAAACTAAAAATTGTGCACAACCATACTTCATTTCCTAAACGTTTATATACAAAAATATTCTCTTGTTTATGAACGAAAAGAAGAAATAATTTAACTTGAAAAAACAAGAATAGATCAAAGTGGTAACATGTAATTTCCTTAATCTAACGTCTAAGTAATAAGTGGCCACCCCCAGTCAAGGGGATGTATTTATCACATTTTAAGAATCCTAAGATATATTTTAGCAAAATAGACATAAAAAATACTGTTACAACAGCCATAAAATGAGTTTCAGGATACCACAGACTTTTGGGGAAAGCTTCAACAAATATGTATTCGTAAACAACTTCCATCAAAGGTCTTCAGGAGATCTTGGACAAAAAGAGTATTAAACATCTGGTTTATTGAAGGCCTTAATATCCCAAATTCTTTTACCGAATTCAAGAAATTTGAAGTGATCGACGAAAAAAGATAGTTTTAATGTAATTATGCTTGATATAATTTTTTCATGGACAAAAGTTCAAAAAGCGCAAGAAATGGAGATGTCTGAATCGCAACTACGAAATTATCGAAAAAAGCTGACCAATTTGGCGCCAAAAATTATCAAAAAACTGAATTTGGTCTGTTTTTGAGTGGAATCGAAGAATATGTACAAATTTCCATTCTTAAACATCGCGAAATTCTGCTTTATGATCAAACAATTTTATTTGTACATGTTGACCGTATACCTAGGATGAGTGCCTAAAATTATTATTTTTACAAATTTTCAATTTAATAAACGTCCACAGTTATTTTTGTATATCGTAATTTTAAACTACTTCAAACCTGTATTCATTTTTTATTTATCCGAATAATAAATATATTTCTTAGTGAATGTTGTCAACATAGACTTTGTACAAATAGAGTTTTTTTTAATTTAGAAAGTCTTTGTAACATAAAACACTTCTAAGTTGTTCCTATGAAAGTATTCCAGAAAAGTTTTTGAAATACTACATGAGACCATACTACAGGTTTCAATATTGCAACAATAAAATGAGATAAAATATCGAGATTTATAGAATGAGTATAAAAATATCTGACCTATTGCAAAACAATATAATATGTACAAACGATAAAATAAATTTTTCTTTACGTTGTTATTTCAGCTGAAAATCGATGATTGGAGTAAATTGAATTTAAAATTAGTCATTAGTTATTAATATCACCATATAGTATTATGCTTGTATTAAATAGTTACATTAATAAATCAATCCATTCATGATCCTGTAACAAAAATGCAGAAGATAACAATATCAACATTCATATTGTATATAAGTTCGTGTATGTAAAAACGTAAAGTTATGTATATCATATTGTAGTACATTATTTGGTAAAAAATCTGTAAAAAATCTGTCTGTAAAATATTTTCAGGAACTGTATTATGTGGTAAACAAAATAGATTTTAAAACACATAATGTTGGCATTGTAATTAGTATATCAGTCTTATTTCAATCAAAACTTGAAAAGAAGTGAGTACAAATATCACTTCTATAACAGTTGACATTTGCACATAGAAAATTCGATATTTGTAGCCATCTTTTTGAACATTACAATTTTGATATAGCAAATTATTAAAACATATTCTTGGTCGATTTTAAATTTATCTACAAATATCCAAATTTTCTAGGGGCATTCGTCTTTTTCAGATATCAGAAAATGAAAACAGGAAGCACGTACTTATCTTAGTCTATAAATTTAACATATAAACAACGAGCCACTTTGAAGTGATCAGACTGCAAACACAACTCACATTTTAACAACATTTCAAAAATCTCTTGCATATTTCATTTATTATTTTATCAAATATTGCCCCTTTTCATATGAGCATATTACTTCAAAATCGAATCAAGAAGCAACACACGAAATGAGGTAATGAAAATTTGTAAAGTTTGAATTAAAATTGAACCTAGGCGCTATCTACTACACAATATTTACATTATCTGCAAGAAAAGACAGCCTTATACATTTAGAAGATGTTATCTTTTGGATGGTTGAAATGATAACATACCTCATCTATAGGAGAACGGTTAAACTGGACGTTGCAGATACAGATTTCTATATTACCAAACATACGATCACATTACTTTTAATCTTGTCCGTTATGCTGCACTAGTTCACGACGATCCTCCACAGATAGCGTTGGAGGCTTGAACATATCTTGTTGCTCTTCTTCCGTCATTTCTTTCTTGCAGTCCATTACTTCGGTTTGAGGGGGATTTCCGTAAAGTTCCCTGCTTTTTTCGCTTTGCGGTAGTAGATGGATCATACTGACCGGTATAGGGAAGCCAGTACCGAAATCAGGGTAGTAATTGGGCATAAATGGATTCATACTCATAAAGTGTTGGGCGGGAGTTGGTGGTTGTTGCTCTTCCGTACTTGGCGGCCTAGTGTTCGGTTGAATTGGTTCGTTTTCCCTGTCGCTCTTTGAAGGAATATTGTTATTATTGCTCTGACCTAGGTTCATCATATCGACTGGTGTGGTTGGGCCGCCGATACAATCCTTCCTTAACTGTTCAAGTTTCAGGCTCTTTCCGTATTTACCTCTTACGTACATCAAAAGAGAGTTGTAGGGTATCCCGAAAATTCTGGATGCTTGGCTTGTTGTCATCTTTTTATTCCAAACATGTTGCAGTGCTTCTGTTAGTTCTGCGTTGGTCCAAGACCGTGGCGGTCCTCCTCTGGGTGCAGAGTGTTGACCTTTAGGTCGGCCCACTGAAAAAATACATAGTTGTAGAATTGGTGGTATCTTTATGAAAAAATAATACTTCTTAGAGTATATAAAGAAGGGAAATAACATAAATTCATTGACATCAATCGTTCAGAGAAAATAGTAATATATAATTTGAGGCGTTTACTCACTTTTCTTCTTGCTGAACATTTGTGCATCTGGAGTTCTGTGATCGGATATATCGAACAGTGGATTCCTACATCCTTCTAGATTCGAAGGAAAAAGTCCTAATGGAGAGTCCAATCCGAAAACTAAGAGAAAATTATTTATTTTTAGTTACATAGCAAAACCATCAAATTATTGAGTTTTTTTAGGATATATGTGAAGCAATGAATCAATGGAAGTTAGTTTATTATAAACCGATTGATCGTCGGAAATGTATGCCAAGAAAATAGTTTTCTAACTGAATTAAAGTGAAATGTTATATTCTGGGAGGATGTAACGAGTTTTGAGCGAAAAATCAGTTGAATTAATTCAAAATATTTTATTATGTAGTTCAATAAATACAAAATAGATTTTCAACTGGTGTTGTTACACTTCTCAAGAGATTTTCGAACAAAAACATAGTGAAGTAATATGATAAGAACTCACATTTGCTATGTGGAGGAGTCATTGCCAAGGCTGAGATCGATGGCATGGGCGGAAAAGAAAGAGGCGAATGATTTTCGATCTCCTGTTTAAGATTCATGGGAGGTTGTTGCATAGTGATAGGTGAGGTTCTGTACTCTTTAGTGCTCAAGTCCATCTCTGGTGTCCTTGATGAATCACTCCTAGTTTCTTTAGCATTTTCTTCATTTTTAACCACGGGTTTAACTTCAGGTTTTTTCATACACAGATTCTCGGCCATTTCTTCGTCGGATGATGGTTTTGGAGCAGCAAAGGAAAGATCTTGAGCTGAACAAGCATCTCCAGAACGTCTCCTTGGTCGGGCTTGCTTGCGTCGAGGTATTGGTGAGTAGCAGTCTTGCCTCAATAGTATAGATTCGGGGAAAGAAATTCGTGACATGTGGGGCACTTTGAGGGGCGATTCATATGTTCCGACTGATGATGGAGAAAACGGTGAGCCTGAAGGAAAGAAAAAGTAGGTTTCAAATCGTGAATTCAGACTAAATACTTAAGCAATTATATTTGGTTACCACTAATCATTATGTGCAACGTTGATTGTAAACCGAAAGAGGGGCATGAGTTCATATTTTTTTGATGGTGGGAAGTGCCTTGATCGTTTGTTATGTTATAACGAAACTTACCTAAAACTGCAGGGGATATTCGGTCAGTGGATGATCTGGCAGTTGTACCAGGTGTTGGTAGCCTCGGATGTGGATAGCAATTCCTTTCATAATTATTAGGGCTTGTGGTTGGCGTGCTGCTATTCATGATACTAGTATTTTCTTTGTGAATTCCAAACAAAGTTGGATCTGTTGCCAAACCTCTAATTTGAAGACTATCGGCGGCTTTGATTAAGCTTGGTATTTGTTCCTCGCCCACACTGATCTCACCTTTGTACATGAACTCGATTAAAGCGTGGATCTCCCAACCGGAAAAATCTTTGAGAACAATCACGGGATGTTTACAGGGATTTTCCGAAAATATCCTCTGGAAAAATGGAGAGCAAGCACTCAACACAACTTTGTGTGCCCGTACAGAAATTTCTTCGCAAACTAGTGTTACGTCCACTAAAGTTTCTGCTTGCAAGAGAGCTTCAAAAGCTGACAAGATGTGCCTCTGATGGTTATTCCATCTGAGACTGTATTGGGAATTCTGCATTTCTTGATTGTGCATCGCGTTTGGTCAGACTGAATGAGTCATGTTCTTCCTTCTGAATTTTGAATTTCTGAAAACAAAGGAATATGTTAAAAGTTTATTCACAACTTAATCCATAGTTTCAAATGATAATATACTGTCTCATATTATTCTTGAATAATCTATCATATTCATTCTTCGAATTGAAATGAAAAAGCTCTATCAATGAAATAAAATTTCTGTAATGAAAATAACATACGTACTATAATAAGTACCATATGAATATTTTATGCTGCTCTTCGAAAAAGTTGCACTAATTGCCTTTCTTTGGCTATCAACCAAAAAGCAAAAACGTTTTACGTTAAAAGATAACAAACAGAAGATAACATGTCAAGATCTGAGCTGAATGTAGTGATAGAGGATTTGGTAGCAATATATATATTCATAGAAATAGAGATTTATAGCAATAGATAGATAGATAGTCTGGTTTCGGTCATATTACAATTGAGTGGGACATAAATAATAAACAATCTAGAGAGAAAACATACATAAAAATCTTTGTAAGTACCTAGTTAATAATAAGCAAGAATTAGGCCCATAAAGTGAGAATGAAAAATACCTTGAAATACGTATCCAAATGAAACCCAAAAACCTTAAATATAGGCAACTTGGGTGAAAGCCAGAATGAACTAGAATCATGAGTAAGATGGAGTAGATACGATCAGGACTGAAGAAAAAAAACCAAGGCAACACAAAAAGACTTTGGTAATTGGGATGTGGTAGATGGGAATCAGAAAATAGCAAAACACAATCAAGAACAGAATAAACTTTTTCAGAATCTAATGTAGCACATTACTACTTCAGAAGATTTTATTAAATAATAGTGATTCGTGATTATGGAAATAGTTGTATCTTAAATTAACTTTTATTATTAATGACAGCATTTGTATAACATAAGTGTATACTTCTGATATATTTACAAAATAAGATAGATTGGGTAGGTACATAAAACGGTTCGAGGTTATAGTAGCAGATTATAAAAGAACACACCCTATATGATGAGGATCGATCGAAAAAACAATCGCGAACACTGAATCTGCATTCATTAAGAAACGTATTTCACCCTACCATATTTTAATTTCGTCTACTCATATATAAGTTTCTTATTTGCCCTTCGCTTCCATGCCGATCCGATTCACAACCCCACATACTCCCGAGATTCTACCCTCAATCCTGGAGCATGGAAAGATCTTTCGATGCTTTGTTTTACGAATTGTTCATCCTTATTTCCTTAATTTCGATGTGATGAGACGAAGAATTACCGACGAAGAGAAGTATGATGCGATATTGCAACATTACTTCAAAATAAGGATACTGTAAAGTATATTGTCGTTGATCAATAATTACTTACTCTACAATTTTTGGTTTGATTGTTAGAAATCACATAATTGAATTTAAATCAATAAGTTCTCGAAAATATTTGAACAATAACAAAAATTTCAAAAAAATTCGACTAACAAATATCCAAAAATATGTAATCCAAATATAGACGTGTTTGCTTTGAAAGAATCATATTCTTATCCAAATATCTATTTCTATTGGATATATTCAAACTAAAAATCAAAATGAAACAATTATATTGAAGTATGTAATTGTATTATTTGAAAGTCTTTGAATTTATATTCAAGTAACATCCAAAACACCGACTAAAGTTTGATTAGTTATCATCAGAGAAGAAATAACACCTTTGCAAAGAAGACGTTTTCGCCACATATTTTGATCTTTCCCATTTAGAAATTGTCTGACAAAAGGAACAGAAACATCACAATATTGAGTGTTTGAAGGAACGAGATTAGGTATATTATTGACTCTCAATAAACCATGAAGAATATCAATTAATGTTTCCGAGATCCGTGAACGACATACATACTAGTGCCGCCACCTATTGATGCGGATTCGGCAGAACATAGTTTTCTATAAATAATGTTTCATGAAAATAATCACTTGATTGAATGAGGGAATATTTTTGTCCTCGTGGATTGAAACCTGACAAAAAAACAAAGGAAAAAATGTTTTTAATACATAATTTCAATAATATTTAGAATTTACGTTCATCAATGAAGTTTCACTGATGTTTTGAATAAAATAATAATTAGATCGAAAGATTCGTGAATAAGCCCAACTAATTCCAAGTATTGGTTGAAAATTGGACCTAATATACTGTCAAATCATTATCGAAAAATGCAGTTTCTCCAAATAGAAGAAAAACTGTTGTAGAATTAATAAAAAAAAATAATCAAAAGTTTCAAATTGAAGAAACTAAATTATTTACAGCATATAATGAAATGGGAACGATATAAGAAGCTAAGAATGGAAATTTAAGAAAATACGAAGTGAGCAATGTATTATAATCCACTTTATAAATATATTACAAAGTGGAAGAAAGAATATTTATAGCAAAGTACTATAACAGAAGCTCACTGAACCTATAAAACCTTTTAAAAAGGCAAAAGGTTGCTGCTATTAGACGGCTACTAACCTACTTAGTACAGCCATAGTCTTTCTATATAAGAAATGACTCTGAAATAAAGAAGATTATCATTAAGAGTTAAGATTGTCATTAAGAGTTTCAATTAAGTCCAACAACTTATTGATATAAGTCTTCACCAATCGTGGTTTTGGCAACGCAACATTCTTCTAATATAAGAATTTCTGGCAACACCGCAAATCACACTACGAAAGAAACGTATTAAAATCGTTGTGTCTGCATTGGAGCATTTCCACCTATGCATTTTCATGTTTTTCACTCCCCACACATTCATTTCAATACAACGGCTCATTCGAAATCCCAAGCTGTTCTCTTGTTCTTCTATGCCTGCTATTCTAAATCGACTAAGAACTAAGCGATTCTGTACGTGCTTGAATATGTCACACACGCGAACTTTTGCTGGCCTTTGACACAGAGACGGATTCAGGAAAGGGTAGCGGGGGATCAGTATAAGTGTGAAGAACTCTCATCAAGGTTCCACCATTTCTACAATGTTATTTCATTCCGCTTTCCCGCTTTCCGTTGAAAGCGGGAATTAAATATTTATACAAATCAAGGAAGTTAGGTTTCCAACTCTTGTAGCGATTTAAAACTCAATTCAACATGAAATTTGGATAGAATTAGATGTCAAATTATTTTTCAGTTATTTGAAGTTGGGATTTTATTCGAAGCCAATGACTGTATTAAATAGAAAATATACTGTACTGAACAAAAAAATTGTTATACTTTGAAGACTGTTCTGTTTATACTTCATTATTGTAGTGATTTTTAGTGAAAAGTAAATAGGAATCACAGTTTTTTCAGAAATTCTCCTTCACAATAACATGAGAAGAAAATTTCAAACCATTTGCTAACACATATCCCATTAGCGTTTTTGTATTATTCAGTTAAAAGTTGATAAGGAAATAACCACAACAATATCGGAAAACATCGGATTTTGACATTATACAATGAATTTGAGTGTAATAATCATTATTATTATGGAAACTTGGCATAAATCTATAACGTGATTTATTAAATATATAAATTTGCAATGTAATGAAATTCATGATACTCCGATATGTTGCTGATAAGAATGAGACATTTCCAAATTTATTAAAATTGGATACTCAGCGCATCCGCCATATAACATTTAAAGTACTAATTGGGTAGAAGTTTAATATGAAGTTTAGGTCAAAATATCATTCAACTGAATATTTTGGTATAATTTATCAATCATATACCAAAAAGTTGCTTCTTATTAAGGTCTGTTGAGAAATCCTAGTAGATAACACACCCACCATATAAAAATATGGTGGAATAAAAAAAATTATATTGATGTCGAATAAGTTACTCGTTTTGGAATTACTAACTTTGTGGGAAACTAAGTTATTTGCCTAGATTGAAGAATGTGTTCTCCTAATGCCTTTTGAATATATACCTGATATGATATGAATTGTATGATAATAGAGTTCTTAGAAAATTCAATACATATTCATAGATTTTAAAAACTTTCATCTCATCCATCGTAATTGTTATAACAAACATTATTATGAACTTCTTCTTGAATAAAAGGTAATAGGGCCTGGAGTCAATACCAAGAATCAAGGAATTTCAATAATATTAACTACAAATATTAATGAAACTCCATTCTAAATAACATGTAACTTTTGACATATTTATTTCTTGAATACATCTATTCTATTATACATCATTTCTATTATAGAATATCTTTGAAGAGATTATCATAACAATAGAAATAGTGATTAAATTTTTTTAAATGAAGGTAATATTTGTTGTTAACAAACACATCGGTGTCAAAATGTAAAAATCAGAGGTAATGCTGTATATGCTATATTAAACTCCGGCCTCACGTCTTTGGTTATAATAATACTAATAATAATAATTCATGTTCAAGATAATGCAACTCTGTTTCTGTAAACATATTTTGTAACTTCAAAATATGTCCTCATGAAAGAGGCAGAATTCAGATCGAAGCAATTCTTTTTCAAATTGAAGTATTCATCATTTAAAAACGTAATAAAAAAGCGAAAAAAGATCCAAATGCCCCCCTGCTCTTGTAGTTTTTAAACGAGTAGGTTTCTTGCATGTTACATACACATTCGTGTCCAATTTCATGTATGTATTTTAGATTCATTTCCAATGCACGATCGAACTATTCCGGGACTATTTTTGATGGCTAATTATTCTGCTCGCTTTCAAATTGCTCGCAAAACTCAATTGAGCCTTTTGATTTATATGCTCTGAGTACATGTGATTCTTTTGTTTTACATTATTAGTATTCTTAGTTATACAGTTTTTACTTTATAACTTATTACTGTATTACTAAGCTCATTCGCGCTTCCTTTATTCGCTTTTTCAGTATCCGCGGATTGAAAAAATGCCACACAATTTCTATATTCGCGGATCTAATAGCTCTTTTTCGTAAGTGGTCTGAAATATTTTTGTTTCGGAAGTTGAAACTTATTAAAAAAAAAGAATATATACTTTGAGCAGATCTAGTTTCGGATAATTGCACCAGGCCACCCTAGCATTGACTTTATGCATCCAAGCATAAAATGCCATTTTTTTCCTCCCAACATGACGGCTTGCTTCAACTTATGGAGCAAGAGATAATCCTGTCTTAGAAGCTCTGCAAACCTTCAAAATCATATTGGATGATGTGAAATGTGATCTTGATATGAATGTTATGAAATGCTGGAAGGATTTTATCAGCAAAATGCATAGTAAACATAAAGGAACCATTGGAAGAACTGAAGCCATACACATAGAATTCATGCAGGAAAAACTGTGGCCTACTCTGGCTTCAGAAAATGATGAAAAATCCGTGCACATTCAAACTTAGGCTGACATAGCTGAAATTGCAATTGCAATAATACGAGATGGGTTTGAACGCATATAATTAAATGACATTCAGATGTTGCTTCAATCGCATTCTCCTTTTTCGCAAGGTGATGATTTGACAAGAAGCAACTTGGAGGAAATGTTACATTCACAGCCTATTGAGGAAGAGGCTTCAACGAGCACGGGAAACGTGACATTTAACTTGAAAATTATTAGTGAAGGTTTAAAAAGGGCTAATGAGCGTAGTGATTTCATTTATGAAAACTGATCTATCTATGGAACGAGGTCTTATTTTAAAGGCAAATTGCTAAAGTCATTGCTTAATATCAGTCTGAACTGAGGGAAGCTTTAAAAACTGCCAAGCCAAAAAAAATTTCACAATTATTTGAACCATTGCTTAAGCCTGAACATAATAATTAAGCAATATGGTCAAAAACTCCATTTAAATTAATTTTTTATATACTTTTTTTCATTTTGTCACCCAGGAACGTATCCCCTATAGTCTCATATATATATATATATATATATATATATATATATATATATATATATATATATATATTCCTTTTCCATATTCACGGTTTCTGTATACGCTGCACATTTTCGAATGCGAAAAAGGAGAATAATTGGTATGATCAAGAAAACTACAAAGTTTGAAATAAGAACTTCTACAATCTCAGGGTTTTGTCATTGTTTTTATATCGAAAATGAGATTGTTTTGATATCGAAAATGAGAGGTTTAAAATTTGGTAAGCACTAGTCCCTATGAGTTGAGTAGATGATGAAAAATAATTCATCAATCATTAAAGGTCATTTTAAGGCAATGCAAACCACTTGAGAATTCTCTGGTTTCTTTTAATACTTATTGTAAATTCCAAAATTCAAAATGTATTTTTCGAAAATACGTTTTGAGTTATATGTCTCGACTTGTGGCAGATTGCCAAATTGCGGATGCTCAAAAAACTGCATATATACCATTTTATTAGTACCAATTATTACCATATAATTAGTACCATAATTACATGGTTTTACAAAGATAATAAATTGTAGATTGATTGATAAATAATCGACTCTCGTCGCTCGTAAATGGAAAAGTATTTAGTCTTATGATGTTGAAGTTTCATTGAGTGAACAAAACTATTAACTTTTTAGTCAATACAGTTGATGAATTTGGTTTAAATTAACGCATAATTGGTGTATATAGTAGATCATTATTTAAAAAAATTGGGCAGTTCTGCAACTTTGTTACAGACAGGATGCTAAACTCATGGCTTTTTTAGCTACGTTTTAAACCAATGTATTACTATCAGCCTCCTTGAGTTTCCGTAATTCTGTAGAATTTTGAGCAATCAGATGATATTATATGTTGCTTTTCCAGTTCATTTCGGACGATCCAACGTTTCATTATAAGAATACCTGGAATATTTGACTGAAAAATCAATTAGAAATAAATACCGAAAGCAATAGTTATTTAAAGTCAGAATTATTCAATCAGTTTACCTATTACGCTAGACAGGTTCTAAAAAATGGTAATGGGCTGAGGATCGTCTACAAAGTACGCACAGAAATACTCTGACCAATTTCTATCAGCGAAATTCTACTGAATTAGAACGCTGTAAGAAACCGCACTGAGTATGCAACTTATGACGCAATGGAATGCTATTTCATGTTGCAGTCACGAAGATGGATATCTTCGAAGATGGAACCACCTCAGATAGCCACACAGAGAAGACGCAACGTTAGATGGTCAAATCATGTGAAGTTTATCAAAACAAAATAGTGAAAATTCTCTGTGGTATTCTTACTGTTTTGATATATCTGTTGAATTTCTCTTTTGTTGATAATTGAAACGCAATAAACTGTGTTTCGAAGAATACATCTCAGAATGAATTTTAAAATTTTCATTTCCTGATATTCATTTGAAAAAATTACTTAAAATTAATTTAAATTATTTCAATATTTTGTACTTTGTTGTTCTAGGTATACGAGGTTAGTATAATTAATTCTCATTTAGGCTGAGGACTTTTCATTAAAAGGTATAGGTAATGTATACAATATGATTTTTTTGAACCTACTATCCGTATCCATTGCATAAAATATTGGTGTAACTTTCTTTATAGTATAATTAAAGTATGTATTTGATGAAGACTCCTATCGTCTACTGAAGTATAAATTTATTGTAGTTAAATAGGTTTACTTTGCCTGAAGTCAAAGAAAAATTTGTTGCATTGAAATAGAGATACCTGGGCTTCATTTAGGCATATCTAGAGTGACCTATATATTTAATAAAAAATAACAATTAAATAAGTAATGCATTTTGAGTTTTCCATAACCACGACGATTTTTTCAATCGCTCTTAAACACTGTATTTATGCTAAGAATTAAAATAATCCATCTTTCAAATGGATGGTAAACCTGACTAAAATCTGACTATCTGCTTACTGCAGATTTAAAGCCACAGGTCATTGTCATATCTTTTAAATCATCTTGGAGCAATGCAGCATGCAGATCTTCGATTCAGTTCATATTTCGATACCTCTAGATAATTCTGTACCCCTTTCAGGGTAATAGATACCCTTTCAATCCTACAAAAACACCTGTGTCATTTGGGTATTCAACAATATCAAAACGAATTTGAAAATAACACTACTTGAACGTTCCTGAAATATTAGGCACCCTGTATAATTTAGAACGTTTTCGTCCATTAATTAATCAGAATAATGAACATGATCGCTAGCTTAGATTATATTTTTCGCTTGAGCGTCCTCATAAATATCGTCTCTCGAATTTTACATTTCTCCTTCAATTTACTATTAAGAAAGCGGAGATAAACAACCTGGATTTTAATGCACGAGGGCTCAAACTTGGAGCTTCGGAAATGAGGGTAGAAGCACGCGAGTATGTGAGGGTTGAACGGGGACAGAGGAGAGGGTAAATAAGAAACGCGTATATGCATCGTCGAAATTAAAATACACGAGGGTGGAAGTCGCCCCTTAATGAATGCGGATTTTGTTTCAACGCGAGTTTGTCGATGTTTTCCTCATCGATCCACCACCTCGTATGAGCATTTCTTAGTATCTCTGAACCTTTAAAATTGTCGGGGAATTCTTGGAAATACTCCTACATATTCATAGATTGCGGTAGATATTGATAGTTTCATTATTTCGAAGACATTGAAAGATATAATTAACTAAGAAAAACATTGAAAACTTATTATAATTTCAATTATTGGTAAATTTTAATTTTGCATAATAAATATTAACAACACCTAATACTTCTAAATAGAAAGTTATATTTCAAAAAATTCAACTGTAATTGTGTTCTCAAAGAAGTGTGAAACTTGATATTAAAACTTCGCATGTTCTTTGTATTCCATCATAAAAGGAATAAATGGAACATGAAACTTTCATTTATCTTATAAGAGAAAATTCCAGATTCCTTTAGTTAATTGAATACCTAATCATTTTTTATATTACCATATAAATTAACCAGATGGCGCGACATTGTATTCCACCAAGATGAGTGAAAATGAATCTACCGTCATTCTGTAAACATAGAAATTCTTTTCGACAGATTGTCTTTCCTATTATCTGTCAGAGAAGACCTCTCTTGGCCTGTCAAAAGAGTAAAACACCTTGCGAATCTATGATCTTAATTATCGAATGACGAAAAATTAGAGGCAAATTTTAATCTTTTATAATGAAACTAATTCGAATATAAAGATTCAATTACAAAATATTTCAAGGAGAGGAATATAGAATTATTTCTCAAAGTTTTTTCGTAAGATTTGGAAGATAAATTGATCTAAATAAAAAAAATATTGTTATAATTGTGTTATTTCAACGTACAATTTCTTGTTTTAATGTGCATTCAGTTGTTTTGATGACATTCCACCACCACCATGTTTAAATATTAAATAATCTTGTACACGTATCGTCTTAAAGTCTAATTTGTAGTGCGTTTTCTATTGATTGTTAATTGTGTGATAATGTTATAGAAGAATAGAAAGATTATCTAGCATCAGTTTCGAGTCAACAAAATTTCTAAAGAATATGTTTCAAATAATCACACACGAGTGTGACTAGTTCCAAGTTTTTATTGTCAGCAATTTTTACACAGAATATTGAGCGAAAGAAATTGATCGACGCATAAATAACAATAAATTGCACGTATTATGTTAAAAACGATCACCTTCGAAACCACAATTCTAGTCGTCCTTTCAAGGTAAATCTAGCTAACATAATAATTCATTTCGAACCAAGATTTGTCATTCACTTGCTCCAATGGCGCAAAACAGTGACAAAATAATCCGTACAACTCGTTTTTTTGTCATCCTTCTACCTTACCGCAAACTGTTCAATAATAATTCGTCTTCAGCTCGGCCACTTATTCAAATAAGTTACATGGAACATTTTACCAACATTCGTATAAATAATGATATTTATCTAGTTTGCTAACTTTATGCGCTACTGTTTATGGCCGCGTTATTTATAGTTATTTCGGTATTTCGTGTTGTCTAGCTAATATGTTTTCTGATTGTTATAAATTAGAAACTAGTTTACGTATGTCGTCGGTATTCATTTTCTTCAAGTTGGCTTGCATGCGCTGAAAGTCTTGGTGGGCCGATTATGGTTATTCGAATGGCAACATGAAATGAAATGTTTATGTCTTTATCTGTCGCGAATTTCTCTGTGATTTAATTGTTCCTGATTCCTATATATCTTGTTTTGAAGGTTTTATTATTTGATACAGCTCTTTGACTTTATTTATGTAACTATCGATATTTTCGTATGAAATAATTTCATAAATGAATTTAAAATCAGTACTGATATCAATTTCAGTGTAAAAGGTTCGTTTTAAGTGAATTAGAGTACTTTTATGAAAGACTCTCTAAGATTAGAATATTTATATATGTATTGTCAGTATGAATATTTTTTTAAAAAACATATTTCAAAAATATTTCAGAAATGATGAAGACTTAAAATAATTGATTTCGAATTAAAATTATTATTATATGTGAGAATATAATCCAATTTTATTTGATTTAGGTTGAGGTTAGGTACTGAAGAAAATTTCAATATTGTTTCATACTTATGAGTAAACAACCGGAAACATTCTTAGAATTTTTATAAATTCAATAAAACTTTCGCCAATTTTGTTTTAAATTACTCTTATTTATTGTAGATATGTTCAAATTGAAAGTAATGTCATCAATTGAAGACAGACTTTCCATTTCAGAAACTTTTCCAAACCTTTAGTAACGAAATGTAACTAAGTACTAAATATAATAAAACAATTGTTAAACTGATTTACACACATATTAAAAATAATACTGCATGACGTACGTTTCGATGAGATTCACCTTTCTCAAATGTTACGTGCAGACTAATGAGATGATTTGAAAAAGGTGAATCTCATCGAAACGTACGTCACGCAGTATTTTTAATATGTGTGTAAATCAGTTTAACAATTGTTTTATTATGTTTAACGATTTATATCAAGTATCGGCCTCATCAATTATTAAGTACTAAATATTTGAGCGCATTCAGTTTATTTCTTTCTAACAGAAAGGCAAATAATGTAACAATTCTTTCGTCCAAAATATAATGAAGAGATCTTCTCATGTTGAAAAATTTATAAATTAATGAAACGATATGAATAAATATATGAATAAACTGAAGACATTATGATTATTGATATTCTTTGAAGGTTTCGGGACTTAGGTACTAAATATGTTTAATTTGATCAAATAAGTAAACTCCAAGAAATATTTTACTTATATAATGTAAAAAATCATTGGAAAATCAGAAAACTGAGAAAATTTTAGAGAAGTTATCCAACTTTTCCTTTAATTAATTAGATACTTCGACACAATAACAATAGGTTGATCTATTTTTATATATATCAACAGTCTCTCTTGATACGAATAAATAAACTTAGTCTCACATAACTTTGAGAATAAACAATTAAAATTTTTGATTCAATATTTCAACTAGTTTCGATTGTAATTTTCGAAATTTATTACTTTTACACTATTATTTTGGTTTATTTTCGAGAGTTTTGTTGAGAGAATTCTTTCAGGCATTTTTAAATATCAGATTGTTTTTATCGTAATAAGTATTCTGTTTATTCCACTATAATAAGTATCCTATTATATTTAATATATAATATGTAGAATATTATTATACTATACACTATTTCACGTAAATATTGTTTTCAATATTCTTCAGAAAATTATTGATTGATGAGTTCGATACTGAGGAAAAAATTGACATCCAAATTTAAACAATAATTTCAATTTTCTTTTATTGAATAATACGCATTGTGAGTATTATTCAATACGCACGCTGACTTACAGCTTTTTCATCAGGTACTGAATTAACACTGGTACAATTTTACAAATACACATGTTTATGCCGATTCTTTATTGCGAAACAAAAAAAAAGAATAAATTCTAAGAATTGAAATTAAAATCGAACAAAGGTAAAAATGGGCATGTATAACATTAAAAAATTACCCTAGAAAAGGTATAATCTCATAACCACACATCACGTAATGAGTAATATGTTTGTAAAATTCATTAGATAAACAATCCGAGATGCCAAAAGGTGAGAGAATTGGAAATGTTACTTGTTTGATTAATTTCAAGATTTTTTTCGTAATAATACTAATAGAAAATCCAGACTATGAATTTACGTATCAATTTTGGTCGTAATTGTGGAGAATTTAGAAGTATTAGCACGATATTACAGGTCTTAGCAATTGAATGAATCAGTTCATTCATCGATATTGTCATTTATATTGCTCATCGCACTTTTTTCTATTGACAGAAATTCGAAAACATTTTCAAAACCGAAGCAATATTTATTTCTGACAAGCAGAAATTTAATGCGTAGAACTTTGAAATTAGATCACTCAAGATGTGATTTGTTAAGGCGATATTTAGATTATGATTTTCACAACTGAAATGGAAACATGAAAATGATCTCGTGTTTATTGTTATTCGCTAATATTTCTTAATATTTCAAAATTTGATTTAAATGATTACCCTACTGACGTGAATAAAAGTGTAAAAATATTTGGCAAAGAAGATTCCCCTTAATATTAGGGTAGTCCTTCCAGTAATGTCGATCTAGTGAAACTCGCACCCTAAACTAGTTAAGTATAGTTTGACAGTTTGAAGCACGTGGGTTTTTCGAACGGTGCAGTGTTTACTTTCAATTTTGTTCTTAAAATTACAGGACATTTGTTCTAATACAATCTAAAAACGAGAAATATTTACAAATTTGATTAAATTTCGCTGATCTCTTGAAAAACATTGTTGAATATAATGAAAAAAAACATGGTTTAGTATCACAAATTACATTAATTTCTCGACAATTGTTTCTGGGTGTTATTCAATATTGTTAAGCAATATAAATAATTTTGTGAGATTAAGCAGTGTTTTTCAAACAATTGATCTACAATATTTCTGATAATTATTGAATGTAATTTTACGTAGATTGTACTTCGAACTTTCGAATATCGAGTTTCCTGGGATAAAATGATAATTGAGATTCCTTACCATTGCACATCCTTCAGACAACACAACAACTCAAATACACTCTTAAATAGACGCAATCAAAAAAACAAACAAAAACAAATCGAGAAAAGCTTGCTACATCGGAATTACGATCATGTGATTTGAGAGTTCGCGTACGTCGGTTCGAATTTGGTGAAAAGTTGCCGAAACAACGTGTCTAGTCGGCACATTATGCGTAGTAGAGTAACGTTGTTCGCTGCTGCGAATTTTGAAAGTCGGAAGTCGCGCGAAAATCAAAACGGAACAAAGTGACGGGCGGCAGCGAAGACACGACGGAACCACTAAAACACAGTCGGCCGCGAAACAGCTGAGCGCCGGTCCTCACACACTCTCACACACATGACACACTAGATGGGAGAGAAGCAGCGCCGCGCGCTATATAATCAAAAAAGACGGGGTCCGCCGCTAAACGCAGCGAACCGTTTTTTAAATCATACACACCTTGTCGGGGGGTCCCGCAGGAAGTTTACTTGCAAAGTCCACGAGTCCGACTGGCTTCAAAAATATGCCGACTCGCAATGGACGCATAATTCCCGGATCCCCGTTAATGAATCCGATTAGACAAAGCTTGCTAAGATGCAAGAACGCTTGCGCCTTTGCCCTCTCCTTACGACTCCCCTCACGTAAGACTTCCCCCACCGCTCGCCGTTCTTTACTCTTACTGTTTTACCCTTAGATATAAATTAAGGGGCGGCCTGTACTTCGAGTCACACACACGAATTTTCGTGCTGTCTCTCTCGCTCGACCACTAATTACCGAAGACAGAGAGGCGCGTTTCTACCTTCTCTCCTTTCCGCCGGTTTTGCATAAATGCAAGATATCTTATTGCACGGGTCAGCTATAGTCCCTCTATGTCCGTTTGGTAGCTGCCGCTTGCTTGTCTTGTGCGATTTGTCGGGCCACATGAGCCGGAGTATGTTGTCTTGGGAAAACGGCCTCGCATAAATTATCGGGATAATATCGCATTCCCTTTGGATTGCATGTCTTCGGATATCCCGCGATTAGCATATAGCCACCGACTCGCTACTTGATTCGCCGTAAGGTACATTTGTATCTGGCCACTTTGTAAATGTGGGAAGGTTAACATAATAAAGGGGTTCAGTTATAACTGTCATTTGAGAATCTTGAAGGGGGTCGTGGTGGCATCGAAGTTAATCTAGAGGGTCTTGATTATTTTTGATCTATTCAGTACATTGACTTATTTTTCCGAAATAATAGGACTCGATGTGAAATAAAGATTTTTATTCATCAACATGGGAATATTGGAATTCAAAATCGAAGATATATTTGTACTAGCTTCGAACCTAGAGTTTATCTTAGAATTTTCTAAACCTAAGACTAAAATAATCCAATGTACAAAATATATTTTTCTTATTGTAATTAAATAATTATAATACTTTTCAATTCCACGTAAATTATTTAATATACTCAATATATATATTTGGTTATATTAACGTTATTTACTTGTATTTAGCTCTTCAAAATGAATTATGAACATGAATTGTCGAGTGTATTAATTGATTTTCCAGGGATTTAGTCAAACGTTTTCATATATACCAGGTAAACAAAGATTTTTTGGGTCTATATACCTATTTGTCTATGAATAAAGCAATTTGAAGATTTTTCCTGTTATTCGAATTTCAGGCAAGGAAATTATAACTATTTTAGATTATACATTGTAACTTTTCCCCTGAGTCACATATCCAGAAAATTAGTTTATCGTGTGTAATTAAGAGAATGCTTATCTAATTTAATCCAATTTCAGGTATTTCACCTAACTTTCCTAAGCATCAAAGTTTTAAATTTTCAGAAAAGATACATTTATTGATGTGTCAAATGTGCTTTCTGGTAAAACGTACAATTTTAGATGACAATTTCAAAAAAGTAGAATTTCGTTGCTTTTTTAACCCATTTGCGGAATTATTTCGAAATTTTAATACACAAATCAGTAACATGTAATCCAATGAAATCAAATTCTCTTCCTTTCAAAAAATTATCTATTATGCAAATAATGGACCAAAATTCTCGATGAAATACTTGTATATAATAAAACAATTGTTAAACTGATTTACACATATATTAAAAATAATACTGCAGACTAATTAGTCTGCACGTAGCATTTGAAAAAGGTGAATCTCATCGAAACGTACGTCATGCAGTATTATTTTTAATATATGTGTAAATTAGTTTAACAATTATTTTATTATGTTTATCGATTTACATCAAGTATCGGCCTCATCAATTATTTACTTGTATATAGTTGTTTTTTATTCACAAATTTTTTTTTAACTGAAATACTTTGGTGAGTTCTATGAAAACTCTCCAATGCACCAGATATAAGTTCCGGATTATTAACTCACTATCAAGAAATGAAAACAATTTCATTGGAAAAGTATCTACTAATCGAATCATTCTAATTATTTACTGCATTTGGGATTTCAATTACTGTGGTTACTTTTTCTTTCCCTCCGCGATTACATTAAATGATAGTTTTATAGTTATTCTTTCAATATTCTAATTTATATTTTTCTTCGCACCCGGAAAGTGAAGTATTTTAAATCCACATGTAATTTTGCAATCCGTAATTTTGTTGGAAATTGAACAAATTTTAGTAGTTTGTAAAAAAATGTGTATAATTTCTAGTTGGATCATGTCTATGGATTTTTTGATAGAATGAGCTAAAAGTTTTGTTGGGAATTGCTTTGTATAATGAATGTTTTCCGTTCTTCTGTTATTGTTCCTTCTTTATATTAACTCAAGCATATGAGAATTACAATGTCTGTGATTTCCTTTATAAAAATTAAATTGACGAGGAAAGAAAAAATTCTATTGAATTCCCTTTAACTTCGAATGTAGAACATCAGCGACATCAACAAGACAACTATTTTCATAAACTACATTCAATGTATATAAGTTTACAGGAGTTTAAATACGTTTAATTATAAAAAATGAGATAAACTGACATTAATGTCTTGAATCTGAATGAATTATTCAGATTTGAATGGTATTAATAGTTCAGATGGCGCCGTGAAATGTAAGTATAAACATATTTTGAAAATGATTTCAAAACTTTATTCTTCACACGTATTTATTTACAGTGTATTTTGGCGAATGCGCTGGTTTACAGTTGAGTGCCATAGAGAATAATAAAAGTGCGAATGAAACTCAAACTTATTTCAATTATTTGTGTATTATTATTCACTCGTTATTTCAATTACTTTTTAAAAAATTAGATTCTACTTCAAATTCAACAACAATTGAAAAAACTGATTATTCATTGATTTCACAGAATTAAAAAATAGATTTTTGAATGAACATTGTTTAATTTGATCGTTGTCATTCAATTCAATACTGTTTTTCTACTGAAGAAAAAGGAAATCATATGACATCATCCAAAATTCGAACGTCATGCTATCTTTAATTATGTAATTTGGGATTATTTCGTCAATGAAATTCAACTGTTTGGATGTTCGGAGACAATAAAAGTGGTCTCAATTTCAATTACCGAGAAAAACACCCTTCTTGAGTAAAATGAATGTTCAAAATACAGGAATGCACGTATTCAATCTTCTTTCCATTGAGACAATTCCA
The DNA here is from genome assembly GCA_030704895.1 of Henosepilachna vigintioctopunctata. Lineage (NCBI taxonomy): Eukaryota > Metazoa > Arthropoda > Insecta > Coleoptera > Coccinellidae > Henosepilachna > Henosepilachna vigintioctopunctata. The sequence continues at coordinate 5,202,302 of JARQZJ010000095.1, read as the reverse complement.
ACAACATAATAGAATTACTCACAGTAGTTTAAAGAAATGACATAAGATTTAACTGGTTAATGCCTGAAGATCGAGTAGGCTATTAGTCGTTGGTCCACCGCTACTTGTTCAAGTTTTTCTTGGAAATCAGTAGTGAGGAAGTAAGTAGTGTTATGGTTCAACACCACGTATACTTTTAGTTAATAATTCCAATCGAAACAATCACAAAGAATTTTTGATATAAAACATAGTCATGTGGAATATGGTCTGCTCAGACACTGTTTTTTCTGATAATTAAGTTTTACGTATCTTGAATTCAATAATGTTAAGGTGTCAATACATAAGAAACAAGACTGGCGTTCAAAAATAATTCAACTTAGTCAAAAATAGTCAACTTGGGAAATAACTCAAGGGATCATATCCCCACGTTTTATCGCATACCTAGTGTTAAGGCAAATTCCATTGAAATATAATTTTATTTCAGTGAATACCTGATTATACGGGTAAATACGGCTTGGGTTTGCCTGTAACAGCTCTAATAAACTCATATATATCGAAGGAGTTGAACTCTTAGGTAGGATTGTAGTGTACGAAGAATTAGATTGGCCATGTTCTATTGTACACCTAATTATATGTGTACCTTCATATATGAAAAAATCTTCTGAAATTCAGTTTAATTTTTCAGTTGGATAAAGTATTCAGCAATAAAGATAATACTCTTCTATATCACATATTATTTGAATGTGAAAGAGGCAACATGGAAAAAGAACATTGATCTATAAAATATGATTAAATCACTGATTTATAATATTTTTCAATTTAAATATTAGATCTCTAAAACATATCTTCAAGATGTTTGAGTTTTCAACTTTTACTATGACTTTAGAATTGATTGTGATTAGAGCGTTGGTGGTCAGGTTCTCTCTTGTTCAGATAAGGCGAGAGATCTTGGTGTAGTCTTCGACCAGAAGCTTTCCTTTGTCCCACACATCACCCAAATTATTTCATCTGCTGCAAAAATATATGGACTCGTTAAACGTAATGCCAAATATTGCAATAATTCATCAACATTCATAGGACTATTTAATACCCTAATCCGTAGCAAGTTGGAGTATGGCAGCATGATCTGGCATCCTATTCACACTTGCCATCAACGCCATCTTGAGGCTATTCAGAGAAAGTTCTTGAAGTTCTTAGTTTAGAGGGATGATAAAGTTTATCCACCGAGAGAAGTCAGTCATTACAAATTATTGGGTCGATTTAGTTTGATCTCATTGCAGAGCAGGAAAGAAACTTTGAATCACTCAAATTTTTGTACAAATTACTGCACAATAGTATTGATTGTCCTCCTCTTTTGTCCGCTTTGAAATTTCGTGTTCCTAAGCGAAATTCTCGTACCACAGAATTACTCCACCAAGAGACTCCAAGGACCAACTCTCTAATACAATCCCCCATTTGGTTTATGGAGTCTACATTCAATAGAGTTGGCAATAATTGTGACATTCACTTTAACTGCATAGAATTTATTATCAGGAGTTATGTGAACAACGAAAATTGACTAAAATGAATTGATTTAAATTGAGTTCTTTGCAATATTTCATTGAATGCTATAATGTAGTTATAAGTTACTATTTTTTCAGATTAGATTGAGCTCTTTCTTAAACCTTTTTTTCATTATTTAGTTGAATCGTTTTTCTAATTATTTAGATATGTATTCAACATTGTTATTATTTTCTGTAATTGGGTGTTATACCTGTTGAAAATAAAGAACTTATTATTATTTAGAGTAATGCGAAATATAAATTGCCTTATTAAACATTTTTGCTCATATTGCGTTTGAAATTTTTACGATATTGAATTTTTTTGAGTTCTTTGAGTTTGATATTGAGTTTGAGTGCTCCTAAGTGTGCCCTAATTTTGAGTTGAAGTTTCCGTCGATATTGTGCAATCATCGATCGAACTAACGCTTGGCAAAATGTACATTCTCCATATGTTTGTAAGGAACCTGCAGCCGGAGACTTCTTCGCCAACCTCATTAAAACGATCTTGCGGCCATTCCGCCCGGTTATTAACGACTCGAAACGAAAATAAGCCCACAGTCGCTCTCGATTTTCCCGGGCCGTCGTCTTTATCAAGAAATAATATCGTTAAGTCAAAATAAAAGGCGAATTTTCGGTAGAACTTTTCGCCGTACAGCTTCTGCGACGTAATTGTGAGTCTTGTGCGGAGATTCAAAAGGGTTCCGCGATCGCTTTGATCGCATAAAACAATAGCAGCGAATTTTAATTATTTATTAAGCTCGGTATGCCCCGATAAGTACCAATTACTAGTGAGTCTGTGTCGCCATTGTCGACATCTTTTGTGAGTTACCGTAAGGGCGTAACGTCCCGTCGGTCCGACGAAGTCGAGTTGCCGCTGACGATTTTTTATTCAAAGAATCACGTTGAACTGTCGCCATATTCGCGGTTTTTCGAATAACCAAAGGTTGGAAAATGATTTACTTTCGTGCAAATATTCAGTTCCTATTATTATAAGTCAACTTCGTTACATAGTATTCATAGTCTTAGTGTAGCTAGTGAAGTCCAGATGCAGTTTATTGATAATTGTTTAATAACCTAATAACAATAATAACCTAATAATAATCCTATTTACACTTGCCATCAACGCCATCTTGAGGTTTTTCAGAGAAGGTTCTTGAAATTCTTAGTTTGGAGGGAGGATAAAGTTTATCCACAGAGAGGAGTCAATCATAACGAATTATTGAGTCGATTTAGTTTAATCTCATTGCAGAGCAGGAGTGAAACTTATCACTCAAATTTTTGTACAAATTACTGTCTTACTCTCTTGTCTGCTTTGAAATTTCGTGTTCCTAGGAAAAATTCTCGTAGTACAGAGTTATTCCACCTAGAGACTCCGAGGACTAACTCCCTAGTACAATCCCCCATTTGGTTTATGGAGTCTACATTCAATAGAGTTGCCAAGAATAGTGACATTCACTTTGACTCCATAGAAGTTATTGTTAGGAGTTATGTGAATAAAGGGAATTGACTAAAATGAGTTGATTTAGATTGAGTTCTTTGTAATATTTCATTAAATGCTATTATTTAGTTATTAGTTCCTATTTTAGTTAGTTTAGATTAGATTGAGCTCTTTGCTATATCTCTTTCATTTCAATTATTTAGTTTGTATTCAAAATATGTTATTATTTTCTGTAATTGGGTATTATACCTGTTCAGAATGAAGAACTAATTATTATTATTATAACCTATGGTAAGTAGAGAATTGACCAGCAGGTTTCGAAGAAGCTTCAGCATACAAATGAGAAATTGCTGTAGGATTTGAAGGAGTACTTATCTACACAACATGAACTAAATGTAGATAAAAATGAGCTATAGTTAAGAGAATTTGAAGTTGACTTCTTCCAGCTAGAATTTTGAACTCACGAAAAGATTCTAGAGAAAATCTGAAGGTTTGGTGCAGTAATTGCAACAAAAGGTGCAATATCCTCCAAGGTGTGATAAGAAGGTCAAGGGTAACCATTCACCTGAAGGTCAAGAAACCCACAAGACTCTTCTTCTCAAAGTACCTATTAGAAGAATACCTATAGTCTTTCTATGTACCTAAGACATGAAATTGTACCACAAGTTAAATTTTAATAAATTGTTGAAACCGAATAATAAGTGTGTCATTATACAATATCTTACAAATTTCTCTGTCTCTGATTTTGAGTTATATTTGAATTTTTGCTTCACCGTCATTTTATTCTTGCAGATGGCGGTTCGCTCGAATTTTCAGAAGCTATTGATTTAAATTATTATAAAGTCAATTGACTCACCGCGTTATATTTTCACTTGTCGTGTTAAACTGTTCGAAATCGGAATGATGTTTTAGAAAATTTGTGAATTTTTGTGTGACTATTTCATAATGTAATAAAATTATTATGTTTTCATAAAAAAGAAAAAGTTTTAGAAATAGATCTCGTAATATATGACATTTATCAACACGTGATTAAAATATTAGAAGAAAAAATTATTATTTTTTTAATAATTTGGTCCTATCTAATTGGTATTATTTAAAAATTACGCAAAATTTTTAATTTTCATTGTAATTATGAGTTTTGAATTGTTATCATATTTTTCATGTTGAGTAGGGTTTGAATTTATAAAGCTATCTAAGTTTTCATACGCGCAAAAAAAAGGAAGAATAGAGGAAACTGGGAGAATTTTGCACGATTTCTGAACCATTGGTTCTTAACTATCAACTGTCGTAAAATTTTTGACATAAGTTTGTACACAAATATTCTTAGAATCGGAAAACTGTTGTTCCACCAATCTCAGAACTGAAGTGAATATGATATAATTTGAAGAAATCGAATTGATCTTTAATGGGATGTATTTGATGTGGCACTCAAATTGTTCCACCCGCAATGATTGAGGCTCTGCATGAAACAAAGCCGCATTTCCCTATTTCTTCTTTAAAAAAATTCAGCAGCCGAAACGTTCTGGTTCGTTTTGCGCCCAGCCGAATTTCTTAATTAGCGAACGCCCAATCGCGATAACGTCCCCACACATCCCCTTAAAAGAAAACCTGAGGAAAACTGTGTGCGAGCTGCCCGTCTACCCGCCCGAGAAAACGTCAATATTAAAAGATAATTATCGGAAGATGAATACGCGCCATAAAACTGACGAAGAAGGAAAAATCGCGGCAACGTGCTAGACTGAGATGGACGGACGCAAATGAACGAACTCTTTCCCAGTATATGCAAAGCGAGAGAGGCCCGTCGCTGGCGGCAGCGGTGGTGGGGGCGGCGAAATAAGAATAAGAAAAGCCTCCGGGGCCAGAGAAAAGAGGAAAGAAAAGCGCGAGTGTGTGCGAAAAAGAAGGGAACGCCGAGCGGGAACTTCTTCGTTAGTTAAAAAAGAAAATACGCGGTGGCGTAGATGATTCTGCATGTATTTATGCGAAGGAGAGACCGGGACGGGATAATGAAACGTGCCGTCTCGCTCTAGCACTCATTAGCGGAATGGCGGTGGAGGGGGCGCGCGGTGACGTCACAGGGAAAAAGGGAGAAAAATTCATCAAGTCGCCGTGGACACGTCGCGTATATGCGAAAACTTGGATGTCTTCTCGGCGGACGTAGACAAAGGCGCAATTTGCGTTTCACAAAATGGGAGAAATCTGCCGGATAATTACGTTTCGAGCTGCTATAGTGTTACGATTATTCTTCTCGCTTTGTGTTTTTGGTCACCGATGGCGTTGACTATGCCATAGAAGTATAATTCGTTACGAATAAGGAGGAACCAAGATGAATATTTGCATTTTCTTCGATAGATTCTTCTGTGACAGCGGTCTTAAAACGGTTTACCGCGAGCATTGTTGCCGTCGATCAAATTGTAATAGAGGTCTGAAGTAATTTTTGTCTTTTGTCTTCAGACTTTAGTGAAAACATAATTGGAATCGAGACTAGGCAAATTTATCGTAAATAATAAAAAATTCACAGATTTCAAACGAAAAGAGAATAATATATATATATATATATATATATATATATATATATATATATATATATATATATATATATATACCTATATATGTATATACATAATAATATTTTTGCCTGCCATTAATACTTCAGTTCTTATAATAACTCAGTGAAAAGTACTTATTCAAAGTTTTGACATATCCACAACTTGGTATAGTAACAGGAAAAGAAATTTTCTATTTCGACAGTCCATAATTCTCTAAGAATGTTCGCTCCTAGTTTATATATCCACAAGAAAAGTCCCATATATATATTATTATTATTATTTATATATTCATAATATTTTTAGCAATACCAGGCTATTTGCAATGTGGAAATCTCTATTTTTGTTGACGTTTCGTTGCATATCACAACTTTGTTAAAACTAATGAATAATTGAATTACATATGTGAATTACCATAGAAATCAAAACGTCTGGCTCAGCATTCGTTTCGGAAGTTTATAATTAGTATTCTTCACCATGAGGAAACCTCTAAAATTTCTCTACATTTATTATCTTTCTCAGTTTTCAGTTTTCTAAATTTTATATATATATATATATATATATATATATATATATATATATATAGTACAGAAATTATTTGTATCATTTTTTTATAATATAGCGAAAATTGAGAATCGAAGTTACATCCAAAAGTTTTTTGGAACTTCTCTGGGATTCGAACTCAGGTCTTTCAGGTTTACGCCCCAGGTTTGCAGAGCAGCGGGGCGTAAACTTGACCTGGGTTCGAATCCCAGTCGAGCTTCAAAAAAACTTTTGAATGTAACTTCGATTCTTAATTTTCACTATAATAAAATAATACAGATATATATATATATATATATATATATATATATATATATATATATATATATATATATATATATATATATATGAAGAAGTTATTTACTCATGTCGAAATGAATTTGATAGAATTTTCGAAAAAGTCATTAAAACAAATTTTTCCCGATATTTCTTCATTATCAGAGTTCAGAAATATATTGCAACTGATGTACCTAGGCCTTTTTAATTCACCCTTTCAAAATGAAATTACCTAATTCTATTCATGGAGATAAATCAGACTGATCGTTAAAAAGTCGCTAAAAGAGTTTCGAAAAAAAATGTAATACCAAGTGTAACACTTTCATATTTATGGGATTGATGAGAAAAAATAGATGACAAGTGCAACTTGCCATTACTAAATAAAAGTAAAGTTAGATCCGATTCGTGCTGAAAATCAGAAAAACAAAAAGGAACGAAAATATATCAACGAAAATGTGCGCATTTCAATAAGTGATATTTATTATATATCACTTATTAATAAGTGATAACTTATTAAATTTTAAAAATTATAACTGATTAAAATTAAAAATGAAAATAACTTGAGAAAATTAAAAAATAAAGATATAGATGACTCACATTTATAAAGTCTGAAATAGAGTAATCCAATTATTGGCACTAAATAAAAAAAACACTTATGTCTTAATAATAATCCAGGTTAGGTGTTAAACATATATCACTCACTACGGCTCTGAATCTTCACTTATACTGAACGAAGAAATCTACCTTCTTACTGCAATAACATTGCAAACTGTTAGAGGATTCTCCCACCAACTATTTCACGTATATCTCTCATAGAAGGGTCTATACTACCCCCACAGAAAATGACACATACCTGTCAAATACAATCAATTATCCCAACAACCTGCTACAGGTACTTACAAATTATTGAAGTATAATTTTTTTTAATCACCCGATTTATCTGACTTGAGTAGTCTGTAATGTTCGGTTGGCTAAGTATATTTTTGTTTCGACAATATAGATTAACAATATTTTAATAATATATTAATTTCTTTCATTATTCGTTTTGCTTCGATGAAGAAGTTTGAAGTTGCTGATTTGTTGCATTTTGATTATTTTTGTATAAATTTCTGTATACTTTTAATTGTTTCAGAATAGTTTATATTTTATAGTATCATCAACACAATTGTATATTTTTTTCAGTATTTCTATATGATTCACAAGATCGCATAGGAAAACAAAATCATTCCCAATAGTGTGATTTATGTCCAATCCAATCAAAATTAACTGGATTTAAAATTGATTGGAAGCTATTGAACGTTTCCGATTTTGTAGGGTAGTATCTATATATTCGAAAATTGCTATTGGCATTGTTTCGTACGTCTACATTAAAACGTATTCATTGGATCTCTGAAATGAAGGATTGAAGGCGACCACTCTGCCAATTTTCAAATTCTTTTCTTGTTTTTTAGCACTTAACGGGACAAATTGATTTTTTCCAAATGGACAAAACGTTTTAAAATAGAAAACGAGACGAATCGTACTACACGTCAGGGAATTACCTCATTACCAATTTTTTCCAAAACTGACTAAAACGAAAACGCAATTCATTACGATTTCTTTTTGTCAGTAACGGTTGAACAAATTAATTGAAAAATAATTGAAATAAGTGATTATTGAAAGTCACGAACGGTGGAATTTAAGTACTTATGTGGCTGATGTTAAGTAATCAATTAAAACAGAGATCTTGATTATTCCAGTCGACTTATAGAGAACACCAAAGGAAATGCCACTTATTGAAAATGTATGTAAATATTCTCTAGGCTACCATAGATTTATACATAAACGTACATCAGGATTTAATGAACAAGGACGAAAAACCACTACATACTATGAATTCTATATGCATTTGTATTAATCTTAAACGACTCAATACGACAAATGGTGCTTTAATTCAGATACGGTCAAAAACCTAAATTTATGTGGCTAAGACATCATATTATTACTACCAAACTTCTGATAATTAAACGATTTACTTTCTGGTAGGTAAATAATTTTATGAGAAAATAAAAACTTTTTTTTGATCATGCAAGCCCAATGTTCTGAGATCCTTTAGTCTGTGTAGATTACCCATTTGATATATACTCAATTTATAACATTTACATACATCCTGGGTCCATTGATTAGACCCAGGATTAGAACCCACATCTGAAGACTTTTACTTTGTTTTCTATCATAAAATTAAAACTATTATTGCCGTTACAATTTGGTCATTTAAGGTGGATATTATGAATAATTAACATATGTTATTATTTTCTCGAAATTTATACATTTGAATTTTTTCTGGAATTGCAGCAATAAACAAAATAAAATAACGCTTTTTCCCTTATTTTCGAGCTTTCCGTAACCAGTTACCTTCATCAGTTCCGGTGAAGTTTTGGTAAGTTTGTAATAATATTTGTAGTAAGTTACTGATTTACGTTACTAACATAACATGTGGTATAATTGGTTATAATGAAGAACACATAGTCTTCTTTGATTTTCGTTTGTATGCACAAGTATTTCAATTAATATTCTATTATATATATATATATATATATATATATATATATATATATATATATATATATATATATATATATATATATATATATATATATATATATATATATATATATATATATATATATAGGTTTTTAGGTTGTTGGATGTTTCAGCCTGAAACTTTCAGGTAGTGGGTATTTAACTAAAGTTTTGTTGTTTCATTTAGACATTTCGGGGCTTTTATTTAGGGCTTCCCCTTTCTTCGATAATTTAATTGAATTAAGGTTCTCTTTGTTTTGAACGAACATTGACACATGATCATTCGTTCAAAACAAAGAGAACCTTCATTCAATTAAATAACCGAAGAAGGAGGTAAAGAAGCCCCCGAAACGTCTAAATGAAACGACAAAACTTCAGTTATATACCCACTACCTGAAACAACCAACAACCAAAAACCTATATACATATAATAGACAATCAGGTAACAAACCAGGAAAACTGGTAATTATCTAATATATATATATATATATATATATATATATATATATATATATATATACATATATATATATATATATACATATATATATATATATATATATATATATATATATATATATATATATATATATATATATATATATATATATATATATTTAAATTGATGCATTGTCTGTTCAAGATAGTTTATTTTCAATGTTTTAGCAATAACAGGCTCATTTTAATGTTGAAAACTTTATTTTCGTTGACGTTTAGTTGTATATTACAACTTTGTCAAAACTTATTATTAAGTTTTGACAAGTTGTGATATACAACGAAACGTCAACGAAAATAAAGTTTTTAACATGAAAATAAGCCTATTATTGCTAAAAACATTGAAAATAATATATTTATATATATATATATATATATATATATATATATATATATATATATATATATATATATATAATTATTATTTAAATATTTATCATAACTGACCATTGAAGATAACGTAAACTGACCTTTATCACCAAAAGATACAGACGAAATGTACAAAACAAATACATTCTATGCACAGATGCATACAATGTATTTGTTTAGGTCTAGCTAGAAGTTAAAATATACTGTAGATATGTGTAATGTTATGTATGAGGGATCTATTGGCTTTCTGTTATTTATTCATCATTTTGCGAATTCTTTGTTTCCTTCATGATTATAATAGGGTAAAATAAATACAGACAACTTATCTCAAACAGTCGAAACCAACCCATTTATTTCATATCGTTCGGTAGCGTTGCTGTACAGAAAGTAGAAATCGCTAAATTAACGTAGATATTTCAATATTTCTTTTCGAAACTGAAATTATATTGCGAAACATATAAATTATGAATCTGAAATCTATGCAAATAAGTGTTAAATATTTAGTTTGATCAAATCAAAAAATCAATCTAAGCTGCAGATTTTAATATTAACAAAAATTCTTCTTCTGTTTTCACCATCTATATTTCGATAGTACATTCAAATAGTGAATTCAAGTATGTGCTATCACGTTGTATTTCAATTTTAGGTTATATTATACCTATCCTAAAATATTGGAAGAAAGAGTTTGTGCCTTCTTACCTGTCATTTAGAAAACAGGTTTGAAAATAGATTTTTTCCATAAAATCATCAAGGGGTTCTAAAGAATCAGTTTGTGTAATTGGTTTTATGTGTTTATATAAATTATGTTTAGAATTTTGAGTGCTTAGGAAATCGATGCGTTTTTAATGTAACTACAACTTCTTCCACGTTTCTCAATACTAAATATTTACCTTCCAAGTATGAAGCATATAATACGCGAATATAATTTAATATCTAACGATAGATACACAACTAGAATGGACAAAACACATAGATAACATAATTAAAAAATTAATACCACTGATAGGAGCACTCAGAAAAGTAAGCCCATATTTAGATCTTAGAGCCAAAAATCAATATACTTCTCCTATATACACTCCACATTTACTTACTTGTTAAGTATATGGTCAAATACATCAGTCTCGAAAATAAAAAGAGTTCAACGCATGCAGAACAGGGCTATAAAAGCTATATACAACATGCCTTGCAACACTTCTTCAAAAGAACTACATAAAATTGTCAACCTACCGAACATTAAACAAATGAAAAAAATTGAAGACTCGAAAATGATTCATCAAATAGATAACAAACTACTGAAAGTAAATATTAAAAAAAAGAGTAGAAATACATGATCATAATACGAGACACAACCTAAACTATCAGCTAAACAATATAAGCACTAACAAAGCATTACACTCCCTCATCTACCATGCTACCACCTACTACAATAAATTACCTACTCTAATAAAAGAGCAACAGAATATAAAAAAAATTACCAAAAAACTAAGGGAACACATTATGGATGGGCTGACCTCGCAATAGTTGCAAACAACTCACCGTTCTTAAATTTCACACAGCTAATATTATGAAATACATATGTACCTAACAAAATATATCTATGTTAACATCACACATGATGATTTGTAGATTTATGTCTAATAAATAAATAAACACATATTTATTACAAATCTATAGAGAATATTTTTCAGTTGTGCTGTGCCTTCAGATCAAGAAATATAGCACGCATTACTTGAAAATGTCGTATGAGACTTCAATGAAACGTTGTGAAAATTCATATTCTCTTTCAAGAAATAAACGGACTGAAACAAGAAATGATATATACTAACATACATGGAAGGATGTAAATATAATATGGACTTATACATGAGCTGAATTTTGTGAAATTAACGTTTTCAATTTGACCCAGTTCGCATTCGATTTGGGAAAAAATGAGTTTTCATGAAAGATTAAGTTATTGTTATTAAGTTAGCAAAATCGTTGAAATTATATTCACTAATTGAAGATGACTACTCCTCAATAAACTCAATATTTTAATGAAAATTATTGTTATATTCACTAATGATCAAAGAAACAACAACATTGATATTTACTAATATATTGTTGTCTCTGGCTAACATTTCTTATGATTAAGATCGCATATAGCCTGAGATAAAGTAAATGCATCATTTACTTATTACTCATACATCCATTACCAAAGAGAACTATCGATAAGGAGATGGGCGCTGTGAATTTCGGATGTATGTTTGTAGATGTTATCTCTTCGTCCTCAGTTTTCCCGGAACTCACTCCGGGTGACGAGCTACGCAGTGTCGTTACTTTCTCGTAAGAACGTGCAGGTAGTAAAGCTGCATCCTTTCTTGTACACAAAGTATTTTCGATATTTGGAAAGATGGCAACTTCTACGACCCGAAAATAATCCTAACAGTATGTCATAAATATTCAAATTACGACTTGTTCGTAAACTTGTGTTGTATGTTTGCTTTCTTGAAAAATGTGTACGTGTAGGTATTCTCGGTGCTCGTATTTAAGGTCCTTTCGATGTTGTTGATGTTAGGACTTGTAAATTGTTCACAGTCACTCCTTCTCTGATTTAGTGAATATGAATTTTTGTGAAACTAGAAACAAAACAAAAAGGGGTGGATGTGTTGCCATTGTTATTTCAGTTTTCCCTTGGAAAATCCCAGGAATGGACATTTTTACAAATCTGTTAATGAGTAAATTATAATGTAATAATTTTGTTTAGTCTCATATCTTATCAGGGCGAGAGGAGTGTATTAGTTTTATTAGGTTAGGTTGGTACTCTTTCGTCCTACTGTTAAGTAGGTCTGATTGTCATGTTGTGTTGTTTGTAAGACGATGGAAGTTAACCTGACTGAAAAAAAAGTTGGCTGGTATTGTTTTCGGGAAAAATGATCAGATATTAATTATCATTGAGATAGGAGACGTGTTGAGACCTTCATCAATTATATTCTTTTTCTTTTGTGGAATTTAGCTTTGTTTGAAAAGAATAAGTATCCAGTATTTGTTGATCGTTAAATTCTTCTGGCATTGTTAAATATTTCGAAATTGTGAACAGAAGAGTACCCTTCAGGGGATTAAAGCACGTGTTCTTGATAAACAGTAAAGCGCACACTTCATCTTTGCGTAAGTCCAGGTGTTTTCAGTTTAGTTTTGATTATATTTGTTTGAGGAGGGCTTTTATTTCAGGGTTTTCGTTTTTATTTTCATTTTTACGTTTCCTTTTGGATATCTCTGTTTTATTTTCGAGTACTGGAATTATTGAGAATCACAATTTTGAGAGGGTTTGGCAGAAGATCTCTGTGGCCAAGCCTGGAAATTTGAGTACGCTTGGTGTGGTGAGAGTATTCCAGTACATTGTTTGCAAGAGGCAATTGATATTTGATTTTATTTGTATTTCGTTAACCTTGATTTACTTTCATTTCTTTTACTGTTCAATTTACATGCTGAAGATTCCTTTTTATTTAAACATTCTTATATAAAGAATGTTTTATATAATGAATATATATTTTTTGTTCAAACGGTTAAGTCCTCTTAGCTAAGAGAATATTAATTCATCTTTCATTTGTTTTATTTTTTTTGCATTTCAATTATCAATTTTCTTTTATATTCAATATATATATATATATATATATATATATATATTATATATATATATATATATATATATATATATATATATATATATATATATATATATATATATATATATATATGGAATAATATAATTGAAGAGGTATACAATTCTATAACTAGATTAAATGAGAGGTAATAATAAACTTGTCTAAAAATCACTGACTGAACAATTCTTTATTCGACTAGTTTCGCCTTTTACAGCATTATCAAGAATTGTTCAGTCAGTGATTTTTAGACAAGTTTATTATTACCTCTCATTTAATTATGAACTATCACAGAGTAGATTCATCGTCCATTGAATTTATCTATAACTAGATACCAAAAGTAGGTTATGTGAGTTATGTCCATTCTGTTAATAGGTCGAAATGAAAAAGTTTTAAAATTTTGTATGTTTCGAAAAATTTTGTTTACGTTGTAATTTAACTAAGTATCAAATCTTATACATTTATTGTAATTATGAAACATCAAAGAAAATTGTAGAGATATCGAAATACTAATGACAATTAATTTTTTTTACGAACAGAACTTTTTCAATGATTCAATTAATGTGATCACCTTGTAGATAATTGTTAACGTTTAGTAGACCTTATTGTAGGTGGAACAACCTCCTTCGATATTTTTAAGCTGAAGGCAAATTATCTACACTGATCTTTTCGATTTGAAAATGTTATCTCTACTTCGTTTTGATTTAAGAATAAGGCAAATTAAAAGTAGAGGATTTTTTTGAAACTGAAAACCAAACTTTGTTGCGACGGACGGTTTCTTTTTCAACTAAGTTTTCTCCTAAGAAATTGAAAACGCAATGCTTCAATAGTTTCATTATTTTTTGATTAACAGCCGAAAAGAAAAATTTTTGAAGTTGTGTACTTGATAATGATTGATTTTTATAGTTGTAAAATTAAATATTTTCAGCTCATAGCTAAAATTATAACCGAAGAATAAATACTTCAGGAATTATGCTTCACAATAAGGTATCTAAAAAAGTCCAAATATTCATAGATTTATATTTATCACAACGAATTGAGCATTCTTAGAGAAAAATTAATGTAGTCGCCCTGTATAACTAATTGTCAAGGTCTAATAGACTGTAATTGCAGGTGGAATAATCTCCGACTGTCGTGTTGAATTTGACAAATGACTAATTGTCATTTCACATACTGGGAAATTTCATAAGTTATTCTTCAGGTTTCTGCATTCAATCTTCATTTTAATACCAACGAAAAAAAAACAATGAACTCGGGTCTCAAGATCATCATATTGTTAGAAGTGTTTGCACAAGTCACATACTTGGTGGGTAAATTATGGTAGTTGAGGTAAAATTGCCCCAATTATTTTCGTATTAGTTTGTTAATTGTGTAGCGCGCTCAATTTTCGTGTTATATTTCTCTCCTCGTGCGATTTGAGGTGAAGATGTTGATGGTATTATGTCTATATGTATGCACGACTTTATCATAATTCTCCCCTAGACCACGCGAGTTATTATTATTAACATTTTTTAACCAGGCGCAATTACGTGAAAATAATTACTTGGACGATGACGCGGGGTTATGTTGACCCGAATATTACCGACGATTTTTCAGAAAATTTGGCATGTCACCCTGATTTCAATGACTTCTTATTGAAAAATAATCATTGCTTAGCTAGTATAATTGAAATAATAAAAACAAGCTCTATAAATTAAACTTTCATCAATTTTTTCATGAACATATGCTAAATCAAAAGTTCATATTTTGAAATTTTGGTAAAATATTCTTAGAAATCATAGGAATCAATGATCTTTTGTTCTAGTAAAGATATCAAGTGAGCTTTTTAATAAGAAAATAAGAGCGTATCAGTCTTTTAGGTCATTATTCATGCCCATGGAGTTGCTGCTATTATTACAGTTTGGATTACACATTTACAAATATCTTGGTGTCATTGTGAAAAAGTAATATTCTGGTTTTCTGTTTAGTGCCATTATTGTGTATCATTAATGATTGTACATCATTACTGTGTACTATCATTGTTGGCATATTAGGGTAAGCTTGAAACTTCCAGCATCAAAAAAACAACTTTGCTGTTTAGGAATGTATGAAACCAGAGTAATACTTTGTTGGTAACCAAAGCTTGAGGAGATTGGGGTCTTTCCCACAAGACGTAATGAACTGAGGTGAGATTTGCTTCTTATTCTTGCATAAAATGCCCACTGAAGTTAGTTGGTGTTCGTTCAGGAGAAGAGACACTAAATCGTAATTTGTGAACCAGATATCAAAAGTGATATTACGATGAGTATTAGAAATTGTCAACACTAGGCAACTTACTACGTCCAATGATTTGTTGTTGAATTAGAACTTTCCATTCAGCTTATTGCTTATAGAATGAGCATTTCAGGCACACAGAAATTTTTAGAATCCACTTACGCAGATATTGTTATACCATATTTAACAATTTAATGGAGAATATACTGCCGAAATAATACTTACTAATAATAATAATATTATAAGTAATTAATACTAATAAAACTAACAATGCATAAAAAACAAAGTTAATTCATAGTAAACAAGCAAGTAAACCCATGTCATGAAATTACCACGCGAGTTATGATGACCCGTTTTTAATTTGTTTAACTTGTTTTAACACGTGTATCTCTCAGAGTACGTGGTGTCGCACTGAGCGTACCATTGAAGTAGGCAGAGGATGGCTTTATCTTCAGCTTCGCTAACGTTCGAAACATAAAACGAAATCAAAAATAAAATATAGGAGTTTGAAATTGTCTCGGGTCAATATGACCCTACGTCATTGTCGTCGGGTTAAAGGGACCCTTTACTTTACTTTGAGAGCAAAAAAGAAATATCTGATCAATTTCAAGGCATTTTACGTTAGATCGCTTTGATTGATTTGGACTCGAAATCAAATTGATCGAAATAATATTTCGATCAATTTAGGATAATTTTCGAGTGAAAAAGGACATGAAAAATTAGTATAATGACGAAATTCAGATCTTCGAATATTTATTTCAAGCCGATCTTGAATATGGTGTATCATATGGAACCGTGGAATATTTAATCCGCCCTAATGTCGAAAGAAATTTTAAATTTTTTAGAGTAATTTTGGCTAGAAGTGCGCGATACCTATTCGAAATTGTAATTTGTGGTGAAGAGGTGGTTTTCAATGAAGCAAAAGTTCGAACAGCAAGCTGAAACTGTGTGCTTAATAAAGTAGCCGAATGATTTCAAGCTATTAGTGGGTATTAGCTGATAAGGTAATGTGCTGTTGGAAGTGACTACTAATAGCTACCTTTCCTGCAATATTCATTGCGGAATGGCTGCACTAAAATCTGTTTATAATTGAATAAGTACAAATTTTTGCTGGATTCCATTAAAAAAGTATCATTATTTCTGACTGCCAACTCAAATCAGGGAGTTTTATAATTATTCTCCTTCAAATTTGTTATAAAGACTTAGTAGTTCATATATCTCATTGGGTAAACATTGTTTCAGCGATTTTTGCGGGATTTATACTGGATATATTTATAAGGTGGCATAAATATATCATATTTTATTTATTCTTCAGTATGAAGAATTGAATTGACATAATTGCTTCAATGTAAGATATATTGTCTATTCTTAAGGAAATCAAAGTTTTTTGTGTTATTCATGAGTATAAAATACCTATGAATTTTGAAAAAACTGAAATTTCATTTGTGCAAGCTTGAATTATACTATTCAAATATATTCTCATTTAAAATTTTGAAAATACGAGGTCTCATTTGTTGGTACTCATATGTTTACCATATGTTGAAATTATCATAAATGTTGGACTATTAGCTTTTTTTTGACAATTGAAAAGGTTAGTCACGTTTAGTATGCTCTTCAATTCACTTTTGAATTTCCTATTACTTTTAAAAATAATTTATCGAAGAATCTGTATTAAATTTTGGGGTAAAAATGGAATAAAGTGCTCCAATGTGCTTAAAATGTTGACTGTGGCATTCGGCGAGTCTACTTTATCTTAAAATTGTGTTTATAAGCGATACAAGCACTTTATAGAAGACCGAGAAGATGTAGATGACGATGAGCAACCTGGAGTTGCAACCTCGTCAACGAGCAAAGAAAACATCGAAACAGTGAAGAAAATGGTATTGGAAAACCGTCAAATCACTATAAAGGAAGTTCACATATCTGAAATTGCTGACTTTTCATATTCCCAAAACTGAAAAGACCAATCAAAGAAAAGCGTTTTGCCACAATTGTAGAGATAAAGTCGGAATCGAAGAACGAGCTGATGGTCATACCGCAAAGTGCATTTCAGGAATACTTCGAGGATTGGAAGAAGCGCTGGCATGAGTGCATTATATCTAATGGGGATTACTTTGAAGGGGACAAAATGGATATTGATAAATAAATAAATACTTTTCGAAAAAATTCATCTTTCGTTTTGAACAAACCTCGTATATTTGTACCCTCGTAACTATTTGTGTACATCGCTATGTAAAATCGTAGGACAAGTTCGGGCTAATATTCAGTTTTTTCCCTTACCTACCTATGTCACCTTTATCTGTATTAGTCACCTTATCCTTATTATTCGAAAATGTACGCAGACGTGTTTTACAACCTATTCCTTTAAGATGTTTATTACTCCTCAGAAGTCTTGAACAGAAATTGTTCGGTCTTATGACTGGTCATATAAATTTTTCTATGTATCTTGAAAACTAGTTTTAATGTTTGTCTTCAATATTTCCGTAGCAGATGCAATTTTGTGTTGACGAAAGACGGTAAAGAAAACCTCATTAAAAATGAGCTTGAAATTATGTAACGAGTTTCAACTCGAAACATTATTTTTGTTGGTTACTTTAGTGCCGTTTATTACTAAGATTTTAATCAGGTTGAACGTTGAATACTTAAATGTTGAAGGGTTGAGATTTTTATATCATTCATTATTTGTAGCGTGTACCCTTGCCAGACATCTTCATTTATTTCTTATTATAATATTTTTATTTAAATGAAAATTGAAAAATTGGTACAAGCAATATGTTATTGACTTTTACGAAATTTTGAGAAAAGTGGCACTGAAGTCGTAATTAGTGTCTTGTTTGGTATAATTTAAGATATTGGTTAGGATTGACGAAAAAAAATTATTAACTCCGAATGTACTTCGACTATATTATTATTCGACTATTATTATTATTATTATTATTATAACTATTTTGAAAAGATTGATGGATTTCTTCTTTACTACATGATAATTTATAGAAAGGTAGAGCAAAAGGTAGTTTTTTACTTTGTGAATTACGTCCTAGTTATAAAATAATAATATAACCCTAATTCAGCAGTTGAAATTTCGCCAAGATGATCGAAAGAACGAAATCGCAATCTGAATTATTAATATATTTCAATTTATGACAAAAATCCTACTAAGAAAACCGAATTTGATGTTTTCTATTATAGAATTTGACTTTCGTCATTGACTATGAATTTTCTTTTCCTATTCTATTCTGATTGTTGTGTAAGTATGGGATTGCGTTTATTAGTTTTTGTTATATTCAAGTAATTCTAATTTATTATCGTCCGAATTGACCGAGAAACCGCCCAGTACGAAAACTGGAGAATTTTGTTGTGAATCCGTGCAAATAGTTGACATAAGAATATATTGCAATAATTTGTTTTGCTGAATTTGTTTGGTATTGAATTCGAATATTAGAGATTGTAATTTTGTGATTTAAAAAGTTTCAAAAGATGCTAACGTTTCAAGCAATTTTGATCTAATGAAGGGGTCTCATTTTGAAGGGAGATCCATCCATATCAAAGTTAAAACGTGGTACATAAATCTGCTGCGAACAAAGTACCTTCGGGTGTACCGGTGGGTTCTCTACTTTGGCTGCTAGTAATTTTGTTAATGATGTTTGCGAGTGTGTTAACCCAATTATCTTTTTATAATTTTCAAATTGCGAATTTATGAGACAGATGCAACATGAACTTTGGAAAATCTTCAGATATTGTTGAGCGTTCTTATAGAAACTTTTTTCAACTGGTGTCCTGAAACAACTCAATGTTAGATAAATTTTGATGAAACAAAGAGCACTCATTTCTCGATGACCAAGTTGATTCGCTATTATAAACGTGAAACACTACTGAGTAGTAGCTATTATATCATAAATAGGGTACAATTTTACTCCCCTCAGAATTTTCCATACGTCTATTATAGTCTAGTTTATAGTCATTGGTCTTATAATGACTTATTGTGGGGAAACTCTTTTGGTATTGGTAGGGATTTTATAATGCAGAAGCTTGTTTTGCGCATGACATTCAACATCAGTCCGATAGACCTTCATTCACATAGAATGGTAGGAAAAACAAATTTCTCAAACTCTCATATTTAAAAGCCTCTTAAAAGTGAAGAATAATGCGAAAATATTGTATAATTATCTGGCATAATTGCTTAATTATATTATCGTCTTTCACAACCTCAGAACGAGAAATGAAGGAATACATGAAAATTTTAAGTTACCTAACAAATAACTGCGAATTTGGTATTGCCTCTTTTATGTCAATATATCAAAGTTTCATTTAATTAAATTAAGCTCTTGGCTTAATGTTTCACGATTATATTTAACAATATCAATTCGTCAACATGTTTCGAGCTTGAGCTCATCTTCAAGACTGAAGTTTCGGAACATGCTGACGAATTGATGTTGTAAAATATAATCATGAAACATTAAGCCGAGAGTTAGATTCAATTTAATATTCAATTATGTTTCACCAAGAGTTAAGCGAGAATTCAATATCAGTCTTATCAAAGTTTATATAGGTTTGCTATGTATTATTCCCTCAGCTATAAATAATAGGAGAGATGCCACCAATTTTTGGGTAGATGTTTGAAGCATGCTCAAAACTTGTCACATACCTTTCTTGATATACCCCAATACAGAATTGCAGACCTGGCTGATGAGTAGCGGTGCCAAATCAACCCCTAAATTTTCAGGCGTTGGCAGCAAATTCTCACCAAAATGATCTGTCTTTTTGGGAATATTACCTTTTAGTTATGAATAATACTCCATTGAAACTTCAAGCTGCCTCAAATACATTTTTTACAATTTTTTGCGAAATATTTTTGCACGCGTCTGGCAATATTCAAACCTCGATTAAATCGTCTGGCTTATTTTTCTTCGGATTCATTAATTTTCGTATACACTGCAACATATAGAAATTGCGTTTGCCTTGAATATTTTTTTTGGGGAAAAAAAGTAATATTTTTAACAATTTAGGGGTTGATTTAGCTCCGATAATCACTAGCCAGGTGTGTAATTCCGTATCAGGTAGGGTATGTGACAAGTTTTCAGCTTGCCTCAAATACCTACTCAATAACTGGTGCCAGCTTATACAATATAAAAGCATGTTTAAAAATCTATAAATTATTATTGTTATGGCACTGATATATAAGTATTCTGGAAATTTCCGAGATTGCAAACTATTAGCATTTTTAATGGAGGTTCGAAAACTTGTTGGACACCTCCTATACATTCTGAATCGTAGTCATTCCAATATCACTTCGACAGTTACATCTAATCTAATTTAAATAGTTTCACAAACCGCCGAACTGCGTAGCCCATTACTAAGCTGCACCGTATACAAATTAAATAGAAACCATAAAGAATATATTCATCTCGAGATAATACATACGTTTCAATTTGCGCGAACATTATTTACCACTAATTGAAGCGAAGCTCAGGGGCTCGGCCTGCATTTTTACATTAAAAAATAACTCGCAAATTCGATTTGTTTGAATAGTAGTAGTAGAGTGGCGTATGGTTTTCAAGAAACCGCAAATACCATGTGTCGGATAAGGCGAAGATTTGTAACTAATAGTCGGTATTATTCCCGTATTATTGTTATTATCTACGGTCGATTTTTTTTTGATGTGTTGCAGCATCGTCGCCTTTCACTCGCCGCTTGGTCTAGGATTAAAGGTCGGGCCACAAGGCAGTGGGACGGAAAAGTGACGACCGTTATCACCTGAGTGCCTTCCTTACGCACGAAAATACTCTTCGACTTAGGTTAAAGTCAACGAGATAATTTTGTTTGGTACAAAACAGGAATCTTTTTTTAATTCAGTGGTTCTACAGTTTAACGCCACGCCGGTTCCGAACGGCCAATCGGCTTGCAATCAATGACAGAGAATACGAAAACACATATAATACCCAAATTTAGTTAAGAAAGTTCTTAATTACATAGCGAATCTACCTAAGTGATGTACAAAAACATAGGTCAGCATTTACATAGGGATTACCATAGTATAACATTCTATTAATTGGTGCATTAGTCAAATAATTAGTACGACAGCTGGAGTACGCAAGTACATTGTCAGTTCTAGTTCTTCTGAAAGGAACGTGAAAGCCAAATTGACCAAGCAATTCAATAGAATCTATGAAATTATTCAAACATTTGAACAGAAAGACCAAATGAAATATAATTCTTCTTGAAGCCAAGGTTTGTATGCCTATTTGAGTGCGAATAGAAGTTGCCGAAAAATTTATACGTGGTATTGACCTCCTGAAAGATATATATATATATATATATATATATATATATATATATATATATATATATATATATATATATATATAAGAAATTTATTCTACACTCGTTCAATATACTTCGAGTCCACCTCATAATGAGGTGACCAAATAATGGACCCATATTCAACAATAAGTCTACAAAAAGCAAAATAGAGTAATTGTATAGTTGATTCGTCAGAAAATTCAGCAGAGTTCCGACGAATGAAACCAATCATTCTCAATACATGGTTGGTAATTATTCTAATATGTTCCTTGAACTCGAGTTGATAGTCCAAGATCATTAATGAGATTAGTACGCTCAAGCCTTGCACTACCAATTGAATATGAATACAATATTGGATCATTGGTTCTATGGAAGTCAATACATCTACATTTAACAAAATTGACATTGAGCTAACGACTCGAAAGTCATCCCACTAGAGCTAGCAAGTCGGTTTGAAGATCAGCAGCATCACCAACAGAAAAGATGGATTTAAAGATTTTCAAATCATCGGCAAACAACAAAAATGTAGATTGCTTAACAACCAAAGTGATATCATTAATGAAGAGAGAAAATAAAAAAAGACCGAGATGACTACCTTGTGGAACACCTGACGTAACCAAGTCATTATTTAATTATTTGATAGTGTTGGCGTTTACTTGATGTAAATTAATTATAATTGAATATAAACTAAAATTCAAACACTTGAACTTTTGATTTACACTTAATTGACAACATAGCATGACGCGTTTCGTCGTTACAAAC
The DNA here is from genome assembly GCA_030704895.1 of Henosepilachna vigintioctopunctata. Classification (NCBI taxonomy): domain Eukaryota; kingdom Metazoa; phylum Arthropoda; class Insecta; order Coleoptera; family Coccinellidae; genus Henosepilachna; species Henosepilachna vigintioctopunctata. The sequence continues at coordinate 5,179,600 of JARQZJ010000095.1, read as the reverse complement.
TACTTCTTCAGATGCTAACAGAATTATAAGAAGAAGTCGTTTGTAACGACGAAAAGCGTCATGCTATGTTGTCAATAAAGTGTAATTCAAAAGTTCAAGATTTTGAATTTTATTCAACTATAATTCTGATGCTCAATTTTGAGAAAAAGGTTTCTGATAATTGGGGACATTCGTCAATGCTTGGAAAATAGTGCAGTCAACAAAATTTTCACACCATTTCGATAAACATTTTTGCGCCCTGTAGATGAGTTCTTTGGGGACAACGGGACACACAACTGAAAAACGGGTGCTGTTAAACTGTAGGCTAGCCACGTTAGTTATAAGTCCGTCAATTTAGACCTGCAGGATACAGATATTTGCATAGTTGAAATAGTATGAATACTCGGAACACAATTATAAATGAATGAAGAATAGTCTGGAAATTAAAATTATTCCATGTCAAACGCCTCAAAAATGTATTGTTGCGTATTGCAGAAAAACGGTAAGTTTTATTACAAAATTATATGGAGCAAGTATTTTTGAACATGTAATTATCTATAAAGAATATATGGAATTTTTTAAATCAAGAGCCCCGTTTCTGAGTTATAACGATTCGAAAAGTTGCAAAATGCTGCAGTGATATCTATTCGACATGATAACACAGGTTTCACTATTTATTTTCACCTAACATTTTTATTCCTAATTAACCTTAAACTAAAAATGACTATTCACAGTAGCACACTTTAACATAGAAAAAATAATAGGGATAAAATTCTTCTAATCGGTTATATCTCGCTTTTATAGTCACGCAGACTCAGAAGAATAATGTTCTTCTTTGTTTCAAGCACAAACTTTGAAGATACCTTATGAAACCCAGGTACTAAATGATGCTAGCCATCGAGTCACCTATTGCTCTGAAAAATTTAACTTGACTAGTAGTAACGTTGATTTGAACAAAATATTGATCGGGTGATATCGTATCGTATAGAAATTATATAGCGTTCCTTCATATTGTAACTTGAATAGGCAAAGAAATTCTTATCTCTTATGTCCACTCCAAGGATTGACTGACTTATTTTCTCTTTAAATACGTCTTCAATACACGAACGATACTAACGCATATGTGTAACTTTGTTGTCAATAAGAAAAATAATACTATTCATAGGTTACGTCTGTATACCTACAGCGAACAAATGTGCTTATATTTTTCTCACTTTTGTTATGTAACTAAATAGAACGATTCTCGTATGATCTGTTTAGAGGTGGTCCGAAATTGGTACAAAGTCGGTACTGCTATGCCGACCGCTTTGGACGTTATCATGGGAACCGGGATAGTTTATTGAAGCTGTCACGACCGTTTTCGAGAGCAAATTCTCTGATCTGAAGCTCTTATTCATTGTTCTATGCTTTTCTCGAGAACAATTGATGAAAATTTGAACAGACCTTGCCAATATACTTTTATTATATGTCTAGCTTCGTGTAATGGGGATGTTGTGTCTTCTATCAAGTCTTAGCCATTTTGTCCTGATTTCTCATATTTTCGCACTTTAATAAACAATTTTCCGGTGTAGTATTGGATGTATTATTACACAAGGACATTACACAGCATTTAAGAAATTTTGTGTTCATTTCGATGACACAAAATTTGTATATGAAAAACCCATATAAATTTGACCAATTTTAATTAATCTCCAACAATGTCTAGCGGCTAGAGTTGTCATTTGACATTTGTGGGAGTGTTTTTGTGGGAACATATTATATTCCTCCATCTTAATGTATTTTCTAATCGAATATAGTGATATATTTTCAAATGGAATATAGTTTTTTATATATAACAAAAATCAAGGTTTAAAATAAAAGCGAATTCGAAAAATTGTCAACATCCAACAATTGAACATTTGCCTATTTGACTTCCTTTAAATTGAATGAAATTTATTAACACGTCTTCCGGAAGGAGTATATTGGTGGTAGATAATTCTCACGTAACGAAATAGAGTTATATATGTTGGTTAAATGAGAAACATCATGTGGTTGGATCCTTACTGACTTCCTTAGCCGTAGGCTTTAACTATAGAACATTTGTTCCCAACATTTTTGTGCTATGCCCCACCTTACCTATCTGAAACTCATATACTCCCCGAAAGGGTGGAGAAGTTGAAATTAAGAAGTGCGAAAGGGTTAAATTCGTGTCGAGTCCATTTTCGAAGTGCCCCCTTGATAACTAAAGTGCCACCCTTTGGGTAGTGGGCTCCACGTTGGGAAACACTGCTATGGAAGATGGGACGAACAAGGTACGATGCGGGTTGAATGCTGAAGATTTTTCGCGAGGAAATATTATTGAAACCAATTTTTATTTCTTTTTAAATTCATTCGTGAGTTTTGTTTCAATACTCCTGATATAATTCAATGATTCATATTGAATATTCATCAGATATTGAATGAATGTGTTCCTGAATGGCTGTTTTTCCAGATTAAAACGATTGAAAGGGATTGTGAAAAAAATGTAAATCTGAAGTCAAATTTCTATTTTATTACTCGAATTCCAAAATAACAATAAGCGTGTAATGAAATGTGTATTAATTTCATCTGAATATTCACATTTTCATTTGAATCTATTACGATGTTCCCATTATTTTCTTATTTTCGCTAACCAATCTGTTATAATTGATTGCAACGTACAATTTGTCTGACGATACGAACATAAACGTCAAAAAGAAAACGAGGAAAAGCTGAACCCTTCACTTGGAACGCGTGTAACAATCCCATATATAATCCCCAGACGATGGCTTCAAAACTGTAGGATGGAAAACCACACGTTTTCCAAACTGCAAAACTTTACATACCAATATAACAGTCGATAATTCATGTTCCGTTATTAGCGGAAAAGCGGGAAAAACTGGCGCGTATATCTCCGGTTCTCTTGTTTGAAGAAAAGGGGGAAATTTATTTCGGATCCCGTGGCGTTGTCTTGTGTGGAAATTACGTGAAATATTATTGAATTTGAAAGATTTTTGAAATTCTTTTTGTGAATATGTTTTGTTTTGAGTATGTAAGATATGTTTTCAATGAAAATACTTATATTATTTCTCTTTATCTCGCCTTATGTTTAGTTTATTCCATTGTTTTTCTGAGGCAAATGTAGATTTCAGCAAATATATTGAAGTGAAAATCACCATGTTTTGTGTTGAGAGAAGATTTATTTTTTGGTTTTTTTTCATGTATTTGATTTCATCATGAGAATTTTGTAACCCGGTTTTCTGCGCAGGATTATGTAGTTTTTCTACGGTGAGAATGGCTTCAGTTCTGTTGTTTGTTATTGTGATTTTCAAGGGCGAGACATTTGACATTGATTCGATTTAGCCACTCTGTTCCTCATTTACTATTCATAATTATATCAAGTAGTTTCTTCGGTATTCTGGACTGTTTCATTCTGTAGACATGTGCATAGAACTTTGCTCGTCGTTTTCTGATTTCTTCGTATTTGTCTTTGTTTTCTGATTATCGTATTTGTCTTTTGATACAGTTCACTCTGATGTCTTTTCATCCAAATGCCGTTTCTATTGATTGGCCCGTAAATCTTTCTGAGAATTTTTCGTTCTTGTTTTTCTATTTCTCTAATTCTTGAATGACCGTCAATAACCATTGTTTCAGATGCGTAGATTGGTTCTGGAAGAATCGTTGTGTTATAATGCCTCAATTTGTCGCATCTCGAAATGCTCTTTCTGTTATAGTGAGCCCATGTTAGTTTGTAGGCCCTTTGGAGCTTGGTAATTCTCTGTTCATTAGCGATTCGGTTTAAATCTGAGGACTGTATAACTTCCTCGAGATATTTAAAATGGCCGACTTGCAGAATTTCACCATGTTTTGTGATGAGAGAGGAATTATTTTTTGGTTTTCTTTCCATGTATTTAGTTTTATCATAAGAAATTTGAAACCCGGTTTTCTGCGCAATTTCATGTAGTTTTTCCACGGCGCGAATGGCTTCAGTTCTGTTGTCTGTGATGATAGCAATATCGTCTGCAAAGGCGAGACATTTGACATTAATTCTATTTTTTTTTGATACCCACTGTATGCCTTTTATGTAAAGTTCTCATACCCTAATGATCTTTTCTAAAACAATATTGAAAAGGATTGGCGAAAGTCCGTCCCCCTGCTGCACACCGGTGCTGATTTTGAAGGGATCTGATACTTCGCCCATAAATTTTACCTTGGAAGTTGTTGTACCTGTAAGTGTCTGTGCTATAATTTTTCGGGTCTTTCGATCGATTCCAAATTCTTTCATGATTTCAAAAAGGGTTTCGAGGTCTACCGAATCATATCCTTTCTTGAAGTCAATGAATGTGATCACTGTATTTCTAGATATATATATATATATATATATATATATATATATATATATATATATATATATATATATATATATATATATATATATATATATATATATATATATATATTTATATATATATATATATATATATATATATATATATATATATATATATATATATTGTATATATATATATATATATATATATATATATATATATATATATATATATATATATATATATTCATTCAATAATTATATTTTTTGTGCTAAATGATAATAAATGCTTTCCTTTCGCTGTCAAAAGTTCAGGACAATAACTCTGAAACGGCAACAATCGCCAACATTGTTACGGCCCGTTAACGAATCAGCTCGGCTCTTAGCCGTTCCATCACACAAAACCTATTCCGCTAAATAAATCGGTAATTTGTTATACACTCATCACGGGTTCACTTTATTTATATTTAGACATAATGGGATAATATCAAAACGTTTGATCTAAAACGACTCCACGTAACGTTTTAACTTTCCTCAGTCACGCCACGGCATTTTTATTACGGCGTTCGTGATTACTGAAGATGTCCACATAAATTAAACGGAGGAAACTTGGAAATCAACAGTTCGAATCGTAAATCATATCGGGGTATACCGACGACGACGGTCTCGACGAATTCGGTGGATAGAGGAACCAGCTGAAAAGTTTTTGTGACGACGCCTTGAACGACGGATAACTCGGCTTACTTATCCGATTATTTTCTGGTACTTTCACTTCTAGACATGGGAAATATTGAAATTTGAATAGACGCTGTGTTATTGGAGTTACTTTCAGATCCTTTTTACCTGAGCAGAAATGATTTTCCACCAAACTTGATAACGAATTTCTGATGATGACTTAAAAGTCCAAAACTACTAATGGTCATCTTATGTTTTCTGGTTTCGAGAGGAAATTTGTTTGATATAATTCAGTTAGTTTCAGCGATAAACTCTATTTTCTCCATCAGTATCTGATCTTTCGAAATAATAGTTTTTTCGGTTATTAATTCATCACAAAATACAGAAAATGAAGTAACTTTATGAAGAGTGATATTGTGATAATAAAACAGCAATTTTCTTGAATAAATTCTTTCATTTAATCTGGCAAAATAATCAGGTAAAATGAAAATTTCGTGTAAAATCTGGCCATCTGGGATCAAATGGCCACTGAAGAAAGAAAAAACAAATCTTCAAGAGGAATTTGAGTGGTATTGAAACGTATTATAATTGCAACTGAAAACAAGGTGACCATAATTTGAATTTTGGGAAAGAATAATTTGTAGTCACTACGAGTTTTTATTCTGGAGTAATTACATGTCAGAAGAGTATAAAAAAAAGAAATGAAGGCCTATTAGAACTATCATTCTAAGGAACTAAACCTTTACTTCGATATTTTTATATAAATTCTTGCCATATAGGTTGATATTTCTCAGAATAAGGAAACGAACCTGTATGTACTACCTATAAAAATAAAAATTTCATCAGTAGCTGCCGGAGAAGAACAGTTGTTTTTACAGTTATTTATATTCGTCTACTACTAGTCGAATTGAATCCCTTTATTCGAAATACATCTAGGAAAGGTTTAGTAATCATCAATTAGAATAGATGAATGCTAAATTGGCATTGTTGACTACAAAAGTGCTTAAATATCAGCAGTTTCAAGCGGTACTGTGCAGTTTTGTCAAAAATTGGGGAAACTATGAAAGAGTTTGAGGTTTAGAGTTGACACGAGAAAAATGCAGGTTCTGACAACTAGATAGAAATCATCTTCTTTGTCTAACCCATGTTCCCATTTCATCTGAGGTCGAGTCTCCCTACCCTGACGCCAGAGATCTCTGTTCTGGGTGATCTGAATGGTCAGGTTATCCGGGTCCATCTACTTCTTGATGTTGTTGCACCAAGTGAGGGTTAGCTTGCCTCTTTTTCTGATGGGGTTTGGTATGATGAGTACGGAAATATAACAGAAAAAACAAGAACGGAAACTTCGATAAATCATGATATTAAAGTTAGTCAGCTGAAATAAAATAAGCATCAGAAGATCTACAGTGTCTGATGGATGATGACAAGCCATAACCAATGGGTAGTCTTTTATTACTAAGCCATGTCTCAGAGGGTTAGATTGTCGGTATGAAATGATATTGTGAACTCATGACACACTTAATTGCAGTTAGAACATATTGCACTTTCGGATTGTTTTCAGAATATTCTTCCTTCTGGTGAATCAAAAAAAATTTTGAGTGTTCTGAATTTCCTATGCGAAATATTCCGAATTGAAATTCAGAATGCATGTCCTTTCAACAGTTAAAGATTGTCACACAAACTCACTTGAATTAAGATCATGAATCATTTCAGTTGTGTTGCAAAGTTGTAGCCTCATACACTTCTGTGATATGTCTTTTTCTAAATGTTCGTATCAATCATGTAAGTATGAGGTAAAGTTTTTGAGTTTATAATATGAAACCCGAATATAAATTCCTGTAGACAATTAGGTCTTTTGAGGATCTCCCACTGTTTCTATTGATGACATTAAATTTTAAGTTTATTGTATATCGAGCAGTTTAGTTGTATTTCTATTAAATCGACAGTTGTAAACAAGTTTATTCTGAGTGCTGTTGCTGAACGATGAGGGAAATAATTTTGTTCCTTACTGTTTATCCTGGTTCCATGAAGAGAACCCTCAGGATATACGACGATTCAACGACAGTATCTAAAAATTTGCTAATCGTCGGCCTAGAAAAACTCTTGGATCGGCTACTATGCCTTCTTTTATTTTTCTCTTGGTAAGTAATGATGCAGTTTTTCTAGACAGATGGTACACATAAAACACCGCTGTAATTATTTCATATCACAAGACAATTTGCAATGTTTTTCGATTTATTTCGATTAAGGATTGTATCGTTACAAAATTCTCGACGAAAGGATGCAGAGATAAGAGATAAATTTCTGGTTCGCACCCTTAAGGAGTTCATAAGCTGTTTCATACGTTCCTAAGCCGGCTAAGGTGAAAGACCGTCTCACTGTTTCGGGGGGTGGCAAATGCGAATAGATTACGTCGCCATTAGCCGTAACCGTCACCGAGAAGAAGAAGATATGCCGCAGAAATGAAATTTTCTATGCCTTCTTTCATTTTCCACTTGGTAATCAATGTTGCAATTTTTCAAGACAGATAATACACCTGAAACATCGCTACAATTATTCCGTATCACAAACAATTTGCGATGATTTCCTGGATTAAGCACAATTTAATTTCAACGTATACCATTCTACAATAATCTCGAAAGATTAAGGATTGTATCGTTATCAAACAACTTCATACGAGTAGAGACACAATTTTCGACGAAACGTATGAAAAGATACAGAGATAGGAGATGGCATTTCTAGTTCGCAGCCTTGAGGAATTCATAAGCCGTTTTATACGTTCCTAAGCCTGCTAAGGTGAAAGATCGTCTCGCTGTTTCGGTGGGTGGCAAAAGCGAATAGACTACGTCGCCATTAGCCGTAACCGTCACCGAGAAGAAGAAGATATACCGTAGAAATGAAATCGGTCCGATATCTCGAAATGGATAAGATTCGCTGCTACATATTATAATGGAAATCGCGAAGCGTAAAACGCCGCGGCTTGTCATATTCTCTCTCCTCCCGATCACTCTTAGTTTTTAGTCCCGCGAAGACATGCCACCTCGTGCGTTTCCTTGCCTTTCAAAGTTCCATTGTTAGCGATTTAGGGTGTGCTAATGTGTATTGTCGAGGATTTAAGTGCCTGCCTGTATGCACCATTATACGAGTCCGACTTTATCTATTTATTGGTCGTACCGAACGGTTAAAGTGTATCGATCGCCGTTTGTTGCTTCGGAGAACGTTATAGTTGGATTATTGCCATTATGAGCCTCGCCAAGTGATATATACGTGGACGTATCTGAGATTGACTGCCACGAACGGAACTCTATTCGTTATTATGCCGTTGTTGTTGTTGTTGTACGTTATATTTCGATGGGATTGATAGATGGATTGGATACTTATTGTTACACTTGAAGTTTCTTAGATGTTGAGATTGAGGTTGAGGAAGTCTTACGGGAATTATGGTCTTTTTCGATCGAGTTAGGCGTATATTGAATATTGGTGAAGGATTTTATGTACCCTGAGGATCTTATCTCTTTTTTAAAAATTCAACTTTCGAGAACGATTTGATTCTACTGAAACTGAAGGAATATTTCTTAAAAATTTGGACTCTTTAAGTAATAGGTCCTTCCAATTCTCACATGAATACACGATATCTGCAATTATTTAGACTTCCCTACAAATTATTGATGATATACTTCGTAGGGAAGATCGTGAATATATTTATACTCTATAACTCGAATCTTCAACAAAGGATACTCTGTAAGCCTAGTTGGTAAAATACAATAACATCTTACAGAAATTTAGAATATTCCAATAGGTTCTGGTTTGAGGCTTCTAAGCCTCTAAGTTATGTAACAGGTCATTGAGGGTTAGCTACTAGGTACTATTACACTAATTGATACTGCAATATTTGACATAGTTAATCAGAATATGAATGGTTAGAGAATCTATGGACATTTTTCATCAAGCTGTATTTGAGGCCAAAAATACTCGATCAGGTATTATTGGAGCTACTACAGAGTAAAACGCGTTACCCAACTTCAAAAAAGAGCTGAATGCACCACGTTGAAAACAACTTCTGGTGAATTTAATAGAGAGAAATACAGAGTCCGAAGTTTCAACAGGTGCTGCCATTCATAACTAGTACTGTCTCACAACATTCAAAACTAGTAAGGTTGGAATAGAAAAATACTTCGTGTAATAACCACTGTTTGACATGTATTTTCCTATGCACAAGTTGAAAGAACGAAACAAGAGCCACTATACTGCTGAACTAATGACAATGTGTAAAGACGAGTGTGAAAGGGGAAAAGGATGTATTCTTTATATAATTATCTTTTGTGTTTTTTTTCGAATCAGAATTACTTTATGACTGTGTATATTTATTTTTGTTACTATTTGTAAGCATGTTTATTATTTATAGCTTGTTGAATAATGACTTATAGTCGAACGGAATATATTTTTATTTACACTTAGGTAGACAAGTATTTGGAGTATTCAAAAGTGTACCTAGTTAATTCCAAAAAAGATGGGGTACAGACTTCCTCTAGATATCATTCCATCTAAAGTCTGAACTGTATACAGGTTTGATTACATTTAACACATTTCCAAGATGTATCAAAACTTTATTCCTTCGAACGAAAATTAAATATCTCTCGGAATAATAGAAATATAGTGTAGAGCTCCCAACCAAAAGTCTAGGTGTAGGGTATTGAATCAGACCAGTATTTTAATTATAATAAGAGCAGAAAGATGAAAACAAATAAAAATATTAATAAAATTACCTATAAAATCAGAAAAAACAACGTTGTCGCGAAATAATTGAAAAATTATCATCAAAAAACCATCATGGTGAAACTAAAGAAAACTAGATATCTTCAACGAGTTTTCCGATAAAATCAAGAACGGACTTTCCCAACCTGTATAATAAACGCATACGCGATGCGACCTTAGTCTTGTTACGATTCAGAGCGGAAGTGTAGCATTATTTATTCGATAATTTGTCAGAATTATCATCCTCACATGCCATATGGCAGGCTAATGAGTTTTTGAATTATTCAGTTCTAATGGATATAATTGAACGGTGTATGTTTTCGTTAGTTAACAACTCTTTCTTTCCGTGGGACTAGTAACAGTATTTATCGACTACGATTGTGTAGCCGTTTGTTCACATTCGAAATAGTTCTTCACATGAACATTTCATCAAACATTTTAAGAAGAAGAGAAAATCTAGGCTATTTGTTATTTGAAATGGGAAATTACTCATTTTGTTGTTCCATTATTCCTAAGCGATTCACGTTTGAAAGAATTAGTGTTTTATACAGTTTGATGATAGCTGTAATATTCGAAACGTCAGTATTCTGTTCCTGACGGGTCATTTATATCATCTCAAACTGCTATGAACGCTCTATTGAACTCTAATGACAAATTAGATATAGTTTGATTTTTATAAAGAAAATTGGTAAATTTAAGTATAAGAGGTCATTTACAGGTATACGTTTTGGATATAACAAGCAGTTATTGCTTATATAAAATCCATGCCAAATTTACTAAAATAGAAATTTACTCAAATAGAACAGCCATTAAGTGGTAATACGTGACCATTAAAATATAACATGTATAATACTTGTATACCTAAGTGAACCAACAATTGAAAGTTTTCATCAAAATTGAAAAATATCGTTCAACCCTGAGGATTATATAGGAAAATTTATTACAAATTCAAGAATCTAAGCACTCCTGATAAGAAGTCAAGGATTTGTAATCCAGGATCACCCTTGAATGAACTACACTAAAAATTTAGATGATAAAAATACGATATTTCATTCTATTGGAGCACAAAGTTGAAAATTGTATTAGAAAACATCGAATTGGGTCGGAAAGAAGACTTACAGTTTTACAAAAAAGTTTAGAAAACCTTTATCTAAGATACCTGTAACTTGAGAAAATTGTTATAATCCTCCAGTTGAAAACCTGAATTTAATTCAACCATTGAAAAAAAGAGCAGATTCTGTACCAGAACAAAATCTTTTTTTTTAAGTGCATTAGAATTACAGAAAGGAAAGAATATTAACTTAACACTTGGGGACTCTCGAAATCGGCGATAGATATAATTAATTTGTTGAATAAAAAGAAACATATCCGTAATTTTTCATTTTTAGTTATTTCTCCTTGAAATGTTGATTGCTTAGACCGGTAAACAGATATCTTTTTAAATTTTTAGGTATCTATCTACTTGCGAAGATTCTGCAGTCATTACCTTTACTCTAAGAGTAATTTGTGATTACCTCCTCTATATTCAAATATTTCTTCATAACATTATTCATTAGAAAAAGCCACTGTTCCATTAAAGTATAGTTTACAATATGCCAAAGATATCCTCCTTCGTCGTAGGACTAACATATTGAAGACATATTACTTTATTTAAGTCAATTTAGTAAAGATTATATTGTGTATTCTTGTGAATAGGCAGTTATAAACACATTCACCCTCTACCTTAAAGGACATATATTTTATTAAGTGTACTTATTTTAATGAAACCTGAATTAATGACAACTCACAAAATATACCTGGTATCTCTCTCATACCTAAATGGAAACTAAAATATCGGTTATATTTTTAATTGAAGATGTAGTTGTCAAAGCAGCGAAACAATAAACTGCACTTACTCGATATTCTAAGGACAACCAAAATTGAAAAGGTTCCGGTTGATCGACTATTGATAATTGTTTATCGATTTCTAACTTCTCTCTGTTGAGGATACACATCCGAGCAATTTCCAAGTCCACGTTTGTGACCGCCGATACGGTCGACCGTTTCAGAAGCCTTAATTAACGTCATATTTCCCGAGGATCGTTTCCAGCCCCTCAAATCGATCTCCTACAACTACTACTACTTACGACATTTCGAGAATATGTGACTAGGACATGCAAATGCTCCATTAGATAATTGGTACTCGCGTAGAGGTTAAACGTACATCGCCGCGGCGCAGCGCGAACCATCGTGAAGAAGTTGCAAACGATTTATTCGCGTAGCGGACCATAGAAAAAACAGTATGTAGACATATAACTTACAGTGTTGCCAATTTCAAAAATTAATATGGTCAATCTATTAATTCATTATAATCCTTAGAAAACAACAACATAGAAAGTAAAAGATATCTGAAAATATTCTGAGATCCCGAATATCGTGATATAATAAAAGCTAGACGATGATTTATTTTATTATCCGACGTAATGTAAATATTCTATTGCCTACTTCTTGAACATCAGTAATATTTCCGGAGTTTTTGAAAAATATTTAGTTAATAGAATATAATAGTCGATAATTATAGAAACGTAATACTTGAATATATTTACTAACGAAATTGTTCATTAACTGTTTTCGGAGTTTCGTCTATAATCAGCTATAAGGAAAGGCACATCGAATAGAATATGAATAAATGAAGAAGAGAGAAGAAGGTCTTTCAGAACCCAGCATACAGAGGATAGTTGTAAAACATGGCAGCTAGTACTATGACGGTCGGGCATTTCTAATATACTTTTATAAACTCAATATTATACTTTCAATTCATGGACCTTGACAAATGTGCGAAATGATAATATTTGAAAAAATTTTAAATTGATGGTTTGTGATATCAATAATGGATTTCAAGTGTTTTTTGATAAGTATTTTCATTTACGACATTGAAAGGAATAACCGACCGTTTTTTTGTGTGGCCGAAATGTATTTTTATAAATTATTTTTACCAACTCGTAATAGAGATAGATTTGGTGAGAATAACTTGAAAATTGTACGTGTTGATCAATTGAATAAAATCCTTCTATTTCACGATGATAGATTTGGCAACACCAGAGAGATAAATATGTGTATTCACAGTATACATTTTTTCTATGGAAATGATCATGTCAATATATTTTATGCCATTTTGTAGTGAGAGATAGGGCAACATTACGGATCGTAGAGAAAACGAATAGTGGATGGATAGTGGAAAGTTATTTGAAGGTGAATTTTCGTATTTTATTGTAACCAATTGTGCACCACTGCAAAATCAAGAGAATACGATGGTGGGTATATATAAGATAACATTCATATGTATGAATGTATACACGCCATGAAAATCCTTTCATTTCATAATGATCGACTTCGCAACACTGCAAGTCATAGAGAAAACGATTTATAGACCTATAACATTCAAATTATTCCTAGAAACCATTTGCTTACAAATTGTCCTATTTTGTAGTGACGCATTTGGCAACACTGCGGATCGTTGAGAAAACGAATAGTAGATAGGAATAACAAGCAATTTGTCCGTGAAAATGATTGAAATCCAATTGTTTGTTTTTTATGGTACCTGATTTGGCAGCACTGCAAAACAATACGATGGTTAGCATATAGGCTATTATTTGCATGATAGTAGAGAAAACGAATAGTGAGAATAAGTAAGAGGCAATTTGTCTCTGAAAATGATTGAAATCCAAATTTTCGTTTTTCTGGTGTTTGCTTTAGCGGCAGCAAAACATACGACATATTAACATGACATTCAATATGTCTATGGTTATCATTTGCAACAAACCAAACCATAGAGCAATCGATGTGTTTGTTCTATGGCATATAACATTAAAATTGTCCTTGGCAATCATGTGCCTACAAATTATCCAATTTTATAGTGACACATTTGGCAACACTGCGAATCGTACAAAAACTAATATTAGGAATAACAAGCCATTTGTCCGTAAAAATAATTGGAATCTAATTTTTGAATTTTATAATGGTTGCTTAGGCTGCACTGCAGAACAATACGATGGTTAGCATATATAACATAACTTCAATATGTCTATGGTTATCATTTGCATGAATATCCTCCCATTTCATGGTGACCGATTTGACAACACTGCAAACCATAAAGAAAACGATGTGTAGACACATAACATTAAAATTGTCCTTGGCAATCATGTAACTAGAAATTATCCAAGTTTGTTGTGACACATTTGGCAACACAGCGAATCGGAGAGAAAACGAATATTAGGAATAACAAGCAAATTGTCCGTAAAAATAATTGGAATCTAATTTTTGTATTTTATAATAGCTGCTTTCGCTACACTGCAAAACAATACGCTAGTTAGCATATATAACATAACATTTAATATGTGTATGGCTATCATTTGCATGAATATCCCTCCATTTCATGGTAACCGATTTGGCAACACTGCAAACCATAGAGAAAACGATGTGTAGACACATAACATGCAATTTGTCCGTGGCGATCATGTGAATGCAAATCCGACAAATTGTATCAATACCAGCGTCCCCATCGATGATACGTTTGGTATGCGGCGGACTATCGTTATTCTTTTTCAACGTAACGGAGGCACAATATTGCGATTCTGTGTCCGGGCTAGGACGAGGTGCACGATCGTTGCCGTATACGCGGTGCTCCGTTGTCTGAGAGATCACGATGCTCATGACGATCGCTTAATTGGAAAAGATTTTATCCGAGGGCAATTTGGTCGGTGGCATTTATTACATGTGATAACTCACGAAAAATGTTGTTTTACGTTATTATCTATCCGAGAAATTTAATATTCTGTTCCATACATAACTGTTGACCTGTGGTATTTACCACAGGATGAGATTATCACATGACGACTCTAATGAAGACATCTATGTATAGTATATTTTTAGTTATTTGAAAATATTGAAAAACACTTTAGTGAATAGTGGAGATGTTGCATTAGACAGTAACAACATTCGTTCATCATCAGCGTGATTGAATGACAAGTTTCATAAATTAGAATAACCACAGAAATGAGTGACGTACTTTTCCATTCATTCTGATACTCCGAGATCTTACCGATGTGTTATTTTATTATACAATTTGCCTCTTGAGCAGAGTTAGAGTGGACGCATGTTGCTGTGTCATCAGCAAACAGCAAGTTCCGTGTTTGGAACATGGAGGATATTGAATAATTTCTGCCCAATAGAGATCCTTGAGGGACACCCGCCGTGATTTATCTTACTGTGGATTTATTATCCACATAGGTTGATTTATTATCCACCTTCACGATCATGTGGCTGTTATTCAGATACGAATGTTTTATTATGTGAGCAGCATAGTCGGGTGTTTTCTCGTCTAAGCCACGGATGCGTCTTGTGGAATTCTATTGAATTGTATACATCTCACATGAGTTTATAATGCGTCTAATGTGCAAAAAAGGCGGACGATTGTGAGATATTTCGCGAAATTTCAACAGTAACTGATTGCCACATTCTTCAAGACGATATCTCATATTTGAAGCGGTGGAGTGAAAGAAATCTACTGACACTGAATATTTCTAAGTGCAACATAATGTCTTTTTCTCGTAAAACAAAGTATAGTTCATTTCGATTACAATGTGAATAGTAATAAAATCAATAGATGTACCGAATTGAGAGATTTAGCAGTAACTTTCGACAAAAAATTAACTTTTGCTACTCACATTGATGATATTGTTTCAACTTGTTACAGAGCATTAGGTTTTGTTATAAGAAATTCTAAATGCTATCTCTATCTGAATCAACTATGCTCCTAAACGATTCCTTAATACGGGATCCAGGATACGTGTGTAATATAGGGAATCTTGAATCCGTGCAAAGACAATTTTTGGAATATTTATCGTTTTGCTCCGACGGTGTGTATCCAGAACGAGGTATAAATCATGAGTTACTTACTACAAGATTTAATGTTCCATCACTTGAAACACGTAGGAAATATTAGGGAATAATGTTCCTATAAAAGTTGATAAGGTTTTCTGTTGATTGTTCATTTCTTCTTTCCTTCATAAATTTCCGTGTTCCTAGAATAACTTGGAGAAATACATTTTTTATCCACCTCTGGCTCCTACTAATGTTCTGGTTTTTTCACCACTTCATAAAATTTGTGGGGACTTTGAGCCTTTTCATGGCGTCATCGACATATTTGCATGAGTGTCTGGTAATATCAGACGAGCTCTCGTCTGACTGTTTTTTAGTTATAAGTTTTTTAGATATTAGTTTTTTCTGTATCTTGTGGGTGAGCTTTAATTTTAGCTTGCCCACAGAGTTATCGTTCATATGTATTGGTTGTACATTATTGGTATTTTTTCTAGTTTTATTTTTTATTAGTTATGAATTTAGAATTTATGTTACATAAGTTGTAAATTATATTGTATCTTTTCCACTCAGTAATTGGCCGAAGATGTTGAGAGGTGTATTTGTAAATAAATACATAAATAAATAAAAAAGTTTAGGTTTCCAATATGTAAAGAGAAAGATCATTGAAACATAACTCAGTAGTACTGCCTGTTTGATACTTCTATATTACAGCTAAAGGTGGTCAATTCTTCAGAGTTGTAAATTTTTTTACTTTTATGTCGAAGGAACTATTAGGCGATATAGAAGAGAAGCGACCTCTTTGTTTTCAGATTTCTAATTGTTCCCATTTAACGGAGCAAAAACATTCGACTAAAATGTAACAGCGTGTGAAAAAAGTGAACCAATCGATTGTTATTGATGAATACCGAGCTTGTGGTCAACTGATGACTTTTTATTCATTACATAACCTCCATGTGAACCAGCCAAAGCGTTTCGTTTGTCAAGGTGATTTCTATGATGTTCTGTCGCAACCATCTTATATAAATTAGGCAGATGGTGTAATAATCGAAATCTCGTACATGATATGTAAGCATTACTTCAAGGTTGCAACTTTTTAGTCAAAATAATTCGAATGTGCGAGCAAAAAAGCCCATTCGCTAATAATTCGCGGTATATATTTTTGTATTTTTAAATTGATTTTCTTGAAGCTTCGTCGATCTTGAACTAATCTGTGACTAATTACAATGCTATTATAAAATTTGTGGAACACGTGGAAGTATCTGCGTTTTTTTTTCTGACCAATAAATTAATATAAATATACCTACTTCTTTCGTTTCTGCACTATAACTCTCGAGGTAAATATGTTAATTAATATCAATGACGTAACCGAATCTGAGGCGATAATATTTCGTTAATATTAGCAATAATTCTGGTGGATTGTCATTAAAACTTACATCGCTATAAAATCATTCAACCTTCTGCATTTTATTTAGACGAAAAAAGTTAGACATTGAAGAAATAAGAAAAAGTGTTTTCTAAGAGACGTATAATGCGAAAGTATGTCACAAGTTTACTCCAAGAATGTTACGAGAAGCATTCGTGTCCTAAAATGTTTTCAATGATGACAAACTTTCAAATTACCATTTATTTCCCATTGTTCTAGAAATTTGTAAAATTTCTGCTTATTTTAAATTTATCACAGACACCACAGTTTATTTTATACAATTTCATCAATTTTGTTTTGTAGATCTTCTATTTATTATGATTGATATCAAAGAATCAATAAAACTCACCTCATCTAGAGTGATTACTAAATTTACACCAAAAAGTACAAAGAAAATGAACTAACCATTAAATTGTTACGTAGGCTCTTAGATATAGCACATAAAGTATGGACGAAGAAGATGTTGACCCCAACAGATATACATCAAATTACAGTAACAAATAATAATAAATGAAAAAAATGAACGAGAAAAAAACACAAAAAAAGAAAGTTTATATGAAAAAATAAAAAATGAATTGAAATAGTATTGAACAATAATCAGATAACTAAAAATAGAATAAAATATTGTCTATTACAAAGTTGAGTATGGTCAGCAGAAGATGAAACAAATAAAATAAAAATAAAATAAAATCGATTGCAATAGTACTATCTAGTGAACACATGAAACTAAAATTAAAATAATATTTATAACTAAGTCATATGTAGACAACAGAAGTTCAGAAAATATCACGACACCCCATTGAGCTGTTTTGAGTGGCATGCCAAGATAACTGATAGCCGATCAAAATAGATCGACTTGGTACGCGAATATTTATTTTGCTGAGAAGAAATGGTGAGTCAATCGAATTGTGCAAAAATTTTGTAGAGAAACGTTAGGCCAAACCGTTCACGCCCCAAGTTCAATAATTCATTTCCCAAACTATCGGTTAGGATGAAATGGTCGAAGCCTCTAGAAGGATATTACCCATAACATCTGAAGTACATATACTCCAAACATTTGCTCTGAACTACCTCCAAGTCGACAATAGAATTAATGTACACAGGAGACCTAATTATAGAGGCATATTCCAGTTTACTGCAAATAAAGGAGTAGTATAGCGTTTTCATTGTGCCAAGATTAACATCTTAGGGGATTAAGCTGCCCCACTTTCTGACGAAATAACCCAGCATCCTAGAAGCAGAAGCCGAAAAACAAGTTATATATTCAGAGAGGACAGTTTATAGTCGAAAAGTACCCACAGATCCTTAAACTCAGCACATCTATCTAAAATTTGTCCTTCTAATATATAACTATATGAATTGGAAACAATTTTCGAGAAAATTTTACATTTACTGATATTCAGCTTCAGCCCATTGCTGTTACACCACAAATTAACAGCGTCAAGGGAAGACTGTAATCTGACACAATCATGACGATCGTTAATAGTAGCAAATATTTTTAAATCATCTGCAAAATGCAGATGCATGCAGTTAAGCTGTGAAGAAAGATCATTTATAATATAATAAACAACAATGGACCCAAGTTGGACCCCTGTGGCACACCAGACGAGGCAGAATAGAGTACAGACTCATTACCACTTGATGTATGTTCGTAATAGGTACTTTCATAGAGACCTGAAGATAGAAAATGTTTAGGGCTTCAACAAGAGACTTCGAAGCGATTGATTTGTTAGACAACACGAACATTAAGACTCAAAATAACAAACCGTTTGAGCTAGTTATGAGAAAATGACTGCGAAAAACACTGTACGTTTTACATGTTAGTTTAAGTGTACTCTAATGAGTGAATAGGATAAACAGGATGAGTATACCTTGATTTGGTAGTAAATTGAGTGAAAATAAAATTCCTCTGACCAGATTGTAATGACAAATCTGCTTCTAATAAAAAGAATTATTTTTGAAATGTTATAATATTACTAACGCTTCAAAAGAAAATAAAATACAAGAAAAAAGTGATTTGACTTTTATATATTGAATACCAATATTACAATTGAAGCACTATTTCTGGATGTTTGCTTTAAGACCATATCAACTGGAAAAATTGCTTTCTCCAACAATATTTCATTGAGACGGTTATCGGACAAAACCATAACAAATCGTTAAGATTTGTGCGAATTGATCAAGTAGGTATATATATATTAATAATTCACATTTTAAGTGATTCATTCGTTTCTGCATTCACGACCAAGGTCAAATCCGTAATCTACACGATCATCGCAATCGCCACCATAGCCAACTACTAATTTAACTCATAATCTAACAGTTTCCCTATGATTAATTGGCGCGCATTACATCAAGTGGCAATTAAATTATCAACATCTGCGAAATATGCGTTCGCTTACGTAGTTGAACTCATTGTGCACACAAAGAGGTCCATATGTGCAGTACCAAGAGATGCAGGCATCGTATGGTACCTTATGGCGGAGTTACTGTTAATCGCAATCTAGTAATCGCGAATGTACACGGGTACGTAAATCTTTTGGATTTTTCGCGGCAGCGGTTAAGTTAGCACGGTTATTTATTGGTAACACTGGAGCGAAGGAAAGGAAATACTACGGGTTAACAGTTTAACAGGTCATATTATTATGCTCGCAAGAGGATCGTTACTAGACAGGAAGTTTTGCAGGTTTGATGTGTAAATTGTTGGGCAATAAAAATGGCGTTCCTAGAGACGCGTCTTTATTTAACTTCCTTATTAATAATAGTTATCTTTATTGCGAGATGTGATCGAGTGATGCCAATGATTTGTATCCTATTTGGATTGGGAGTGACTGTAGATTTATATATCCGTTGAAAATCTTTCAACGAACGAGTTGAGTGTTAGAGATTTTAATGAAATTTATATTTCACTCTTCTGAGGTGCGCATAGTTTGCCAAAATTCTAAAGTATTGTCATTTTGAGGAAAGGATTTCCTCAAAATGAGGTTTCATCATCATTGAGGTTTTTCATTAATTGTGTCATGAAATCTATTGAAAATATTCCAATATTTTCCAGAGAACCCTTCAATGCATTGTACATATGATTGGAGTCACTTATTAGTGAAATACCAGTTACAAAATACCAATTCAACAGAAATAATCGAAATTATAAAATAATAAACTATTATTAATTTAAAAAAGTTTTTCTCAATCAAAGTGAACATAATTTTAGGACTATCAGAAGGAAATGAGAGGAATTTGGATTCCTATTACTTAATGATGAAGGTGAATAAACGTGTGTTCCGAATTCATGAAGAAAATGTATTTGTATGATAAATTAGATACAAAATTATATATTGAAAAATTAGGAATGGTACGTTTTATATATATCAAACTGGAAAGAAGTATGGATACCATAATCGATAAACACAAGAATTACATCTAACAGAAGTCTTCATAGAATTTTTTCACATTCTGAAAAAAATTATTCAATTGATGAATGAATATCATCGAAAAAAAAATAGCGATTGTATCAACTACAGTTTACTACTCTACAGTTTCTATAAACTACAAGTTTATAGAACTCTGATGATTTTGTTCAAGATTATATCTATTTAATGGTGGTTTGAATGGTGGTTTACTTCATGTAAATCCATTATAATTAAATATAAGATAAAACTCAAATACTTGAACTTTTGATTTACACTTTTATTGAAAACATAGCATGATGCTAATAGTCGTAGAAATCTGACTTGTCAGAATTCTATTAGTGTCTGAAGAAGTCGTTTATAACGACGGAACGCGTCATGCTTTGTTTTCAATGAAAGTCTAAATCAAAAGTTAATTAAAATTATATTTCAATAACATCTGACGCTTACAAATCGAAAGTGAATCAAATTAAAAATATTGATATCTTCTTCTTTTTCAGATAGGGAATGAGGTGATACTAACGGATAAAATGGTTGAAAAGTGGTGAACTACTATTAACTAGTATGAACTAGAATTAACTAGTACATAAGTTGCGTTGAGCAGAGCCCCTAACCTAATTGAAGAGGAACAAGAACATTCTAGAACCAATAGAGGACGTTCAAAAATTTTGCATCACCTCTGATACTCGGGAGTTCACGAAAATTAAGGACACAGTAAGGTGGAAATGAAAATAATAGATAACCAGGAAAGACCCAGAACAACCACAAGACATTGGCAACAACATGTCACGGATATTCTGCACCATACGACGAAAACAACCAAGATAGTAAAACTATTTCACTATCTTAGTTTCAGTGAAACAGCAAGGAAAACCATTAACGTAAAATGAAATTCAAGACAAACGAAGTAGACGAATCAATGCAGTGAGGAGAAACAGTGAATGAAGAGCAATTGAAAATTATAACCAAGGAATTAGAGAAGGAACAATAACGGACCTGTAAAAAGTGAAAGAGTAAAACACTGCGTGAAAAATTGAACTATGAAAAAATTATGTATCCACAAAAGTGTTTCTATCCTTTCTATCCTAACCGATAGTTTGGGAATTGAATTATTGAAGTTGAGGCGTGAACGGTTCGGCCTAACATTTCTCTTCAAAATTTTGCAGAATTCGATTGACTCACCATTTCTTCTCAGCAAAATAAATATTCGCGTACCAAGGCCTGGTCTGAGGCGGAATAATACATTTTGTCACTTACAGCAGATCAAATGTTATGTCACGTTCTCCTATCAATTTTATATGTAATCTTTATGATGTTTGTTGCGGTCAATGTGATATCTATTTTGATCGGCTAGCAGTTATCTTGGCATGCCACTCAGAACAGCGCATTGGGATGTCGTGATATTTTCCTGAACTTCTCTTGTCCACATATGTCTTAGTTATAAATATTATTTGAATTTTAGTTATTTTATTTGTTTATTAGATAATACTAACGCAATCGATTTTAATTTTATTTTTATTTATCAAACATATTTCGTTACTAAATGGTCAACTTCTGCTGACCATACGTTACTTTGTAATGGACAATATTTCATTTTTGTTTTTAGTTATCTGGTTATTTCAATTTATTTTGAATTAATTTTTCGTTGTATATATTAGCTTATACTCCCTCTCTTTGATTTTTTTTCTTGTTAATTTCTTTTCTCATTTATTATTATTTGTGTACAATTTTGCAATTTTCTGTAAATTGTAATTTTTTCTCTGTAATTGGATGTATATCTGTTGGGAATAAATGTCTTATTATTATTATTATTAAAAGTGTATACACGAAATCAGAACCAAAGGAAACGCAATCATTCAAATTATGAAACGATAATCACTCCTTGAATCCCTCTTGATGACCAGACATGCAAGAAAGCGGAAAAAATATCGATGTTATAACAGGGAAAACAGGGAAAACCGACAAATGATGTTGAGAGCTACAGACCAATGATAATATTGTCATCAAGAACCAAAATGAATATCACAGAATCTTTGATCCTTGTAAGACAGAGGAATAATTTCAAATTTCCTATCCATATTCAGAAGGAACACCACCATATACCAACTCCTCCTATGGTAGAGGTACATCACTATATAGCCCTATTTCTAGACATAGGAAAAGCATTCCACTGATTATGGCATCAAGGACCATATTTGACGTCCAGACAGAATGAAGAAAATCAACGGGAAGAAGACTGGAACCAGGTGTAACAAAAGAATCAGACATAACATAACAGTTAGTCCATGCTATGATCTTTCAACTGACTTTTGAATTCTATTGAAAGAAATTGAAAAGCTCATATTTCTTGAGAGATCAAAAAATATAGCCCTGAAAAACTGAAAACTATATCAAATATTTTTTCCAATTTCTTAATGTCTTGGGAGTATGATTTTTCCATATTGTTATTAAAACGCGTCAAATTCACGGAAAGAAAAACGAGAAAAATCTACCTTTATATAAGATTTTCGTCTACTCATTACAATTTTATGATGACTTCAAATTAATGATAAATTGTTCGTTCAATCAACTCAACTACTCAATTAAAAGGAAGAAAAAGTATTATTTTCTAGCCTAATAATCGTATGAAGGAAGATAAAGATCAAATTCATTGTGAATTTCAGTTCTTTCAAAGAAATATTTTCTATTTAACTTTCTTCAAATTCTTTTCATTATGGTTAAGTGAACGGTTTTAGGTCGTCGAACAAGCGAAACAATTTACTTATTCTCAATTGTGTATCAAATTGGCGTCAATAATCGATCGATCATTAATGATTAGAGCTTCCGTTGTTGGTTTGATCGATAGGTACAGATTGAGATGAACAATCGATAACTAATTTTATGAAATTGACGGCAGTAGTAGTCAACCGACATATACACTACCGCTGAAAAGTATTTGGCCACCTAATAAAATACATTTTGTAAAAGTCTGATTGAGTAAAACGACGTCATAATTATTTTAACATGTTAATTAATCATTTTTAGATATAACAAGAACACAATTTTTAAATTTTGGACTCATCTATGTGTCCTCCTTTATTTTTATTGACAGTCTCACAAAGCTTCGGCAACCTGTCTACTAATTTTTCCAATGTAGTCTTCGTTATCTTCTGCCATTCTTCTTGCAACTTATTCCACAAGTCTTTCTGAGATGTGGGACAAAGTTTTCGCACCGGTCTATCTAGCTGTTCCCACAATAGTTCGATAGATTTCAAGTCAGGGGACTGTGGCGGCCATATCATGAGTTTTCGTTTTAAAAAGTCCTTGAATAATCTTGATGTGTGTTTCGGGTCATTATTCTTGTTGAAATATGAATCACGGACATATGAATATGACAATATTAAAATATTCAAACAATCCTTCTTTTGTCTTGATGGAATCAATTGAAAACGAGTCAGCAATAAGAGAAATATTCAAATAAGTATGTGATTACGATCTTCAGGATTTTATTTATTACTGATGCGGTTCAATGAAGAAGAATAACTTTATTTTCCACTCAATTACAAAACTTATACAATCGATTAAGAGTTACTTATATCTTACCTTACTTACTTGGTAAGAGTCATTTAACTTATAATAATCTTATATACTTAATCTATAACTTATATTTCAATTTAAATCAACTCAGTTTTCTGTTATATAATTTTTGAATTGTTGATTTTATCCATTCTCAGATATTTTGCCGAATATTATGATATTTTCGGTTTTTCAATTGTTTCGACAGTAAATAAATTTTTGGACAGAATTAACACTTCTTATTGTTGCACTGTAATGTGTAAATTTCTCAAGCCTGATCTTTTAATATTCGATTAAACTTCTGGGTATCTAACTGAACGATAAATTGAACCTATATTCTTAACTGTCCGTTAAGTACAAACCGTTTACTCTAACTGGAAGTGAAAAGACCCAAAAATCTGGTTAACTGGTAGATGGAGCATATCTGCAGTTCTTACTGAAAATGAAAAGACCGGAACTTAAAGATGAGTTTGTAGCCCAAATCATATGCCGAATTATTGAATAATATCAGTGAACTTCAGCTAAAAGTCCACTAAAATGGACTATTTCTCAGATCAAACTAGTACAAACATGAATAAACGAAGATTTCCTTTCAAAATAAATTAGTTAGTTATATAGGTATTTCTAAAACGGCTGGACTTTGGCAGAGGACATGGTGCCTACACACAATGAATACTTGAAATTTTGCGTAAAATTGAAATATGTCATAATATATGAGGTGTTGTAACTTGTAACTATTTTAGCGGATCTGCCCATAATGTCAAACTTTCAAAATTTACCTAAAGTTTTTCGTACACAGATCAATTTTTTTCTATGTGGAACATCGTGTATATGCACATATTTATTGATTTTCTTCTTTGATGAGGATGAAAAAATTTGAAGCAAAAAATGATATATAGAAAATGATATATAGTGACCATCAAAATTGACAATGAAGTTTGTTTCGACATTTTCTCAAATAAATTTGAGCAGAAAGCAGGAAAAATATTATTTCAATGAAATATTTATTGTTGAATATTTGAGTAATAAAATATTTCAGCCTTTCCAATTTACTCAACTCATGCTAATGAATTTTTTATTATCGAGTATTTAGTTCATTAAAAATCGCTAGTACTTTTGATAGACCGAATATTTTCTCGCTCTCTCCTCGATAATACAGTCCTGTACTCGCGAATTCTCCAGAAACCCATATAGGGCCTCGGGATCTCGCGAAAATGATCATTTCCCCTCTCCACCCGCCAGTTCCTTCGTCGTTTCTTCTTCCTCCTCATAAGCGAAAGTCCTCTGGAATAATAATCAAGAGCTTTTATTCTCAACCAATAAATACGACTGTAGGATTTTAAACTCATCCGCGGCACAATTATTCAAGTTATAACATATTCCGCTCTTAATCCTTAGCCCTTCTTTGTTTATCAACCGATGGAAATGAGTCCGTTTCTTTTCATCGCGAACCAAAACTTTTAATGACCCGGCAGAGAAGATTTGCCCCCCTACCGCCCTCTGTCGTCCCCCCAACACCGGTCCCTATGCCGGCGTTCGTTTTCTTGTCTTAATTTATTGCATGCGAGTGGAATAAGGAAGAATTTCAACCAATCAATAATTATCACGATTTCCCCGTCTCCTTCTCAGTCCTTTTTTACATATTGCAACTCCGTACTGAAAGGAGTTCTATTGTAATCCGTGGATGCCGTTCTATGCAGCATATATACATATATTGTTCAGAATCTTGAAGATTTTGAACAGATTTATGTAGTTAGAATACGGAAATATTTTATAATCATGTATTAGGCAATAAGTATCTAGGTTAACGCAACTATTGCGAATAAAATGGGTTCACCATACTCGCATGAGTGTGATGAGCTTATTTTAGCGAGTAAGCAGTTTTATTTTATGTATAAATATGTTAACATTTTCTCAATAAAATCAGTTCTACATCAGTAGTCAACTAGTCACAAGTAGACAAAGAGTAGGCAGATTGAGGCCTTGTTAGCACCGAAACCCTTTCATACCGATTTCCAGGAATCGGGAGAATAGGGCCTTAAATTTGTTTTCCATCAGTCGGCAACTAATCACCCCCTGACAAGGAGTAGGCAGATTGAGGCCTTGTCAGCAACGAACCCTTTCATACTGATTTCCAGGAATCGTTAGAATTGAGCCCTATATTAGTTGTCCACTGGTAGATAATTAATCAACATCTGACAAGGAGTAGGCAGATTGAGGCCTTGTCAGCACCGATGATATTAATTGCATGACAATTGTTTCGGAGTGTTACAGAATTTTCCAGAGTAAAACTATTTTTAGAGTTTGAACTCTCGTCTAAACTCTGGTTTAGCTCTGCTTTAGCTTTTGACAATAGGGTAACACCCCAAAACGATTTTCATGAATAATATAATGTTTGTGAAATGAAGTCAAGTGTTTTTTTCGATATATTGATATTCGCTGATATCTTGGTTAATCAAGATATCAGCGAATATTCAATCAACAAATATTCGTTTCTTCAGAACTATAAATTTTTACTATAAATTAAGCCGCGAGATAAACGTTTTAACAAAGCTTGTAGTCGAAGGTTAACAAGAATTTAATTCTTCAATGGTTTACTGTAAGTTACGAAAAACGATTCTACGAATCTATATGGTATTGACAGAATAATATTTATTTATTATATACTCGTATATTCAAATAATATATATAATAAATTATATAATAAATAAATATATATAATATAATAATATATTCAACAATATATATTATTCAGTAATGACGAGACAAAATTCATTTGCAGTTAACTTCTAGTTGCAGAATTTACTCATTCCAAACTATTTTTTTAAAAGATTAGATACTATTATTGGTTTTCATATGTTGCAATTTAAAATTAGAAAATGGATTATATGATTAATTTTCATTTACTATATTTTCTTTTTTTTTGTTTTATAAAAACTTGAATTATTTGCTGTTTTATCTTTTGAATTCTTAATTAGTTTCTTCTTATAATTAAAATTTTTTTCTGGAGATTATTGTTTATTTTTCTTATTAGTCAGTAATTGTATTAGGTATATAGTGTAATCCTTTTTTGATTCTAATACATTTATTTCACTTGTGTTTGGCGAAACGACTTTTTCAACGCAAAATAATGAAAATAAGAAATTGTGTGAAAGTTTGCAAATAATATTTTAAAATCAAAATTCTCCAAATTCTCGGAATTATTTTCATTTTCAAAATTTTATCTTTACGGTGGTTTCAAAGAGTCCAACTTTCATTTCACAAATCAATTTCAATATGTTCCATCTTGTTCTGGAATCTAATTACGAAGCTATGACTACGTCTTCAAGGCCCAGCTTGCGGTATCTGGCTCCTTTTTGTTTACCTACCTGTTTTAGGACCTCATATGTTCACCTGTCACACTGATGTATGATCGCAAAATGTGTGGCGCCACTACCCTTGACAATGAACTCACTTAAGAATATTTCGTTGAGGGTGAATTCATGTGCACCCTTACGTATACCGTTGCGGCGTTTGTACCTGCATCTTCTTTAGGATAACATCGAAATCAGGTGGAATTTACCGTTTCGCATTCTTGAGCGTTCGATGACGGATTCCTTAGCTTGAAATTGTCGATTTCACTTTCTATACTCACATATAGGTTTGGAAGACCGCAATATATTCGCATTTTCCAGTATATAATAGAATTCAAATACTGACACGTACCAGACGTTTATTTTGTGATTGAAAATAAAATAATACTGCTTCCGTTTAGTTCAGGTAGCTATTTGCATACCTCCAAGCAAACTTATATGGAACCAGTAATTGTCTTCGAAAATCTCAGGTTGTTATAGGAATTAGTAAAATAGGTACAGTTGTGACTTTTTGCGGGTTTTTGTTGTGGATAAAAATAGGTATCGAACGGGAAACTTGATATTTTGCCACTAGAATAAGTTGCTTCGATTGAAATCGAACTTGAAATATTTAGACTACAAGAAATTGTTTTGATAGAAATATCTGATTAGAAGTAGATGATGAAGTATTTGCTGGATTAAAAGAACTAAATGAACAATATAAAAATTGGCAATGCATATTTACAAATTTTTTGGGTAAACGTATTTTTGTATTGCGCATTTCATTGATGATATACAGGTTGTTTACTAAAGTTGCCATAAAGTTCGAAAGGTGCTATGAAATGATTCAGGACAATTTGTCACTCAATAACTTCGAAGTGCTTCTAAAGTATTCGTTTCATAGATGTAGAAATCGAACAAAATTCAACAATAAGAATATTTCATTCCTTAGAATTTTATTATAGTTAGAAGTCCATTCACGTTTGATGAATGTACTAAATTACTATTAGTAAGAAGTTTCGGGGGCAGAATTTTGTTCTCTCATTATTTTTTCGAAATCTTATAAAAAAAAAATTGAATTACATTTTTATTTCAATAGACCATCACAAATCCAGGTAGGCATAGTAGAGCGAATAGTTCGTTAAATATTAGATATTATTCAATGAATATCTTAACTTTTCAAAAATTACCTCACTGTGCCTTGTTTGTACATTTATGTTTGTTAATTCATTGCATGTTGAGAGAATGGAGATAAGTTTGTTGATTTGAATTTTAGTCATGAATGTACGAAGAGAAACAGTGATGAACAGTAATATTTCCAAGCATAAAACGACTAAATATGAGTGCCTACTCACTCTATTGGCATAGCATTAAAATCTTCAAATATTTACTGTCGAATTTGAAATTACTGAATGTTTAAAAAGAGAACTAAGTGAATAATAAATTAAAAACATTTCAAGAATTTCAAAATAATATATAAATTATACACTACAATATTGTTTCGGTATACAATATCTTCATCAGGTGGATGAATAATGAAACCAAGAACTTCATCCAACACTAAAATAGACAAAAAATAAGTTTTCATCCACTTTATGAAGGTATTTAATAGCGAAAAAAAAAACAATATTGTAGTGGAGAATATATATAATATTTTGAAATTCTTTGAAATTCTTGATATGTGTGTTATTTATTTATGGTTTTAATTAATCAATTTCACTGTATATCCCTCTTCAATGAACTAAGAGAGTTAAGTCTTTGCTGTTACCAAAGGCATACTATAGTTTATCAGAAAATTTTAACGGAGTATGAATCAATTTTTTTCACCATATGTCTGTTTATTTTTTCTTATTGTGTCTTATCATATACAATGTAAAATTGTGAAAAAGGTAAACATGTAACACATACTGTACTTTCACATAGTGAAATTATCAAAGGACTAATATACGTTATTATTAGTACTTTGTTTCTCTAAAATAAAAACAATTTATATCAATTGAAACTGAGTTTGTTATTATACTGATTACACCCTGTATTCAACACAGTTAAATATTGAAATTATGACAATGTATAGAAGCACGAATATGGTTAGAAATGGACCTGTACTCGTGATTTGGAAAATCGAGCATTTTCCAATTGTGCCTGTTTTTCGCTTGTTCAGTCGAATGAAAAGTTTCGTTAAATGAAACAATTTCGTGTCGCCATAAATTAAGAGAAAAATTAACATGGTTGCGGCCGCGTAGCTTAATCAATAGCAGTGCTGGTTATATAAGTCACATACCTATAACTTTTTGAATATATATACCTGGCAGACATTAAGCAAAAGTCTGAAGTCGAGCACGGGGTGCCAGCGGTACCCTAGCACCGTCTAGGAATAATTGCATGCTGTGGACAAATTTGGGCGGTTCGCTAATTCGGGCGATACGTTAAGGATCTAATACACGTCCCCGTTTTGAGGTATGAGTTTGTTATCCTCAGCCAGACTTGATTAGACGTATTTTATCGCTTACTGGTTTAGATTTCTGGTAGGCCAGCTTTCTGGGTCGAACGACAACTAGCGTCACCTGGCGACCGGATGAATTATACACTGTGCACGATTTTGACTATTATATTGAGTGTTCATATTACAAAATTTATATTCGTTTCATTACTATATGATGAGTTATCTCAATAGATTCAAAATAATTGACTCCGCGCAAAATGGATTCAGAAGTAGCTACTCAACCCAATCAACTACAGTTAAGTTTTTGAAATCCGTCTACGAGTGTTTGGGTAAACACTTTTTTTTGGCGGGGTTATTTTTAAATTTAGAGTGTTTATATTAAAAAATCGAAAGCAACGTCATAATATATAGTTTCATTACTTCATGATATTATCTCAACAGATTCAAAATGATTGACTCCGCGCAAAATGGATTCAGAAGCGGCTAGCGGGGTTATTTTTTGATTTATCTTCGGAATTTGATTCACTATCCTTTGAATTTGATGAATGCTACAATTTAGGTTTTACAGGCGTTTTTCTGGATTGGTTACGTAGTAATCTTGAAGAAAGAACAATGGTTGTGAAAATACGCGAGAGTTATTCTCAGATACAGGACATTACTCTTGGGGTGCCGCAAGACTCTGCACTCGGACCTCTTCTATTCATATTATTTATAAACGATCTGTCTGCGAAGTTGTTCTGATTCCTGTGACACTATTTGCAGATGATTCTTCGGTGGTTGTTTTGGCAGGACTCCTGAAGAACTTTTGGAGCCATGTGAGGAAGTTTGTAAATTGGTGTCGAATGAACAATCTGATGGTGAACGTTCTTATTTCGTTGACTTGAGCTCTTTTACTTTGTACATTACCCAAATGATTTAATCACCCTGTTCATTCTTAAACTCGTTTTATAACACAAACGTATATGTTTTGCCGGAGATTCGAAACCAGATCTTTCTAGTACAGGACCATCACTGTCACATCTAAGCTATGAAAACAACTCATTTCTTGATTGAGATAAAATATGAATGTTTAATTTAATTTATTTATATTTTAGTGGAACTGTTTACTGTAGTTCGTCAAATAGATGAATATACATATTTTCCCACTATAACATATTCACGTAATCCAATTCATGTCGACTTGACTGTTATGATTAACAACGCGGTTCGACGTTGAATAAATCTGCCCCAAAAACCTTCATAATCGGGAAAAAACGTCGTATCGTACCAAATCAATTTCCTGAATGAAGAAGGTAGACAGTTGGAAGCGTCTCGTCCGACTATGGTCCACAAAAAAGGTGCCCGATCATGTAAGAACATATTTAAGGAGTGCATGAACATACAATAACGTCTCACCGCAAGAGGATGTACGCTCTAAAGTCGCACATACGTGACTTCGACAAGATGCCATCATGTGTGACGGCCATTTAACGGTCCGACTCCTTTTTCCTTCGAATCGCCACGGAGAAGTGATTGAAGCGGAATGTCCGGGAGATGGCTTCGATCTTATTAATCTAATGCAGCTGCACTCTGACATTCTGCACCGGTGCACACTAGAACTACAAGTTCGGGAAGTTTTGTCTCAACTTTGATATTTTTCAATCTGGTACTTTTAATTCTGGATATGTTTGCTAATTGAATATTCTTCATACCCTTCTCCCTACTTGGAAGGAATTTAGAAACAAAACATGCATATTTTATTGATTTTTCATAATTTCTTTCAAACAAAAATATTTGAGAAGGAAAATCAAGTTTCGTTTATTATTTGAGTGAAAATATTGAATGAATCTAAAATAGAAAAATATAGGTATTTTTGATATATTTATATTCAATACTACATCGATTACATTATGGGTGATTTTTGAAGCGTAGTTTGTTTTTAAATCGTATAAAACACTCAATTTTCACCATATTTTCAGAATTTTTGTTGAAATTGATAACCTGGCCTTCGCCACTTACATTTTAGAGATAATTTCATGTAAAAGTTGTCCGCGGCTACGTGTCAAATGGTTTATTCAGATGGTCCAATTTTGCGTCACGTTTTCGAGTATTTCGGCCTGTATCCCACGAATTATTCGTGTTATGTTATTCTGTAAGGCTTCAATCGTGTTCAGCTTGAACGCACACACTAACGACTTCACATAACCCAACAAGAAATAATCCATAGGCGTCAAATCGCATAATCTTGGCGGTCAATTCACAGGACCATTTCGAGAGATCAGCTGCTCTCCAAATTCATCTTTCAACATGTGGCACCTATCTAGATGAAACCACATGTCAACCAAGTTCAACTCGGCCAACTGGGGCAAAAAAAAATTGCGTATCATGGCTCGATATCGTTCGCCGTTGACGGTAACGTTTCTTCCACGGTCGTCTTTGAAGAAAA
Organism: Henosepilachna vigintioctopunctata; assembly: GCA_030704895.1. NCBI lineage: Eukaryota > Metazoa > Arthropoda > Insecta > Coleoptera > Coccinellidae > Henosepilachna > Henosepilachna vigintioctopunctata. Next base: position 5,147,420 of record JARQZJ010000095.1, on the reverse strand, counting down.
ATGGACCGATGATGCCACCAGCCCATAAACCACACCAAACTGTCGTTTTTTCGGGATGCATCGGTAATTCTTGTATGGTATGTGGCTGTTTATCACTCCAGATGCGACAGTTTTGCTTATTTACATATACAATAAGCCAGAACTTTTCGATTTTCATTAAGCGGATTTTCATTAAGCTGTTCTAGATCCTCAAATCTTTATTTTTGTATCCAGTGGTAGTGATCGAAATCTTTCTAAAGTCAGCTACACGCCTAACGATTTATCGTAGGTATTAAACTGTACAGTCAAATTGCACAGTTTTATCGAGCGTCTCTCATACTGAAAAACTATACCGATTATTATACTTTTTTACAAATTTATCGTTTTGGTATGTAGTGGGCTCACAATTATTCAGATAATGCTGTTGATCAGTCAACCTAATTAGTCTTTTGATTAAATCTTCTTTGATATCTCCACTGATACCGACAGGCTGAAACGAAGAAATGTTATCACTATTTTTAGAATGGCCTCTCCTATATGAAACTAGATGATTTATTTTGGTGGGGACTATCATCAGCTAGTACACTTCAATTAGAGTTTTTCTTCTCTGGGGTTTTCAGTAAATAAAGTATTCTCCTCTGTTGTTCATAATTTTTTTGAGAATAGCATCTATTCCTTTTTTCAGTGCCACCACATAACTATTCATTTATATACATTTTGTGTTTCGTAAATTCATTTAAGTAAACTTATAACATTTTTTTAAGTTCATTTAAGCATGATAATTAAGTATTGAATTATATAAACTTATTACAGGATTATACAGAGGATATCAATCCTTGCCTATGACTGTTTTGATTATATTTTATGATGTATAGTTTTGAAATTATGTAACATATTCTAGTCTAGACTTAAATCCTTTAGGCCCTTCCAGAATTCTGATATTCGCAGGCTACACTGGTATTTAGTGAAAATAACCGGAAACATTATGAGAATTTAATTATATAAGTAGAAATATACCCAAGATAATTCGTAAGTTCATTGAGCAATTGTTTGCTGTTTTACTGATATACCTGTTTATTTTCTTATAAATACGGTTCTCTAAGAGGGGACTGATTGAATTGTCAATATATTTTCGGAGAATATTCTGAATTTTACATTTCAGCTATGAGTATTATATTGGATTTTTATTTACGGTTGAGGAATATGTAACTTATGGTTATTTAATAGTAGTTTAATGATTTCAAATATTTTTGGATAGTGTTACTTGTATTGTAATGAAATATTACAGTTTGTGAATATTTTTCTTTCAGATGCACTTAGTAACGTACGAGTGATGTTGTTATTCAAAATGAGTGGATTTTATTTTAAATGAAATAATTACTGTCTATTTGTCTTCTTGATTACTCTCTTTACCTATTAATTAGTTTTAATTGATTAATTTTATTTGAGTATAAGCTCCTTTTAATTTATTTAGGTAAATACTTCGAAATATTCGAGTTTGGCATCAAAAATATATATATTTTGCGACTGTAGATATGTATTTTCAGTGTTTAATTGGGATTGCTCCCAGACAGGAAAATAAGTTACCTCTCTAGTATTTTTCAAGCTTTCGAAAATGTTTATTTTCTTATTCAGGGCTAAAATAGAACAATATTAACAGTTTATATAACAAGGCACTATTGAAAATTTTTCTTACAATTACTGTGAAGTTAGTATTTTGTTTTTCAAGTGGATTAGTTTCCAATATTTCCAAGGGCGTTTCTTAAACTGCATAACGTTGGACGAAGTTTTATTACTAACGAAAAGAGAATGAATTTATTTTGTGTATTTGGAGCCTATTTTTCTGTGAATAGGACATCAGAATATGAGTAATTAATCAGAAGAACCAATCAGATATATATATATATATATATATATATATATATATATATATATATATATATATATATATTGCTTAGCTTAGATTATCTATATCAGGTTCTTTATTAATACAATTTCCTGTCTTTTTTATATGATCCATTTATAGGAAAATGCGTTTGTTGTAACTATTTGGGTAATATAAAATTTTTGTGGCATTGTAATTCATATTGTGATCAGTGGCTTGTACGTGTTGAGTTAATGCAGACGAATTCGTCTTGTTGGTATTTTCGTAATTTAGCCCTGAAGAAGAAAATAAACATTTTCGAAAGCTTGGAAAATACTGAAGAGGTAACTCATTTTCCTGTCCTGGACTGCAATTCCAATTAAACACTGAAAAAAAATATGTATATATATATATATATATATATATATATATATATATATATATATATATATATTATTTATTCTATTATATTATATATATATATCACAGTTATTATATCATAAATAACTGTGATTCTATACCAACTCCACGAACAAAGACAGTTTCAGCAATTTTATGAGAAACAAAAGTATGTGATGAAATATATTAAATTGCTTCCATTGAAATGATTTACCAGTGATGAAACCTAGTTTGACTTGAGAATGGTTAGAGACACATTACTAACCGAAACGTTGTGTTAATTCGATTTCTGACAATCATCCTTCTGTTAATCGGCGGTGAGAATTTATTAATTTTATTTTATATTAATTTATTTTATTGAAATTTCTTTTTTTCTCTTTCTGCCATCAGAATATTGATTATTAATTCTATTCAATTTTTTCAGTTCAATCGATTATTCTACCATTTTATTTTATTTCAATCGTAGTTCGTTTCAGAATTTGAAATTGAATTTATAGGCAAGGAAAGTCCGATAATATGGGAATCAGAAAGTTTCATAATTTGATACTTTTTCTTATTTTTTCTCGATTTCTATGCCTGATTCATCATTGATTATTATTTGATTGAATTCTGCCACTTGAGACAATAGTATTTGGTCTTCATTTTGACATGTAACACGAACGAATTGTGAAGCTCCCGGACTACAATGATCCGAGTAGATTGAAGTAGATCGAGTGTGGAATTGAATCTGGATTTTTTCACGCTGTTTTTAGCTTAATTACAGAAGGATGACATTGATGTTTAGCTGCGTATATGTGTTCAGAAGCTGTGAAGACGATTACTTCTGTATCAATGAAACTTCTCGTTGGTAGTCAATGAAACTGAAGATTTTTACGCCAAGACGAATCTTCAAGGTCAGCATTTTATCTATTGGTCATGAATTCTGCTCACAATGCTACATGTTCTACTATTCGAAATTAGGGCATTTCTAAGGGTAGCAAATTGAAATGTATAAATTTCAACCCATATATTTATTTTCAAAATATATCACCTAAAGTGAGATAAAAATTTAAAAATTACTACTATACTATAAGCAGCTTTTTAAGCAAACTGTCGTTATTTAGAATTAACAAGTTTCAACTCGTACCAAGAGTCAATGAAACATTATTTTTTTTAACAATTCATCAGTTACATTCACAACAAAATATTTGAAATATAATAATGCACATTTGTACATTGATACAATTTAATGTAATTTAGTAATGTATATTTTAAGTTATTTTTGGTCCATTCGAAATATTATCACAAAAATTTCTTTTGTGATAATATGTGATATTTATAAATTTCTGATGATATTTATAATTTTGTGATATTGATAAAAATTTGTCTTTTTACAACGAGGAGATGTATGTTTTAACTTTGTTTATTTGTTTTAATGTTTCAATTCTTGTTGAGTAGGTAGTAAGTATACCAAAGGTCTGAAAGTTATTTTAAATATACCGTACTCAATTAAAGAATTTCTAGAGTTTTGTAAATTGAATAAAAGTCCTTAATTGTATTAGGGTTTGAATTTTCTGTACGTTTACTTTGACCTAACTCTATTTTGATTTTTTATTGCCTTTTTTGTAAAGTAGAATTGATTTTTGAGTTGAATACATGTTATTATTTTTAGTATACAATTTATGTTTAGTTGAAAATAATTTCATGAATCAGCTGGCATTGCACTTTGAATGGGAATGTGTACGTATTTCGTTTCATAATGTGTTTGGTGAATATTATTATATTAGTGTATTATCGATTATAAGTCAGGAAAATTTTGCAAATAAACATACCTGTTTTCGTGTACAGCACATCTAATTCACAGAAGGTACATAAGTACCTAATCCAAATTTTCAAACATTGAAGAACACTAAAATTACTTGAAGCAATTCTCGGGTTCCTCAGAAATATATTGAGATTTTCTAAGTTTTATTATTGCTGCAGGTAGTTTATCAAATTGAACTGATCTCCAATACAAAATAGCAGAATTCAATCTTTGAATGATATTTTTCTGATATTAAATCATTACCTGAAAAACCTGATGAAGATTCAACTTTATTCTATCAGAATTCTGGTTTTTTAATAGATTCAATTGTAACATTTCATTAAAATTAAAAATTTAAGTTATATGTTTGACGTTTTATTTATATTTCGCAAAACTGAAGGGCCCAATAAAGGCTAAAATTTTTACGATAACAGATTTATTTTGATTTTTGATATAATTATCTTAGTTTTTTTGAATATTAATCATATAAAGTATCAAATAGTTATAACAATTATTTGAAAATGTGTGTAGGTATTGTCGTCTAAATGAAACAATCAATATTACCAAAATACTGAAATATTTTTTCTGTATTTTTAAAAAGATCAATAATTTATTATATAATATTATTTTATATGACCCATTCGCTAAATATTTTATTATAGTTGAATCACTGAGATTGAATTCTCGCTTAACTGTTGATGAAAATAATTAAATAATCAATTAAATTAAACACTTGACTTAATGTTTCACGATTATATTCAAAAATATCAAATATTCAATATGTTTCGAGCGTGAGCTCATCTTCAAGACTATAGATGAGCTGACTGAAGATGAGAAACACAGAAACATGCTCATTTATTATTTGATATAGTTAAATATCAAATATCAATTAATATCAAGTTAAATATCAATAATTGACTATTTGATATTGTTAAATATAATCGTGAAACATCAAGCTAAGTGTTTGATTTAATTAATTATAGTTGAATCAATTTAAAGCATATTTTGTTCTTGGCAATCTCAATCGTATTTTTTTGGCTGTTCCTGTATACTCGTATAAGCTAATTCTTCAATATAAATTGATATGAAATTGTAATAAATTTGGCAACAAATTTAGTCATCGATACACCTTGAGGTTTTAACGAATTATTTATTATTCATTTCTTTTCATTTCAAAGCGAGTTGAGTTTTTTAATCTGAAGTTATTGGCAAATTGTTTCATACAGAAAATTGTGTTGTCATGTGAGAAAATAGTAGCATATCACACATTTGATTTTTATTCAACAACTCTCTTGCAGTGTCAAAAAAACTATTATGTCAATGTGTCAATTTGTAATAATATTATAACACCACATTGTGGTCATTTGAAATTGAATTACCTATTATACTATTATTTTATTCAGAGAAATAGCCCAAATATCAGTGACTTATCAACTTGAAATAACACAAAGCTCAATATATAGATTCGCGTTTCTTCTATCATCACTTTTGCTGATAATAATTGACTAGAGTTCGAAACGTTATTGTTCTATCTCAATAGTTAGAAAATTCGGACTCTTCGAAAAGTCCAAATTTTTTAACTCAAAATTCCAAAATTTATAATTTGTAGTTCATGTTCATTTATATCGGTTCATAGCCATTTTTGTTACATTTAAAACTTTATAAGATGGAAACTCATCAATATATCATTTCGTTCATGATCCAATAAACGTATAAAAATATACGTACGAATGTTTGTTGAATAATAAATATACCAATAATAAAAATACATTTGCGGACACCCACATTTACAAAATTTATTTTTACAAATTGACTTTCATAATAATAAGAATTTATAAAATGTCCATAAAGTATCACTATTATTAGTTTATAACGAAATCATTGTTGCACTTCAATGAATCATTTCAGATTCAATATATTTGAAAATAGGAAAATTTATGAACCGTGGATATTCTTCTAGACGCATCTGTACCTGAAATAAGTATTTAATTTCCTACATATTTAGTACCTACTTATGTACGTTTAGTACGTACTTCAGGTACTGGTAAGTAATTAGATACGAATTCGAATATTTCCGAACTGAATCAATTTTCAGAAAAGTTTGGAATTATTAGTACCAAAGTTAGTACCACTTCTGTAATAACCGGAGAAGAATTCTACGAACTATTTTTACGTCAACTGGCGTGATCATAGTACACGTATCCAAGCTATTTTGGACATGATTTAAAATACGTTGGATGTGTTGTTTCCTTGTTCAAATGTAACAAATTACTGTCATATAAGCGGCGCCGACTGTCCGGCCTAATAGACGGCCAAAAATAGGTATATAGTCGCCCCTATTGTAAAAAGCGAGTGGTGACGTTCCTTGACATTATACCTATGGTATAATATATCAGGTAAAAGTAATATTCTAACAGATAACAGGTACCGTGTAATCTTGTGAGTTTAGGAAATGTGCGTCTCTCGGAAGGTCCGGTCCTTTTATGAGTCCTCATTACTTTCCTAGAAAGCATATACGAAATCTTTTGTTGAAATTTTCTGTTTAGTACTCTACGTGACACATGTGGTACTTTAAGGAATGATTACTGCCAAACCTTGTTTTTTCTGTGAATACTAGAATGAAGTGGAAAATATTTCTTTTCTAACTTTTTGCACGCTTGATATTCATTTGACATGTGATATGTCAGTTGACAGTATTCTTTCATCTGATAAATAAATGGACATTTTGTGAACAGTTGAAAATATTATGTATATCATTATGAAAATAAATAAATGAATGGTTGGACTGTAATCGTGATTAGTAAATAATCCAGTTTAGAACTAAGCTATACCTACCCAGGAAGGTATACATATTTTTTGAGCTGAGTAACTTCAACAAAACCAGGGTTAAAACTAAAACATACATAAAGTACCGTCCCTATCTCTATAAAATCAATGAAGATACACTGTCATATCTTGACGAGTAAGAAACTATCTCATACTGTTCATGCGCACGTGTCTGTTGTAACAGTTGGCCTCTTGGAGTTGAATATATTATGAGTATCAGTATAGTTTTGATAGATTCATTTCATTATTAATTTTTTATTAATACATAATTATCATATAAATAGCATAAAGTGATTAACAATAAAGTGAAATGTCAGGAATTATTGCAAAAGCTTAACTTTATTGTTCCAAGACTTTCTTTCAGAATCGAATTCACGTTCTACCTTCCAGCAGCTAGAACGAATGTTCTAAAATTTTCTCCATTGCACACGATGCGTGAACAATATAATATTTTGGAAGCCAAGGTGGATATTTTTAAATGTTCTGTTACTGATTGAGGCAGGCTTCCTTGATATGCATAACCTCTGCAAAAAAATCATGTGTTTTCACGTACAGGATTCATATTCACGTATATTTGTATCTATGTATATGTTTTAATATGCGAATGTATATGTATGTGTGTGTTTATCTGTATATGTATGTATACGTTTGGTCAGCATTTAAGTTTTTTTATTCCTATAATTGTATTTCATTTTACAGTTGTGATTTCATATCACGATCTCTTTCTTTCAAAATTGTACTTTAAAATTTGAGAGTAAAAATTGAAACTTTCGAACTTTTTTACTACCAATTTTGTTTTTAGTATTTATCTTTCCTATTTTTAATTAGGAGCTGTCATGTAAAACAATGTATGTTGAATAAATGAATAAATAATATAAAAAGCTTGAAAAGAGTTCTTTTGAACAAGGGTAGAAAAAAAGAAAAACAAGATGAATGCACATGGGGCATTCAGCTCTTATAATTAGTGTTCCCAAAATCTCACTGTAGAGCGTTGCGCAATTTTGTGAACCATAAACGTTGAGTTTATTTTTAAAACTTAGTACTATCTAATGTTTCCATCATGAAGAATTTCGAGTAATTTTGGTATGCACTTCTGAAAATTCAAAACTGAAAATTTAAAATTCTGATTGTTTCTGTTTCAATGCGCATAAATGTATGCAAATCTTTTTTCTGTTTGTGTGCTGCGTTAAATAAAAAATCCGTCAACAACAATAATTAAATAGTTTGAACTGCTTGGTACTATTTGTCGAAAGACATTTTTGGCATTCAATTTCTTCGGAAATGGGGTTGAAATATACATTTTAAATGAAATATATAATAGAAATACAAAAAAATATCGATTTTTTCATAGAAAATTTTTCTAATGAAAACATAATTGAAGTCACATCGCTGCAAAAGACACCTTCAGTTCAAATGACATTTTAGTTCAATAAATTACAATAAGGAATTGATTCTTCAGAAACTCAAGTCTAACAGGACAAATCTGGAAAATATAGTTAATTTTCGATTACTTTATTTCGAAAATTCTTATTTCTGAATTTTTTCAATAATAGAATTAGTCTTTCCGTGGTATTCGATCAGAATATACATATATGGCACCCTTGTTTCAAGAAATATGTATTTCCTTAATCGAATCTTAACGTAGAATGTATACCATCATTCATTCTACACGTTAAGTAGAAACGTTATTCAAACATATCCATCTCAAAGAAACACAACATGTCTATTAGCCGTATAAAAAAATCCATCTGATCGAGAGAAATTTTTGTAGCGAGTGAGTAAATTTAATTAACTCCAATCGAAATTTATAACGATGCTTAATCTGTGCAAGTTCGAGAGTTTTTCATCTTCCCCTCGTATACATTACATATTTTTCGGAATCTTTGATAGGATTGTTTACACGTACTGCAATATGGACTGTAATCGTATAAAAATATTTTAACAGATTCATTTCTATTATTGCGGAAATTAAAAGGATTTAAAAAATAGGAATCAATTTTTTATGCATCTATTATAAATGTTTTAAGAAAACCAAAGAAATTCAGCTGCTAGAAAGATGACCAGAAAGTACAATTAGCGGACAGCAAACCATCCATCCATGAACACGTATCAAGCCGGCCGTGGACATTTTGCCGCGCTGTCAAACGAGTTTGTTTTGTTACGGCACGACGGAGATCCGTCGCCTCCTGCGACGAGAATCGTTCGTGCTTACTGTGCACCTGCTGGTATAGAGGAAATCTAGAGTAGTTTGCGAACGCATCCGAGTTGTAGGCTCAATTGCTCTCATAACACCTTGCCGATTATTTCTTTATTGGTTATGCTCTGTACCATTCCTAAATGTCCTACTTCCGCTCCTTTCATAGAAAGAAAATTGGTTTATTGGACTCGAGGATGTGGTTAAGATCCCGACGTCGGACGTGGCTTTTTTCCGTATCTTGTGAGAAGTTCCGTACAATATTTTATTTGCATGGTAACTTATCGGCCGTTCTACTATCTCGACCACAAAAATGATATCAGATTGCGATTTCTTAAAGAAAACGATTGGAATGTTTCATAGGAGTTTTACTTGGTTAAGGAATTTTGAAAATGCTTTCAAGAATTGAATGAGTTATTACGGAGTGAAAAGAACGAATGTTTATATGAAAACATTATGTTAAAAACAATAAATTAAATTAACACACTTCGCTTAAGTTTAACTGAATGTATTAAAAACTCTACATATGTTTCGGGTGGTTAACCCAATATCGAAAGTATTAACCCGGAGTAATATTGTAAACTTTTGATAATTGGTTAACCACCCGAAACATATGTAGAGTTTTTAATATGTATAAAACAGTAATGGAGTGATAATGTATGAAATAATAATGGGGTAGTAAATGACTGGTGAATCTTACTCGGATTCGAAAACACAAAATGTTATGTTAAGTTTATTGACATGCTGCCGGATAGCATGAAAGTGGATGTAGGCGTACCTCAAGGAGCTGTCTCAGGTCCGTTGTTGTTCTCCTTATATATAAACGATATTGTCTCTCATGTGAAAAAATGTTCTACAGGTTTATTCGCTGATGATACTATGCTCTATGTGGCAAAGATATTGAGAATATGATGTAGGGGATCAATAGAGTCCTTTCTGCAGTTAATGAATGGTTATGTGACAATAACTTATCTCTAAATGTGCAAAAATGAACAAAAAATTAGAAGAGTATAAACAGTAAAATACTTAGGCATTACGTTAGACAAAAAATTGAGATTCAATGATCATGTTGATTTCGTATCATCTAAAATCTCAACAGAAAATTAATTTTTTGAAAAGAATAGGTAAAAAACTGTCGACATATGTGAATTTATTATTGTCCAAATCAATAATAATGCCACATTTTGAATATTGCTTCAATTTGTTATTTGGTTTTACTAAGTTATTTTATATTTAAAAGTTATTTTAGTAAATTTTACTAAGTTACAGAATAGAGCCATGCGAACAATTTTAAAGTGCAATAGGTACACACCTGTTAAAATTATGCTGAACTCTTTGAAACTAATGTATGTTTAACAAAGAATACTCTTTGTTTCATATATATTCATATTTAAAATAAAAAATCAGTTGCTTCCATGTAATGTAATTAAAAATGTAAAATATGTCAGTGATGTGCATAGGTACAATACTAGAAATACTGATAGTTTTTATATCCAAAGTTGTAAGCTTTCTAAATCTGAAAAAAGCATACACTATGACGGATTTAAGGCTTTCAATAATTTACCAAGTATATTGAAAACTAGTACTTGTATTAAGGTATTCAAGCGTGATCTGAAAAAGTATTTTTAATTAATGAGATAGGTATATATTTCGAAATTGACGATTCAAAATATGTATTTTTTTTTGTATAGCTAAATAAATATTGTTATTATCATATATTCAGTGAAACTTTGGCCAAGAGTGTTGATGTTTATTTATTGTTTATAGATCTTATTATAATATCTAGAGGAAGAAATACATATTTCTACAGTGGGCAGACAATTCCATCCACATCGTCTGAATCCATTTCTCACGATTTCCAGATATATCGAGGAAAAATTACGTCGAACTGGAAGATAAAGTGATCCTATCAAATGGTATCTAACTTAAAGGGGCACTTGATTACATGTTAACGAACGGCACTCGGGAACACACAGAAACAGATAATCAATTTTCATAGAACCGGCAGCAGCGAGACCACAGAGATGCATCGAAATTCAAGCACGGTATACAACGAAAGTTAAATATACTGCAATAATTCATATTCGAACGGTGAGACGGCGTGGACGGGCCGGCAAAAAATTTTCGTAAAAATGATGAAACAATAGTTCATGTATGCATAAAACGATCGAGCACAATTTGTAAGCACGTTCGCGGACCAGCCGACCGTGGAGACCCGAGATAGGTGCCCCATGTTATGTTGGTAGTACCGGGTAATGTTCTCTGTGCTCCGCGCCACCGTCGATCGTTTTCCTGATTTATAGGTACGACCGCTTGGCGGTTGAGGTCCGCGAGATCGTATTTGTTGCATACTAATTGAGCTATTTTCGATTTTTCCGTAAAGAAAATTTATGCGATAATTGCATATCGATTGCGTGCATATGGAATGATGTGTTCGCACGTTCCAGGGGAGTTCTGGATCGTGAATTGAGGTAGACGTCGGATAAGACAAAGATGTAGATATTTTTATTAGTATCTAATGGTAGCCGCAGTCTTATCGATTCATTTATTTGTCATTTTAAGTGAGCAATACAAGAATGAACCAAATTTTCAAAATATATACTGTAATTGAATATAAACTAAAATTCAAACACACAGCCACCTTTGATACAGGCCATGAAATGAATATCTGTCATAGAACTCATAGAATAGAAAGTGGTCTAACAATCCCGCCATTAGTTGAGCTGGTATACTAATGCAAATAGGACGCTTCCCAAAACTTTCGCTGTTTGAAATTGAATAATTTGAGCTTTTGGTATAAATTTTATATTTTTCAGTTGTGTACAGTGTAATACATGCGTTGATAATGATTATTTGTTGAAATCTCGACATCAAATTAAAAAAACAAAGTGTTTAGTTGGTTTGCAAATTTCAGTGAAACGAAATCAATTTTGTGTTGTTTGAGACTTTCGTAGTTTGAAGGTGAATATTGGACGCTTTCAGTTCTAATCTTCTACTCATCAATTTTCTATACTGTTATTTAGGTGCTACTATTGATAGTTTGTGGATAACATAACATCAAATTATAAAAACGAAGTGTTTTGTGTACCGATTCAATCGAATCGATGTTGTGTTGTGTTTTGAGTACGTATTACTTAAAAATATTTCTTAGTGAAATATAGTGTAGAGGTATTCCGTAGATGATTCACTAAGTTTCATGTTTGGCATAGGTGAGTTTCTAATAAGCATATTTTCTAACATATTTATAACCCATAACCATCGAATAAACAGATCGCTATTCACAAATCTAACTAACAATAACACATCCTTTCAGAATCCAAACTTTCCCCAAAACAGAATATTTGTAAGCTATGATTTTATTTATAATATTTTAATTATTTGCAACGGGGAGGACTGAATATACCTACAGATTTAATTAAACATGTCTTATTTCACATGTGTGCCAAATTTGAAAAAATTATTAATGACATTTTTCTCGAACGGGCTTTTTTGGATAATATACACCAGAAAGCTATTTTGTCTAATCTCACTATTTTGAGCGTGTCATGGGATGAGTCCTTGAAAGATTTTTATTGTTGCTGTTTATGTGGTGAAGACAATGAAAATATTCTGAACATGCTGTGTTCTATTTTTTCGAATATCTTAATGAATGACTACACAAAAAAAATAATGAAGCCGTACACGAGAAAACTGAATCAAAGAATAAACAAATTCAAAATTTTTCGCATGGCCATATTCTGAAATTTTCGTAGGTGTTGGGTTTTTTCTTTGCTTAAACCGAATAACATAAAGGAACAAAATTTTTTATTATGACTTGAACATCAATAAATTCATATATGTCGTAAGATTTGTCTTAATTAGTTTCACAAAATTAATTTTTCAGGAGATTTTAGACGATATGAAGTCAACGTTATCATTGAAACTAAATTTCTTATCGTACATTATGCTCAAATATTCGACTACTTTTGCCACTCAGTGTCCTAGTTTTCAATTTTAATATTTCATTTAAATATCCTCATGTAACTTCAGAGTAAAACTCTCATCTACAAAACTATAAACTTAGACTTTTCTACATTCAGTGGTGAAATGTTATCATAGTCATTCATTTATTGCTATTAGTTTCCTATTGATTCACCCTGCCATAGTCATAATAGTTGTACCAGCATATTATCGTTCACCAATAATCGTAAAGAGCATTTTGTCACCTGAGAAATCATATCGTCAATATAAAATGAGAATAATAGTGGAGCAAAGAATGTTCCTTGAGGTACGCCAAAATCAACTTCAGCGCTGTCCAAATACTATTTTGCTTTCAGTTTGAACACTTTATTTTCTTTATGACTGTTCTAAAAATAGAGAAAATGTTATGATTCTGACCAATCAACTAATTCGGCTATTTTAATTTGATTTTGTTATTTTCGAAGCTCCTATTATGTGCCTAAATTATTTTTTAGAAATTTGTAGAGCTTTGTTAAGTATAAAACACACTTTAACAACCGATCAGTTTTATACTTTATTGGTATTTTGTTTTCATTATTTATAGACTCATTATTTCAAACGTTATCAACTGGATTGGATATTAAACATATTACAAGGTTTCAAACGAATTGCCAAATTTCGTCAAACAAGAAAACCTTCCCAGAATATTTCAGGGATTCTCTCTCTCTCTCCTCTTGAGATTTCGCAGTATGTTAAATAACCTCTCTGTACATATTATCCGCCTACGGCTCTTAAATATGGATAATTTTCGACTATTTCATTTTACTCTAACAAAAACAAAGAGGTGTTTTCATTTTCCCCTCATAATACACCCGCGTTAATGAAAGATAATCCTTCTGCTTTATTTCCTCTTCCCACACCCAAATGTGTGAATGTGTAGAATGTGTGGAAACACGATTTCCTCGAGTGAAACGACGAGATTCATTTGTCGGTCTCTTTCACTCTCGATTTTCGTGATTTTCCCAGTTCATGTGTACAATGTCTGTTACTGAACTGTTTGCTACCCTTTGGATCAGCCGACTAATGAATGACGTTTGCCCAAATGATTACAGTGATGTATTTTAACGTTGTTCTATATTCGTCGGGTGATGAAAATTTGATGTGATTTCTATTCAATTTGGAATACTTTTTGTAGAGGGATATTATTTTCGGATATTCGAAAAAAATTTATGTTTGAAGTCAATTCCTTCTAGTATATGGACAAGTATACAGCAATCATCGCTGCAGAACAGAACATGGTTTGCAGCAAATGAAGGGATTACATTCTTTAGAAATATCCTAATAATATGAAAACTTCTAGTCTAGTCGACAAGCACTTTCTGGAACACAGTTTTTTCTCTTCCTCTGAAAAACATAGATGCAGCACCATTACATTCGGAAAAGCGTGTATTCTTGAAAAACTCAAGCTCTGATTGCAAAAACTGCAGAAATCATAACAACTGATTGAAAAAACTATGTTTTTTGAGAATGTCATAAACTATTGAATTGTTTCAAAATATTCAAAATAAAAAATAATAGAAAATTTGTCGAAAATAGTATTTGTCGGAATTGAAGGATCAATATTGAAAATTTTCCCAGAGGGTTGAAAATGCGATTGAAAACGGGACTTGGGCATGAATCATTCATTTTGATCCTGTTGAAAAAATATTATTCGAACTTTTTGAATATAAAAATTAATGATTGAAAGAATTCAGGTATCTGAAAAAATAATAACATTAATCCGCAGTCAGAAAATTTTATAGCAATTTTTCAATTGATAATGTAGTTAATTGATAAGTTTATCTCAGTTGAACATGAACATTGCAAGTGTAATAATTGTTACATAACAAGGGTAAAAATTCTGGATTTTGATCTAGATCTGGAGTTACTTTTTGAAGATAGTGGAAAATGAATTTTTAATCTTTATTCTAAGTCAAATTTTCATAATAGTTAGGAATATAATAATTCTCCGAATTTCAACGGAAATCTATTCTGAGTCCATTCGAAAATAGCCTTAAAAAACGAAAAAATATGACTATTTAACAATTATCTCCTTGTTATGTTCAAGGTTTTGACTCATATTTTTCAAATTATTAATGTAAGTGTTTTCGGGGACATTAATAATTTCAGAGTTACAGGGGTTACGTTTTTAAAAAATTTTTCTCCTCTTTTTGATTTTTTTTCTTAACTTCTGAAATAGCAAATGGTTTATTGAATATTTGCAAAAAAGCAGCTCCAATTTCTTTCTTCAGTTGATTGTTCAAAATTTTGAAATTTTTGCAAGTGGCTCTTCAATTATTTCGAAAATCATTTGCAGCGATTTGAATGACACTTTGTCCATATTTTTCGAAGGCGTAGAAAATGTTTTACCCAAGTTTGTTGACTATTGAAATTTGTTGCATTTGTTGACTATTGAAACCGATTGAAATGTTTTTTTTTGAGATGATCACGATTAATTTATATCATATCAAATGAGAACTATACATGACAAAATATAATATAAGATGACAACTTATTGCTGAAAGAAAATGCTGTGAGGTATGATGACATGACTTTTGAATTTTAATAGGTGCGGATATTGTCCAACATCAACATTTCAGTCATTATTACGGAAAAAAATATTACAAATCATGACTTACCGATAAATGTTAATGTAGAGATCTTAAGTCAGTTTCTATAATATTACAGAAAACAAACATAAATTTACACGAAATAACACCGAACTAAACTCATTTCAACAAACAAACATATTTTGTTCCCACCAAGAGCAATAAACACATATCATGAAAATTTTTATATCATATATTGCATTTATCTTCACTATCTAGTAAACGTTCATATATTGCAATGTGGAAATCATATGAATACCTTAATAATTATTAAAATAAACATGTGATGAATATTATCATATTATATTTGAAAGTGAGATGATAAAAATAAATCAACATATGTGTTGACTCATAATGATAGAAAAGCCTTCCACTTCAATCTTTTGATATATATATATATATATATATATATATATATATATATATATATATATATATATATATATATATATATATATATATATATATATCACACTCATAAGAATCACCTGGCTTACCATGAGTTTTTCAGAGGTTTCCTCATGGTGAAAGACTAAAATTTCCGAAGCGAATGCTAAGCCAGAAATATTCCCCTGATACTGAAAAGGAATATGTGCAAATACCAAAAAACTAATTTGATTAAAAAAAAAATAAGTTTGACATTTTGATATCTATAGTAATTCATAAAATTCAATTATTTATTAGTTTTGACAAGGTTGTGATATACAACGAAACGTCAACGAAAAAAAGTTTTTAACATTAGAATATGTCTGTTATTGCTGAAAACGTTGAAAATAAACTATCTTAAAAAAGCAATGAATCAATTTTGGAAAAATAGAAAAAAAGATGTACATTTTAGTTTTGTTTTGTGTTGAATTTTTTCATGAAAGATTATATGTGATGTTTTCTCATGAATTTTATCTTTCTAAAAGATAAAATCAATTATAAATCGAGTTACAGAGTTATTTTCGAACGCATCAAGACTATCTTTTGAAAAGGCGGGATAGTACCAGTGACAAATTCACGTGATCTCACTCTATCGAATAAATATGATCACCTCTCCCGAGTAAGGTTCGTGCCAAAATTTAGTGCTTCAGAGTACTTATAATGTAATTATGTGACTAAGGGTTTTTGATCCATATATTTCTTAAGAGTACTCTTTTATTAAAGCTAAGCTTTCTCATCACTTTGTTGCGTCTACAGGGCATCTTTGCTCACGTCTAAAAGAAAATATTCCAACTGAATTGAATAGTAATATTCTATACAAAATTAGCTGTCTATACTACGAAGGCACATATGTGGTACAAACTTCATAATGGTTGAAAAGCAGATTAGCCATTCATATAATTGATATTACAAAATATAAAGGCAAATGTGCAGTAGCTACTCATGCAAATGATTTATATCACCGAATAAATTTTGAAAATATTGAAATGAAAAAAAGAGGAAAATTATAATACAGGCTCTTACAAGAGATGATACAAATTGAGGAACATATTGCCTGTGTTAATAAAAAAAGTGATACCCAAAAATTGAGGAGTATTTACTCTCGTCTACTGTTTATACTAGGTGATGTTATATGCGTGTATGGTGGTCCACTTGATGATGAACATTAGACTGCCGTGAAACGTTTCAAAATCAAATATCAACATTTGTGTCGACTTTGGGGTTATTTTATTTTTCAATGTAATTGAATTGAGCAGTAATTTCAATGATAACAGTGACAATATTTTTTTAATTTGCATTCGTTTGTGTATTTGTCCGTTTATGGTATTTATAAAGGTCCCAATTTGATCTAAATCTCATAATTGTGAGATTCGAATATGAGTTTAATTTGACAATTTTGTTAACATTTTATAATTCAGATGCCTTGAAGAAGCAGTAAAATGTTGAGAAAGAAGATATTTGAAGAATTTATTGACTTTTTTAGTTTTTCATAACCGATTTTATCTTTGGTCAAAATCGATTGAAGAATATTTATTACAAAGTATTGAAATATATTTTGAAGAATATTGATTATTTCTATGAATATTCATTAAAACTCTATTCAAATGTTCTTTCTCATATAACAACATATAACATTGTTAATTTAATGAATAGTATCCAGAATGAATTCCTCAGTTACAGAGCGATAGCATTCAAAGAAAAATGTATGGAACTTCTTCTGAAGGAACAAAATAGAGTGTTTTTCTGTTAGTTTTTTTTTGTGTGATTTTAATTTTTTTTATATTGAGCATGTGGTGCAGGTGTATTCTATACTAAACTACTCCCCCTGTTTTCATTATTTTAATTTTTTTGTTTTTTTTATTCAGAAAATTTTTCTGAAACTGTTTTTTCCTGTTGTATTTTGGTTTGATTAATCAGCTCTTGCTTTACACCACCTCTTAGTACACCTTATAGTTAGAAGAGTTTCGAAAATTTTCGAAATAAGTAGGATTCTCCTCACGAATCGGCAAATCTTTGTCTATGAGTACAAAGTTGTCACTCTATAAAGCCATTGCACTTCCTCATTTACAATTCTGTTGTCCCTTATTGTTTAATTGTCCTCAACATCAAATAAGTTGATTAGAAAAAATACAAAATAGGGCTATGAGATTTATATTAGAATGTAATAGATATACACCTAACAAATTCATGCTTAATGTGTTAAATATGTTATCTGTTAGCCAAAGAGTTGTGTTTAATGTACAAGTGTTAATTTTTAAACTGAAAAGAAATATGCTACGAACCTATATTAGTGATAGAGTTCGATTATTTAAAGATGTACATAATTATAATACAAGATTCAAAACAGACTTTATCTTTGGAAAATGTACCACTACACAAAAGTTGAAATCTATTTTGTATAAAGGTTTAATTGAATTTAATGGACTTCCTGCACATATAAAAAACTTGTGAAGGTTTAAAAGTATTTAAAAGACTTTTGAGAACGTTCATCTTAACCAAATGCAATACAGTTTAAAGTCACTCTAATTCAATTGGGCTTTGTTTCTGCTAGTACTCTAATTAATGTTTATCATGTAATATTAGTTAGGTGCTAAGTATAACGTTTTTGTTTTTCTACTATATTATGTTATTTACATATTTATGTTATTTACAATATTTACGTACTTTACTCAATCCACAGTATTTTACTTTTTATTATTTTAATTAACTTGTTATTGCTATATTTTGTAATATGATGTAGCAATTCTGCTAAATAAATACATTATTATTATTATAGTTATATTAATGCAAATTGAAATATGTAAGTATGCCTAGCAATATTAATAACAACATGTATGTATCAATTTTGTGATAATACTCTATTATTATTATTATTATTATTGCAAAATGATAAAAATGACGAGTGAAAAAAATATTTTATATGAATAATTGAAAAAATTTCATTTCTATTATTTGACGGTGAATTTCCACGTCAATACAGGAAAGTATAGATGTGGAAAATATGAACGTTAATTAAGCACTGCATATTAATAAACCATAAAAGTTTCCGATACAGAAATGAAAACGTTGGCAAACAGTCATCAGATATATAAAAGGAGAAGTTTTTCCAGAATATTATATCCTTTAATCGTCATGTCCATATACCTTTTATTAATAGGTTATGAAGAAGTATGGCTAATGAGTATCTTCTCTAATGGAATATCCGTTTGAATAATTAATTGATACCCTTCTAATGTTGGCAAATATACATTAGGCATGAGAAAAAGAGGCAATAATGATAATGCGTATGTTTGAGCTCAGAAAGTTTCATATCCTCCTCTTATTTATTTAAAATTTCATGCTCGAATATAAAGATGGTTCGTATATTGGCCAGGAACAATAAACATTATGATAAATAGATATCTATGTATCTGCATTATTTAATAAGTTTCACTTATCCTGCATATATTTCGTCACTTGATTCAAGTAGTTCAAGAATATAGCTCCGAATAATTAATGATCATTAGTAATTTGAGAAATAAAATTTGTTGTTTACTAGTTGAAAATTGTCAATCAGTTAAATTCATTTTTATAATTCTCATATATAGACCAAGTTGAAATTTTCATCGAAATATTTGAATTTTTCATTTATGAATTATAATTTTAGTTTTTGTATTGAAATATTAATAGATTCTAAAATATTTTTCAAAAATGGAACTGCAGCGTCAGCTTGAACTCTTCAGTTTGGGAAATTCGATCTTTGTTTCACCAACGAGGCAACTTTTATAACTCGCGAATTATATAAAAAAAGAATTTATGGCGGAAATTTACAGGGAATTATAGCAGATTTTGTTTGCTTATTCTGATGAAACCCATCACGCTTGAAACTTGTATCAAGACCACTTTCATATTGGATAAATATGATACGTATATATATATGCATATGAATTCGCATATTTATTTCATGTCCTTAGGCAAAATTCTCGTACTACAGAATTATTCCACCTGGAGACTCCAAGGACCATCTTGTTAATACAATTCAATGTAGTTTTAATAAAGTGACATTCACTTTGACTCGATAGCAGTTATTATTAGGAGTTATGTGAAAACGGAAAATATACTAAAATGAATTGAATTAGATTGAGTTCTTTGTAATATTTTATCTAATTTTATTATTCAGTTATTACTTACTCTTTTAGTTTTTTTCAGATAAGGTTGATCTCTTTGTTATATTTCACTTCTTTTTATTTATTTGGTTATTCAGTTATAATTTAACAATATTATTTTTCTAATTGGGTACTATACCTTTTGAGAATTAAGAACTTATTATTTTTTTATTATATGAACGAAGTATCTTTATACCGATAAATCTTTTTCATGAATAATTATTGAATCTTTCAACGTCAAATCTCTAAATATAGAAAGTTCATGCGAAACAGCAAGTTAGAACTGATTCATGCAGAAAACTTATTACGTTTTTTCCATCTTCAAGTTTGCAATACTTGTGTGTGATACAACGATAACTTCTTCATTTGATTTCATAATTTCTCAAGCATTTTACCCTCTACTTGCATATACTTTTTTTTGAATTTAAATAAATTTTCATAAGGCTTTAGTTATTGAGAATTCATTTACGGGTTTCCTAATTAATTAATTTGCATTATCTATTGATCTCAATCTTGAACAATTCAATCTGTTCTATTATCCTACTGATTGCGATTGTTAATAGACAGATATTTTCTGTTTTTATTTGATCTGTTAGATTCTACTCTAATGGAGATCAATTGCATTACCTGAAACTTGCTTACTTTAAATGTTTTAATATATTGAGCAGAATATTGTTACTTAAAGTTAGTTGAATACTCACTTCAGATCAATGCAACCCCTTCAGTTCATCTGAAAAAAAAATGCAAATCAGCATCACAGCTTCAATTCTCATACAGAAATATTTGAATATCGATTATTTTTCATTGAGATACATTATTATAGAGCTCAAAAGAATATTGGTCAGTGAACTAACTTCTTATTTTATAATAATAATAGTAAAAATGGTAATCATTTAAAAATAATTTAAAAATCAAGAGGATACATTGAAATTTATGGGAATACAAATACTCTTCATGAATAATGTGGTTGTATATTCTTGTTATTTAAATTGAATTGTATTTATATTCTCTTATGACTTTGTACAGCCCTTAATATATTTGAATAATGAAAAAACCATGCCAAACATGGATGATAATTGTTGCTTGGAGTAACAATAAGATTGATGTTGATTTTTTCAATTTAAACACTATGAAATCTGAAATTTTGAAACGAAAAATTGTGAGTTTTCACTTTTATATGCAACCTGTTTTAATGTCAATTTTTTGATTTTTTATTGAATAAAAGTGTGAATAAAAATTCAAGTGTTCGAATTGTTATATTTCTTTTTTAGGGTGAGCATTAGGACGAAGATTTCCGGGAAGCATTCATAGACTCTTGACAGATCTATTAACAAACTTAATCCATCAAAATTTTTATAGATAACATTGTTCGTTTCGAATATATATTTTTTATCTTTGTGGTTGGATCTTCGTTTAGCTGCGAAGAGAGAGGTTCGAGCTGATCAGAAATCCTTACTCTTTTCTACGGTCTTTACGTGTTCCTTCGAACGTGACCATCTTCATACCTTATCTCATATATGCAGTGTATAATAAAACCAGTACGTATATTTATATGTGCTCTCCGTATGTCCGTCCATTTCTTCTAAATGTAAAGTTATTCCTTCGCGGAGTAAAGAAATGAGAGCTAGAGATAGTGCAATCCAGTGGCGTTGGGACATTCAGAGATGTCAAAACAGCAACTTCAAACGAAATTTTTGAAAAATTTTGAAAACTTGCCCTAATTTTACTTATTGAGTTGAAAGTTCACTTCGACAAGAATTGAACATATTTTTAGATGTTCATATTTAGTCACAATTTATTCATATTGAGTTTAGCCATTCATATTCGGTTCATCATTTGTAATATGTGAAAAAGTGTTATCAAAAATTTATTGTGAAGAGTAAATCACACAAGTGGGTATTTTATTTTCAATGTTAAATTATCAAAACATGTTTTCAAACAAAAAATAATCAGGAGGAGGGGCGGACTCTGCAATCATTTTGAGTAGAAGATCTTAAAACATTTCCTAAAGACTCAAGCTGTTTTCCTTAATTTCAAACTCAATTCATTCTATTGTAGGGCAGTCTCCAGTCGTTCAGGGGGGACACTTGTGCTTTCATGCCCTTAATAGATCCGCTTCTGATCGGAAATATCTCATAAATATATCAATATAAAATTTAATAAAATACAAAGACTACAGCTGGAAAGTATGCGCTGATCTCAAAGCTATTTTGCTCGGATTACAGGGCGGATTCACTAAATACTGTTGTTTTCTTTGTATGTGGGACAGCATAGCCACAGAAAAACACTACATTACAAAAGTATGGCCAGAACTGTCAGAGTTTGTATGCGGAAAATCTAATGTGAAACATGTACCATTGCTAGATCCTAAAAATGTTATTTTACCACCACTAAACATAAAACTTGGTTTGATGAAAAATTTTGTGAAGGCTATGAATAAAGAGGGAGATGGCTTTTTATATTTGAAGACAGTATTTTCAAAGCTAAGTGTCGCCAAACTCAAAGAAGGAATATTTGTGGGACCACAAATACGTACTTTGATAAACGACCCAAATTTTGACAAAGAGCTTACTAATACGGAACTTGATGCCTGGTTGTCACTGAAAGCAGTTATAAAAGGGTTTTTAGGGAACCACAGAGCCGTAGCATATTACAAAACAACGTTAATATAATGAAAAAATTGTTCAAATCAAACTTGAAGTTTTGATCGAAGAGTGGTAGCCCAGTGGTCAAAATTTGACCAAAATTTATTCAGTTTTTAAATTTGAAATTTATAATGATTCTTTCCAACTTTTTATATTTGATAAGAACTAGTTGAAAAGTGCTGCACCTAGCTACAATTAAATTTTAATTAATTGTAGCTAGTAATTGAAGTATTGTTTCATAACTTTTACTAAATCTAGTAAATTATCAGAGTTTTTATAAATAATTTTTAAATACTAAAAAATATTTAACATGATGAAATTCTCATTTCTCTGTTATTTATTTCATTCAAATATCTCCTCACCATTAAATTATCAAGTTGTCAAGTTTTCTCTTTTCATAGCCCACTAATTAGAAAATTCAAAAATGAACTGAATAATTTTGAGTATAGCCAAAAATATTAAAAACATTGAAATGCGAATTTGATCATGAAAATTGGTATAAGCGCCTAAAACAATGATCTCAACAACTTTTCCTCATAATGTTTTTTATACCTCTAGTGAGAAACAAAATATTGGGACCCCTTGAAAAATATTACCAATCCCCATTTATGACTGCTCAAAAATTCAAATTTATTTTCCTTCGAATAATTGGAATATGTGGATGCCATTTTATGAACGACACACTGTATATTCGTAATTTGTAAATCGTACGAATGTGTAACAGTTACAACAAATTTATTTAAGTGTAATCAATTATTTCTATAGTGAACAAACATGCGACCAAACGTGGAAAAATTTAAGAAATCGTGGTCGTACAATGCGAAATTTCATAATTGCGAAATTTCGCATCGGGTTTTTGCACCGCCAATGGCGTAGCCGGGACGTTCAGCGTACACATAATAATTCACGTTTTGCTTATTTCTTACCCGGCCAAGAATTCGCCAGCTATTTTATTCAAATGCAATCCCGTATTGATTAAAAACTCTCGCAGAGAAGGCACGAATGTTTTAACAACCCCTTTTAGAGTTCATGTGAACGAATTAAAATTTGTTTTTCGTCTTCTTCTTTCTACGATTCCGCGAAGGAGTCGACGTCGCTGCGCCCTCATTTGACGAGAGAGAGAATATACCCTTAATTTCTGCCCCTCTTCTTGTACAAAGTGTGGATATATCTTTCTCTCTGTGTGTAAAAGATTGGACTGTTAGATATGTATTGATTGTGATTTCTTTCGAATTTTTATTTGTTTCGAGTGTGGGAGAAACCTACGCTTAATTATATCAAATGTTGCCAGAATTTATCTGTAGAAACTTAACAAAAACATTCGAAATTTGCTATTTGTTTTCATAAGGTGGCAGTAGATTATTCTGTCATCTACCCTTTTCAATGGGTGTTAGTTTCCTAAAACAACGATTTGAACGAAAAGATGTAATTCAATGTTATAAAGGGTATAATATTTGTTAGTTTCGTTATATGAATTGTAATAATAGAAAATATTTCGAATAAAACTTTTAGGGGATAGTCTATTCAAATTTATCAACGAAAATACAACCTTCACTTTCGAGAAAGAATATTTGATTCGTTTTGAAAAATATCGAAATTGGGGGAAATACCATACAGAAATATTATCCTATTATGAGTGTTATCAGTGGCATGTTGGATGCATGCCATACCCGATGCATGTCGATACCCAGTATCGACACTCTTTCAGAACGCAACAAGGACCTATCTCTTCAAAATACGGAAAGCATTCAGTGAGCTATTCAAGTGAGCTCCATCTATCGAAAAAACAAGATAAACTCTCTCGAATATGTTAAAATCGTTGCAAGATCAGTCGTACTTCCTTACAAAGATGGCACTCTCTGTATACGTTTCATCTAAACACTTCAGAGACTTCTGTAGTTTTGGGAATGGTCTTATCGCCCCGATTCACACTCTAGCGCCAATACGATAACTAGTTTCCAGATTCATGAAACACTTATAGTTAGTCAATAATGAGATTTTAAATTTCAATATCGAAATATTACAAATAAATATCTCAAAGAGCTGTCAACACGAATGTTGTCAACAGAAAATTTATGAATTTCAATATCGAAATATTACTAATAAATATCTCAAAGAGCTGTTAACACGAATGTTGTCAACAGAAAATTATCTTTGTATCGAAGTAGACACTGATTTTGTGACGCTCGATAGAGTTCATCTTGTTTTTTCGATAAAGTGGGCTGACGTGAGTGGTTAACTTAATAAGGTTCCTCTCATTTTAAAGAGATAGGACTTGGTGCATTTGGAAAGCATATCTAAACTTGATTGTTTGGATGCATGCCACTTATGATTCTCATAATGGATGCTATTTCCAACAGGTTCGATGAGCTTCGAAACGCACTGAATATTTACTATCTGAACTGGATAAGTTGTGCTTTCGTTGACATTTGTGTTGACAGCTCCTCAGAGTTTTATTTGAACTATTTGGATATTTCTATTAAATCTCTGTATATACTAAGCACGAATCTCTCTCTCTATATATACTTATTTATATATATATATATATATATATATATATATATCTATATATATATATATATATATATATATATATATATATATATATATATATATATATATATATAAAAACACAAAAAGAAAAACTAAGAAGTTTGTTTTTGTTTCTTTGTTTTTCTTTTTGTGTTTCCACTTCCAGGTTCGTATAACTGGAACTTGGCTACGCTGTCCTGAGGAGATCCAATAAGATCGAAACACGTGTCAAAGGCTGCTACCAATCTGCGGGATATACTGATAATTTTCATTTTAATTTAAATTTTCTGTAATATTTTCTTCAAAAATACAATCATGGAAGGAGTATTGCCGTATAATTTGAATGGAAATTTTTTTTATGAGTTCTCGGCAAAAGTAGGTTCACTAAAATTGGGACGTAAGCAATCTGTTACGCTAGATTTAGCTGCATTTACAGTTATTTACTTTCAGAACACTTCAAATAAAACCTTCTTCAACAAACTATTAGTTTTAATAGACATTTTGTGTTACTTGGTCGTGATGACATTTGTTTTGAAGTATTTACTTTTTTATATTTTGCGTTTTTTCGGTGACATTTATCTGTGGTCCAACAATTCCGGTTTATCAGTTCTATCATTTAGTTAGGTTATGGCAATTTATATATTTTTATATTTTATTAACAACATCCAGTTTTTGTATAGTACCTATCATATACTTTTTAACTACATACACTGTTGTTTATGATGTTGGTCAAACAGTTAGCCTAGTTAGCCGTCAGATGTAAGAATTTGTGATCATAAAATTTTTTTAACATTTGTTATGTACTTTATAGAGTCGTGATGGAGATTATAACCATAATCGAGATCATCGAAGTTTCAATTATAGTGGGCCTTCTTTGCGAAGAAGTCATAAAAAACTTTATATATATATATATATATATATATATATATATATATATATATATATATATATATATATATATATATATATATTTGAGAATATTCATTCATTGAAGTTTCTCATATATCACGTTGAGCATTGTGCTATTTTTCGTTATATGTCGTTGAAAGAAAAATTTTGTTCGACTTTTGAAGGTAACTTAGTTCTTTCGATAACATATTGATTTGTTTGGATACATGGCTTTTGTATGACTTTCAAGATTTTATTGATGAAAGGAAAATGCTACAATTCGTGCATTCATGCATTTTGTAATGTGTGTGAAAAAAGTATTATTAGTGTTTATATGAATGAAGTTTATTTGGCCATATTGTATGGATTATATTATTTCTTACAATGAATAACTTCAAATAAAATGATTAACTCACTGAAGTTCAAAACTTGTACGTGAGAGTAACTTCACAATACAAAAGGTATCATAATGCAAATTTGAGAAAAATTAATAAAAACTGAGGAAATATAACAAAATATGACAAGTGGTAGGTGGTATTAGTTCATACAAAAAATTAATGTTGGAAATTACATTAATATAATCTTCTTGAATGTGAATTCTACGCTAAAATAAATGTAGCTCAAAATTTTTCAAGAAATTACAGATAACAATGTGAGGCATATAAGCTTCAAATTTGTTACTATTAACGTTATCCGGAAATGTCAAATTCTATCCTGTAGCTGAGAATTTGTTTCAAACGGGGCTCTTATAGGCTAATTTACAGAGTAGAGTACTCTACAGAATACTTTAAAATGAGAAACACTCTGTGGAATACCCTACTTCTTACTCATAGAATTGCTTTGAGTTTTCAGTAGAAGGCATACCTCTTGTATAATTTTTTTTCAAATATTATCTGAAATTTCATAATCAGCTTGACGATTTGAACGAAAAAATAATAAAGGAAGAAAAAATTTGGGTATGAAATAAAATTTTCGAGTGAGATCATTGTGAAGAATATGTACTATCCTGATGAAGGTTTAGAAACAGAATAATGAGTGGAATGGCTCCAATGAAAATAATTCAGATTTACATAAATACAAAAGTATATATATATATATATATATATATATATATATTTATATATATATATATATATATATATATATATATATATATATATATATATATATATTAAAATAAATTGAATTATTGGCTTAATGTTTCACGATTTATTCAACAATATGAATAGTCAACATGTTCTGTCTTTTCAGTGAAACATTAAGCCAAGAGTTTAATTCATTTTAATATTCAATTATGTTTCACCAAGAGTTAAGCGAGAATTCAATCTCAGTCATATATATACATACATACATATATATATATATATATATATATATATATATATATATATATATATATATATATATATATATAGTTTGCTTCATGACGTTAAAGGAATACCAGTCTCGCTTCGTTTGGCGTAATTCTCCATCAAAAAATATCGTAGCCGTAATATTTCATCCAAACATCACTAATTAATTGTTCAATGGAGAAGTTTTTGTACGGTAAAGGGAAGAAATTGCCTAGAAGGATCCTTCATGTACGTTTTACTTAATAATTTAGAAGCTGAACGGCGCACAAAGAACTGCTAATTATTTATTTTCAGCATTCTGAAAGGCGGCCGCGTTCGATTTTCTTTTGTCCTACGGTATTTTATTTATTAAAAGTCGATATAATTTGGTAGTTCTTTCATTACACGCCATAGCAGGTAATTTAACATTTGAGAGAACCCGAAGTGACGTAGATGTGGAGAGATGCTGATGAAACATGAGACCGTCATTTGAGATGAGAAAATTCTAGTAAGTTATTTTGGAAAAAATTTAACAAGATTCGAAAGAGAGGTTGAAGAGGATGTTTTTGAATGGAATTTTTCCACTAAAAGTTTTAGAAACTTGAATGATCTGTTATTTATCAATCACAGATTCTAAATAAATTTAAAATTATTTAAATCGAATAAACATTATGAACAAAATTTTTTATATGAACATTGCTGTAAGAGATTCGATATGAATGACATATTAAGGAAATATTTTTGTTGTAGTTCTAAGTTATATAAAATTTTAAGTCAACATCCTATTAGGTACACGAAAAAAATGTATAATATTCGAAAAATTTCAAAATAATTATCATCTTCTCCTCCTTTTATTACTTCAACAATACTGGTCAGAACTATTTATTTGAATAAAGTTTCTGACTTGTTTCGTAAAAGACAAAATTTTTTTGATTTAGAATATTTTTTGAAATCAAGTATTACTTCTATTGCATTCTAATTTGGTTTAGATCCTTAGCAAAATCTATTCAAAGGAAATGTTAAAACATTACTAACATTTTTATTGCCATTTTCAAGCACTTTCTGTACAATTTTGCATTAATTGTATCGGTTGAAAAATAAAATTTGCCGAGTAAAATTGCCGAGTAAAATTTACCAAAAACACAATATATCTTTAAAGCGCAAGTGATAATTTTGCTTCTGACTTTTCTGAAACTGAAATTTTGAATTCGAAGTATGATTTTTACAAGATTTTATCTCAATGAGCACCCAATATATTAAAACGAGAGCGACAATACCATCCTCGTTGATTTCTCTTGAAATAGGTTATAAAAAAACTTGATTTTTGAGTTTTATATCGCTCCAATTCATGGAATTACACTTTTTCGAAAAGTGAAATTCGAAATGATATTTCGATATAGAAAATAGTTTTTCTATATATGAAATAACAATTCAAACTTCGAGTCTATGAAAGATCAATTATCAATAATAATAATATTAAATTAAATATAATCTCTTGGCTTGATGTTTCACGAGTTATTTAACAATATGAAATAGTCAACATGTATCGAGCGTTAGCTCGTTTTCAAAACACTTTTGAAAATCAGCTAACGCTCGAAACATGTTTACTCGTATTTCATATTGTTAAATAAATCGTTAAACATTGAGCCAAGATTTAAATTTAATTTGATATTCAAATATGTTTCACCAAGAGTTGAGCGAAAATTCAATCTCAGTAAATAATAATAATAATAATAAATAGTCTTCATTGCCAAATAGTGATAAAAAATAAAAATTAGAAACAAAGGCGAAGTCTAGCTGAAAGCTACTCCACTTAACCTCTATATATAAAAATAATACATGAAATTCATAATGAATTAATACCCACAGGAAGGGAGAATTAATCAGAGAAACAAGATATTCAAAAGAAAGAAAACATAAGATTATAAAAAGAAGAATTGAATAATTTAAGAATACTATCAAATCAGGTGTTTTTCTTCAGGTGATATTGAAAGATTATTATAAAACACTCATAACGAAGCGTTAGGAACTTCGAAGATAGGTCCTGGAATTTTCTTTTTCGCGTTGATCTTCTCGCAACAGTTTTCATGAATGATGAATTGGAAAAGTTGGTGCACCTTCTGAAGTAACGAAGCAATTGCAGCTGAGTCTTGTTATTTCGTATAAGAGCTCCATATTGTTGTACATACTACTCACAACTTATGTGATAATAAGTCGTTCTGTCCATGATGTTTTATTTGAGTGATTTCAAACTTCAATTTATTGAGGAGTAACTAGTAACTTCATGTCGAAATTATTTTTCATGAAAAGAAATATTACTGTACTTCATCCACATCATTTATGGGACATCCTTTCTTATATTTATAGTAATAATAGGTATATTTATAGTGAAAATATGTATTTATTTTTGAAATTATAGGGTGTTTTTAAAGAGGTATAGAACTTTAAATTGCAATGAAACAACAATGGATCATTCGATTGACAAGAATATTTTTTATTCGAAAGATGATCTTAAGGCATTACATTTTGAATTTGATTTCTGGCATATGACCGCCTTGGCTGGTTCGGATGTAGTCCAATCTGGACGTCCAATTTTCTATGACTTTTTCCAACATTTGTAGGCGTATATCGGTAATAACACGGCGAATATTGTCTTCCAAATGCTCAAGCGTTTGTGGTTTATCTGCATAGACCAATTACTTTACATAGCCCTACAGAAAGTAGTCTAGCGATGTTGAATCACAAGATCTTGGAGGCCAATTCACAGGTCCAAAACATGAAATTAGGCGGTTACCAAACGTGTCTTTCAATTAATCGATTGTGGCACGAGCTGTGTGACATGTTGCGCCTTCTTGTTGAAACCACAGCTCCTGGACATCATGGTTGTTCAATTCAGGAATGAAAAAGTTAGTAATCATGGCTCTATAGTGATCACCATTGACTGTAACGTTCTGGCCATCATCGTTTTTGAAGAAGTACGGACCAATAATTCCACCAACCCATAAAGCGCACCAATCAGTCAGTTTTGCTGGATGTAACGGTGTTTTGACATACACTTGAGCATTATCTTCACTCCAAATGCGGCAGTTTTGTTTGTTGACGTAGCGATTCAACCAGAAGTGCGCTTCATCGCTAAACAAAATTCGCTTATGAAAATCGGAACAACGGCAATCTCGTTTTGGGTCCATTCGACGAATCTACGCCTTGCTTGATGATCGTTTGGCTTCAATTCTTGCACGAGTGGGATTTTGTAAGCACGCAAACCAAGATCCTTCCGCAAAATCTTTCATAAAGTGGATGGACGCATATCCAATTTCTGTGCTCGATGGCGGATGGACTCATTCGGGTCTTCCCCAATGCTACGCTCTACAGTAGCAATAGCTTCTCCTGTACGGCGTCTCTGGGGATGCGAGTTATCAATAAGGGAAAACGTGGTGAGAAAACGTTACATGGTTATTCGAATTAACTGCTCTGATGGACGATTTTGTCGACGATAAAATGGACGTAGTGCGCGATACGTATTCCGCACAGAACCATTATTTTCGAAATAAAATTGCAGTATTTGCAAGCGTTGTTCAGGCGTGAGTCTATTCATGATAAATTGATATTCATGATCCAAACCAAACTGAGAATAAATCACTTCTCAGCTGTTAAATCGGTCGCCGTCTTCAACAGTAATGCAACTTAAAGTTCTATACCTTTAAAAAAACACCCGTTACTTCTGTAATAATTTCAATTAACAAAATTCAAAAAATCGATTTTCAATAAAAAAATAAAATGAGGAATATTGTAGTCATCATGAAAATAAATTATAAACATCGTGTCTATATTAAGCAAGACGTCATACGTTTTCGTTCCTAAAGCCCCACCTCATTTCTGATATCACGATTTGACGGGATAAAAGACGTTCTCACCCAAATGTAAGTCGCTCACAATTTCCGCTTTGTGTATTTTTAATTACGCCGGGTATTGATTGCGGCCCTCATCTTTGAACCCAATATTTTCCTTCATTCATTTTTATCACGCCCTTATTTTCCATCGAATTTTCAATTACCTTCTTAGCCGCTCGAATTCGTACAAGCCCGGTCGGGTTGACGACGTTAGTTGCCGAGTAGATCGCGTTGTATGGTTTCTGTTTGTTTATGGTGAATTGATTGATGGAAAAGTGAACTCTTACGTACCAGACTAATGTTGAAAAGGTTCACATCTTGTTGATACATCAACAGGAGAATCATATTGTTTGACTTGTCATTGAAAAAATTGGCTTGTGATTTTCTAAAATGTGAAATTAAAAAAAAAACTTACTGAATCTGGCGATCAGTTAATTGTTGGAAGTGCCGGAACACTGTGGAATTATAAAAAACAAATATTTATATATATATTTTTCAACTATTGCATATCTTTTGACATTTGCCAGCAGGTTAGGTGTGAGACATTTGGTCGACTTAATAATAGGGAAATTCCATTTTAATTTAAAAACCTAAATGATGACCAGTAGGATGAACAAGGACACAATACGCTAAGGGACTGATTAAAGCGATTTTTTTTCTTCATACACATACAGAGGACGTCACGGATTAACTTATTAAGATTAATAAGATTAAGTCACGGAACAAAAAACAAATTATTTGACATACTCGACTCGGTCTAAGATCTGTAAAGCACAAAATAATGGAAATTAGAGAAATAAATAAGAGAAAATGAGAAGATAACTACACTGGAGAGGAGTTGCAGTTGACATATTCCCAAGTAGAACGAAGCAAAATGATAATAATACAAATGAATGAATTCCTCATGTTAATTTAAATACAAAATAGACAAACTGATAAGGGTTCGTTTACGCTTTCAAGAATTAGAACACAAGACATAAAATCGAAATCAGTACAAACAGATATACAGAAAACAGAATCTCAGACAACATGCCAAGAGTTTGACAAGGTTTGGCAGAATAAATTTGCTATACAAACTGAAAAGACTTCTTCCACAACCATTTATGATGTTAAAATCATACTAACAGACCGCTATTTTTCAGTGAAACACGGAGGAGCAACATCCACTCCCTTTGAAGTATAATCTGAAGTCCCACAGGGAACTATATTGGGACCACTTCTATATATTATTTATACTTCAGACATATCGGAAAATTGGAAACCACAATAGCGTCTCTTGCAGACGATATAGCCCTACTTGAATCTCACGAAAAGGCTGTAACAGCTTCTGAAAACATACAACAACACTTTAATGATCTCAGGAAATGGCATCGAAAATGGCGACTCAACATCACCAAAAACAAATCAGTAGAAGTAACTTTCACAACACGGAAAACAATTTGTCCTCCAGTCAAAATATTTGAGAAAGAAATTCCAGTCGATACCAAAGCGAAGTATCTTGGCAGGCAATTAGATCAACGACCCACCTGGAGACAACATATTATGGCTGAGAAGAACTAAATAAATCTGAAAATCCGACAAATGTAGGTAAAAGATCCAAACTGAGCTTAAAAATAAATCACTTATCTATTAATAAGACCGACATGGACATACGGCATCCAATTCTGAGGTTATGCTACATCAAATTAAAATCATTCAAAGATGACAAAAATATTAGGCTCAATAGTTAGAACACCTTGCTATCTCTGCAACCTCAACATCCATGATGATTTAAAAGTTCCATATATACATTAAGATACAAAACCTCTCAAGAATATACCACCAGCAACTAGAAAGACATACAAACCAACTAATGAATGACCTCACTGAAAATCCTTTTAAATCTACGAAGACTAAACTGGACCTGGCCAAACGACTTCATTTAAAGTTTTAATAATTAGTTATGATATTTCAATACTTCCTCAAAGACACAACATACATGACATTTACTTAATACTGTTATAAAGTAGATTGTAAATCTCAATAAATGCTATAAGAAAAGATGAAGAAATTATTGATTAGATTATTAACAATAAGAGGAAATATCTTTTGGGTGTACGGTGCCATGATAAAGTATCCATTTTTATTTGATATTAACATGGATATTCGACATCATGACAATACTACAACACAAATATTCTGGAGTCTTACATTAAAGAAGCTTGTAAGATACACGAGAAGCATGTAATCAACTCTAAACTCATTTTAATTTCGCACGCCACTGACAAATACGGAGTCGAAGGTTCACACCTGGAGAAGTCTGAAACAAATCATGGAGTGTTTTGTATTTTTTGGAGCTGTTATTTGTTATATTATCGTTGGAATCCTGAAAACCTGTACTATATAAGAAATCTTGAACCCGCTGCAAAAGATTTTCCTAATATTAGTGGTTTTCCAATGATGGTGCTTATCCAGAACGAGGAATAACTCATGAGTTACTTACTACCATGTTCAATTTTCAACCACTTGGAACAAGTAGGAAATATTTGAGAATTATGTTCCTGTACAAGTTGATTAGGTCTTTGGTTGATAGTTCTTCGCTTCTTTCTTCATGAACTTCTGTGTTTAGAGATTACTTTCGAAACACGAAAATTTCTTACCAATATCTGTCTCCTTCTGGAGTTCTGACCTTTTCAGTGCTTCATAAAACTTGTAGTGACTTGTAGTCATATACGTATTTTTATGCAGGCCTGGTGATATCATACAAGCTTTCGCCTGACTGTTCCTTAGATATAAGTTCCTTCGGATATTTGTTTTTCGTGTTGTTTTGTAGGTAGACTTCAATGTCAGCTCTGCCTTAAGGTTATATCTTTCATATGTATTGTTTGTGAATTTGTGGTTCTAGTTTAATTCTACATTTGTTGTTGAAAAAAATATATATATATATATATATATATATATATATATATATATATATATATATATATATATATATATATATATATAATATATATATATATATATATTGGTTTCAAAAACCCAAAAGACAGTGCTCTGCAGTAGTCGATATTGTGGGTAAACAAGGTTGTGGGCAAAATTGAGATTTATTTCAGCAGGAACACGTACTCTTGCAGAGTATAAAGCTTTCAGTTTATAGAAACAGTTTGTCTCTCACCAGTTCATCAACATTGAATTGGTCCGCCGATACCATTAAGTGTTATTAACATATTCCAAGAACTCGTCATTTATTGTTACCTGATTTTCACGGAAGAGCATCGACGAAACTCCTCAATTTCTGAAATACCGATCAGATCATTAGTCAAGAAAATAAATTTTCTTGATTTTTTGCTGGATATATTCTACAGTAAATATCCAATTACCGCCCAAAGTCATACCCGAAAAATTTATCTTATTCACTCAGCTATGAGTATATTAGATACTGAATTAAAATTTTCAGTTATTTATATCATTTTGTGTTCATGAATAACTTGAGTGTTTCACCCATGAGACTGGATGAAGTATGTTTTCGGTGGAAAAATTCTTCTACTGTGACTGTGGAGTCACTAAGAAGTTAAGTATGCTGTGTGCGCTGAATGCCTGGAAAGGCCAGAATTTAATATTGCATATATATAATATATATATATATATATATATTATATATATATATATATATATATATATATATATATATATATATATATATATATATATATATATATATATATAACTAGGTTTCCGCGCCAATTACATTTGAAGGCTTTAATAAGCCTCTGGTGATAATGATACTGAAATTTACCATCCCCTAGGTTTGGTGTTATATCCCCAGCATTGAGCCAGAGACAACTCGACTGAATGTAGAAGAAGAAAATGGAGCACAAGGATCCCTTAATTTTTTGGATATAACACAGCCGGTCCTGCTCATTAACTGAAGACATTGTAAAGAAAACGGCCTCCTCCTGTATGTGTGTAATGAAAGACTGCACGGGTGTAGAAAATTCGGTTTTCGCGAGGGGAACTTTAATTTCATCCCAGGCTGACGTCACATTTCCATACGGGAGCAAGAGAGCAAAAACTTGCCGAAACTTATCCGGAGAAAAAGGAAGGGAAATTACTAATTAAGAATACGAAAGAAAGGGACCGATGTTTAAAATGCGTGAGCCGGGCGAAAGTATATACGATGGTATATATGAGACAAAGGAATAAGACTCCGCCAAGATGAGAATTGAGTTAGAAAATGGCGGATTGTACATTCTCGGCAAGAATTTGCATGTAATTAAAGTATAAGGAAAAATCGGCCAGGCCCAGATGTACTATATTGCGACCAAGCTCTGATTGCGTTAATTTACAACTCTTTCTCTCTCGCGATTCTCGTTCTCTTTTACTTTTTCTTCTATCGAGAAACCGCCCATTCCTCTCTCTCCGGGCATTTCTGCAGTGGTGTAGATTGCCTGTAGGATGAATAACATCAACGTTCTTCACGTTTGCATCTGCCAATTCTGTTTTTGTACACACACACACACACACACACACACACATATATATATATATATATATATATATATATATATATATATATATATATATATATATATATATATATATATATATATACTAGAGTGGGTCAAAACAATCGATTATTTTTTTTACAAGTGACACGGAAAAATGGGTTGCTAGACACCTTAAAAAAATTCTCACCAAGCATGTTTAAGCAAGCTCTTAATTTCAATAGGAAAATTCTCCGCATCGCAGTTTTGTATTTTTCTCTCAGTCCAATAGAAAAAAATTCATACCTCATCATTTATCGATTGAACAGAAAAATGTTCCGAGAGAATTTTTCAGGAAATTTCAATCTCTACTAAAAAGGTATCTTATATTTTTTCCGTAAACCTCACCATTTGGAAGATATTAAGGATAAAATTTTGATTATCTTAAGACAAATTTCAATTTTATTTATGAATTTTATAACTCGACAATAAATGACTTCTACAAAATGCGCAATACAAATTTTTGTTGGAAATTAACTGCTCTATAAAAATGATTCCTTATGTTTTAGCGATGAAATACACCGTTCTAAGGATATTCATCATCAAAATTTCATGTGTACGGATTTATTTTTCAAATGGAGACAAATATACTTACACATAAATATTTGAAACTTGAGAAATATTTTGAAGTTTCCCAGTTGATAGCAACTAAAATTCGTGTAAATTTTCTCAAAAATTATAAATTAAATTGAAATTTTTCGAATATCTTATCAAAAACTTTTAAAATCCGTACACATGGAACTTTGAGAAAACATAGAAACCATTTCTATAGAGCAGTTAATTTCCAACATAAATTTGTATTGCACATTTCGTTAAAGTCATTTATTGTCGAGTTATAAAATTCATAAACAAAAATGAAATTTGTCTTCAAATAATCGAAACTGAATCCTTAATATCTTTCAAATGGTGAGGTTTACGGAAAAAGTATAGGACACCTTTTTTGTAGAGCATTAAATTTCCTAAAAATTCTTTCGAAAAATGTTTCTGTTCAATCGATAAATGATGAGGTATGAATTCTTTTCTATTGGATTGAGAAGAAAATACAGAACTGTGATGCGTAGGATCTTCATATTAAGATTAAGAGCTCATGCTTGGTGAGAATTTTTTTAGGTGTCTAGCAATCCTTTTTTCCGTGTCATTTGTAAAGAACAAATAATCGATTTTTTTGACCCACCCAAATATATATAATAATTTCAGCAATAACAGGCTATTTTCAATTTAAAAGCTTTATTTTTGTTGACGTTTCGTTGTATATCACAACTTTGTCAAAACTGATTCATTAATTTATTTATTCAAATTATTCTTTTCTTTTTTGAAAGTTTTCACGTGTGTCAATTTCAAGTACAAATCTCCCTATCAATAGAAGACATTAAAATATGGAAAAGTGCATTTCTTGTTAAAGATTTGCTACGAATTATAGCTTTGTCAAAGTTTAGAATAGAATAACTTTTATTCTTTGATTGAAAATTACTTTAAATCCGTGACAACCATTTCATTCACAGTTTTGGTAAGTCTACAATTTGTAGAGAAACGTTAACGAGGGAATGAATTAATGAATATTGAACTGTTATTTATTATTATAATTTTTTTTTTCATTTGCACATTACCCGCAACAACCACAGAGGGTTATTAGCGAAAATACATTCGATTTAGTACATAAGTCATTTAACTAATGATGATTACACATATAGTTTATAACGGAGTATCAAATTTGGTTATAGAGGTTTACATTTTTCATAAAATTGACACACGGAGTGCACATACAGGGAGGCTCTTTTATTATCATGTAGCCACGGGTAGTGCCGTGTGGTCAATTCGCAGATGAGGTACTTAACTTAATTCGGTTCGAAGGAAGGGGTAATTTATAATTCGCTGAAGCAACTATGATATTTAATTTAGAATTGATTTCATTGTATTCTTCTTGCTATTTTTCTTGAAAATGATATTTCATCAATGGTAAATTGTCAAAAAAATGCATGTAACTTGATTGTAGCATTTGTGTGATGCTGATTGGACTGCAATATTATCTGCTTCTTCGTTTCCTTTGATGCCACATGAACCCACATGAATTTTATTATTTATTTGAGTTTATTCATTTTAATATATTCATAATATTTAACTTACATATTTTAAAAAAAATTCTGGGAAACACAGCAGTGGGAAGTTTTTTCGTTACCTTGATATTAAGAATTGTTGACAAATTGTTACATAATTGTGAAATTTTTTATGATATTTTGTATTTTATGTTTTTTATTCTGGAACCTATCTGTTATGTTATTTTACTCCATTTTCAGTGTAGCTACTTCTGATGAATTTCAATTTTTTAGTGCTCCTTATGAAGAGTAAAATATATCGCTAGAGCTTGAGCGAAACAAAGGTGAAATTTTTTACTGCTACCATCCTAAGAATTCTACCCGTTCTTGTTTTCGAACAATCAACAAAAAGTGACAAATTTACAATCAAAGAAATGAATTCATACATTATTTACTTCAATGGTTACCATTGCATCACAGAAATTATTATGAAATTAATCATATATATTATATATAACATATAACACGAACTATCAAAAAACACTTCATTCCTTCCATCAAATTTTATTGAGATCCATTTGAATTTTTGACATCGTAAATTGCAGCGATAGCGTTTGGTTTTTCATTCTGAAAACACATCTCCAAAAACAGTCCTTCAGGGTAGGATTTCTGCAAAGGTGATTCTACTATTTCAATTTGTAATATTATATCGAATAATCTATAAAATTGACGCGTTTCAAATGAAATAAATCTTAAAGGTTTATCAACCGTATAAGAATCACTGATTTCTACTTCTTCGTGTGTTTAAAGGTTGCTGGTTCTATCGGAATTAAAAGAATGTATTTAATAGTGTTGTCGTTTACTTGATGTAAATCCTTTATAATTGAATATAAACTAAAATTCAAATAATTGAACTTATGATTTACACTTTATTGACATACATAGCATGACTCGTTTCGTCGTTACAAACGACTTCTTCAGATATTAACAGAATAATCATTCTGTTAATAACTTATTCTGTTAGTATATGACGAAGTCGTTTGTAACGACGAAACGCGTCACGCTATTTAGTCAATAAAGTGTAAATCGTAAGTTCAAGTGTTTGAATTTAAGTTTATATTTAATTAAAAGGATGTAATTGTACATTTCTGTGCTTCGATAGAGCTCTGGACTTTTTTGTTGATGGATTTGAACAAAGTATTTATGTTCAACATCCTCAACATCCACAATATAACATGAATTACATTCTTTGTATTTCATTTTATAAACAGTGTGTTATAAGTTTTTTTTCTTCTTTTCCTTCCATTTCAAAACGAAAAAATCTTGTTTGATTCTTTCATTTTGGTGAAAACCGATTCTGATGGTTGCTGGTTCTTTCGGAATTAAAAGAATGTAATTGTTCCAATCTGTACTTCGCCAGATCTGTGGACTTTTTTGTGGAAGAATTTGAACAAAGTATTTGTGTTCAACATCCACAATATAACATGAATTACATTATTTGCATTCCATTTTATAAGCTGAGTGTGGTTAATTTATTTTCTCCTTTTTCTTTCTTTAAAATCAAAAAATCTCGTTTGATTTTTCATTTGTTGAAAACAGATTTTATTTCATTATTAGCTTTGTCGCTAACTGTTATATTGTGATTAGTCAAGACATTACGAATTTTGTAAGTTATATCTGGTATCAATACCATTACAATTCTCCTCATATGACATTATCATTGACGTTTCCATGAATTGATCAAGTCATGTCGCAGATGGATCTTGACATGCCAGACGATGTTAGTAAACTATACAATTTTCAAACCTTTGAGATGATGACTGAATGCACATTTGAGGGAGCGTCGCACGCCTCTGATTTTATTTCTTCTTCCGTTCGACCTCTCATAAATTATTCAAGAAAGGCGACTTCAAAGGTTCTGCACAAACATCAATATTATTATCCGCGTTTTAAAGATGATAAATTTTTGTGGAACGGCCGATAACGATGAAGACATAATCACGTGCTTAGTGATAGTGATCCGGTGATTGTGTCAGTTTCAAATCGGATGATGACAATCGTTACCGTTGTACAATTCTGCAAACTACGATTGCTTTCATCACGATCGGGATATTAAGGCCGCGGAAACCGACGTTCTTTCGGTTATTTTCCAATTCCATCACTCGTCGTTTTTGTATTAGAATCATTAATTAAGTGATTCTGATATTTTTGGGATCAAGACCAGGGACTCCAAATCTTTGTTGTTCTAATTGACAATCTCAATCATAATCCTAAAAGGTATGCACACTGAAAGAATTTTCAATTACGAATAGAATAAATGAGTTCACAACATATTCTTTTTTTTATTTCATCTTCCTTTCATTCTATCTGCAATTTATTTAATTTTTTTCCATATTTATTTAAATTTTCACTATATATTTCTATTTCAGCTCTCAGGACAATAATTCGAATAAATCTTTTAGAAATTTTTTTGTTGAAGTTGATCTTGACTAAGAATGTTGAGGTCTTGTCTAATCAGGCGACAGCTACTATTTGGACATATGTATTAAAACTATCGATTATTAAAATAAATTAAACTCTTGGCTTAATGTTTCACGATTTATTTAACAATATGTATAGTCAACATGTTTCGAGCGTTAGCTCATTTTCAAGACTAAACTACTCTAAGAGATGTACAACAAATTTCTATCTACAAAATGGATTTGAGTAGGGAGGATAGTTGAAAATCTAATTGTTCATTTACAATTTCTTCTTTTCTCTTCCAAGAACTGCTAATTTCAATTGCTTCCAGAAGGTCTAAACGTTTACCTTTATTACCTGAGTGTAGGCATTTAGTTTTATCATAATCTATGAAGTGATTAGAGCTAATACAATGTTCTGAGAATCCAGTTTTATTAACATTGTACAAAATCGACCTTTTATGTTCATCAACCCGAGTTTTTATTCTTCTACCTGTTTGGCCGATATAAAATGCTGGACATTCATTACAAAAAATCTTATAAATACCGCTTTTGTCTTCAACATTTGTCTTTTCTTTATTATTCACTAAAAGTGACTTAATATTCCTTTTGTTTGTACAAATGGTTTTAATTTCTCTCTTCTTTAATCTTTCGCAAATTTTTTCACTCAGATGAGGTATGAAATTAATAAAATGATATTTTTGTTCGTTTTTAATAATTTTAGATGGATAAATTGAATCTAAAAGAATTTTTTGTTGTTTTTTTCTTATAAGATTATCATATGATAATCTGAGTGAAAAAATTTGCGAAAGATTAAAGAAGAGAGAAATTAAAACCATTTGTACAAACAAAAAGAATATTAAGTCACTTTTAGTGAATAATAAAGAAAAGACAAATGTTGAAGACAAAAGCGGTATTTATAAGATTTTTTGTAATGAATGTCCAGCATTTTATATCGGCCAAACAGGTAGAAGAATAAAAACTCGGGTTGATGAACATAAAAGGTCGATTTTGTACAATGTTAATAAAACTGGATTCTCAGAACATTGTATTAGCTCTAATCACTTCATAGATTATGATAAAACTAAATGCCTACACTCAGGTAATAAAGGTAAACGTTTAGACCTTCTGGAAGCAATTGAAATTAGCAGTTCTTGGAAGAGAAAAGAAGAAATTGTAAATGAACAATTAGATTTTCAACTATCCTCCCTACTCAAATCCATTTTGTAGATAGAAATTTGTTGTACATCTCTTAGAGTAGTTTAGTCTTGAAAATGAGCTAACGCTCGAAACATGTTGACTATACATATTGTTAAATAAATCGTGAAACATTAAGCCAAGAGTTTAATTTATTTTAATATTCAATTATGTTTCACCAAGAGTTAAGCGAGAATTCAATCTCATTAAAACTATCGATATTGAATGAATTTGAAAAGCGCTCCTGCTGCTGTTTTTGAAATATACTTTTCGTAGTGTTGTTCTGAAATGAAAATTTCTTCAACTCCGTTTGCCACCTTTTTGAATGGAAAAATCTCACGATTTCACGTCGTCACATAATCGAATGAACTTGGTTTGAGTCAACAGCAGTCACAGAGTTGTGATCTGTGGCAGAATCTTCCTATCCATACACTTTCTAGCAGAAATCAACTGGCGGTGGAAAGGACTTCGTTTAAAAGACGCCGACAATTTAGTAAAATAAATTGAATTCTAAAAGTATTCATAAAGTATTTAAGTTACATGTGAATACTTTCTCATTCTTCGAAGTATTGATTTACATCTATCATCAATTCATTTATTTTTTTAGATTCTAATAGTGTTGGCGTTTATTTGTTGTGAATCCATTATAATTGAATAAGTATAAACTGAATTTCAAACCCTTGAACTTTTGATTTAGACTTTATTGACAAAATAGCATGACCAGTTTCTTCGTTACAAACGACTTCTTCACGTGCTAACAGAGTACTAACTCCTGAGTAGGTACTAATTACTTCATCAGATGCTAACAGAATACTGAGTACTAACGACTTCTTCAGATGCTAACAGAGAACAAACTCTTGAGTACCAACGACTTCTTCAGGTGCTAACAGAGTACTAACTTTAGTTAGTACTCTCTTAGCATCTGACCAGAGTACTAACTTTAGTTAGTACTCTGGAGTTAGTTCTCTGTTAGCATCTGAAGAAGTCATTTGTAACGACGAAACGCGTCATGCTATATTGTCAATAAAGTGTAAATCATAAGTTCAAGTGTTTGAATTTTAGAGTATATTCAATGAATTTATTTATGTAAGACGTCAACCAAGCTTTTGAAATTCAATTATCAAGCGCATAATGATATTACCCCTCATATAAAATGAAACATATGAAAATGAATGATAATTACATTAACTATTATATTAATTACCCTTAAAAATTGATTAATGTAAGATTAATTGAAAAAAGGCCTCTTCGAAACATCATAATACATCTGTTGACAGTTCTGAAAACAGTTATTCCATCAATGGTGTATTGAACATACAATTCATGGATTACAATTAGATTTTTCCATTCTGTCTACTGAGAGGTCCACAGGATGGTACAAGGACTTGTTTTCAGACGTAGGATATCATATCTTACCAAATCAATTATAAGACGAACAGTAGGTACCTACTACAGGAGGCAAACTTGTATATTCACTTGAAGAAGCCCAAGAAGGTCCAAATATGTGAGCAATGCAAATATAAGCTTCGGGGAGTTCAGACAGTTTGTTAATATGATAGATTAGGAGTGTACAGACGAAAGAATACAGCCAAGAAAGCTTATGGAGGTGCTTTGTGCCGCAATTATTTCAAAGAAAAAATTGTTAGCGCTTTCTTATTAGAAGAACAGAATGTAGATGTTAATGTAATGAAAGTACAACAAGGTGTTGAATCTGTACCATCTAAGAAATAGATGAAAATTAAAGTGATGATTATGAGTATAACTAATTTATACGGTTTTTCTTGTAACCATAGCCTCGTAAAATTAGTATTTCATAAATCGATATGTAAAATGTAACAAAACTATATCGTAGTGTTAATGATCTGAGTTATCGAAGCACAGTAAGCTTCAATAAGAAAAAAATCCAGATTTGTATGCGTTGTGTATGCCTTTTTATAAACTAAATGATACTTTGATTTTTATTGTTCACCAACCTTTATATATGGAGTATTGTTTGGGACAAAAAAATAGCTACTTTTTGTGAAATTTGTTTATTGATATTTTTTGAGCATAAGAGTTATATAGGAAAGTTCATCTAGAAAGCGAAGGGATTCATAAATTTTGATGCAGTATACAAGATGACCGTTTGAAACATAACTCAATGCATTGAGCATGCTATTCAGTATATCTGATATTTATATGTATTTTATCTTTATGTGGAAATATAATTCTAGGTGAAACCTATAATATTTTTAAAAATACCATATTTATGCTATTTACTGGAAAAAAGTAATGTCATAATAACATATGTTATCTGAAATGTGTTAAATATTTAGAGCAGAATTTCATCTCATATTGTCACTCAACATTTTAAAATTGTTCAAATCTTCTTTGAATGGAAAGTTATCTGAAGACTATTTTCTTATCACTTTTTCAACTCATTCTAAACTCTAGACTCTTATCTTATTCCACTATGTTATATCAACGAGTAATTAACTCGCTTACATTTTGCCCCCTCCGTTTCTTTTAACCCTCGAAATTTTCCAACATCCCGATGGCACCCTCATCGCCTCCCCCTAAGGCGAAAAAACAAAACGCACCTTATCGAAACACCCCCTCCCGTCCCCGAAAATTAACCCCTCGCAATTATCGCTGAGCCCCTTTCGCGAGTCATGTCTATGATCGGCCGAGGAACGCATTCCCCCCACCTCTCCCCTTCGGCCCATCTCGCGCTTCTACGTCACACACGTTCGCTGCCTCTCAGAGCCGTCTTGATTGTCATTATAAGGGAGTTTTAATAAGGGAAGTATTGATGTTCGTTTTTAATGTACGTATTCTTATTCTTAGCGCACGGCGTCTCCCCCTTCTCCTGTCGTCCCTCCCGCCATACAATCGTCTCTCCTTCTTCCCCCCGTTCCCGCACACATACTCGTGACTCCATGGTCGCATCCGTTGCCGGCCTGATTGTCATTAAGGGTAGGGGCTTTTTAATAAGAGAGTATTGATGTTTCGCTTTTTAATTTATGCATGTATTCTTTTATTTGGGGAAGGGGACCCGGTTCTTTCGAACCCTGTGTTT
This sequence comes from Henosepilachna vigintioctopunctata, assembly GCA_030704895.1. Lineage (NCBI taxonomy): Eukaryota > Metazoa > Arthropoda > Insecta > Coleoptera > Coccinellidae > Henosepilachna > Henosepilachna vigintioctopunctata. Next base: position 5,102,661 of record JARQZJ010000095.1, on the reverse strand, counting down.
TCTCTCCGCGTTTCTTAGATGAGATTCTGGCGGGGAAAATAAATGAGTGAAATGCGCTTTGAAATTATTGGAAATACTCGCGGGTGGTATAAAATACTCATTCGTTCAAGACAGACAGTTATTTGTGAGAAATTGGACTTATCAAACGTTCGATTATTCGAAATATTTCCTCTTTCAATTCACCTTCAGGTTAATGAAAGTTGTCTTCTATAGGAGTTTTTGGTTTTTAGAAAAATTTGACAGCTCATAAGTCATCATTTCAGATGTGATGAGATTGTTCAAATGAGGTGTAAAGTGACCTAGATTTGAGACGAAACATCGTTAAGCCATTTCGAATATCAGTAATACAAATATGTGAAGTATGTGAATTGATAATTTATTACATTTGCTTTTACACTGTATAAATGTAATTGAGAAAAGAATAAAGCAAATCTCATGATCGCAAGGTTGTTATATTTATTATTATTTATGTATATATTTCAGTAAGTGGGAAATCATTAAAAATTTTAAATTGGAAATTATCATTTCTGATTATCGTGGTAGATATTGTTAAATCCTTTTGCATATGCTTGATATGCATAATCTCTGCTCTAACATTCATTTACGTGTATTCACGTACGTGATTCGAATTCACTCATATACTTGTATGTGTGTATAAGGGTTAATATGTGAATGTATATGTGTGTGTGTGTGTGTGTGTGTTTATCTTTATATGTATGTATATATAAGTTTGGTCAACATTTATGTTTTTTTATTTCTATAATTATATTTCATTTTATCAGTTGTGATTCATATCACAAACTCTTTCTTTGAAAATTGAACTTTAAAATTTGAAAGAATACAATTGAAACTTTTAAACTTTTGTACTACCAATTTTATTTTTAGTATCTGTTGTGTTTCCTGTTTTGTAATTAGGACCTGTCTTGTAAAAAAGTGTATGTTAAATAAAAAATAAATAAATATATAAATAAATAAATAAATAACGACATATGTGAAGTTATTGCCCTTTAAGTCAATAATAATGCCTCACTTTGAATATTTTTTCAATATGTTATTCGGATTGACCAAAGAAAAAACTCAGCAGATACAAAAATTGCAGAATAGAGCTATGCCAAAATTTTGAAACGTAATAGATAAACTCAAATCGGAAGCGTGTCAAATTGCTCGAAACTAATTTCTGTCTAACAGAGAATACTTTATGCTACATATATATTTATATTTAAAATTAAAAACAAATGGTTCCATATAGAGTAATAGAAAATGTAACATTTGTCAGTTATGAGGAATTGGAAAAGGAATTTGAGATTCTATGATTTTGGGTTTTACCTAAGATATTCCTTTCTGAAATCTAATTTTTATTACCTGAAAAGGTTTAACAAGGGTGAATTGTTTAGTTCTATCTGTTCATTGAGCAAATTTCCAGAATTTTTATGCCGATTTATTTCCACTATTGGAAACATAGTTGTAAAAAAATGTAATTGACTACTTTTCTGTATATAATTGACTGTTGATTGTTGGGAAATATCAGGTCAACTAGTTTGTAATTAAATTGAAGAGTGGCTTTTGCGTTCACTAGATTTATGACTGAGAATTTCTTATGTAAATTCGAAATAAACATATCGGTGTAAAAATGTCAAAGTTAACAGGGCCCAATTTACCGTTATTATTTATATTTTGGATGATAAATCGTTAGTATACAAAACAAAGTAATACTTTTTTGTCAGTTGATTTCACAGTAGAAGTATTTATCTACGTTTATCAAGATCTATCAAACGCACGATTTGAACAAATTTTTTAGGAAAAACCTCATCTACCGCCACAATTCAAGACCACCATCCTGATTTACGATATCCGTAAAATCGAAAAGATCATTCGAGAGCGTATCGAACCGATTGGCAAATCCCATTTACCGCCAACTTTTACTATTGCCCGTTTACCGAAAATTCAATAAGTCAAATCAAAACTATCTCTCAATCGATCGTTTATTAATCGTTAATGTGTTTAATGTGATACTACCCAATTTGCGGTAGGAATCGAAAGTGTGGCAATCGTAGTTGTCACCGCGAGGAGAAAACTAATTGAAATTAATTTCTCCCGGGATTTTTCAACCGATTCGGCATGTAATGCATACAGGTGTAAATGCAGAGATTCTGGTTTTTTGCGGCGTGTTCAACTATGAAATTGTTATTAGCCAGAGATAAATGGATGATTTTAGATAGCTGCAGGAAATGCGATCATCGTAAAGGAGGGAAATTATTTCAACAGTCCCTGTACATTATATTCCGTGGCTTTATCTATATTATGATGTTTGAAATGTACCAACCTATGTTTGAAATAAATGAATGAGTGATATATTAAATTAGAAATTATTATACACCTTCTTGATGCACATTTATACGTATATTTCATGTAAGATTTGCTGAAAGAAGTACTTTACTTTATTTATACGGGGGTTACCTTTTAAGTGTTAGATCTAAGAATATGGAAAGCGCATGTAAACAAATGGCAATTGCTAAAATCAAATATCACCCCGAATTAACTCAACCTGAATGTTCAGAACTGCTTTGTTTGGATCTTTAGCTGAACTGGAATTTTTTCAACAAAAAAAAGGTTCAGAACGAATTTTGGAGAATGATCAGCACTACTTTGAGTGATTAAAAAGTTCCCCACAATAGGCCTGACCTGGTACTGGTTGACAAAAGAGCGAGGGAAACTACATTTATCGAGGTGGCTATTCCAAATGCAAATAACCTTATTGAAAAGAATGCTGAAAAAATATCAAAATATCGAGAACTTGAAGTGCCAGTGTCGAAACAGTGGAACATGAACGTGGTCAGGACTGTTCCAATGATCTTGGGATCCACTGGGATTATCCCAAATGATCTCTTCAAAAATATCGGAGATCTAGGGCTCCGAAAACGTCTATATAAGGAATTACGGATATCGGTGCTGTTTGCCACAGCAAGGTTTGCCAGAAAGTTTCTAGAGCATAACAGAATCAACGCCATGAAGGCCGCCTTCGTGAAGATCGCTGCCATGGAGACCACCGCCACGGGCCTGATAACTTGGAAAGAGCTCACTCAGAGCTCAATCCTTCTGATATATAATATCCGGGATAAGTATTATTATATATCAGAGATAATATTATTATTATTATAAAATATTATTCTTATTATAATTGAAAGTTCCCTTATAATAATATAACTTTATTAATACTCCGTTATATTATTCATATCTACATGGTGTTGCTAATATTGTTAAATATACTAATTTCAAATTGCATCGATATAAGTGTACTAACTATAGAGTACTAAGAGGTGGGATACAGATACAGAAGCTAATTAATCTAATCAAAATAAAACAAGAAAAACGAAACTATTTCAAAACAATTTTCTGCATGAAAATAATTAAAAAAATTAAAACAGGTAGAGTGGTTTAGTGTAGCCTGCACCTTCACCACATACTCAATATGAAAAAAATTAAAAACCACACAAGAAAAGGAAAACTACCAAAAAAAACTTCAATTCTGTTTCTTCAGAAGAAATTCCTTACATTTTTCTCAGAATGCTTTCACTCTGTAACTGAGGAATTTATTCGAGATACTATTCATTCAATAAACAATGTTATATGAGAAAGAACGTTTAATTAAGGTTCTATAAAAGCGAGCAATAGTCCAACTAATGTCTGAACCTTACAGAGAGGTAATCGATGTCTGAGTGAAACTTGATTTTACGATGTGAAATCGAATGAATCTATGATTTTCGAAGAAATTTGTCCCAATGAAACTGCGTAAATAAATAAATTTCTATTTATTTGTACTCCAGCTCTACATCAAGACATTAGTCGCTAGTGAAGATTCAATAACCAGCCCACCAATGAAAAGTCACCTAAGAAAACCTTGATCAAAGAATATCAACATGTCACATATTGTGAAATTGAATCATCAAAAGAAAAGGCCCCAATTGAAAACATTCACCAAATGAAGATTTGTCCGTAAACAGTTATTTTAGTTTAAGACTTACTTTAGCTGATGTTACCAAAAGTTGATAATAGAGACAGCAAAAATATTTTTGTACCTCATCCATTTATATATATTTAAAAAAATATATTTCGAGAGCACTGGACAGCCTTGTTCTAAAAGCTCATGGTTTCGAAAATTTGGTCGGAATCTGGAGTGATAATGAACCGAGGTTGATTGAAAAATAAGGTACCTATGTGTTGAGAAAAACTAGAAATTCAAAAATGAATGAGTATTTTAGCAAAGTATATATACACTTTCTTACATGGAGACTCTTCAATTCCTAAAACGCCAATCGTATGTCAGAATTGACCAACTATTTTCCAAAATTATTCACTTGATGTTACTGTTCTCATTTTTGATGTGATATAACATCAGAATGGCTAGAGTAGTGAAAGAAACTGGTCCGAAACCAGGGTTACCGAATCCTAACGTTCCTTACAAGTTGAGGAATAACATGAGAAATAACATTGGTTTCGCAGAACTTATCAACAAACTTCTTCTCTTGAATTTTTCTCAAATATTGCACCTAAAAATGCAGTTTTAGATATGTCCTCTGATAAATATTTTGGTTATTTAGAGCTTGAATGACTGTGCTCATTCATTCATGTATTTGGAATTTAAAACTTGGACAATAATTGACAGATTCTATCAAACAAAAATCGCCATCTTTCAAAATTTCTTTCATACCTTGACAAAGATAGATCGTCATAGTTTTTAGCTAAACACTATGTATATATTATAAACTTCCATCAATATCGAAGATTGGAATTTCATTTGAGGGTGAGATTCCTTGAGAAATTTGAGTTCATATGTGGCCTTGTAACCTTCGTCTGACCTATTTTTTCACTCTGATTTTGTTCCTGAATGTGCGATTTTGTAGACTTTGAAAAATTATTCATTGACTCTCTGTATTGACCTGTTGTAATACGAACGAGGTTGAAAATTTTCAAATGGATTCCGAACATTTCGCTTCAACCCTCTCTGTTTCTTCGAACCTCGCCGTCGGTCCGCCCGTCTTTTGTTTTTACTCTGACACATACTGACTACAATCAGTCTTCTTCAGCCCTCCCTCTCCCATCAAGCGTTCTTACTTTCTCCCCTTCCGTCCACCCTTCTTACGTCGTGCCCGGCCATCCGAGGGACTCATCAGCATCTCGCAACCCTTCGCCGTACACTCTCGAGAAAGAAGATTCTCAATTATTAATCGAAAGGAATTTTTAATCGATCTTTGCATGTTTTAAGCTGAATTTTTAACCCACCGCCCGACTGTGAGGGACCGTGGCAACAGGGTTGGCCGGCTCACGGATACGATAGGGATGAATATTCAGTATTTGAGGCATTACCGAAGCGAAAATTAAAAAACTGTTAATAATTTGACGATGACCTAAAAATTTGAGCAGTTATTTTTTTGATACTGAAAAAAGGGAATTTTTAATATACCGGTCGAGCTATGCTTTCCTGATATATTGATTGATATAGAAGAAAAATTATAACTATCTCGAATATCCTATTATTAGAATTAAACTTTAATATTGAGTCCAGTGTTGCCATACGTAACGTAATTACAAGTATTGTAGAAACCCCTGAAGTATACGAACATTAGACTTAACGATGTTAATTAGAAATAAAATGAAATGTGAATGGAAAGAAATGATACTTATAAGCTACCTATTCTTCATTTTTTTCATTTTTACATTTTGAAACTGTCCTCAAAAGAAGAGCAGATATTACAAGTTACATGTACTAAATTTTGTTGATACATTGTCTATTTTAATAATTCGATCCGAAATATAAAATACTTCTACTGAACAGGATTGAAGAAGTACATCGAACTTCAGAATAGAAAGAAAATACTTGAGTAAATTGATTCCACTATTTCTATCTATTTCGAAATGTTAGTCCACTGACATACAAAACATACAAAAAAAATAATTGGAAGATTTATACAGACAATGAAAATTAAAAGAAACATACACACACAAATATAGATATATATATATATATATATATATATATATATATATATATATATATATATATATATATAAATTAATGAACAAAAGAGAGATAATTATATTGATAATGAAAATCAAGAGATAATTCCATAAAACTGATGATAATATCATTGTCCTTTGAATAAACTATTTTTCAAATATATTTCACAAAAAATAAAAGAAATAAAACATGTAGAGGAAATATGCAAATTGATCTCTGCACTGATAAAGATTTTAATCTTTTTGAGAGTAATAATATGATATTCATGTATGAACTTTCAATATATCTACCTAAGTAAATGTTTGGTTTTCCATTTCTTTTCTGATGTTCTTAATTTCAGAATTATTTGAAATTTTTTATTTCTAATTGAGTCAACTACTTCTTTTTTGAAACACATACAAACAATGAATGAATTGCCCTTGATCGTTTTCGTAGTACAAATTGAAAGTGAAAGTTTCAGAGATATATGTTGAAATTTCGAAAACTAGAGCTACAGAGTTGTTTAAGACTGAAAAGTTCTAAGAATTAGTTATCTACATATAAGTACAGCATTTATATGTCAACTCGGGAAGGGAATAGAAAACTACTCTATGTATTTCAATACACCATTTCTGCAATATTCAATGAAACTATCGAAGAAAGGATTAGAAAATGTTGGTAATAACTGTATGTGTTGTTTCAGGTCTTGAGAACCTGAAACAGCACATTAATGGATAAATATTTTCAATGAGATTGAATTTTAAAATTGTATGAAAGGCGTTATGAAAATATGCTGTAAAACTTTAAGAAGTTGTGATGTCACGTTCTATTCAGAGAATTTTTTGTCCTATGATGATTTTAGATAACTTGACTAAAGAAAAACCATATTCGATATCTTTCTGAGGGTTTTGAAGATATCTAACTGTTGGAAAATCGTTTTTAATAACATTTTTCAACGGGAATTGCAATGTAGTTCATGCACAATAGAGTTTCGTCACATTTCAGTTTGGTTGCTACTGTTTACAAAGATCGTTGCATCGTTTAAAGAGCGTCATACTTTGGTCCAGTGGGGAATTTGTACTATAAAATAGGATGATTACTGTGTGTAATTCCAGTAGAAAAGACTGTGATATAATGTCAGTAGTTAAGGATGAAAAATGAATTGTTGTATCGAGCTTCTTAAAAGCACCCAAGAACAAAATTTCAATAACCACTTGCTTCTTGTTGGAGATTTACATAATGTATACTTAGTACATTCGTTGTTCAATACATATTAGAAATTTTCAAGATTTGTCAAACATTTTTATAATGACCTATAACGTGTGATATAGATTATTTACGTTTCAGTAAAGTTGTTCACATTGACTATCGTTTCAGCCAACTTAAATTTAGACAATAGCCGAAATAGAAACGAAGTTTTGGATTACTTATGTTATATTTCTTGGTTGTTTAATCCAAAGTGGTGAATTGGGTGAACATTGATTGAAGACTTACACCGGAGTCAAGTAAGTAATCTATCAGGACATTAGCAACACACAGTGACCATATACAACTTCATGTAAGGAACACTTCGATGTCAAACACTTTTCTTCTAAATTGTTGAACTTATCGGATAGCTCTTCCAGAGGAACTTACCTCTAGAGAAACGTTTTTCTACCCATGTTGATATCAAAGTTTGAGTTACCTATGACATGTGTTGCTTATAACACTGACGCTGTTCCGATCCTGTGCTAACCCCTCGGTCCTCTAACTTTTCGATACTGCAAAGCACACCCTGGTTTATTGCATCATCAAAATTACGCCTTAATTTTTCAATAACTCGATTAATTTTTATATCAAATATACCAGATGCCTTTAAGATCCATACCGAACACTCCCCACCTCCTCCCAAGCCCATCTCGCACCGTTAATTTTATTATGGAAACTGTCACAACACGGTGGCAGTTTTAAAGTACGCGTAAGTTAACTGCGAGGGGGTTGGGGTGGTCTTCGGTCGAATTTTTACATTTTAATTGATTTCTCATCGCGGCATGGAATCGTTCTGCTTTATTGGATTATTATACACTTCTTCCATCGAGTCGAACCGAAGACTTGATCTATTGCGGCAACGTATTGTGCATAACGGTCGGGAAAAATTTAATACGTTAATTCTTCTGGTAATTGGATTTCTTCGTGTGCTCTTGTCGAGAAGGAAATGTAAACACCGAGAGAATGGTTCAGTACTTCCTACAGTTTTTATCTGCGTTTAAAAGTAGCGGATATATATATATATATATATATATATATATATATATATATATATATATATATATATATATATATATCTACATATACATCAATTAACAATGTCAATATTATATGTATTATTATCAATTAATGATGTTAATATTGTATGTATACTAGAACATTCCTTCGAAAAAATTTGTTGTTTTCGAAATAATCAAAAAAATATCATATCGTAGCTGGTTATGTGAAAATGTACAATGTAATGTCTCAATTATCCCTCAAGGGGATAACTGTAGAAGAATATCAAAATCAAATCGATGCCTACTTGATGCAAACATAAGAGAGCTGTTTCGTTCTAAAAGGAACTCATCGGTTTTGTCACGTCCATCCTCAAGTAGTATCTAATTCTATTTTCAAACATCATTTTATCACGCAGAAGACAGAAATATATAAAATCATAAATACATTATGCGTACAGTTTTTTATATACATCCCTTCTATACGAATCATTGAAAAACCGGAAGATATCGAACTTCGAAGGTTACATACTTCCACACCTAATACCAGTAAGGTATCTAATCAATTTTCAAAATTTTTCTCGAGAATTACATCTAATTTGATGTTTTGATGCTATCTATGTTCTTCTCAGTCTCGCGGGTGGCCTATAAAAAACTACTTAATAAACAGGAATATGGACCCAAATCGCTGATAAAATAAATGTTATCTCTTAAATTGCAGTAGACGATACAGTGTCCAAAAATCACCGATAAGCTCATCAGTATCAGAGTGAAATCAAATACATCGATCTGAACATCGACTATAATCGGTGCTGAAACAAACGGTGAGTTTTGAATTAACTTCGTCAATAAACCGGTGACCTAAAAATCACCGACAAGCTCATCACTATCAGAGTGAAACCAAAACAGCGATCTGAACAGCGACTCCAGTCTCTGCTAAAACAAACAATGTCTTATAAATCGATGTTTGGAAATGCGGAAAATCTACCTATATTATTATATATATCTCAACCAGTTTGACAAAGAAAATGATGAAAACATTCCTTTGAGATACCTTGAAATTAGACGTTAAAATCATCTGAAGAATGTAAATAGAGATTCAACGGAAAGAAATGAATTTCGACTATAATTTATTCGATTTGATATGAATATTTGCGGAGTAGTTACTAGTGGCATCTATTGGCGATAAAGAACATCAGAATGTACAAGTGATCAGCTAACTCATCATCGCATTAGATATCTTAATCTGACATTGGTGGTTCATCATTATAAGTGATAACTAACAAATTAGTAGTTATTTATGATTTAAAAAACGCAACATGCCGACAGTTTTGAAAATACCATTTCAGTCGTTGCCCTTTTCGAACACATCAATTGGCACTGCGAGTTGCAGCCAATTAACGTCTGCGTAAAGAAATCCCACCTTCGCTTCCGAAATGTCAACCTGAGGTCCGAAACGTCGAACGGGCTCTTGATCTTTGCGTCTGTCCATAGGAAGGATGACATTTACACGATGTCCACGGCGATTCGCGATGTGTGTTCACGAAAGCCGATCGTCTTCTATTCGGAGCGTCTGTCCAAGGCCACCTTTGACGGCTTTCACGCCGTACGTGAAAATGTCAGATTGAGATTTATAGTGGCATGTTAACCTCTTGAACGCGGGAAAATACCAATGTATATGCTTCATTTTCAGGTGAATTAATTCGAAACTATTCTTACGATGTATTATTGCTCGTTGTTTCAATACACTGTATGGACGATAAATTTGAGGTATGTTGCTCTCTATAATCAATGGTAATTCAACACGTCATAAATATTTGAATGTTTCGATTGCCGAATGACGTCTTGTTGATGGATGGTCCGTTTTGTACGCGGCATAACGGGTTGAATCTTCTCTTGATTGAGATGTAGAGGATGATGTCTAATCGTGCTATACCCGGCCACATATCAATTTGAACTGTTGGTATTTTGGATTAATATCTAATAAGAAAATCAGATGTTAGGACGATAATGGTTATTATTCTTGATTTATGTTTGTTTACAATTCATTTATTTTGTATTAAGACTTCGTTATGTACGTGAACGTTGGATAAATATGCAACCATAATGGGTGCACGAATGTGCTGGACGAGACGATTGCCCCCTCTGGAGGTGTTATTTGGCTCGGGGCGAGATGAAATTGCTTCAGACGGCGAATTAACAGTTCGGTTCTCGTTGTTGATCATGCCATTTTTCCAAATACAATTTGTGATTTAAGATTAGGGAAATTTTTTAAAGCGTTTTTATCGTCAGAAGGGGTTAGTGAGTTAGAGAAACTGCTATGGTAGTTTCAAATAACCATAGAATTATTTCTTTGGATTTGTAAATTCAATTTCTACATGGAAGTAGCTTGAGTAACTGAATTTCACGCAATTGTCGTTTCAAAAGAAATCATGCAGTAGGTATGGCGTGACAACAGACATATTCTTTATCGCATTATAACTTCTATGATAACTATGATCAGTCAGAATAGAATGCTCAAATTGAAATTGTAAACATCAATCTGGTTCCATATCTTATAGTCACTCCGATCAACATTTATATATGGTTTTTATTATTGAAATATATTAAGGGCCATACAAGATCATGACAAAACATAAATGAAATTTAATTGAAATAATAATTGATTTGAATTATTTATTAATAATTGTTGTATTTACATACATTTCGATAGTATATATCAATTTATATTACATATTGATTTATAACATAATTTTTATTGTTTGTATCATTGTCATAATTTTTTCAACAATACTTAGGCTTTTTGTACTAGAGTTCTAGAAAATACAATAGACTTATGGTAACTGTGAAATTAAAATATTTGATTGAAATTTATCTAAGTTAGTTGTATAGTTACAGAAGATCTGCTATAAGTATGACGGTCACGCGAATTCATAAGATGTGATAAGGAAAGAAACTGATAAGATGTCCCAAAGTCACATCTTACAAAAAGTCCAAAATTTGCCTAATGAACCTTGATACATATTTTTGATAACAAACAAAGTAAAAAAATTTTTACCCTATTGCTGTTATACTTAGGTATACAACCATTAAATATCAGTAGATGACACGAAAGTTTCGCTCTTGGTGAAAAATTATGTTGAAAACAATTATTTAAAATTAACACACTGGGCTTAAGTTTAACTAAATATATTAAAAACTCTGCATATGTTTCGGACGGCTAACCCATTATTAAGAGTATACAATATTACTGAATAATTACTGTAATCTTATTGTAATATTGTAATAATTATTGTATAATCTTGATAATGGACTAACTAGCCGAAACATATGCAGAGTTTTTAATACATTTAGTGAAAATTAAGCCAAATGTTTTAATTTTAATTTATTGTCACTAAATTTTATTCTAATATCGTAATGAATTTATATCGTTCCGTCTAAATGGACATCGACTACTCGTTTCGAATGAATAATAACATCTTCTGTTATACGATCTCGTGTAACATTTATTCATCCATTTTTCGCGTAAGAATTCGCCTAGCTAAGAATCTAACATCGCTATCGTCGCATTATCTATGCACAACGCAGAATGAGACTGCTTAATTTTTTCACCCGCGCGTAGTTTATCGCGATGATCATTTATTAATTCCATCGTTAATTTCAACTCGTAAACCGTAAGTACATCGTCTCTCCGTGTTCCCATATTCCAAAGACCTTCTGACAACGGCAACAACAACGGCATACCTTCAATTTCTAAACTACAGTACCGAACTACACCCATGTGTATAATTCAGACTATAAATTATTATGAGCTGGGAACAACGATAAGTGCATAAAGCATTCTCATTGTGCAAATAACACCTACAATAACAATGCTAAAATACCAAGTAAGTCACACAAATGTGTAAGACAATTCTCTTGCCGCAACGCGAAAGTTCACAGTACGTTTGGGTTCGTGTGTAAGTGCTTTATAATAATTGGTAAACGTGTTTAATAACAAGATGGGACGGTTCTCTATCTCTCTTGTTCTCGTATTTTTTCATAGGAGGTCGATCTGTTGCATCGATAAAATCGCTTGGTGAGGAGCGACTTGCGGAATGCGAGTTGTCATAATATTTCTTGAAAATCTACAAAATGAGTTCATGAAAACATTAATATGACTCACCAAAATCGACAGAAATACAGGGTAAACCATAATTTTTAGGTATAAACAAGGATACAAACATATCATAGTGTGAAGGTAATTATTGTTGTATATGTTATGGACCAAGTGATAAATTGGTTATTATACATAATACCCGGACATTTTTAAAAATGAACAATAAGAGAAGGTATTTCAAAATAACAATTGGTAATTCAACAAGAATTGAAATTAATGTTCAAAAGGAAACCAGGACATAAAGGGCAGGTATAACAATCAAAATAACATTAGTAGATACAAAATAAGTTAACAAGATAAAGGTATGGAAGTTAATTTGAGGATATTAAATTAAATCCATCTACCGTGCTATTTGGACTTCTATTATTGAAAATATTGAGTATAGGGTTATTATTTTCATCGAATTTAGTATTAAGTGAAAATCCCGAATTTTTAATTCATTGAATCATTTATCCAGAATCATTTTTTCATTAATTAAAGAGCTTCTTCCCTCAGAATCTGGTAGTTGTCAGCTACGAACTCGATCAACTTATGGGACTTGAAATACAATAATCACAATTAGATATATCCAACAATTTTTGTATACTTCTGGGCGTTACTCGATGTAAATTCATTCGATAATCGAGAATGAGGACGAAGTACGCTCTTTTCTAGATCTACACACTTTTATTAAACAATTGTGATGTTCGTTTCACGATTAGGATGCTTTTTCGGATAGTTCAAATCAAATGATTAGTTATCAAATTGCATAATGGACATGAAGCAATATCCACAATGACCAGACAATGTGGAATAAAGAAGTTTAGATAATGAAAATCACTTGGTTCGATATAACTGGTCATTATTCATAATGCCCGACAGTATGGCATTTTAGCATGAGGGGGTACTTCTGAAATTTATATAAACCTATTGGAACTTATCCAAAAACGAGTCCTCAAAATAATATTTTCCAAACCCTATCTCTTCATCAGAGGAGTTAAAGAGTGAAATAAGTATTCTTGATCTTAACCAAATATACTTCCTATCTGCTTCAATCAAATACGACTGTTCAGAAGAGTTGGGCATACTTCAACTAGGAAGTTATAGTACTTAACAGAGACAGTAATGTAATCCTCCTAGAATGTTTGAATCAATCTGTCAAAGATCTTTTGCATTTTTGGGGCCAAGCGTTCAGAATTGTGTTCCGATTGATATTAAGGAAATGAGAATTACCATTACGGTCAAAATGAGACTAAAAGCGTTTCTGTTAAGGCGTTAAAAGAAAGTCAGTGATATCATTGATCGTAGCTGTAAAAATAGCTGAAACTTTCTTATATTCTGAAGTGAATAAATAAATATTTATTGAATTATCATTATAAATGATTCCCTCATCAAATACTTGTCCAACATATTTAGAGGCTCAGTGACAGAGCGGTATATTGACCCTATAACCTCACTAAGACTTACTAGTGCTGGTGGGTTCAATTCCCAACGTAATCTCGGGCCGTTCAAAAGCGGCGTTAAACTGTAGGTCCAATTTTCAGACAAGCATTGTTTTTGAGTATAATGAGCATTAGGATGACGTATTATTGTTATATCAAGCTTTACGGTTTCACACTCTCTGACATGGAAATTTTCATTTATTCCAGATATTATATATCAGAGGGATTGAGCACTTTAGGAGCCCTTTCCAAGTTATCAGGCCCGTGGTGGCCCTTTCCAAGTTATCAGGCCCGTGGTGACCCTTTTCAAGTTACCAGGCCAGTGGTGGCCCTTTCCAAGTTATCAGGCCTGTGGTGGAGATCAGAGAAATCCCAAAATATCAGAGATCGTCCTAGCTGTCTGATATTTTTCAGGAGATTTTTCGGGATTATACCAGTGAATTCCAAGATGATTGGGACAGGACCACGTTCATTTTTCACTATATCTGCATTCCACTTCAAGTTCTCGATTCATCTCAATTAGGTTGTTCGCTTTTGGAATGGTCACCTCATTAAATGGTGTTTCCTTTGCTCTTTTGTCAACTAGTACCATGTCAGGCCGATTGTGGGGAACTATTTGATTAGTCATCCCGTTATAGTATAAACTTGCCGTTCTCCAAAAATGACTTCGGAATGTATTTGTTTTAAGGTACTCCTTCTTTCTGTAGAAGAAGTAATTTTAACGCCAGTTCTTGTTGTACAATCTTTGCTATGGCGTCATGCCTCTCTTTATACTCCGTTGATGCAAATATTTGGCACCCCTTTGTTATATGTTGGTTTGTTTCTGATGTTTGGTATTCGTATAGGCACCTGTCGTCCATCACTGATGCGTCTTTAACGATGTGTTTCAGTTAATTACGGATTGAAATTAGATCGTCTTGAATAGCTGGGAATGTGCCATCAGGTTCAGGAAACATTCTGACAGAGACCAATAATAATAAAATAATTATAATTATTTTATTATTATTGGTCTCTGTCAGAATGTTTCCTGAACCTGATGGATATTATAATTATAATATAATAATATAATAATAATATATTAACATCTATAATATAAAAATGAATCGCAAAATGTGTTGGTAAGCGCATAACTCAACAACGCCTGAACCAATTTTGTCAATTATTTTTTGAAAATATTTATTGAAGTCCAAGGATGGTTTTTACGGCGAAAAAAATTTCGAATAATTGCCAGGAAAACCCTAAAAGCAGCCCAGCTCTTTTTCCCATACAAAAGTTTCCTAACTAAAATGTATAGTCAACGGCTGGACCGATTTCACTACTTTTTTTTGTTGTGTTTGTTATTGTCAGGGAAAAAAATTAAAAATTGCGTGAATATTTAGAAAATTTAAGAACACTTAATTGATAATATGAATGAGAAATAATTATTAATTCTTTAAAAGAGGATATAAATAAACTGAATATCTTTCACACATTTCGGTTAGTTCAGAGCTATCCCGACTAATATTGAATGTTTTGGTAAGTTTAAATGGACTAAAATACACGTTACTATCATATCACGTGGTAATATTTAATTATAAAGAAGAATACATAGCCTTCTTTAGTTTCCAGTTGAAATTCCGTTTTTAAAAGTGATAGCTATTAGTTGTACAAACTCAAGTCGCAGAATTCGCAATGCAGCAAGTCAAAGACATAAAAGAGCAAGTCAAACTGACGAGCAACGCGAAGCTCAGTATGAAGTTGAACTCCTATCGACCTGCATTCAATAATAACGTTGAAATGGATTACAGTTCACAGCAAATCGTTGCTATTGGACCAATGAACGTTGTGTGTCAATATTGTAAGGCAAAGTTTAATTGTTTTGATAAGAAAATACTACCAATGATGCGACAAAATATTGCGCGAAGAGTCAATTCGAATAGACGCTATTGTTACATCTACCAGAGCCAACATATTCTTTGGTTTCAGGGAATGGACTAAATTCTGAACATTTTTTGACTTATGTCTAGCAAATATCTCATATAATAATTAACAAAACAAGTACTTGATACGAAATTATGAACTATGCCGTTCAACTATAGAATGGACAGATTAATCACTTTCAATACATCAAACGTGTTGATATAGGAATTTTTTGATAATTCGACAGATAGCAGGAAGTATTGCAGTCGCTTCGTAAGTGAGTAAGTCCCTGGCTCACACGGGAAAAATTATAAAAAACAAGATAGTGTAGCACAAATAGTAGAATATGTATTTCCGGCTTTTTGAAATATATTCAGATAAAAATAAATGGGCGTACAAAGTTCGCCAGGTCATCTAGTATTATTATATAAATATAGAGAATTAAATAGTTGTGAAGATGTCGTCGTAGACTTTTTATCAGGTCGTCTCCTTTGTTCTACTTAGTTTTGAGACTATTTTATTAAACTTGTTCTACGACTAATAAAACCACATTGAGACCTCATAACAAGCTCACTTTATTATGTCAAGTGTTAATAATGTTGGAATAATACGAGAATAACGTTAATAATTGCAATTTGCAATTAGTTCTATTCAGCAGTGCAGATTGAATTCAATTATTACGGCTAATTTTAGCCGGCACAAAATATATCACCTATAATAGAAATTTTCACCGACTAGTAGTATTTTTCGTTAAACGAAATAAAAACGACGTGGAGTGCATCGGATATGCCGCAATTTCATCAACGATAACAGATCTGAATGGTTAGTTGGAAGGCTTGTAGAGCATCATGGATGAGAATATCTAGAGAGCACTTGTTTAAATCGTGCCTTGCAATCGGCATAACTGGTAAGGAGAGTACCGGCTGCGATTCAGTTGCAGATATTTTGCCTCATTATGCCCTCGAACAGATAGACTCGGGTAATTATATTCTAATAAAGGAATATTGGATTCATGAGCTTCCGTCAGTTTATTAAATATTTCCGTTTAGTCCATAGTCTGATTCCACTGCGGTTATAGTTTTTAGCGTAAGTGTAATTCGTTGAATTTTGTCCGTGGTTGAAGGAGAATGCTTTGAGAATTCTTCGATCTCCTCTTCAGACTTATAAAGAATGAAGGTTTTACCTCCTTTGACAGATGAACAAGTTACACTTATCAGCACTTTATTGATAATAATAATAATAATAATAAGACATTTATTCCCAACAGATATACATCCAATTACAGAGAAAAAATTACAAAAAAATTTACAATTCACAAAAAATTGCAAAATTTTACACAAATAATAATAAATAAGAAAAGAAATTAACAAAAAAAAAATCAAAAATAGGGAGTATAAGCTAATATATACAACGAAAAATTAATTCAAAATAAATTGAAATAACCAGATAACTAAAAACAAAAATGAAATATTGTCCATTACAAAGTTACGTATGGTCAGCAGAAGTTGACCATTTAGTAACGCAATATGTAATATAAATAAAAATAAAATTAAAATCGATTGCGTTAGTATTATCTAGTGAACAAATAGAATAACTAAAATTGAAATAATATTTATAACTAAGACATATGTGGACAACAGAAGTTCAGGAAAATATCACGACATCCCAATGCGCTGTTCTGAGTGGCATGCCAAGATAACTGCTAGCCGATCAAAATAGATATCACATCGACCGCAACAAACATCATAAAGATTACATATAAAATTGATAGGAGAACGTGACAGAACATTTGATCTGCTGTAAGTGACATAAAATGTATTATTCCGCCTCAGACCAGGCCTTGGTACGCGAATATTTATTTTGCTGAGAAGAAATGGTGAGTCAATCGAATTCTTCAAAATTTTGAAGAGAAATGTTAGGCCGAACCGTTCACGCCTCAACTTCAATAATTCAATTCCCAAACTATCGGTTAGGATAGAATGGTCGAAGCCTCTAGAAGGATATTGTCCATAACATCTGAAGTACATATACTTCAAACATTTCCTCTGAACTGCCTCCAAGTCGACAATAGAATTAATGTACACAGGAGACCAAATTATAGACGCATATTCCAGTTTACTGCGAATAAAGGAGTAGTAAAGCGTTTTCATAGTGTCAAGATTAACAAAGTTGCCCCAATTTCTAACCAAATAACCCTGCATCCTAGAAGCAGAAGCCGTAATGCAAGTTATATGTTTAGAGAAGGACAGCTTACAGTCGAAAAGTACCCCCAGATCCTTGAACTCAACACATCTATCTAGAATTTGACCTTCCAATGTATAACTATGATGAATTGGAAACAATTTTCGAGAAAATGATACAATTTTACATTTACTGATATTCAGTTTCAGCCCATTGCTGTTACACCACAAATTGACAGCGTCAAGGGAAGACTGTAATCTGACACAATCATGACGATCGATAATAGCAGCAAATATTTTCAAATCATCTGCAAAAAGCAGATGCATGCAGTTAAGCTGTGAAGAAAGATCGTTTATATATATAATAAACAACAATGGACCCAATTTGGACCCTTGTGGCACACCAGACGAGGCAGAATAGAGTTCAGATTCATTACCACCATGTTCAACATATTGAAAACGATCCGAAAAATATGACTGCATCAAATTTAACAACTGTGATGAAAAACCTATATAGCCTTCAATTTTGACAACAGTATTCTATGATCGATCTGGTCGAAGGCCAAATTGAGCAGAACAATCCTTCTTGAGGTTTCTTGCAATGTGCTAAAAACTAAATAACTAAGGTCAATGGAAACATTACACGTTACTTACTGATATATTGCTGAGATATTTTACTACCCTCGGAATTTAATTCAAAACTGGTTCATGGAGAGATGTAGGATCATGAGGTTCAAGAACTTCACGTTGAGGTCATAGTTTTCGTAGGAAGTGAAATTCATTAAATTTTGTTGTTATTGAAGGTGGAGGATTTTGCTATACTTCAGTTTCCCCTTCAGATAAAACGTATTGATGGAGATAGAAGTACTCAAAGAAGGTGCACTTAATCATCAAGTTGTATATCGGAGCAATTTTCTTTCATATGCATTCTAGAGTTTTACATTTTATGGTCTCTAACATTAACCAAATAAATGACACCAATAAAATTAACACACTTGGCATAAGTTTCACTAAATAAGTTTATTAAAACTCAAACCCAGTGTGTTAATTTTACTTTATTGTTATTAACCGAATGATGTGAATGAAGACAACACAAAACACGTATTTATAAAGCTATCTCTGCTTAGTTACTACATCATTTACGGAATCTGTGAACCTGATTTATAAAGATATAATGACATTTATGAGCTTATGTATGTTTGTTGAGAATTTTCGTTGATTTTATTGTCTAATTCGATGTGGGAAATAATTGTTTCTCAAATGTGATTCTTTACATTGCATTTGGTAAGATTTGTTTTTCATTAAAGCAGAAGGTCTTGGAGATTATTCAAGTCGCTTATTGAACTTGTTCTACCAATGAGAAGTAGGTGCTACTTTATTTGGGCGATGGATAAATAAGGTGCAATTTCAATACGTTATATATCGAAATGACGTTTCCGAGACACCTTCTGGAGCAAAATATATCGTGTTCTTTACTTCAAGTTTGAGAAAATTTTTGAATGATTTTAATCATTATAGAAAAATAATTATCCTTTCTGCCTGAAATAAATCCTACATAATATTTCTTTAAAAACACCAAAGAAGACATCGCAACGTACATAATTGAGTTAATAAGCTCTATTATGGCTTTTTCGAACCAATTTCGATTTTTTAAATGAAAGAGTGATATTTGTGAAAAATGTCTATAATGCGTGGAGGCTTTTATTTTGAATATTCTACGGAAAATTGCATTTTTTTATTCTTCGGTTTAGCAAGGAATCTTAAGTTGCAACAGAGATCAGAATATGTTCTGAGAGGACTTTACATTTCGGGAAATTGGTTCTACAACTGGTCTTCACGTTCACTGGACCTAAACCCTGATGACATTTCAATTTGAAATATGAATCGAAAATAGAACTATTGAAATTATTACTTGATACTTTTTGAAGATATATTAACGATGAACATTTATATTTATTTGATTCAGAAAAAAATGAATTACTTTCATTCTCTAATTATTAGTTGACAAATCTCAGTTTCTCAAGTGAAGTGAAGTGAAGTGAATTATGACATTGTAATACTTATTTTGATGTGTTAATTATCACATAAACTTCTTAACATTTCAGTAATGTAATTATTTATTGAGACTTTTATATATTTGAAAATTTTATTCTATAATTATTATTTTTTAGTTTCATAATTTGATGCTGATATGTCATATCAATTCCTGCTACGTTCCAACCTATCTGGAAACGTCATTTCGTATTTCCCCTCGCAACAGCGTGTCTGCATGGCAAGAATTTCTAACGAAAAGAATCCATCAGAAAGCTCTCGGTTAGCCTTTTGAAGAAACACACCAGAGAACGTAAATTATACCCTATTTTTCTTTCGAATATTTCGCCGCCTTTTACACAAACGGATTTGTTTGAAAATAGTTGAAAACTGCTACCAGTTTTCCCCTTTCTACCAGCGCTCAGTTGGTAAAATAATTCTCATCCTTTCCTTTTAGAGAGCGATGCTCGCTCCGAAGTCGGACCGCAAAAGATAACTACTATTCTAAATATGCTACTATGAAAGTATAATATTTTGTTCCTTGAACATTATATATATATATATATATATATATATATATATATATATTCAAAATTGATTTATTGCCTGTTTAAAATAGTTTATTTTGAAAGTTTTCAGCAATAACAGGCGTCTTTCAAAATAAAAAACTTTTTTTTCGTTGGCCATTCGTTGTATATCACAACTTTGTCAAAACTAATAAATAATTGAATTTTATGAATTACTATAGATATCGAAATGTCAAACTTATTTTTTAGAAAAATCAAATTAGTTTTTTATGTTTTCACATATTGATTTTTAGTATCAGAGGAATATTTCTGGCTTAGCATTCGCTTCGGAAGTTTTAATCTTCTTCACCATGAGGGAAAAAAATATTTGAAGCGCATAAATACGCAAAAACTCAAATAACAGCCTTACATGAACATAAAATAACAGAAAAACACGATTTTGATTATTACAATACCAAAATTTTAGCAACTGAAAAAGACAAAAATGTACAGAAATTTCAGAAATGTAACACATTCGTAACAATTTGAAAAACACAGTAAATGAAAGAACAGGCATTAAACATCTTAATTCTATTTACAACGATTTGATAAATCTTACAAATAACACTCATAAAATGAATACAAAACAATCACCAAAAATCACATCTCAAAACTCATTTTTTGCCGATCTACCTTCAATTTCACACACACACATAAATCAATTAATATACATATTCTGAATAAGTATAAAACTCAACTACATGTAATTATTTATATATGTATATATAAATCACACTTATTAGAATCACCTGGCTTACCATGAGTTTTTCAGAGGTTTCCTCATGGTGAACAAGACTGAAACTTCCGAAGCGAATGCTAAGATAGAAATATTCCTCTGATACTAGAATCAATATGTGAAAATACAAAAAAACTAATTTGATTTTTTTAAAAAATAAGTTTGTAATTTTGATATCTATAGTAATTCATAAAATTCAATTATTTTTAGTTTTACAAAGTTGTGATATACAACGAAACGTCAACGGAAATAACGAAGTTTTTCATAGCTTTGAGAAGAAGCCTGTTATTGCTAAAAACATTCAAAATATATATATATATATATATTATATGCTGTATATATATTATAAATCGTCATATAAAAATTAGCCATTATTTGTCGTAAAAAGTAAATGAAAAAAAATGTTATTGTGGGATATCTATAAGAGATAGACATATACCAGAGACGAGTTTTCTGTAGACCTTTTCAATGTGTACAATACTTAGTACATTATTTTAATAAGTCTCGTAGGGTTCAGCCTGAGTTTGCAATGTAAGCGGAAAAAAGTAATTATTTACGACATCACATTAGAAACCTCAAGAATAACAGTATTTCTCCACTATTTAATGGATGTTATTATACATATAAACCTTCCTCTTCAATCATCTATCTACTAAAAAAAAACCGCATCAAAATCCGTTACGTAGTTTTAAAGATTTATGCTTATAGATAAGGATATAGGGAAAGAAAAGCGACTTTGTTTTATACTATGTAGTGATGTTTAACGAAATATAAAGGCATGAAATTGTAAACAATAATACCAACAGAATAGCCCATCTAGATCATCCCTCATCAGATATCATCAGTAGTCTATTTATCAAGTGTGGTAACCATCAATAGTTCTTAATTGCTTTGAAACTCTCAAATATGAAGCCAATTGTGATGCGTTATCTAACGCCTTTGTCTCACGATAAAATTTCTCAAAGCTTTAATTTAATTGACAATTTAATTGTAGTTGAATTAGATGGAACTGTTATTCTTTAAACATGTGTAAGCTACACAAGGTTGTATAAACCACATTTCTAGATGAATTTTAGTGTAACTTCGATTTGGGCCGTTGTGCTCAGAATGTCTTTGATGTTGTTTTTTAGTCCTAGTTGGTTATGAACTGCCTCATTTTTTGGACACCAGATGAGTATATGTTCAACTGTAAGGGTGATATTATCACAGTAATCGCACTTGGGTTGTTCGCCTGATGTCATCAAATAACTGTGGGTCAGTTTCGTATGACCTATTCTTAGTCTCCTAGCTACTATTTTGTCTTGTCTATTTATAGGGCTAATCTCGTTTCTTTTAGAATTTTAGGTTGAATTTTGTGCAGCTTGCTGGTATCATTTTCCCATTGAACTTGCCATTCTTTAAAGATTCTATTTTTTATTGATTGAATTAGATCTGTATGAACCACTACGTTTGTAACATCAAGATCTGAGGATCATTTATTCTCAAAGCTTTAAATAAGTCTAAAATGAGGAAAATTAATAAAAGCTAGGGAATACAATGTTGATTCATCTCATACACGTGAAAAATTTTGTTATTCGGTAATTTCAGTGTGTTCGATATTTAATCTTCTTATAATTCTCACGATTCTTAAACAACACGCCTACTGAACTTACTGAGTCGAAACAAGGACATTAAGAAACGGATTTTTATGCCCGATAATTACAGAAATAGGATTTTTAATTGCTTGGACCGCAAACAAAGTTTAAGAGTCCGCGAAATGAATTTTTTCGCATCTAGACCAAGGCGGACTGCGATGTCTCCAATTTTTTTCGTGTCATAGATGAATCAGGGTCGGCCTTGCAACTGCCTCGACTGTTTCTAATTGAATATGTTAATTTTAAATATAAACGCTAGCTTGTTTTCAAATCAATAAGTCAGTTATGCTGAGTTGTTATTTGATGATGACGATTTGAGTATTTGTTTCCTAGGGATATTCAGTATTTAAAATCACCAGTGCTTTTTCGCACACTTCCGAGAATTTTCTGTTGGCAACATCGAGATTAAGCGATTTGACAGTTCTCGATTTTCTCAGAGGTTACTTGCTTTGACATTTCATTATGAATTCACCTACGCTGGAATTGGGACTTCTTCGATTCATTCAAATACATTTTGAAATGAATTATTCGATTCATTTGTGAAGTTTGTTGCAGCAAAATGAAGACTGTAGAATTAATTTCTGAGAGATGTTTTCTCAAAAAGAATAAATATTGGTTATGAAATGATATGTGAATCATATATCGATAATTAATACGAATAATATGATTTTTTCGTTCAAATTATTGACTTCATTATCGAACTGGAAATAGAGACGATTTTTATGTTGACAGTACTAATAGAAAACGATCTCAGAATTCTTTATATTCTGGTGGGCTAAGAATGTTTCATAAATTAACCAGTAAGGAATGAAAACTGTAATAATTATAGAATATTCAGGAAGTTTTATGAATATGTGATAGCTAACTGCAAATGGGAATTTTTTTTGTATTGATTGATATTTGTATATTGATATAAAGTGTGTTTGTTTTAGAGGTATAGAACTTTAAGTTGGCATTACTGTTGAAGATGGCAACCGATTTAACAGTTGAGAAGTGATTTATATTTAGTTTGGTTTGGCAATTCATAATGAATAGACTCACGCCTGAACAACGCTTGCAAATAGTAAAATTTTATTTCCAAATTAATGGTTCTGTGCGGAATACGTATCGCGCACCACGTCCATTTTATAATAAAGCGCACTTCGGGTTGAATGGCTATGTTAACAAACAAAACTGACGCATTTGGAGTGAATATAACCCTCAAGTGTATGTCAAAACACCGTTATATCCAGAAGAACTGACTGTTTGGTGCGCTTTATGGGCTGGTGAAATCATTGGTCCGTACTTCTTCAAAAACGATGATGGCCAGAACGTTACAGTCAATGGTGATCGGTATAGAGCCATGATTTCTAACTTTTCCATTCCTGAATTGAACAACCAAGATGACCAGGAGCTGTGGTTTCAATAAGACGGCGCAACATGTAACACAGCTCGTGCCACAATCGATTTATTGAAAGACACGTTTGGTGACCGCCTAATTTCACGTTTTGGACCTGTGAATTGGCCTCCAAGATCTTGTGATTCAACACCGCTAGACCACTTTCTGTGGGGCTATGTAAAGTCATTGGTCTATGCGGATAAGCCACAAACGCTTGACCATTTGGAAGACAATATTCGCCGTGTTATTGTCGATATACGGCCACAAATGTTGAAAAATTCATCGAAAATTGGACGTCCAGATTGGACTACATCTGAGCCAGCCGTGGTGGTCATATGCCAGAAATCATATTTAAAAATGTAATGCCACAAGATTATCTTTTGAATAGAAAAAAATTCTTGTCAATCGAATGATCCATCGTTATTTTATTGCAATTTAAAGTTCTATACCTCTGAAAACAACACTCTTTATTAGCGATGCTAAAAAACTGATTTTTATTATTATTATTATATTGAACATTGAAAGTTTTCGAAAAAGGCAATTGAATGAAAATTGATAATATCTTCAATAGATAAGTTTTTGCGTCATCCATAATGAAATAGGCACATTCATTCTCAATATTTAATTTTTTGAAAATATTCATTCATTAAGATTTTGTTATTACTAATTTGTTACTAACAACATAGTTCTATATGAAGGTTTATTATATATTAATTTATTCACAAAAATTATCAGCAGCTCGGAAGCGTTTTAAACGTATGAAAGTTTTCTTTTCAACTTTGTGAACATGTGTAGATATGTCTTTAATTTCACAATAATAAGAAGAACGTTAATTTGTAACGTTATTATTTTGTGCTGTGTAATAAGTTATCATTCAGCATGCTTCCCGCCTTTTTAGTCATAATTTTTGTGAAAAGCTTGCATTTTTCCATCAAGATAAAGCTTACCCTTTGCATCTATTGATAAAAATCAGATCCGGGCCTGTTGGTAGACGAGGAGGGGTAGATCGGCCGCGCTGTAAAACAGTTATATTAGTTCGTCTTGGAATCATTAAGTCATTAAGAAGTTGTGTGTGCAACCATGCTTCAATTTCTTATTATCACGCTAAAAAATATATTTATAATAGGCGTAAAGCGCGCAGGGTCTCGAAGTTATCATCAATAAAAGGGCCCCTATCTATAATTGGAGATATAATTACTTGCGGCCAACTTTTAGACTTTGTTCCGCAGTTCACTTTGCCCTCTCTCTGATCTTCCGTTTTTCTGCCATTTCTAATCTAAAGGGTTCGACAAAACGAATTTGCGGAAATTTCTTTACGGCCGTTGCGGCACAGTTAGAAATTAGATGTCAAAAAGTTTGCGCGAAACTTTTATACAAAAGAGATAAGAACGGGTTTGATTTTAAAGGGAAATCAATTTTGGATTATTTTCTGTCTAAAAATGATGTAGTATAACACTAAGATAATTAAAATCGCGTTTTTTGCAATTTCTTCTCTCATGTTTTCATTGGTATCCTCAAATTTTGTTATCATAAAAATTCGAAATACAATACAAAGTTCTGAGATAAATTTCGCGTTTTCTTTTACTCAGCAAAAGTCAACTCTTTATCTGTGTATAGAATTGTGGAGTGCTATTTCCCCACAAGGAAATGTCCCCCTGACAAGGCCTCAATCTGCCTACTCCTTGTCAGGAGGTTGATCAGTTGCCTAGTGATGACAACTAATTTAAGGCCCAATTCTCTCGATTTCTGTAAATCGGTAAGTATGAAAGGGTTCGTTGCTGACAAGGCCTCAATCTGCCTACTCTTTGTCAGGTGAATGAGTTGACTACTGATGTAGAAGTAGAACTGATTTTATTAAGAAAATATTAACGTATTTATACATAAATTAAAACTGCTAACTCGCTAAAATGAAGTTCATCACACTCATGCGAGTATGGTGAACCCATGATATTCGCAATATGTAGTTGCGTTAACCTAGATACTTATTGCCTAATACATGATTATAAAATATTTCCCTATTCTAACTATATAAATCTGTTGAAAATCTTCAAGATTCTGAACAATCTGTTAATACACAATCTAAAACGTTTAGATTGTATCGGTTACCATGAAATAGAAGTGCACAGCCGCCTTAAAAGCGAAGTATTTGACAAGTGACAGATGTGACATAAGGTGACAAATTGACAAAACACGTTAGATAAAAGTAATACAAGTTTCAAAAAACGATAAAATAAGATATTTCGACGACTCACAGTAACTCTTGGGAACCCATTACACAATTTCATATGGAATAATTTAAATTTTAAGTACGAGTATATTCCAAAAGTGGAGTTGTCTTTTTCTATTGAGGTCTGATTTTTTTTGATATTGTACGTCGAATTCACACTACGTCGAATTCAGCGGAAAATAAAGACGTCAATTATTTTTACGACAATTTCATACGCTAGCTAATCGTTTTATATAATACCGTGATCGAAATGATACATCGGTTTCATTAACCCTTCGACCACAGAGCGCGGACGATAAATATTCCCCAGTCCATCGATTTATACACAGACACACAGCAACGGCCAGGGGAATAAATTGAAATTAGTACAAAGGAGAGCCAAAGTAAAATACGAGATATTAGTGTAATAAAATTTGAAGAAGGGGCCACAAATTGTGCATATTTAGGATCGCGTGCCGCCCGCCGTGAATTGAATTAAAGTGGCATATCTGGCGAATATCAAAAATAATGTATATTTCTCTATGCGCGTCGTATTCGCGCTGTGTGCGTTCTATGCGTTTCGCAACGAAAACCATGTGTGCCTGAAGAGCGTGGTGGGATGATGGGGAATTTATTCACCTTCGTGGAACAGAAACAGAGCGAGATAACTGTTATACCGTTTTCAAATAAGTTGAAAAGAAATAACATGAATAAAGGTGAAACGATACGAAGAAATTAACGTTCTTACTCAATAGGTACTCTCTTCAACGTAAGAAGTATTTTCTGTATCGTTACGTTGAAAATGGTAAGTATCTGGTAGGTATTCAAGTAGATATCGGAAAATGTTACTTTGGAACTGAGTATCGAGTAGGTTGGACCGAAATTACTTGTATTGGCGTGATACGCAAATTGCACGGTTTTCCTAAAATACGTAGGGGTTGAAATCGAAACTGTAAGTGAATATAAATACTTCTACTTCATTATTAGTGTTTTCATTCTGAAAAACTGCACTTCTCAGATGGGTTTTCCTACCAAGAGTAAATATCGATACTTCAGAACCGATACTGTGTCCATTAAAATTATCGATACTTCAATGGTTTTGTATCACCCCTTATCTTGAACTACTAGATATTCAACCTTTCTCTTGATGACATCTAAAGAATGGTATGAAATTGGGTTTTGAAGCCTTGCTGAACTGAGTTTTCACTTTTTTTTTTTCATTTCTGCTCTATGTATTCAAACTTATCGGGGAGAGTTTAGGTTCTTTACTAGAGAGATTTGGGTTCGAGTTCCTGGCTATACCTCGACGTTTGAGCATGTATGAAAGATTTAAGTAGTTATTCATAATGAATATATGATATACGTAATGTACATAGCTTACAAGCTCAATAAGAGAATCAAAAATGCTTCAAAACCAGCTGAACCAGATGAACATCATCATTTGAAAAACAATCAGTTTTATAGCAAATGAAATATGGCAAAATATGTACAAATTATGCTTAAGATATCATAACTGCTAAACATATTTCAACTTCAGCTGGCGCTGGACCATGTTGCTAGTTGGTGTGAGGACAATTATTTGTGCCTGAATGTGTCAAAGTGTAATGTTGTCCCTTTCACAAGGAAAAGAGACCGAATTGACTGTGATTACAGCGTAAGTGGTCAGGTCCATTCTCGTTCTGATAAGGTGAGAGATCTTGGTACAGTTTTCGATCATAATTCCTCAACATTCATAGGACTATTTGATATCCTAATCCGTAGCAAGTTGGAGTATGGCAGCATGATCTGGCATCCTAATTACCATCCAGGTTATTCAGAGAGAGTTTTTGAAATTCTTAGTTGGGAGAGAGGTCAAAGTTTATCCACAGAAAGAAGTCAATCATAACGAATTATTGAGTCGATTTAGTTAAATCTCATTGCAGAGCAAGAGACAAACTTTATCATTTGAATTTCTATGCAAATTACTGCACAATAGTATTGACTGTCCCTCTCCCTTGTTCGCTTTGAAATTTTGTGTTCTTAGGCAAAATTCTCGTAATACAGAATAATTATCATTATTATTATTATTACTATTATTATTGAAACGCATATTTGGGAACCTTACATGTCCACATTTTGGGTATGTGACTTTTGCACCAAAAATCATGATATGAAAACTTCTGAAATCTTCAGAAAGAATACAGACATATTTTAAAGAGAAACCTCCCAAGTTCGCTGATTACTCGCTAAAATTTGATAAAGTAAATCATCATCCGCAAAAATTCAATCAGCATATTTTTCGTACTCCATAGAACTAAGTTCTATGGACATGTGGGATTTTTCAAATTCATGATAAAAATATACAAAACAAGAAACTTGCAAATTTGTAAGTCGTCTTTTTTGCTATTTTGTTATACGTAGATGTGAAAGTTATATGAAGAAACAAAAATACTCATTTCAGTTGGAATCTTATTTAAATATTTTCAAATTTTTGTTGGATACAGAGAAACTAATTTTATTTCGAAATCTATCATTTTTATTGGAATTCGTGTCAATTTGAGCACAGAATATTTTCATAATTTCCCGTGATTTGTATTTGTGTGTGTCATCTTATTGAATATGATGTAGTTAATTAGGTCAGATGAAATGAGAGTTATTGATTTGATATGGATTACGGTCAGAAAAAGATCGCCAAACTGAAGTATGAGGTCAAAAACAAGGGCGCAAAACTCACTGGTACTAAGGAAAAGCTTATTGAAAGGTAGGTAACATAATGTACTAGAATTTGTTTACATAATTCGATTTAGTTCTTCAATTACTAAATTGCAGTTATTTGTGTTTTAGTGAGTTGTAGTTGATTAATGTAAATTATACGTTTCAGGCTAACCAGGTTGGTTCTCTATGACAGAACCAACAACTTTGAACCAAATAAAAATAAGAATTGTAATCTCTCAAGTCAGATTCTTTATATAGTTAATATTAATACGTTTTCCTATTTTATTTATTTTTCATTTATTTTTTTCAATTCGGTATCATTCGGTAATTCTTTTCAATTCGATATCTTTCCTTTTTTATGGATGACTAGAACTTCGTTCATTCCGTTGGAATTGACTTCGCAATTTTTTCAACACAGGTATGAAATAATAATTGAAAAAATATACAATGTAACAGTTAAGTATTTTGTGATAAAGCTAGAACTTAAAATGTTTGCACTATATCATTGAATCTGTCTAGCACTGAGATAAACAAAGTGATCGTTTGAAGTTTATCATTAATATTGAAAATATTCATACGTTTTTCCAATACTGATTCCTTTGGTAGCCAATAAGGGTTCGCCATAAAGTGGCTTTTACAAACGACGCTTTTTTTCGTTGGAGTAAATTTATCTCTGCGAATGGCTACAAGCCACTGTTTCAATCGCGTTTCATCTCCCCTAGGGTACTTATATCCCCCTGTTTTATCTGCACACATAGGCATTGCACAACACTGTTGCATTTCGAACAATGATATTCCTAAAGGAATAATTTTAAGAATAAATAAACCAAATAATATTTAGAAAATTACAATTTGCGTATGTATTTTGACAGTTCATTGGACCTGACGCTACAGTGCTGCCATCTCACGTAAACCATTTCAGAAAACCCCCATTAAATCTGTAGCTTAGTAAGGTTATTGAATCTTACTTTTCATTTTTCATCAATCCTGTATAATATTGAAACCTTTAAATTTTTCAAAGTGTCAAAGTTGTGGAAAATAATTATTATTCTGAATAAAACAATTGGATTCTTTTCTTTTTATGTTCTTATGTACGTACTGCAACTGTAAGAAATGCGTTATTCCATCATCTTCATGGTGAGCTGCAACGATCTAAACTCTAAATAATTGCACGATCACCAGCGCTGCTCTGGTGAAGTTATCCATCCTGAAGTCTCAGAATTAGAGTGGTTTAATGTATTTTATTCATTCTTTGCGAATACGACGTTATTGACAAATGCAATTTCTGCCGTAAATGTGGAAATATATTGTATCATTGTAGATTATCTTCCCCCAATCTCTTGAATATTTCAGTTTTATTCCCGCATACGTGATACTTAAAACGTGCACCATATTCAGCTTAAAGTCCGCCTAACGGAATACTAAAAACTGGTATAAAATGAAAACAGGGAGCATGTGAGAGAACAAAGTGGAGAACGATAAATTACAGTGGGACAATTAAACAGCTAACGCAGCACTTAACACCAACCGGGATGCGTATTCTCCCACCGTGTGTTACCCGAATTCGTGTACGATATAAATATAACACACATTTTATATATTAGTGGTTTTCATCTTTTCAAATGCGTGAACAACTCATCATGTTCAAAGATTTTGCTTAAGCCTATTCCGTATTATGAAGATATCGGAAATTATTAAAAGTATTCAATTTCAAATTATAAATTTTTTTTACAACTTAAAAACTGAGAAATTACATTAAATGTTATTTTTTTAAATATTGACCATTTGTCAGTTTATGATGAATATCATTTATAGTAATTATTTTTCGAATTAAATTTTTTTCTTGTTTTTTTTTTTGACCCCCCTGATCATCGCATCCACTTTACGAAAAGCATGGTATATATGTTGGAACACTAGAAATTTATTTTTTAAATTTTGAAAGTATTCATTTCTAATTATTCATGAATGAGCAAATAACTGTCCTAGAGTTCTACGGTCTGATTTGTCATATAACGAGTGTTTTTTTTAGAGGAATAGAACTTTAAGTTGGCATTACTGTTGAAGATGGCAACCGATTTAACAGCTGAGAAGTGATTTATTCTCAGCTTGGTTTGGAAATTCATCATGAAGAGACTCACGCGTGAACAACGCTTGCAAGTTCCCGATTTTCATAAGAATTTTGTTTAGCGATGAAGCGCACGTTTGGTTGAATGGCTACGTTAACAAACAAAACTACCGCATTTGGAATGAAGAAAATCCTCGAGTGTATGTCAAAACACCGTTACATCCAGAAAAACTGACTGTTTGGTGCGCTTTATGGGCTGGTGGAATCATTGGTCCGTACTTCTTCAAAAACGATAATGGCCAGAACGTTACAGTCAATGGTATAGACTACTAACTTTTTGATTCCTGAATTGAACAACCATGATGTCCAGGAGCTGTGGTTTCAACAAGACGGCGCAACATGTCACACAGCTCGTGCCACAATCGATTTATTGAAAGACACGTTTGGTGACCGCCTAATTTCACGTTTTGGACCTGTGAATTGGCCTCCAAGATCTTGTGATTTAACACCGCTAGACTACTTTCTGTGGGGCTATGTAAAGTCATTGATCTATGCGGATAAGCCACAAACGCTTTACCATTTGGAAGACAATATTCGCCGTGTTATTGCCGATATAAGGCCACAAATGTTGGAAAAAGTCATCGAAAATTGGACGTCCAAATTGGGCTACATCCGAGCTAGCCGTGGCGGTCATATGCCAAAAATCATATCTGAAATGCAATGCCACAAGATTATCTTTCGAATAAAAAATTTCTTGTCAATCGAATGATTCATCGTTATTTTATTGCAATTTAAAGTTCTATACCTCTAAAAATAATACCCTTTTTTGTTTTCTTCATCATTGACTGTGTGTGAAGAATGAAATTCGATTTATTCTCGAGCAGTATTTACTTTAGTGTCAATTTCTATAGACAGCGATTTGTACCTAATAAAAATTTGGACAGGTTGGTACAATTTCACATTTCACTGTAAACACAATATCACTGTGCAATGAAGTGCTAATTATCTAACTAACCTAAAAATCCACTAGAATTCATGAAGAAAGGAAACTTTTGAATAGAAGTTACCTCAACGTTTATTGAGATTAACAAATCAATTAATTTTATTCATCAAAATTTTCCAAATATTGGCAAGTAAACAAACTGATAGATTATTATAATCCGATAGATTATTCATCACATTTTGGTGCAAACTTTAGTGAAAAATTAGTTTGATAAACGTTTTATTTCTATTGTACTGAAGATTCATTCCGGTGAAAGCATCGAGACGGGGTCGTTTTGCTTGGTAGCATCCCTGCTTGGCGCTCCAGGCGCAGTCGGAGGGATCGTTTAAAATCGCGGTGTCAGGCGGAAAAACACACACTTTGCCACATATACGTACGCAGGATGCGCGTTCCTCTTGTAACCGTTTTTCCTTTTCGCCGTAGGATGCGTGAAAGAGCGGATTTTGGCAATAATTCATTGTGTAATTGTTTTCGCACGGCGCATCCCCTCGTTTTTCCCACCAAATTCAGTGACACCTTCGGTATTTTCGTCGTGAAATGTTCCTTTCGAGGAGTGAATACTTGAGAACTAATTGTGTGTTCTTTCTGTCACGGGCGATTTTATTTTACCACACCAAAAGTTTGAAGTCTCTTGGTATTGTGCACGGAAAAAAATAGGTTGAACTCTTTGTTCCCTTAAATATTAAATAAAACACTTGACTTGGTTTCACAAACTTTATCATAAAAACTTGACAATTTTTTTGGGATGTTTACCTTTTTTCAAAGTTAAACTTTTAGGTCCAAACTGAATTTTTAAACTGAGTCTTTTGAACTCAAAGAGTTTAACTTTTGAAAATGGGGTATGAACGTTTTCAATATCCTACAGCCTGCTCGAAGCCTTTTCTATACGTTCAAAACTCCATTTTATATTTACATTTTTTCAATCGAGAACAACAGAAATGTTGCTCCAGAATTGAGCGTGACGGTACGAGCGTGACGATGAAATCGCGGATCAAACATATTCTTCAACCCTTACATCCCGTAATAGAAATTACATTTTGTGAAATTGATGGAGTTATTATCTATTTTAGCCATCGACATATTTTTATAGCATACTGTTATGTATCATAAGAAACGAATTTAACATCATGAGAACTCACATTGAATAATAACTACAAAGTACATAGATTAGTATACAGCAGTTTCAGTTCGAGCATTGTTGTATCACCGCCTCGAAAGATTTATTTCCTGTCCGACATTAAGGTAACGGAACCGTCTCCGACGGAAAAACTAACATCTTTCTTCCGATTTCTCAGGATCGTTTTTCGGAAAACAATGCGTGTCGCATTTAAGGTCCTACTGGATATAATTCGGTACGTGTGTTATCGACGCCATAAATCATGTTTCTTTCCCACACGTCGCACTGGCTCCTCGTATGATGGCCATTCTACTACGACGTCGACGACGAAGACTAGCGTGTGACCCTTGCAGCGATTTCTCTGTAAGATTGAGCGCTGAAAACAATGAACGTTATTAGGTTAATGAGGCGCTACTAGTCCATTATCTTGGCGTTTGTGTATGCTGTCCTGCCGTCTCGTATCCTCCTGCTTCCGCCATCGCAAAGAGCCTAGAAACGATGACACATGGAGGATTCTCGAATGTGACATCAGTTCGCGGTGTAGGAGATGGTTTCTTTTTGTACATAAATGTACTGATGGAGGATACAAACAGGTCCGGGATATCTTCATGTAATTATATTATATTACTTTATTGTATTATATTATATTACTTTATTGTATTATATTATATTATTTTTGGTGACACTATTTGCAGATGATTCATCGTTAGTTGTTTCTGGCAGTATTCCTGAAGAACTCCTGGAGGCATGTGAATGTATTGTGAGGGAGTTTGTAAATTGGTGTCGAATGAACAATCTGATGGTGAACGTTGACAAAACTGTATGTGTTCATTTTTGTCTAAAGGGCAATAGAATAAGTAATTTGGATGTTAAATATGGGGACAATACTATATCATCATCCCAATCAACAAAGTTTCTTGGAATATATGTAGATAGAAATTTGAGATGGACAACACAGATTGATGTTTTATGTAAACAATTGAGTAACTCAGTTTGTAATCTCTAGATTTAAGAACATCGTACCACATCGTACCTAGAAACTGTGTGTGAATGTGTAGGTATTGCAGTCTTGTATATAGTCATCTAAATTATAATATTCTGCTGTAGGGCTACTCTAAAAAAATCAATAGAGTGTTTCTTACATAGAACCGAATACTTCAATTAATATTCAATATTCATCAACGAACATTTTGTAGAACTATCTTCATTAATAGTTACTCACCTTACAGTGTTATATATTTATAGATGTTTGTTATATGTTAAAGAAACAGAAGACAGATTTATTAAATTCAATAGTAATCATGAGTATTCAACAAGGAACAGTGATGTTCTACTTATTCCTATGCGTAAAACAGCTAAATTTGAGCACTCTCTCTATTATTATCACAGTAATCTTTAGTATTTACCATCGAATTTGAAAGTACTGAAAGTTCATTTGTTTAAGACGAGAGTTAAATCTTGCTCTCAACAAAGGCATACTATATAGTTGGCCTATATTCGATAATTCGAATGTTGGCAATAATGTATGAATTTTTTGTATCATATGTTTTTTGTATATTTTTTCACCACAAATATCAATGTGAAATTGTCTCATATGTCAAACTACTAGTCATAGTAGTTTAGTCTTGAAAATGAGCTAACGCTCGAAACATGTTGACTATTCATATTGTTAAATAAATCGTGAAACATTAAGCCAAGAGTTTAATTTATTTTAATATTCAATTTTTTTTCAATAAATTTTTTCGGCAGATAGATACAATTTCTTGTAGTGCTCGTAATTTTCGGCATTTTCAACGTTATTCTTTATATACAACAAATCCATAAATTATAACGTTCTAGCATCAGCAAGCGTTGAATAGGCCCTGACTTGCATAAATCTACGGCCGTATCGAACTTAACGCATTTCCATTCTCTGGTAGAGCTCTCATCTTTCCCGTCCGATATGTAAAATTAAGGCAGAAAGATATCAAAAGCGATAAGCAAATACGAAATTGTGTGTGTATGTATGTAACAGTGTTCACAACGGAGGAACTCTCACGCTTGTCAAAATTACACGATGAGCGGAGTTAAGGAGATTCTTGGGCGTCTAGATTGATAAAGAGGAAGCGAATAATAACATCAGAGACAACCTGATACGTCGTGTATTGTCTGAAACTGTGGTGTAATTATTAGAATCCACTGACGTGGTGAAGGTGTTAGCGGGTGTATTTGCCGAATATTGGGATGATATTGTAATTAATGGTTGCAAATCCTATTTAAAATTAGTCTGAAATTGGGGTGATGGGGGTTTGATGATACTTGCGTATTTTTTCCTGTATCTAAGGATTAATTGATTACTGTATGTAGAGAACAATTTCCAAATTTCATTCAACATCAGAAAAATGTCCGGACAAAATTCATGAAATTCTTTATGAATGATTATGATAATCAATTAACTGAAGTGTTATTAGAATATTTAGAAAATGCGAATTCTTTATCGTACCAGTAGATATAATTATATAATTAATCATTCAAGAACAATTTGAAACATACTTCATTTTAACCTAAATTATTCTCAAAATGGCGTTAATTCGACTAGTTACATGTATTTTGGGCACTGATTCTTATTTTTCAAATTTCGTAGTGTGTGGATTGTATAATTTCGTATAATTAACTCAAAATCTTCTATACAACATGTTTATGAACACGTGGAGTGTTCTTTTACAATGTGTGTACATATTTTCTACGTTATTTCATTTTGGGTCCACTTACAACTAAAATATAACAAAGTTTTATTATATTGAATATGTATTTTCACTCGAAGTAGCCTTCATACCTTCCTAAATTTTTTACCTATTGTTGGGCACCTCTCAACTTTTTTTTGATTCAAAACTTGGATAATATCGACGATATAAAGAAAATAAAGATTGCTGCAACTTCAATGAATAAAAAGTCGAAAATTTACTTTCCAAATTGAAAAATTCTGGATTTTTTGATATTACTTATTCCTTTGTTTAAAAAATGAATCCTTTGAAAAAAATTGAGGAGAAACTCTTCTGGAATGAAAATTTTCACTACTGCTGGCAAGATGAAGTCTTTAAGTATTAAAAAAAAAACTTTTCTGTTTGAACATTTTATTAATGAGACTGTTCGTTTTTGTATTCAGTTCGAATTTCGACAAATATCCCACGACGATTTCCTTATGTTTCTAGTTAGGAAGCAAATTTCAAGAACCTGGAAGTTTTGTGTATTTACATTTTCTTCGTCAGATACTTTTTATAAATTATATATATATATATATATATATATATATATATATATATGTATATATATATATATATATATATATATATATATATATATATATATATATATATATATATATATATATATATATATATATATATATATATATATATATATATATATATATATATATATATATATATATAAATATTTTAATTTTTTTCAATTTCAATTAAGAATTTTTTGATATTGATTTGATTTTGATATTTGATTGATCTCTTTCTGAATAAGTTCTGACTATTCATTTTTGAATTTTATTTGACTTTTTCTTTCACGAATGATGAATTCGAAACGAATAAACTCATTATTATCAATCCTCTTTTAATTTTCTACATCATTTAAGCATCTTTTTTTCCGTTTCTTCTTCAAAATTTCTTCTCTTTGCAAAGAATTTCTTCTTTTCTCTGTTGTTCTTACACCAAATTTGATTGTCAATTAATAATTCCCTCCAGAATATTGGAATTCTGGAGAAATTATTGATTTTTTTTTAAAAAATCATCAGATAACTTGAATGATGATCCGATGAAATCACTCAACAAACAATACTTTCATTATTCCTGAAGTGTCAAATAAAACTCTGTGTTTTCCAGATTAGATAGGTACATTGTTTACATACTGCAATTAATATGAAGATAATAATAATAATAATAATAATAATAATAATACAACTTTATTGAATGGCAGCTCATTACAGTGTTTCCTTAAATATTAACAACAAACAAGTAGAAGCACATAAGCAACGCAAACAATTTCAAAAGGCGGTTAATATTGGCTTTCGCCAGTCTTACTATCAACCCCATAGAAGCAATATATTATTCCTAAGAATGATTTGCTTTCCCTTTTTTCTGTTTATCGAACAGTAAATTTTTCATTTGTGTTTTGAAATGCAATAGTTTCATCGTTTTGTATTCATCAGTGAGTTGGTTGAAATATTTGGAGACTAAGTACGAAAACGTTTTCAACGTTTATGAAATGAAATCAATCTTTAGAGCCATATTCATTACGAAAAGAACGAGGACTTCCGTACCCATAACTTCTAGATCTCCTATCTCACTGTCTCAATAATAACAGTCTGAACTAACTATAGTGATCTAATAAATAATTCATGTTCAAACCGCGAATAGCTTTTTCGAAAAAACGAATTTCTCCAAAGGTGCACCACCACACAATATTTACGTAACGAAGAATATGCGAGAGACGCCGCGGAGGCCGATGCCCATTACACAGCTACATCGATTTTTCCTAATTCCTAATTATACCCTTCCATCTGAATTATTCAAACAAGACTCTATTGGATAATTGTGAATAATGCCGCAGTAATAAATGCATAGTATGAATCATAATTGAAGTAGAGCATAGATGGTTTTTTTCTCGTTCTTCTTATGTATCGAAAGCACCTCGAGAAATTGCTCGGGATAATTCATAGGGTACTCCACTATCCGGCGGGTCCATGAACGGTTTAATGGCTCAGAGGGTCTCATCAGTGGCGTGCGAACATTCTTTTAGTAAATTTCGTTGGAACGTTCAGTTCTAATGATAAAATGCTAGAATCACAGTATCCAATCCTACCCTCAATTCTATTGTTGCAATCACTGGTTTTGAGAACACACGGATTTTGATATTTTTTCCATTATTGAAATTGATTGAATTTTCGGGAATCTGATCATTTCTTTTGAGAATTGAGGTGTAGAACTATGTTCATATGAATTCAAAAACAATATATCGCTAATTTGAATGACCTGGCTCACTATGAGTTCTCAGAGGTTTCGCTATAGTAAAAAAGACTAGCATACATAGTAATTTATGAAATTCAAGTATTCATATGTTTTGACAAAGTTGTAATCAAAAACGAAACGTCAACTAGAATAAAGCGTTTTTACACAATAGAGTCTTTTATTTCTTGACAATACTGAAAAAAACTATAGATTATTAGACTATTACGCCCATTCATTTTTCTCTGAATATTCTCAAAAAGTCTGAAAGGCATGTTCTACATGTACTATTTGTGCCCCACTATCTTGTTTTCAATATTTGTCCCGTGTGGAGACAGGGACTTACTCACTTACGAAGGGCCTACAATACCTCCTGTTAAATCGATCGAATTACCAAAAAATTCCTACATTAACACGTTTGATGTATTGAATGTGATTAACCTGTTCGTTCTATAATCGAACGGCATATTCCTAATTTGTAGCAAGTAGTTGTCCCATATATCGCATCATTAATTATATGAGACATTTGCTGGATATAAGTCAAAAAATGTTCAGAGTTTAATCCATTCCTGAAAACTAATGAATATGGGCTCTGGTGGCTGTAACAATGTGGCTGTAGCGTATCT
The DNA here is from genome assembly GCA_030704895.1 of Henosepilachna vigintioctopunctata. Taxonomy (NCBI): domain Eukaryota; kingdom Metazoa; phylum Arthropoda; class Insecta; order Coleoptera; family Coccinellidae; genus Henosepilachna; species Henosepilachna vigintioctopunctata. Next base: position 5,063,711 of record JARQZJ010000095.1, on the reverse strand, counting down.
CCGCCCAATATTTTGTCGCATCATTGGTAGTATTTTCTTATCGATAAAAATTAAATTTTGCCTTGCAATATTGACATACAACGTTCATTAGTCCAATAGCAACGATTTGCTGTGAACTGTTATCTATTTCAACGTTATAATTGAATGTAGGTCGATAGGAATTAAACGCAACCTTTTCATATGGTTATTATATGGTTAATTTCGATTCCATCGATTCGGTTCAACTTCATTCCGAGCTTTCGATGCTCATCAGTTTGACTTGCTCTTTTATATCTTTGACTTGCTGCATTGCGAGTTCTGCGACTTAAGTTTGTACATCTAATAGCTATCAATCTTGAAAACGAAATTTCAACTGTAAATTAAAGAAAACAATGTATTCTTCTTTATAATTAAATATACCACGTGCTATGTTAGTAACGTGTATGTTGGTATATTTAAACTTTCCAAAATTTTAAATTAAATTAAAGTTTCAATATTAGTTGTGATAGCTGTGAACTAACTGAAATGTGTGATGAGATATTCAGTGTTTTTACATCCTCTTTTGGAGAATTAATAATTACTTCTTACTTATATGTTTGAGTATTCTTGAATTTTCTAATTTTACAAGCACTTTTTCGAATTTTTTCCTCACAATAACAACAACAAAAAATTGTGAAATCGGTCCAGCCGTTTACTCTATATTTTAGTTGAAAAACGTTTTTATGGAAAAAGAAGAGGGCCGTTTTAAGAGTTTTCCTGGCTATTATTAGAATTTTTTTGCCGTAAAAACCATCTTTGAACGAAAATAAAAAAAAATTGGCAAAATTCGTCCAGGCGTTGTTGAGTTATGCGGTTACCAACACATTTCGCGATTAATGTTTATATTATAGATATTTATTTATATTATAGCCCTGAACAACATGAGTGGTACGATGAATGGCCATTTTCACTTATATTTTGTTCGTGTTAGTTAAAACCGTTTTTTCAATTACAATTTTTCTTTCGTAAACGAAAAAGATTTTGTCGAAACGTTGATATCAATAGAAAAATAGGAAAGGAAATTCCCAAAATTAAACTGGAGAAACAAATATGAAATCTGTCTGGCTTTTTTTTGAACCATTGATGTTATTATTACTTATATTTATATTTCGTGATAAAATGTTATTTACGCTCGTTCAAGCACTAAAGAAATAGAAAAACAAGAACGGAAAGTTCTCAGAAAGATATACTAATCAATAAAACTGTAATTTTGGATGAAAAGACTCAGAATGAACTTTATCAAGAGACAAATACAATCACCGAAGAAATCAGAAAACGACGAGCAAAGTTCTATGCACATGTTTACAGAATGAAAAAATCCAGAATACCGAAAAAACTACTCGATATAATTATGAAGAGTAAATGCGGAACTGAGTGTCGCTATAAAATCGCGTAATAATAATTGTGTGATAAAATGGTTATTGACGCTCATTCAAGAATTTGAAAAATAGAAAAACAAGAACGGAAAGTTCTCAGAAAGATATACCAATCAATAAAAACGTAATTTTGGATGAAAAGACTCAGAATGATCTTTAATAAGAGCCAAATACCTACAATAACTGAAGAAATCAGAAAACGACGAGCAAAGTTCTATGCACATGTTTACAGAATTAAACAGTCCAGAATACCGAAGAAACTACTCGATATAATTATGAAGAGTAAATGCGGAACAGAGTGGCTAAAAGAGATCTAAAAAGATCTACAACAGCTCAATATAAAAAATCTCGAAGATCGCACTGAATGTCGCTATAAAATCGCACATGTGAAGTTTGGCCAAAAGTCAACCTGGAATAAAATGGACAGATGAATGGAAGAAAGGCCTTCAAAGAGGATGAAGCGGTTTCGGTAGGCAATGAAGCAAAAGTCCTAAGAAATGTGAATTCAAGTTCAATCGCTCTCTCTTATGGGGAAAAATCGTAATAATAAAAATATTGCGTGATATTCTAGAGTACCTTTTTCGTGTTAAAATAACCTCTCTACGCCAATGGGGATCTCGATTATCGTGCTTAGGAGGTCCGTCCGACGATAAACTGCGTCCATCCTTCATTTCACATGTCAATGATCGGCTATCACATGTGCAAATACGAGAGCCGGTTAATTGCAGGAATACCGCACGTCTAATTGATGCCCTTGTAAATTTGTCCGACCTACAAACGTGTTCGGGACCTTGCGGCCCGCCGAGATTTCAATTCGGTTTTTGTTCTACAAAAAGATATTTATGTCACGATGCGGCCAGCTTCGATGTCATCGTTCATTTGAATCGGTGCAAAAATGGGGAAAAAAGCCAGTTCAATTACGGAGGTGTATAATTGCACATCGTTGAAGAATGTTCTCACTGTTAAATGTTCGCAACGAATAATTAGCAGATAATTCTGATTATTGGGGACGTGTGTATTCTTGAGAACTTAATACCAGTATGTACCTACTGCCAAAACTATTTGTTGATATATTTAGGGTGAAGACGTATTCCCAATAAGTTTGAAATTGGGTGAAAGACTTTGGAATTTGATAACATATTTTGCAACTAGCAAAATACTTAATTAGCTGAATAAAGAAAATTAGCTATTACACTAAATTAGTCCTATCCTATGTTTCTCGTTTACTGAATATGAAAATGATCATTACAAGAACCGATTAGCTCCAGTGTAAAAGAAGCTACTTTTTATATTTTATAAATTCACATTTTTCGATGTACGAAAAATTTGATTGCCAGAAAATTACTCAGCGTGATAATATTGCGGTGACTGCGAAATCAACATGCCATGGAAATGTGTAAATTTAGTTGATGATTTTTGATAATATTTCGGGCTCTGTGAAAAATGTGTATCGTTTTTTACGACCATATTATGGCCGTCATAATCGACTTGGTGAATCAACAATTCGTGATGATATTACCAAATTTTGCACCAAGTTCACTTTGTTGGACATTAAACCATGGTCTCGCATGCGTACAGTGCGTACTGAAGAGAATATTGCAGCCGTAGCGTACAGTGTTAATGAGAATAGTGAAATGTCAATTCGTCGCCGATCTCAGCAATTGGGCATGTGTTACTCAACCACATGGAAAATTTTACATGTTGATTTTGGTTTTTAAGCCTATAAAATTCAACATCTGCAAGAATTGAAGCTGAATGACTCACCACGTCTTACTTTTGGTAAATGGGACTTAGAACAGCTTAATGAAAATTCGCTGTTATATTGAAAAATTGTGTTCAGCGATGAGGCTCATTGCTGGCTTAATAGATATGTAAATAAACAAAACCGTCGCATCTGGAGTGATGAACAGTCACATGCCATACAAGAACTACCGATGCATCCCGAAAAAACGACTGTTTGGTGTGGTTTATGGGCTGGTGGCATCATTGATCCATTTTTTTTCGAAGACGACCGTGGAAGAAACGTTACCGTCAACGGCAAACGATATCGAACCATGATACCCAATTTTTTTTGGCCGAATTGGCCGAGTTGAACTTGGCTGACATATGGTTTCATCAAGACGTTGCCACATGCCACACAGCTCGTGAAACAGTGTACATGTTGAAGGATGATTTTAGTTGACACAAGGCTGTATCCCTCGAAAAGGCCCTGTGAATTGGCCGCCAGAATTATGTGATTTGACGCCTCTGGATTATATCTCGTGAGGTTATCTAAAGTCGTTAGTATATGCGAGCAAGCCGAACACGATTGAAGCCTTACAGGATAACATAACGCGTAATTGTTGGGATACAGGCCGAAATGTGCCACATACCACACAACTCGTGAAACAATGGACAAGTTGAAGGATTAATATGGTGAGCAGCTTATCTCTCGAAATGGCCCTGTGAATTGGCCGCCAAGATCATGCGATTTGACGCCTCTGGATTATTTCTTGTGGGGTTATGTAAAGTCGTTAGTGTATGTGGACAGGCCGAACACGATTGAAGCCTTACAGGATATTATAACACGCGTAATTCATGGGATACAGGCCGAAATGCTCGACAAAGTGACGCAAAATTGGACCTTCCGAATGGACTATTTAATACGGAGCCGCGGAGAACATTTTCATGAAGTCATCTTTAAAATGTAATTGGCAAAGGCCAAGTTATCAATTTCAATAAAAATTTTGAATATATTGTGGAAATTGAGTGTTTTATTCGATTTGATAAAAACTACGCTTAAAAAATCACCCATAATTAAATATTATTGTTATCATCATTATAATATCCCTTATTTATCTCTACGCACTGAACTCGCAAGTCCCTCTCTGCCTGTTCAATTTGTACTCGGCCGAAAGGTCCGATCTTTACAAGTATATTAAAGTGATATAGCACCCGGCCAATGCGCGTTTTTATTTAATTTCACACCGTTCTCCGATATATCGAAGGTAAAACGAATAATAAAAGAACGTATCGGAAAAACGCGCACTCCGACCGGTTTTATCGATGGTCTTATCTAGATCTTGTAAACAGTTCGTAATAATGTTACAATGATTTCGACGACGTGAAATGATTTAGCGGCGTTGAAACGATTTCGATCGTTCTTGTCGGTTGATAGTGATTGATTATTACGATGCAGGTTTGAGATGCTAATTAGACGTCGTCGATAGTGTCAATTTTGGGCATTGTCGGACCCTCCGGCATGATTACGCCACTAAATATTGAACGGTTTCATTGTTGTTTCATTAATTTTCTGTCGTTTTACGAATCGAATGAGTCGTATAAAATGGCGCATTCCTTCAATTTATTTCAGCGCTGTGAACACATATCCTGGACAATCGGTGGCGATGACTTATGAAGATATTGGAGAGATCCATAACGAGGTTCTTGCTCCTGGAAATTTCCTGAATTTCAGATGAAACATAAGCATTTCAGAGTAATATGATCAACATTAAAACCCCGAAAATTCGACTCTCGATAACTTGACACTCTTGGAAACTCGACAAGCTTGACACATTTGTTGGCTTTGAAAAACGAAGCACAACATAAACACGCATGGTATTTTCGTGACAAGTTTTTGTCACAAAAAACAAAAATTTTTATTATAATAATTATGCTCATAGAGAATTATATATCAATCAATATATTGCTCTGATTTTATATGTAAATCAATCCTTAACTATCATTTGAAAATAAAACATGAAATATTGTTGTCTCATTATTTGATTGAAAAGTGACATGGTTACATTAATTCAAACTAATATTGAATAAGGTTTGAAGTTAATTAAATGGAACAATACCTCAAAATTAATGCTTGAATACTGGTAATAGAATTAACACATTATCCTGACACTTTTTGTGAAAAAGTTGGTGAATAGCAGATTCGAATTTAGATCCAGTCCTGAAAATACTTTATATTCAAAATGACGGATACAGTACTTCAATCATACAAAACTGAACCAGTAGGAATATTTCAAAACTTTCGATGTTTTGCAATGTAAAAAGTGCGATGTTTTCGATGTAAAATGCAAATATAATATTGTGATTTTCTTGACTTATCAGGAGCAGGCAAACTCCGCAAACAAATTTTTGAGGGGGCTCGACCCCTCAACAATTTGGAATATTAGTGTATCAAAATGGCGAAAAAATGATATTGGCTCCTGAAGAGCTCTTTGACTAAAGTTCATAGAGTGAATCATTATTATGAAAGTGCCAAACATACAGAAAGAATTAGGAATGAACAGGACATAATAAGTGTAATTGTACTGCTGTGATTCTGTCCTTTTACTTTCTAATACTTTCTTCATTCTTTGCACTTCAGGTTAAAATTGTGTATCTCTTATTTGAGAACCACATGAATTTTTGATGCTGCATTCGAACAAAAAAAGTACTTCGAAATGCACGTCTTGCGTAATTGTTTTATATAAATTGAATGAAAATCATTCACCTAGCGTACCTATAGTTCCACAAAAATATATAAATTACAGTACGCAACTATGAGGGGTTGTACCTACCCTATTCTCAGAAATTAATTTGAATATCTTATGTAAACTGAGTGTGAATTCCATTCGTTTCAATATATAAGAAAAAATTTCATTTTTTTTACTATGCTAACTGATTTTTACTAATACCGAAGATGTTAGTAGCAAATTTGTTTGCTTTGCAACTTATAATAATAGTAATAGATTGTCTTTATAATGTACTATAATAATACAGTACAGGCATAAACTATTCAACTAAACCCATATGAAACGAAAACGTTTAATAAATATCATAGACATTTAAAAAACTTTCTTATATTAAGATTTTATTCATAAAATTAAAAATGATATGCTGCCCTTGTATTTAAACGAAAACCTATAATTTGATTGTTCCATACAACTTCAATGAATAAGTCCACGTTTAGCCAAGGTTTTAAGTTATTTAACGGATTACCTTCAGAGTTGAAATTTTGTACAAATTATAAAACTTTCAGGAAACTATTACTTTCATATATATTCGGTGATATAGTTTAAATTGTAAGTAGATAGTGGTTGTTACGAATATTATTGTAAAAGCTTTTGCTAATAAAGGTATTATTATTGAAAGCATAAAAAAATATATGAACAAAATTAGTTCCAAACTTACTTAAATTGAATAAAATGATGTAAACACTGTATTAACCACGTTGAGCAACCAACAAAGAACCACAGTAAAAGTGCTTGGAAGAAAATAAGGTACTAAATGACCTAACTGGAAAGCTATTGAAAAGGAAACTGCGTTATAGGTGGAATATCTCCTAAAAACAGATGAACGAAATTTAGGAATTTCCAGCATTTTGACAAACCTCAAAATGCGTGCCCGAAAACTACCTCAGATGACAAGCCTATAAAGATCTCCCCTGTGAATTGTTGGTGATCGCTCCAGCTAGCTTTAAAAATTTGGGAGACGTATATAAATTTACATGATTAATGCACGATATAAACAGTGAAACTTTATAATTCTATTCAAAGTTTCTATTCAATATGCTTCTGATTGCAAACAAATTCAGATGGAAGAACTCTTTTATCTTGAATGTTGTTCTTTGCTTGTTCAGAATGCCTATTTTCACTTTCCACGTAAATGGTGGAATCAAAATCTTCAAACTCACTCGAAATTTCGTGAAACCTCAACTCCATGGGATATAGTGAAGCCCTAATTTTAAACTCCAGCAGATATAGCGCTTAAAAGCGCATTCACAATTTATAAAGATAATATATATTAAATAACCAAAAAATTAATCAATAGCAATACTCGATTCGAGAAATCCAATATCGGAATGAACCTATAACCGGAATATCATGCGTACTTACATTGGTGTACAAAAAACATTCTGTATCCTCTGCATTCTTCCCTTAATCACAGCATATAAGCTAGGCAACTTAGCATATTGTACTTCAAGTAAGGCCGAAACTAGCATTTCCTCCTCCCAGGACAGAAATATTGAATGGTGTCCCTTTATAGCGAAATTTGAACCATTTACAATCCATTGACCGAATTCTAAAGTTGACTTTCCGAAGAGGGGACTGGCTTGCGCATCCCTAGTGCAGTCCTAATGCATTTTTCAGAATGAATCAAAAGTAACCTATTAAAGTTCTGCCGAAAGTATACGCAACATCCTGTATATGTAAGCAGTAGAGGGCTTCCCATGTATGAGATCCAAATGTGATACACCGACACTAATCGCGGACTATTATATATGCATATATATATCCGGAATAACGAAATTGTATAATTCGCTGCGCAAGGAAATGACTTTCAAGGCATAACAAATCGTCGTAATACTTAATGGGTATTAATTACCATTCCCCCGGAATGTTTCCTTTGTTGACGGCTACAAAATAAATGCAAGTGTGAAGACGCATCGTATAATTATGCGCTCGCTTATAATTACATATCTCTCACCCGTAAAAATATTTCACGTGTAGCTAACGTGCATTATGCACTTTCCATCCAACCTAGAACCCGAAAGGAGTGCGGAGTTCGTTCCATTTTGCGAAACTGTATCTATTAATTTTCTACTTAATTGGGCTTTCGTTTTCTCCGAGAGGCGAGAACGATGCGTACTGCTGGACGTCAGTTTATTCGAGATAATAACACTCGGCTACGGCGGATAACGCGTTCACGTATTAGTTAATTTTCTGAAACTGTTAACGCAGAAGCTCGAAACGTCGCGATTTCATCTATGGAAGTCGAACAGGCGTTAGGCGTACGGTATTGTCTTCACTGAATTTTCTGAACACAGAAATTCAATTAACAATTGAATGAATTGAATTGTTAATTAGGTTAATCTTTTCTAATTTTTCCTCGTACATATTTCGAGTTTTGGTGTAACGACAAAAGAATCCATACTCTCAGCTTTATCAAAATGTCGAAATCAGAAAAACACATATAAATTGCACTTAGGTATTGCATAGTCACCAGAGAGCATTTTGGATATCATGATTCCACATAGAACGAGCTTGTATCTTAGATGTATAATCATGTTTTATAATTTCACGTTAAGAATAATATCATAGTTATAATCAATCTGTTATAACAATATAATCTCTGGCAGGTTTGTAATCTATAGATAGATGAACAAAGAGATGGTGCAAGTGTTGTGTTTCAAAATCATTTCGATAGTAATATACTCGTAATCTACCTCAATTATAGAAAATTGATAGTAGTTTATAAATTGAGGACGTAAACGATTGGACCCTCTCGATTTCGTTCTGAAAATTGAATGTTACGAAGTAGAAATTTGCATGTGAACTTTTTCAGTGAAATAAAGTCGATTATAAATATCGTCAGCGACAGTATAAGCCTCGTATGTTTGTAACAAGTCTTGCTATAAATTAAGGGTAGGTGGTTGAGGGTAGGTGAACCAAGACAACAACAAACGCTAAAAATCAATCATAAATGGACTAACGAGATTTGTTATGAGAATAACAATTTAAAAGTTTCACTGTAATAATTTTATAAATGCTTCGCCAAAACTTGTTTAATTGAATACATTCATATCAAGTTAAAAAAATAATTAATATATGGATTGAAATGAGAAAATATTCGAAAAATAAATGCAAATTTTGGTCTCCTTTTTTGAAGGTTTCATAACACCAGAGTACACCTTGTCCTTTTTTCGTTTTAATTTGAATGGTGTATATATTGAAGATTATTATTTCGAAAATTTCATTATTTTATTTGAAAATAATCCAGCCATTTTTACCGGCTTTTCGAGAGAAGATGATTGAATGTTCCTTTTATCTTCTGAAAGTTTTTCGAAAATTAAAAGAGTCAGATTCAACGTCAAATTGAAATTTGAGAGATAAAAGAAACGTTAAAATTTATGTTTGAAACTTGAAAAATTATTTATTATTGTTTCATATCGTCTCTCTTGTATTGGGTAGTTTTTGGTTCAAAATATAAGTGGTCCATTCGGAAGGTCCAAATTTGCGTCACGTTTTCGAGAATTTCGGCCTTTATCCCAAGAATTACGCGTGTTATGTTATCCTGTAATGGTTCAATCGTGTTCGGCTTACACTAACGACTTTACATAACCCCACAAAAAATAATCCAGAGGTGTCAAATCACATGATTTTGGCTGCCAATTCACAGGCCCATTTCGAGAGATAGGCTGCTCACCAAATTCATCCTTCAACATGTCCACTGTTTCACGAGCTATGTGACATGAGGCATCGTCTTGATGACACCACATGTGAACCAAGTTCACAACTCGACAACTAGGAGCAAAAAAGTGTTGCGTGTCATGACTCGATATCGTCCGCCGTTGACGGTAACGTTTCTTCCACGGTCGTCTATGAAGAAAAATGGACCGATGATGGAACCAGCCCATAAACCACACCAAACTGTCGTTTTTGCGGGATGCATCGGTAATTTTTGTATGGCATGTGGCTGTTCATCACTCCAGATGCGTTTATGCGATATTTATTTACATATTCGTTAAGCCAGAAATGAGCCTCATCGCTGAACACAAGGCACATTCACCAAAAATTAGACGTTATGGTAGGTCATTCGGCTTCAAATCTTGCAGAAGTTGAATTTTAGACTTTCAAAACCCAAATTCATACGTAAAATTTTCCATGTGGTTGAGTAACACATGTCCAATTGCTGAGGCAACGGCAATTTCACGATCCTCATTAACACTGTACGCTTTGGCTGCAATATTTTCTTCAGTACGCACTGTACGCATGCGAGACAATGGTTTAATGTCCAAAAAAGTAAACTTGGTGCGAAATTTGGTGATAACAGCACCAATTGTTGATTCACCAGGTCGATTATGACGATCATAAGATGGTCGTAACAAACGATACACATTTTTCATAGAGCACGAATTTTGGTTATAGATGTCAACAATTTGCAATCATTGCTCCTTTGTAGGTCTTTCTATGATGAAATGGCGGAATATATTGAAAACTTTTCACTTTGACAGATGACGTTTGGATGCCATTACCAACCAGTGCCGCCAACCTGAAAAACTTAATTCTCAAAAAATAACCCTTTATAAATTAATTGTAACTATTAATAATACGTTTTCATTACTATCTATCTGTGTCTTACGAAATCATTCAATTGTGACTTGATACTTCTGAAGATGTTTATCATTGCTTGTTCTTTCGCGAGTTGTTAATCAAGAAGTCAAGTGATAATATCGACGAATTTCTCACAATAAAACTTTTAGATTGCAAGAATAATTTCCGAACATTCGAATGATATATTAAAATAAACTCCGTTACTTTTTACCTTTTCTAGGGAAATCGATATGACTATTTTCGTCCGAAGCAACGTAAACTCCCAATCCCGACAAAAGTGTAATAAATTCACCCTATGATTAAACGTAAGTATAAGGAACACGCCGGAATTGTTCGCATGTTACGAAGAGTCGAGGGCATGAATTAAAAAGAATATATAAGAGAGAAACGAACCCCGGCACAGACAGTTTAATATAATGGATTATGGGAACCCGACACATGTACGAAGCTTTGTAAACTTATTAAAGTTGAATAATGAATATGTGTTGTACCTTGCGAGTGGAAAATGGTTTTTCGATGTGGCACGATGACACGCCCGAGATAATTTGCGAACGCTGCTGCGTATCTTTTTGTACGAGGTGTATCCATTAAATACTAATATTGGTTTTAGTTGTAATGTGTAAGGTGGAGCACGGAGATTCATTGCGTCACTTGGGTTGAGTAGGTTCACCATACCAGATCTTTTACCTCTATTCTCGTTCTGATAGAGTGAGAAATCTTGCTTCTTTGTTCAAAAACTTTCCTTCATTCCACACATGCCTCATTTCATCTCCCTCGAAAATCTTTACCTATACGCAATTGCGTATAACAAATATTTTAATAATTCCTTAACATTCATTCAATAAGACTTTTGAATGCCCTAATCCGTAGCAAGTTGGAGTATAGCAGCATGATCTGGCATCCTATTAATGCTTGCCATAAAAAACATCTTAAGGCCATTCAGAGAAGGTTCTTAAAATTCTTAGTTTGCAGCGAGGATAAAGTTTATCCACAGAGAGGAGTCAATCATGACAAATTGTTGAAGCGATTTAGTGTAATCTCATTGCAGGACAGGAGAGAAACTATATCACTCAAATTTTTGCACAAATTACTGCACAACAGTATTGATTGACCTCCTTTCTTGTCAGCTTTGAAATGTCGTGTTCCAAGGCAGATTTCTCAGACATCATATGGCGATATTTGTCAAATAAACATTGCAATTTAGTGGATACCTAGGGGTATAAAAGATATGTGAAAGTTATATGTGGTGCGACTGACGAGTTCCATGCAGAACGATACATATGTCTCGCACTTCTATCAAGTGTGGCATTGATTTCAATATTTCTCTAACATTTATCCCTTGAAGGATAATGGAGACATCACATCGTACACGTTCACATATCTAGCTCTACTATAATATTCTTTTGGTTAATTGAAATTTTTCGAATTAATGTTCTAGTGTTCATTTTCTTATATTTGAGCTGAGTGATTCCTTTTTATGTAGGACGTCTCGTTTTCAATCGCATTCCGACAGATTTGAAGGAAGGCACTACTTTGACACTGTTCTAGAAGAAACTGAGGAGGTTTTTGGTGGAAATATTAATTTATACAACGAACGAATTACTTATTTTATTGTGAATGTGTTATTGTATTGATTTGTGTATTAAAACTCCTATTTTGACTGAAAAATTTGTGTTAATATTGTTGTATATAATGATAATAATAATAATAGGGCTTTATTGAAATATATATTAATTTCATAACAGCAAAAATTTAACAGAAATTTAAAAAATTCATTATAAAACACCCATACTAACATGAAATAACGTAACTATCTCAGGGCGGAGTTCAGATGATATGCAACGATACCTCTGCTTTGCCACTCAAACCCTGATGAAAATTTTTTCAAAAACAATTGATATATCAAAAGAATCACGAAAAAAAACTGAAAAATTAAATGCATAACCGAATTGAGTAAAAGAGTTCAGTTATAAAAACTAAATCTAAAAAATATAATAGTATATTATTCATCTGATTATGTATTTATACTTAAACGTTTTATTTTTACGTCCCGCTGAGTCAAATGGTCCGTCACCGTTTTTGTATGTAAATATCATTTTTATTCTGGCTATGTTGAGTGAAGTCAGTATACAATAAAATCATTTGATACTGAAATTTGAGCTATTTTAATGAGTTACAAGAAGATACAGAAAAGAAGGTTAAATAGTTCAGAAATAGATTACAGAAAAAAAAAACGCTGAAACTTCAAGGGTCAAATGGCCCCTGTTTTTCCAGTGTCGAAATAGGCAATAGAGAACCAGTAAAAATCGTCCTAGGTAACATATGAAACAGATACATATTCAATTTCATACTCTCTGTTACGGCAAATTCCATTGAAATTATAATCGTATTTTTGTAAAGGCAAATACCTGATAGTTTGCAGAAATATGGATTTGGTTTTACCCGTAATACCCCAAATGTAGTAGTAATAAAATATATATATAATAAAATATCCTAAAGTAATTAGGATACCAAGAATTTGTCTGGTCATGCTCTGCTGTACAGAGTGAGGTTAGTATCCCCCTCAATGATATGACCAGGGTAATTTCTATATAAAGAAAAAAATTTATTGCAAAATGGTTCGATTTGAGAAGAAGTTTGATATTAGTTGTATGTAAGTATTTGTAGAGCTCCGTCAGAGAGCGTTATTAAAATGAATTTATAAGGGACACATAGTTCTTTTAATACGACGAAAAGTCAAAATACTAATACAAATTAATAAATATACAGTCCACTATATAAATAGAACATCTTGGTCCATCGAGACTAAGATTTTACTTAACACTCTGCAATGACCTCGTTTTTAATCGGCTTTTTAGGAATGCACATATATGCACCGATTGAACGATTCATAGAATCGACGTGTTCGAAAAACTCGCCTTATATTATGACATAGATTAGATTGCGTTCGTATCAATGTAACGTGATATGGCGCGTTCCTTATGCACGGATAAATCATCAACATGTATAGGTGCTGCTTATCGGATATATATTGTTGGATAATTGAAATAAAACAATAATAGGTATTATCGTTCGACTTTTGATATTTTTCTGTATAAACACACTCATAGATTTCCCAATAGCAACGACTCATATCATAATGTTGAATAATTTCATAAAGAACGGGAATTAAGCATTAGGAAGTCGTATGTCGATTGACGTACTTGATTCTTTTCGCTATTGAATGTATTAATGAATTTAAATGTACAAAATGAGTAATTAACTGAATGAAATAAACGCTTGTGTCAAAATTTTCATTTAAAATATTAACCGTTAATGCTTTTACCGGTCAAATTTGTTTTTCTGGATCAAAATTATTCTGTTTTTAAATGTTATGCTTACCCATTTGCGCAACTACAACATTTCTTTTAGGTATTCACCTTTTTCATATCTTTTTCTTCGCCCTTTATGTCACATTCAAATGTACGATTCATCAATTTTCCTTAAATTTATCTTCACTTTTAACGTACTATGAAGTTTTATATGCCAGGTCAATTCAATTTGTCGAAATTTGAAGAATTGAGAAATAAGGATAGATTAATTGAATGAATCTCATAAAAAGTATATCCCAAAAGAAACGATTTTGGAAACAGTTAACATTCAACAACCAATTAGGAGTGAATATATTGGCGTTAATCAAAATATCAAAAAATTAACATCATGAATAATTCGAACGATATTTTTCTTTAAACGGTATTGTTAAATACTCATTGTTATACCCAAAAAAGTAGATATATTTTTACGGATATCATTCTTGGCTGGTCATCCGTGAACCAACTGACCTTCTGCAAGAAAAAAGAATGCACTACTTAGCTTAGTAATACAATTTCAATGGTCATGATTTGCCATAAATTTAACGAATATAAAGAATCAGACAAGTAGGTACCACAATCTACACGATTTCATTTCTAATTATTCGAACGTTTATACATACAACATTTTTTCCCACATTTTAACCTTTTTGAGCGATATGAAAAAGTGTACTCCTGTGTGGTAATTGTGAAAGTAATATTTCTTATTATCACTTGTGGTCACTCTCTCAACTATTCTGTATTCTGATTCGATTTATATTGTTTAGTAAAGAATTGCATAGATATTCCACTTTCATCACACCTGTCGCAGTGATATACAAACCATAAATATATATAAATACTTATATATTGTTTTTTAAAATTAATTTATTGTCTGTTTAAGACGGTTTATTTTTTCAAATTGATGATTGATGAGGCCGATACTTGGAAAAAATTAATTTCCAAAATGAAACAATATTTAGAATTTTCTCATAATTCAATACAAATACGCATACCTACTACTTCTTTATCAAATGCTGAATTACTGATTAATACTCAGCATTAATTCAGCATTTGATAAAGTAGTAGTACTGCGAAACATGATTTATTCATTCTATATAGGTGACTAACTTTGTTTTTTTTAGAACAATTTATTATTATTGTGTAATGACGTTTAACTTGTTCATCTTTTGGTGTTACTTTAGGTTCTCCTGATGAAGTCAATAAAGATTGAAGAAATATAGACAATTTAAAACGAATTAGTATATGTCGCAAACCGAATCCTGAAAAAATATTATATTTCTGTATATAAGTATGTACATATTTTTTCAAAATTGATTAGTTTTGACAAAGTTGTGATATACAACGAAACGTCAACGAAAATAAAGTTATTCATATTAAAGGAGCCTGTTATTGCTAAAAACATTCGAAAAATGTATATATATATATATATATATATATATATATATATATATATATATATATATATATATATAGGGTGTTTTTTTCAGAGGTATAGAACTTTAAGTTGTCATTACTGTTGAAGATGACGACCGATTCACAGCTGAGAAGTAATTTATTCTCAGTTTGGTTTGGCAATATGAATAGACTCATGCCTGAACAAGGCTTGCCGATTCGTCGAATAGGCCCAAAACGAGATTGCCGTTGTTCCCGATTATCATAAGCTAATTTTGTTTAGCGATGAAGTGTACTTCTGGTTGAATGACTAAGTCAACGAACAAAACTGCCGCATTTGGAGGGAAGATAATCCTCCAGTTTATGTCAAAACACCGTTACATCCAGAAAACCTGACTGTTTGGTGCGCTTTATGGGCTAGTGGAATCATTGGTCCGTACTTCTTCAAAAACGATGATGGCCAGAACGTTCCAGTCAATGCTGATCGGTATAGAGCCATGATTACTAACTTTTTCATTCCTAAATTGAACAACCATGATGTCCAGGAGCTGGGGTTTCAACAAGACGGTGCAACATGTCACACAGCTCATGGGACAATCGATTTATTGAAAGACACGTTTGCTGACTGCCTAATTTCACGTTTTGGACCTGTGAATTGGCCTGCAAGATCTTGTGATTTAACACCGCTAGACTACTTTCTGTGAGACTATGTAAAGTCATTGGTCCATGCGGATAAGCCACAAAAGCTTGACCATTCGGAAGACAATATTCGCCGTGTTATTGCCGATATACGGCCACAAATGTTGGAAAAAGTCATCGAAAATTGGACGTCCAGATTGGACTACATCCGAGCCAGCCGTGGCGGTTATATGCCAAAAATCATATTTGAAATGTAATGCCACAATATTATCTTTCGAATAAAAAAATTCTTGTCAATCGAATGATCCATCGTTGTTTTATTGCAATTTAAAGTTCTATACCTCTAAAAAAAACACCTTTATATATGGGGAACTACTCGAGGCGAAAGGAGGACTTGAACATAAAGCCGAATCTATAAATTGTCCCGTGCCTTTCCCCACAATACCTGGCGGGGCGTTCGCAACGACGAGATATTACAAATGTGAATTACGCCGGTTTTCCGGCTTTTGCGTTTGACATTCGTTATTAAATGCCCACATGTGGTCAGATAGTTGTTTTAGATTGCGCAACTAAAATGTAAATTTGCCCCGCCAACGGATTCCTCCGCTTTCGCAGAGTTATTATCGTTCATCCCGAACTGTCCGGAACGCCAAACTCGAACGTCCGTCCGTTTTTGCTGCGTTTGAAGGCGTTTTATCGATCAAGTAGTCCGACGGACGTTAGATACGCCGTCGATTTTCCGAAAGTACGGAAACTATACTCTCGTCGAAGTTGAAAGCGATGCTTTACGAACATACATACTCCGAAACGATTTCTGTCAATTTCAGGTCGGCATATAGAAATTTGAGATAATTGAAAACCGGCCGATAGCGTTCCATCATAAAAGGCAGTTTGTGTGGCCAAGTTATTTACTACCTCGAATTGTACAAATGATTTTTAGGTCAATACAAAGTTGATTGAGGTGGGAGATACTTGTTGGTTGAAATTCCATGTCAAACGAATAATAAACTAAACACAATTTAAGAATTTATTAAATGAAGAGTGTTTTTTTTAAATCTGCCGCATTTGGAGTGAAGATAATCCTCAAGTGTATGTCAATACACCGTTACATCCAGAGAAACTGACTGTTTGGTGCGCCTTATGGGCTGCTGGAATCATTGGTCCGTACTTCTTCAAAAACGATAATGGCCAGAACGTTACAGTCAATGGTATAGACTACTAACTTTTTGATTCCTGAATTGAACAACCATGATGTCCAGGAGCTGTGGTTTCAACAAGACGGCGCAACATGTCACACAGCCCGTACCACAATCGATTTATTGAAAGACACGTTTGGTGACCGCCTAATTTCACGTTTTGGACATGTGAATTGGGCTCCAAGATCTTGTGATTTAACACCGCTAGACTACTTTCTGTGGGGCTTCGTGAAGTCATTGGTCTATGCGGATAAGCCACAAACGCTACACCATTTGGAAGACAATATTCGCCGTGTTATTGCCGATATACAGCCACAAATGTTGGGAAAAGTCATCGAAAATTGGACGTCCAGATTGGACTACATTCGAGCCAGCCGTGGCGGTCATATGCCTGAAATCATATTTAAAATGTAATGCTACAAGATTATCTTTCGATTAAAAAAAATTGTCGTCAATCGAATGATCCATCGTTGTTTTATTGCAATTCAAAGTTCTATACCTCCAACAAAACACCCTTCATTTGCAACTATACAAATTGATAAATCTCCACGTTACTAAACAGAGTGATGTACCTGCCTGGACAACCAAATAATTTCTCTAGTTATTTGCAACATTCACTAATAAATTTAAGAACTTGAGGTGACTTTGGCTAGATTATTTTGAAGTTCATATGAATTGATTATGAAATACTCGGCTTTGTTTCGTAGAATTATATGGATACCCATATTACCCAATTTCAGAGTGTTACCTCTACAGAAAAAAAGGATTTCTTCATCTTCCTGTGTTCTTCTATTTTTGAATTATGTTCATATATCATGTCACTGATATTTTGTAAGTTGTGATATTTGTAAAAAAACCGGAAAGGAAATCTTAGATGTCCTGAAGATATAGAGGAACTCATATTCTTGTTTGGAAGGTCTTTCTATACACTATAACTGATGTTGAATTTTATTTATTCAGTTCTCCCTTGAAGAGTAAATACTTCTTTTACAACGAATTCAGCTCCAACAATCTCTGTTTTTGTCTTTCCTGATTTTAATGAATGGATGAATCTTGGTTAGAAACAGACGATTCTATTTACAGAAATATAAATTGGGAAACATTTTCTACTAGAATTGTAGTTTTGGTCACCATCTTTTTTCGAGAGTTTTCTACTCAAATTGCAAAACAATGGTCGCGACACTGGAATCACTTAATTTCTTAGATGAACTTTGTAATAATCAAATCGTTTTTCCTTCATCGTATTTTGCAGAAATATGTTTTTGAAGCCTGTTCCTCAGCAATTTCTGATGCCATATCAATAGTGGACTTCAGTAGAGTGTAGAGTGAAGTGAGTTTTAACCGACACATCAACATTCTCTCTTCTGAGAAAAATAAAAAACTTCAGGAGGGTCGTTGCCTCATTTTTCAGCGACCTCTTACATTTATAGAGAAGTATTCAACCTGCTAAAACATGGAACTAATGAAAAACCTGAGGTAGGTATAAAACTCTACTTGGTACTTTTGTTGGCTTTTGTTTGATTCCTTCGTATATAATAAGAAGGGGAAATTCTCTTTCTTGGTATTAAGTCTGAACTTATCTCCCCAAAACATAGACGAAAAATAAAATATGTTTACGGTTGAAACTTGTTAGAATTTTTAAGCCTGATCATCCAGAACCTGTGTCTAGATCCGGCACTGTTGTCACTTCTATTATATTCATAAACTTTCACGTGGAATGTGTGGTTACTTGCATTGCCGAAAATAGCAAGCTAAAAGTACGAATGTGTGAAGTGAATGAAGTTTACACATGAGCAACAGGTTGTTGGAGCGACAGAGACACGCGTCAAGCTGCACAAAGGGCGCTTTTCGAAGAGAAGACTCGTATTCGTCTATTTGAAACTCGGTAGGGGTGATATCAATGAGTAAACTGTTCAAGGTGAGTTTATATTGTGTTCACTTTCAATATAAAGGCAAATGACATTTACGCATTTGATAAAACATGTACTATTTGGAAATTATCATCTTTTCAACGAATGATATAATAAGACAAAAAATTCATTGATGTCGATTAATATTCTTATTGGAGAAACTTGAAATCCAGAAAATTACTTCAGTACCTTCGATGTTTGTGCTAGGCTAACTGACCAATTATCAAAAAATCGATGAATTCAATTTATTCAAAGAAATGATTATTTTCCTAATTATAATAGATATTGATGAATGAATTATTTGGTAAAATTCGGAAACCCATATTTCATGGTTTTTTTCATCTAGACAAATAAAATACATAATTTCGTCGGAAATCTGAATATCTTCTTTACTGCACACTCGATTTCGATAAAGTTAAAAGTTCAATTTCTATAAAGAGTTTATTTTCGATACCGTGTTCTGAAATTTCGCTGACGCTGTTTCTGCTTAGGTGGGTTGAATTTTTTGTCTTTTTTTATTCTGTTTGTTTCAGTATATAACGTATCACAAACCGCATATTTCAATTTACACACCCCCGATCTCGGAAAAGGTTTGATTATATTCATTATTAACTCAGTATTTAGACGGATAGATCTAATATTGTGTTTTTTTCTCTTCCAAAACCCCTACCTCAAGTTACGAACAAAATTGATTGAGAAGTATTTTTGTTTTACCTCATTCTTAATATTTGGGTGTACATTCTTCAGGAATCAATTTCTTCAAGGGAATAAGTTTGATAATTATCAATTTTACAATTTTATTGTATGCTATTGAATTAAGTATATTTTTATTTCTCCTCGGAAATTTTTCTCTAATTGTTATGCAATCAGGCAACTGACACCAGTATATATTTTCATTAATTCATTGCAATTTATGTTCAGATAAAGTGGGATCAAAAACTTTGTGAAAATGTTTTTATTTATCAAACAAACAACTGCTCATGTCATCTACAGTTCTCATTTTGAATATGTCTATCCGTTTCTGTATAATAAGTATAATTAATTTATAGACTGATATCTGTTCTGAACAGTTCTCATGTACTCAAAAAGAACCAAGATCTGAAGTATTTCGATTTGGAGTATCTGCGCCTTCTATACTTTATTTGGGGTAGAGATCTCCAGATTACTGAAACTAATTGACAGTCTTGAATCCGTGAAGTACTTACATATGTCAATCATTACTGTCTGATTGTAATTGTTTATTCTATTGAAATTGGAAGTCTATTTGGAGATATTAATACAAAAAACTCAAAGAAAGTAAAATAAATTCAGCGGTTTAGTTATATGTATCAAATGGTTCAAGTTTTTTGGGAATGCTTCTGTTACGATTACAATCTGAAACGTAATAGGGCTCAAAAGGGGCAAAAATTGTCTCAGTTTAGATGAATGTTGAAACTACGATTGCCCTTCACGTTGCAATAATTTGTTATACGAACAAAAATTGTCAGACAATTGTGGAATTTATCGTCTTTGGTCAAGTTTTATGATCTGAAACAATATAGAGGACAGACAAAGCGAAAACTGTCTCAGCTTAGAGAAATGTTTTAAATATGATCAAATCTGATTTCCCTTCATGTAGGCAAAATTCGTCAAACGATAAAAAAATTTTGTCGGTTAGTTGTTGAATTCATTATCTGTTGTAACTGCGCCTGTGAAGGTTCGCAATCTGAAACCATAGGATAGACACAGACCAGACAAAACTTGTACGAGTTTGGGAGAATGATGAAAACAAGATTACCCTTCAAGCCTCGAATACACTTCATACAACCAGAAAATTAGGTCGAGCTATTGTCAAATATATCATCTTTAATGATCAAATCCTTTAAAGTTCACAATAACCTAGATACCGACCTGAGAAAAATTTTCTGATTTTGTTAGAATGCTGAAAACATGATCGCACTTTCATTCAGAAAGATTCATAATACGACTATGAAAATATGTCATACAGTTTGTTAAGTTTATCATGGTTCGTAACTGCATCTGTTAAAGTTCACAATCTGAAACCTAGACACAAATCACACAATAAAATTACCCTTCACGTTGCGAATACCCATACGATCAAAAAACTATGTCGGCAAGTCAAATTTATCATGTTTTGCAAACTCGTTTGTTGAAATTTACAATCTGAAACAATATATACATAGAGCAGACAAAAATTGTTCGCGTTTAGGAAAATGTGATCGCCTCTTGCGTTCCAAGAACTCATCATACGGCCAAAAACTATTGCGGACAATTCTCAGAACAATCATCTTTTGTAACCGCGTCAGAGATGCTGATCACCCTTCAGCTTGCAAAAACTCCTCATACAACCAAAAAATTATGTCGGGCAATTGTCAAATTCATCTTATTTCGTGACCGCGTCTGCATGTTTAATCGGCAGTTTTCACGGCCCTCGACCTGGTACCTACTACCTGGCCATGCCCAGCTGGATCGACTGGTAATGTGATAATTATAGCAAGACGCATCGGTCACGGCTTACACCCTTTATAATTACGGATGATTTAATGCGTACAAACATTGATGGTACGCCTAATGAACGGTAATAAAACACATTATCGCTTAATGGGAGATGATGCGATACTTTCTTATGGGAATACGCGAGACGGTTTTTTTATTTCGCTCTACTGTTACCGCTATATGCGGTAATACCGGTCATATGTGTGCGCGTGTCCAAACGGTCTCCGGTATGTAGATGAGGCAACGCCGGAAGAAGTAGAAAATTATGCATTGAACATCTCAGTGTGTAAATTCAGGCGATTTGTTGCGTTGTTTGCGATTTGACTCGCATACGATATGTTATATATTATCACGGGTAAAGTTGTTCGAAATAATTGTCGCTTTATTTATACTCCGGGAGAAGTACCGTTGAAATTGCTTTAATATCATCCGTTTTATTATATTCTGCCCGATTCAGATTTATATAGATTTTTTCAAATGTACGAAATTGAACAGAATATTTCTTTTGCAATTTGTCTTTCTTACGATATGTATTTATTGACTTTAACAGTCTAATATCTGTTTATTCAGTCGGAAAATGAAAAATGATTACAATAGAATAGATAGGTACATAAATTAATATATGACACGGAGGTTTCGGTTATCTCTTGCTGAAACATTATATCAAAAACAATAAATCAAAATTAACACAGTTGGCTCAGTTTCACCGAAAATATTTAAAACTCTACATTTCAAGAGTATCCATTAAAACCCATTATCAAGAGTATACAATATTACTGATATACTCTTGATAATGGGTTAACCCCTCAAAACATATCTAGAGTTTTTTATATATTCAGTCAACTTAAGTCAAGTGTGTTAATTTTAATTTATTGTTTTTTACATAAATTAATTATATAATATTCACAATTCCTATTGTTATTACAAACAGTACGATAAATGAAATACAAATAAAAATGTATAATATAATTTACAATTACAATGTTGCCTCACTTCAGATATTTGATTAATTTTTTGCACATAAATTTGTACAAATGAGTTTTAATTTCTGTAAAATATTTTTTCAAAGTTGTTATCAGATCAACAAACAATTTTATTTTATAACTCGATATGGATTTATATGTCCAAGTTCCTCACCCATTAGACTCGGTGTTCCAAATATCAGTTTTATATGTTTTTCATGATCGTGAATACCACTCTGAACCCTTATTCACAATTTTTCTTTCACAGTAAATTGAGTTTTACGCACAATAATCTAAATCTGGTTTTGAATTATAACAATGAAGTGTTCAAATTTAGTCCAGCACAATCTATACACAGAATGTATTTCCTATGACACATGGTTCGTCATATATCTGTGTACCTAAAACTTGATAACCAAGGTTTCATCTAAAATTTTCATGAATATCCCAAATATTTCAATTTATCTTTACTACCCTATCTTATTGCAAACCTGTTTAATTTCTTTCAATTTAACAATTATCATAGTTACGTTTTTAATACAATATGGTGAGACTATCAGCATAGATTTATTCTTTTTGGTATTTGTAATCAGATTATCATCACATAACCACTTCAAAATTTCAGCTCCATTTGTTAAACTTGTTGAATTATCTACATCACTATCAGAAATATAAAATGAGGGGTCACCGCGAAAAAACGTATTCGATATATTTTACATTATTCACATTATTTATTTAATATACTAATATATAATGTATTTCACCAAGAGATCAGCGAAAATTATTAGATCTATTTTGTATAAGACATCGACTTATTTGGCATCGACTTATTTTATATAAGACTTAATTTTTCACAGATTGCTGATGTCATTCATATAGGTATAGTAAAAATAACAACGGTCCTATAACCGTTCCCTGTGGGATACCATGTGTATTGACTTCAGAAAGGGATATTTCTGCACTGAATTTGACTTCTTGATGCTTTCAGGCAAATAACTGTGCATGGAAAAACTCTGCACAAACATTGCAAATACACGATGTGCTTTTATATATTTCGCAAAACAAATCGAGTAGGGCTGGTGAAAAATATTGACACCCTATATATCATCTCCTAAAATATATGAACCTTATAAAGCGCGCATGAAAGATCCATATACAAAGAAGAAATCAATGGCAATATTAGTTAACTTTCAATAATACAT
The DNA here is from genome assembly GCA_030704895.1 of Henosepilachna vigintioctopunctata. NCBI lineage: Eukaryota > Metazoa > Arthropoda > Insecta > Coleoptera > Coccinellidae > Henosepilachna > Henosepilachna vigintioctopunctata. The sequence goes on along the minus strand of JARQZJ010000095.1, from coordinate 5,040,078 downwards.
ATTTGTTTCAATCTATTGTAATATGATTCAAATTTCAACACGTTCTTCAAGCCCGTGAGCAGAATCTGTGAACTTTAAGACGGTTATAAAGAATAACCGCGTTGGGTCGTACAATATATATACACCGATCTAGGAAGTGTACTTTCTAACATACACATAGATAAACTCCGATGGCAACAAGCAAACAAATGAACAATCAATACATGCAAATCACGCCTACTTCTATAAAATATCAATACATTATTATTATGTTGCTTTATCTGTGTTATTATAGGAACGAGTACATATGTCGGACCACTCCTTCTGTAAGTGATGATGTTATTCGAAGCCCACTAGACAACATGGGTCTCTATTGTTTTAGTCGGCTATTTTTCGTCTCTGGCCACGTAGTTTAGATTGGAGAAATTCAATCAGACGACGATAAATCACGCTGCGTTTTATTAATTGAATGGAATTTCTATTTTCACAAGGCATTCGATTCTACTTGATCGATATTCATATTTACAAGAATAGATATTCACACGCGATTTTTATTTTTGAGATTTAGCATTCGCTATTCGCAGCATTTTAGTTTCTTTCTTTTTATTGCAGAAGAACAACATTTAGTTCTAATTAATTTTTCAAAGCATTTAATCTCGTGGATGTTGACACGAAAAATCAATATTTTCGAAAATTTTGAATGTTTGTACTATGTGTTCAGTTAGTTTTTTTCCACTTTCTTTTACTGTCGACTAGCATTATTTAGTACCGAATTCATTTTTCACAGCATATAATCTTCAAAATTTCGACAAAAAAAATTAATATATTCAATAATTGTAAATGTTTTTACTGACTATGTGTTCACTCAGTTACTTTCTTTAAACTCTAGATATCATTATTCAGTACCTAATTCATTTTTCACAGTATATAATCTCGATAATTTCAACAAGAATTGATACTCTCAATAATTTTAAATGTTTCTGCTGAATATATTGTACACTTAGTTTCTTTTTTTTTTACTGCAGAATATCATTATTTTTCACATCATATAGTCTCGAGAATTTTGACAATTGAAATCAATATTTTTAATAATTTTAGATGTTTTTCCTGTTCACTTGTTTGATTGTTATGTTTACATGTTCACTTAGTTTCTTTTTTTTTTACTGCAGAATAGTATTATTTAGTACTTAATTCATTTTTCACACCATATAATCTCGAGAATGTTGGGACGTAAAATCAATATTTTAAATAATTTTGAAAGTTTTTACTGACTATGTTTTCACTTTGTTTCTTTCTTTTTACTCCAGAATAGCATTTAGTACCTAATTGATTTTTAAAAGCATGTAATCTTGATAATTTCGACCATTTTTCACATCATATAGTCTCGAGAATTTTGACAAGTGAAATCAATACCTTTAATGATTTTCAATGTTTTACCGACTACACGTTCACTTAGTTTCTTTCTTTTCATTGCAGAATAGCATTATTTAGTAGGTACTTCATTCATTTTTCACAGCATATAATCTCGAGAACTTTGAGAAGTAAAATCAATATTTTCAATAATTTCAAATGTTTTTACTGACTATATGTTCCTTAGTTTCTTTCCTTTTACTCCAGAATAGAATTATTCAGTACCTTATTCATTTTTCACATAATGTAATGTCGAAAATTTTGACAAGTATAATCAATACTTTTAATAATTTAAAATTTTTTTACTGACTATTTGTTCACTTACTTTTTTCTGCTTACTGCAGAATAGCATTATTTAGTACCAACTCATTTTTCACAGCATATAATCTCGAGAATTTCGACAAGTAAAATAAATATTTTCAATACATTTAAATATTTTTACTATATTCACTGAGTTTGTTTCTTTTCACTGCAGAATAGCATTCTTTAGTACCTGATTTATTTTTCACAATATATAATCTCTAGTATGTCGACACAAAAATGTTTTACTGACTATGGTCCACTTACTTTCCTTGTTTTTGCCCTATTCATTCAAATTGAAGAAAACGATTATTATCTATATGAAGAATAAGGAATGTATGGATTTCTGTGATCCATACAATATCTGAGAATATGTTTTCGTCTTCCTAATTCTTGTTTTTATTCCTGGTGAGCTAGATTATGTAGGTAGGTACAATTTTCAATAATTGAATAATTAAGTAAGTAGGTATTAAATAGGTTGAGCTATCTGAACATGCAAAAGGAGATGGAAAAATAATTTTCCAGTGGATATTCATTTACAAATGTTATAGAAGAATTATTCGCAAAAATAATATGAAATTCTACACTTTATTAATAATTTCTGAGAAATCTCAGGAATGAACACTTCAATTGGTCAGTTGGTTGAATGTTCTTTAGGAAATCAGAAGACTGAAATTGATCAATTATTCGAAATATGGATCTGATAGAACCTTCGGAAAATATAAAGAATTCAAATGGATTCAGATTTTAGTATCATTTTATTATCATTATGAATATTTCATTTTTACCCCGAATAATCTACACCCATTAGGCGTATATTAAATTATAACTGATAAATATCATAAATATAAACGTTAATCTACGAAACTATTGTTGAAACTCTTGATGATTATTTCATAGTTCGAAACGTTTGCCATACGAGAATCAAGTGATCGAGATAATCGGTTGAGTTTTTGAATGATGTTTCGTCAAAGAAGAGGTCAATTGGTGCATTATATTTATTTCAACGAGCCAACCTCCTCAAAGTCTTCACGATTCTGATTCATTCTCTCGACCATTTGCGTTCTTGCAGTTCTCATAGATACATCCTGTCAGTCTTCTGGATCACCCGGAGAGCATTTCAATCGTGTGTTCCCATTCCAACGCTTCTTGTACCGCAAATAAATTACGGCAAATTGTGCAATTTCATTTCCTCTTCTATATGCGTCGTAATTTGTTTATTATATTCGCATCTTCCGTTATGGACGAAACAATCTGAACATCTTTGCGGAAGTGAATTGCTTTTTTTCCGCATATGTTCACGTTTCTAATTTTTTCGATGTTTCGCTAGCCGAGTTCGATTATCTTCGTCGTTGAGCTAGCGCGGTTGAAAAGTCGGGCAAAACATGACCGAATTTCAATATGTATCGTTGAATCTGAAAGAATTTAGTTTCTCAATCATGTGTCTTATCAGAGTCTTAACAAGGTATCTCAGTTTCTAAATTCGGACATAATCATTAAATTATTAGATAAATTTATTGACTTTACATGCAAACATTAATGGTGAAATCCTTGAGATACTTAGATACGAATTGAATAACCAACTGTCTATTACAATTTCCTCAATAGTGAAAGAATTTTCACATCTAAGTCACTAAACAAATTTATAGTCCACACATTACTTAATAAAAGCGTTGTAACTACAATAATTGAAATTAGTGTAGTCTGGTATTCTAATGATTTTTTTCTGAACATAATTAAATGAATATTACTGAAAGCTCTTGCTTTCTCCTTCGGAATCTATTGATGCATATCTAAAACAAAGACACCTGTAATGATGCGGTATGGCACAATTTTTAATCAGCTCTTAACACCAAATAAGTAGATGTAGATGCTGTTCTGACACTAAGAAAATGTCGAATGGTATCAAACTTTTGATTTACAATTTACAGTTCGAAGAAAACTTATTGTATAACAATAAGTGTTTGAATATTTTTCTTTTAATTAACTAAGTAAATGATGACCATAATCTTACAAAAGTATAATTTTGAATAGACTTTGAGAGTTCCAGAAAAAGGAGAGGGGAGGTACAGAGTTGATATCGATTAACATTTCGGTCCCTCAACGAAAAATACCATTCTTTCAATATTCTTGGATATTCTGGAGCTTCTGTTGTTCTATCTCAAACCTCCTGAACTGAAGAATATTAAGGATATAATTATTTATTAGTGTAGTGCCAGATCTACATGCTTTCTATGACTGATCTTAAGAAAGGCAAATCTGATTCAATGACCGATTCGTAAGAATATGAAAAGAGCTTGAACGAGTAATACTCCAGTTGTGTTGTTATCGGTTTTGATACCTACATCCTCTATTGTTTACTTTGTTCATATTCCACTAATTCCACATGTGACTTTTTATCTGTATAAAATACATGTGGTATTTGTCTTCACAAATCTCCTTTTTATGATGTATCACTCCTTATCTTAGAATATTTACGTTGAAGTTGTTTTTATATTTTCCATCTGTCTCGAAAATATATGCATTCGTTATAGCCAATGGCAAATATTTCGATAATTGCTCAATATTTATAATAAGACACTTATCCCTATTTGATTTCCTAATCCGTAGCAAGTTGGGGTATGGCAGCATGATTTGACATCTTATTCATACTTTCCATCAATACCATCTCGAGTCCAATCACAGAAGGTTCTTTAAATTCTTAGTTAGGGGGTAGAATAAAGTTTATCCACAGAGAGGAGTTAATCATGACGAATTTATCAGTCGATTGAATTTAATCTTTTTGCAGAGCAGGAGGTGAACTTCTTCACTCAAATTCTTGTACAAATTACTGCACAACATTAATGATTGTTCTCCTCTCTTGTGTGATTTGAGATTTCGTGTTATTAGGCAAAATTATCGTACCACAGAATTATTCCACCCAGAGACTACAAGGACCAACTCGCCAACACCCAATAATGGGTGATTTTTTAAGCGAAGGTTTTTGTTCTAATCGAATAAAACACTCAATTTGCATCACATATTCAAAATTTTTATTGAAACTGATAACTTGGCCTTTGCCATTTACATTTTGAAGATAACTTCATGTAAATGTTGTCCGCGGCTTAGTATCAAATGGTTCATTCGGAAGGTCTAATTTTGCGTCACTTTTTCGAGAATTTCGGCCTGTATCCCACGAATTACGCGTGTTACGTTATCTTGTGAGGCTTCAATCGTGTTCGGCATGTGGATTTACACTAACGACTTTACATAACCGCACAAGAAATAATGCAGAGGCGTCAAATCGTATGATCTTGGAGGCAAATTCATAGGGACATTTCGAGAAATAAGCTGCTCGCTAAATTCACCCTTCAACATGTCCTTGTTTCGCGAACTGCGTGGCATGTGGCACCGTCTTGATAAAACCACATGTCAACTAAGGTCAACTCGGCCAAGTGGGGCAAAAAAAAGTTACGTATCATGGGTCGATATCGTTCGCCGTTGACGCTAACGTTTCTTCCACGGTCGTCTTTGAAGAAAAATGGACCCATAATGCCAGCAGCCCATAAACCACACCAAACTGACTTTTTTCGGGATGCGTCGGTAATTCTTGTATGGCATGTGGCTGTTCATCACTCCAGATGCAACAGTTTTGTTTATTTACATATCCGTTAAGCTAGAAATGAGCATCATCGCTGAACACAATTTTTCGATAAAACAGCGGATTTTTATTAAGCTGTTCTGAGACCCAATCACCAAAAATTAGACGTTGTGTTATGTCAATCGGCTTCAATTCTTGCAGAAGTTGAATTTTATAGGCTTTCAAACCCAAATCAACACGTTGTTACAAGCGATACACATTTTTTACAGAGCACGAATTTTGATAGTAAATTTCAACAATGTGCAATCGTTGCTCGTTTGTAAGTCTTTCCACGATGAAATATCAGAGCATACTTGAAACTTTTCACTTTGACGGATGACGTTTGGATGCCTTTACAAGCCAGTGCCGCCAATCTGAAAAACTTAACTCTTAAAAAATCATCCGTTATATTCCTCCATTTTCCTTATGAATTCTACATTCATTAAAGTTACTAATAAGTGTGACATTCACTTTGACTCCATAACAGTTACTATTAGGAGTTATGTGAACAAGGGTATTTGACTAAAATAAATTCAATTCTGAGTGAGTTTTTGTAATATTTCATTTTGTAGAATTTCATCATTCAGTGTCAAGTTATTTTTTCAGCTTTTTTTAGATTAGATTGAGCTCTTTGTTATATTTCTTTTTATTTTATTCATTTAGTTATTATTCAACATTGTTATTATTTTTTGTCATTGGGTATTATACCTGTTGAGAATAAAGAACTTATTATGATTATTATAATTATTATATAGTCAAAGAGAGTGAGATCTTGAGCTCTGCTCCATCGCACTTGCCTTTATTCTGAGTCCCGTTTCAATCTACATGTCTGCAATCGGAGGATGTTATACCAGGGACATTAGAAAAATCTGCATTATCAACAACTTGATGAATCCGAGGATTCTTCTAAGCCTAGCCCACTATCACTTTAGCGTTCTCCAATTGACATAGCCTCACATATTTTTGTTGTGTTGAACCTTGAATATAATCTTGGAGGAAAATCATGCCCACCCATCATTGTAGGTGATCAGAATAATTTTCTCACAACGAACCATGTAGGTATATTTTCTAGGTGATCCGTATCGAATTGCAGTGAATTGGCAGCACTGATTCACCTCCATACCTATTTACCTAAAAAGTGAAACGCAAAAGAGCCCGCAAATTCAACACTCAATCTCAATAATTAGAAAATAATTAAATTACACCACGTATAGCTGGTATTAGAGATGCCTTAGAGGTCCTAATTAATTGCGCTTGAATTAGTTACGTCAAATTGCCCGCGTTCACAATTGTATTAAGGAGCGTTATCTTACGATCTATACATGAATACGAGGTATGATGATTCTTTGATTTCCACCTGCGCGTTAATAAACCGTGCGAGCGCTTTCGAAGTATTTACACGAAGCACTGACATATATAATTTCATTTGAATGATAATATGAAACTAATTTTCTAGTGGGAAACGCTCCCGATATAATGACGGTAACTGTTGATAGTTGGATGTGAGCGATGCCCACACGTTCACACTTCCCCGACGTTTCGTTTGTTAGTTAGCACGTTTCCGTACAATCTAATGATTTGTTATTAGACGCAAAACTTTTGTAGAGGCTTTTTCTGAATAGTGAAATAAACTCTCGCTACTCAGCTTCATTCGTTAAGCTCCCCCAACTTAATATCAGAGACTGCTTCGAGAACGTTTGCAGCAGTTCCTGAAAACCCAAAAATCCTGGTGGCGACGCTCGGGGACTACGACGAAAAAACCAATGGGAACACAAGAGGTCCAGAATGGTGATTGTTGAAGCCCAGGAATGAAAAGAAGACACGCACTTGTATGTGAAACTAAGTTCAAATTATATTGAGTCATTAGCAGGTCACCTTCAGTGCAACGAAATAAACACCTCAGACATACATAGTATATAGAGAGAAATCCCATCTACTAAAATTATCTACTAAATTATCTACTAAACCAACCAAGAGAGAATATGTCCAAATTTTTTTAGGATCGCCTTGAATTTGTTTGGGTTTGAGTTGCGCTGTGGTGGGATCATTGATTTTGGTGTTTTTTATTTTATTTTTATGGTATAGAATTCATTTGTTTTCATAGAATAATAACGGAAGCCGATTAAATACAATACAATTTAATTACAGTTAAGAAGATTTTGTTTTGGTGTATATAAATCCTTGTAGCCCCACAGACTGACAAAACCAAAGTGGACAATAATTTACTTCATTTTATTTGTGATATATATGTAACAATTTTTTCACATATATATATATATATATATATATATATATATATATATATATATATATATATATATATAATTAATTATTATTATTTTTATATTGTATTTGGTTTGAAGTTCAGATTATATCTAGCCAGACTTGGAACACAATTGGTGTACCCAAATTGAACCTAACGTATCGTAGGTGCAAAGAGATCATGAGATTATCAATTGTGAATTTAGGACTCGAAAATAAAGATTATGACAAGCGTGAAGATGCCTTAATCGATGCAAACTCAAACTCTGAAATTAGTTTCATAATATAAATATAAAAGTATTTCATAAAAAGGAAAAATGGGAATGCTTTCGACAACTCCAACAGATAATATCTTCCAATAATTGGAATGGTCCCACCTGATATTCGATTCGGGATGTGGATGCTGAGATCGAAAAATCCAAGCAAAAGGCAGACCCAAACACCAAGAACACCAATCACGAAGAATTATCAAGAACAGCCATCTAGACTAAACTACATTAAACTCTTCCAAAAGATTCATTGAAACATCGAGCTAACAACTTCACCAAGAGCTTTTAACCTAAAAAGCAAATATAACGTTGGAACTAAAAAAAATTCGGCAGGTTTTCACCTGTCTATATGGACAAGCTTTAATCGACTCAGAACTGTGAACTGGTTTTAACAAACTAAGAAACAATTATCGTAGACTTGCCTTGCATTTATAGTTAGTGCAACGTTTGCTATATGGACAAGCCTTAATCGACTCAGAACTATGAACTGATGTAAGAAGCAGCAAAACAATTATTGTAGACTTGTTTTGCACTTAAAGTTAGTGCAACTCAGGATTTATCCAGAACATGTTGTTAACCCGTAATAACCCACCCAGATCTGAAGTACCTACCTATACATGAACATTTATTCAATTTCAGCAAATCAACATTTTTAAAATTAGTTCTTCAAGTGTCTCTGGACGTGACAAACAGAGAAGGATTTCATGATTTATATCAATATCATTAACTATATTATCGAAATGAATATATGCACTAGTAAATATTGGATAATATTCAATTTGATTGGTATGAAAGAATGATAATATAACGAGATAATGAGATCTATTGCAAGTACAATTTCAGTATAAAGAGTTTTTTTGCAGAATCAGCCTATTAAATCGAAAATTGTCTTGACACTCAGGGGGATAACCTTTGACCACTTCTGGTCAAAGTATCTGAGTAGAACTTCACTCAGACAGGCGAAGAAAACACCATAAACATAATCCCAACTAACAAATAATACAAAACGATATACCTAAATGAACATATACCTAAAATAACAAGTTGACGCATATTGGTACCTTAAAACTATATTATAAAATTAATGCTATTTTCTTCAAGCTTGATTCGAACTTGAAATAAGGAAAATTTCAGTGATATGGAATGCCATTTGCAATTATTCTTGCAACATTATGATTTTCTAATGTTTTCAGAATTCACTTCAGTGTGGAAATAATTGAAGGAAGAAGTTTTTTCTGCAAAGAGTCAATTCTTCAGTATTGTAAAGTTTAGAAGACAATCAGAAATATCCAGTGGTTTTATGAAGGTGTAGGTAAACAACCGAATCCTATAATTACCAATCTTTAATGCACTAATTATTTTTTAAAGTTGGTAGATTGATTGTATGAAGTTATGACTTGCTCGATCTCCTGATTCAAATAACCAGAATCATTTTCATAGCAACTCTATCTTGTGGAAAATGAGAACGATCACAGAAATCATACGGCGTGATTAAAGGCATCTTATGTGGTACTTCTTGGCGATAAAGTGTTTTTACGTTAGCAGCTTTGGTCACCCCTCATCTCGAAACAACAAAAATCATTAACGATGAAAAATGTCCTCAAAATACCTCAAGAAAGTGAATGCCAAAAGTCCGCGAATAAACTGATAATTCGATCTCTAATTGTAATGTTCGACAGATAATTAATAGAGCTCGTAATTGACAAATAAGAATTTTCAATTTCAATTCAGTTTCGATTCTAGGATTCGAATAATTTTTTTTTCGAATTAGTATACCTACAATGAATATTTACGAATCCGGTCTTCGATATGGTGTTAAATGAAATACTTAGTACTTTTTTAAACTATTAGGTGAAGACGTTTGGTTCTTAATTGTCAAAAACAAAAATTTTGAGAAGAAAATTATCGCCATTGTTGAATCGTTTGAATGTTTCAATTAGGGCTTAAGTCACATTTGAATATTTAGGTAATAAGATGGGCCTTTTGAGATAAGATAGTTGAACCTGAGTTCACGGTGGTAATAGAAAATTTTTTTAAGATTTTAGTAACTAAAAAAAAAATTATGTAATGTATCTATGTGATATCTACTTACATTTTCCGGTTGACACTTTGTATTATTCCATCTGGAAACGAAATCAAAATAGAAGAGTAACAGTAACGGTCACAGTATCTATTTTAATTGGAGAAACTCGCGAACTAACTTTCATCAAAAATTGTATCTTCGTAATTGTCAGTACTAGATATATTCACCAGTAGAACAATAGAAAGATATCGAAATGTCACTGTCTTCACTTGTTAAATAACGACGACAATTCAAAATCGATTCGCATCCGGAATAAATCACTTGGCGAATCTCGCGTTTGTCTTTGCGGTTTGTTTAGACCGTGCGCATATACACAGCTAATACGGCGGTTGTTAAGTCTTGGATGCGCCAAAGTAACTGAACCGTTGGCGTAGTAAGTGGGCTTAGCACACACACGGGGGAAGCCCGCCTTCGAGAAGGTCTTTCAAACAGCATTGGTCGACTAGAATTCTACTTCCACCGTCCGGAATCCGCGTCCTCCGACACTTATGCTTATAAGATTAACTATTCTCGTGTTCGTTCACTGCCTACCGTGACGATCGTCTCGTTTTGTCGCGTTGACAGATGTTTGTTTTAGGTTTCCTGTCATATGTGGCCGCGAAATGGGAGGAGTCATAAGAATTTTTACGAGAAAATGGTGTTCGGCTGTGGAAATAACTAGGAATAATTGAATCATGGTTTGATCGGCTTGTTTTTGGAAATATTTCGACAATATATTTGTTGAAATGGAGAATTTATTCTACACTAGTGACATAAATTTACTATACCTAATAAAACTACTTGAATATGATCTGGTCTTGTGCTCATATGAAGTGTCGAGTTGTCAACCCCAACAAAATGTTCATAGAAGAAGTTGAAGCCTTTGAAATATTTCCTAATTTTCTAGGAAGATTTCCTAAATTTTCCCAAAACTTCAATTTCTGGCACTTAAATGAATACAAAGTTCCATATTTAAAATTGAGGTAATAGAAACAATTTGTTGTAACAGATGATGAAGTTTTTTCAAACACGTTGATTCGGATGTTGAAATTAGGTTTAACAAAATGAACCTCATCGAAAGACATACAATTAAATTAATTTACATATCTACCTAATACTCTTTAGTGTAGATATCTACTGGTTTAGCAATTTTGCCTTCCTTGTTTATGATCAATTTAGGTAGATACAGGGCTATTCTACCGAAAAGATATACTTATTGCAATTACGTCTTTGACAAATTTTTTTGAGTATTTGACTTGTCGATTTTCTGAAATCTTTTTGTTTTTGAAGTAGGTACCTATTATTGACAATGCTGTTTGAAGACTTACTTACATTAATTTTGACTATCAAAAGCAGGTCACTGTTTTTTTTTCTTTTCTTCAAAACTGTTTGGTCAATTATTTGATATTATTCCTCGTAGTTTGTTTAGCACGTTGGGTACCTATGTATATTCAAGAGCCTCTTGATCATAACTTTAACGAGGCAGTTTCTCAATGTATTGGCTTTCGAAAAATTGCGGAAAAGTGACTATTTTAATCTATGCGGGAGATTTCTTGAAACAACAATTTGTAGAAAAATAGCAGAAATAAGCTCGGCTTTGCGTTACTGGTATCTAACCATATTGCAACTAGGTATAGAAAACGTTGTCCGGATATCCTGAGACCGAAGTTATTGTGCTTTTTCGACTTTAGGACATACCTAGCCCTATGTATTTGCCTGCAGTATGTATCCTTTATTTACCTCATTGAAGAACCTCTCAAATCCATCGACTTCCTTCTACCTATTGCACAATTTTTGTAAGACAATTAGATTAATTACAATTAGGTTAATTGCTTTGACTTTGGTGTCAGACCAAGAAGCTTGTAGGGTTTTCCTTGATAATGAGGTCACCCCTATAGAAATGAAATGCTAATTTTATTTTGTTTCAGTTGAAATGTCATTTTGATAATTTCGTTTTAAAATTGATGACACAAAAAGTTCTTTTTAGCGATGAAGGCCGTATAAGATTGTGTAGTGACAGCAGAAAAATAACAGATAACTTACTTGAGCAGATATCCACAAGTATAATCTGCATAACAAAATAACTATTGAATAAAATGAATTCGTACAGTGCTCAAATTAATTGATTCGTTGAAACTGATTGTTCAACAATTGAACACTTGTCAGGAATTTTTGAATGTTTATAGAAAGGGTTTCAAAATAACCGCAAGATTTGAATTCGCCGCTATTTATGCAATGAAGTGGTGGCAACACTGAAAGAAAACAAATCGACCCCTGACAGTTAAAATTTAGTAGAAATGGAGCATTTTACCATCTAACAACGTGTCTTCATCATTGAACAATATTTAATGATGAAGACACGTAATACATAATGAAAGCTTATCGGCCCCAGTTCGAAAATTCCATACGATATATGTTCGAAATAATGTATTAACTTCGTCAATTCTGATGAAATCAATTGAAAAATTCCGTAAGACAGGATCTATTGGGGACGCCTAACACAATGGTCGTCCAGAAACAAGCCGTCAAATGTCAATGTCGAAGCAGAGCGGCGGAGTGTCAGTGACAATCCAGGAACCTCAATTCGGCGTTGTGGACAAGAATTGCAAATTTCAAGAAGCTTTTTACACCATATACCTACTCACTAGATCTGTGTCTCCACTCTTACAAAATTCGATAAACACAACAACTGGAGCCTAATGACCATGCACAGCAAACAATGCAGAATGGATTATTGAGCATCAACATCCTAAGCGACGAAGCACATTTCCACCTTGATGGGTTTGTTAATCGCCAAAATTGCCCCATTTGGGGTTCTGAGAACCCACATGTGATTGTTGAAGAACAAATGCATCCATAACGTCTCACTGTTTGATGGGGATTTTTGGCTTGAGGCAAAATTGCTCCATACTACTTGGAATATGAGTCCAGTCAAGCAATAAATCTGTCTGGACCGCAATTCTTTTCACCAAAATTGGATGACATTGATGTGGCCAATATGTGGTTTCAACACGAAGGTGACACATGCCATGCAGTCCGTGAACCACTTCAATTAGGTACTGCTTCAGAAATTTCCAGGTCGTGTATTCTCTCTTTCGATTATCAGAATTGGCCCCCTAGAATGTGTGATTTAACATTCAACGCTCTATCAACAAAATTAAGCCACATTTAAAAAGAAATCCGATAGAAAATTACAACAAACGGGTGCATATGTGTATTCAAAGCTGTGTTGCTCTTTTGAACGTTTAGTGTTTAACGATTTGGCGTTTACGTGATTTAAAGAAGGTAATCAAAATGTCTGATGCCGAAGTAGTTGATACTCCTGCACTTCCAGTGTCTGGTGGATCTATGGATGTCAATCAAGCTCTCCAGGAAGTTTAAAAAAAAGCTTTAGTAGCAGATGGAGTTGATCACGGTTTAAGCTGCGAAAGCGCTAGATTACGAGACAAGCGGAATTGTTTATTCTTGCAGAAAATTGTGATGAACCTATGTACAAAAACTGTATTCAGCTCTTTGTGCTGAGCATCAAATTCTTCTCATTGAAGTAGATAACAATAAGAAATTAGGGGAATGGTCAGGACTTTGTGAAATTGATAGCACAGGGAAGCCTCGTAAAATTGTAGGTTGCTCTTGTGTTGTGATTAGGGACTATGGGGAGGAGTCCCAGCACTTTATATATTGAGCTTATGTACTAAAGTAATACCTTAAAAACTCAAAATAATGTAAACCATTTTTATTATATAATTGAAAACATATTTTGTTTCCTTTTTAAAGAAATATTTAAGCTTGCATGCATAAAAAACCTTATCCAATGAACTTTATGATTCGATAAAAAACTTACAGTCAAAATACTAAAAAATGTATTTTCTATTCAATTTAAACCTTGCGGTAATTTTGGGGCACCTTTCCTTTAGAATTCAGGGTTCCACCAGATGCAAATTCACTACAGCAGGTACTTAATACCTACGCACTAAATGACACCCAAGAATACGATGGAAGTTGAACCCCTAGCATCAGTAAACTGAAAGAGTTATATAGGTCCATTAGTCGCGATTATCACATTGGATTAGGTATGCACTATTAGTTACTTACGGCTGGCGTAATTTACAGGTACCTAAAGACCTCCCGACGATGAGCGCACAACATCGATAATATTTATTTGCCTTTCGAAAAATAAAAAATAATAAGAATAGAATATTTTAGAAAATTACCGAAATGTCTTGTTTACCTATACCGATTATAATTATCATCGGAATTAATCTCGAAACATTCCGACTGTTTGATACCTGTTATAATTCTTCGGGCTTACAAATCCAGCAATACATTGCTTCTTGACACGATTCTAATTAACGGTTAGCCACACTTCCTGCTTCGTATATACACCGGAAATTTCCGGGTAGTTTGGCCGCTACGTCCCCCCACCCACTTTAAGCGTCCGGAATTTCACATGTCCGATTAGTTACCGATTCTTCTCTATCTTTCCGCTCTTTATCTCCGAACGTGCAACGAGTGAAGAAGAATTGGCGGGAATGTGGGATTTCAGTGGCGACTCGTCGAGAAGTGTGGTTATTTCAGAATAAATTCGAAACAAAAAAAATTTTTAATTCCCAAATGAATTAAATAAAATTTTCGAGTCTTCAAACTGGAGAATCTTAGACAAGAAATTCGTATCACGAAAATTTATTATGACAAAATTCAACAGGTGCTAAAAATTTTCAATACTTAGTGTTGGCATTTACTTGATGTAAATCCATTATAATTGAATATTAACTTGATTCAAACACTTGAGCTTACGATTTACACTTTATTCAATACATATGACGCGTTTCGTTGTTACAAAGTACTTCTTCAGATGCTTACAGAATAATAATTATAATAATAATTATTCTGTAAGCATCTGAAGAAGTCGTTTGTAACAACGAAACGCGTCATGCTATGAAGTGAATAAAGTGTAAATCATAAGTTCAGGTGCTAAAAAGTTAGATAAATTGTTGAAATGTTGTAGCTGCAACAAAATCGAACACATTAATTACTCAAATGAAAATATATGAATGGAATATTCTATAGCTTTGACTTTGAGTACTTACTAGGAGAATAATTATTTATGTTTTGCATTATATTTAATATTCTTTTCATTTTGTAACCACAATTATCTGCTAATTTTCACCTGACGTTTCTTTATGTTTTTTTTTGGTAATAAAGTTATTATTATTATCAGAATCAAAATTGAATGAAACATTTTTACCCTTCATAAACCATAAGATAATTTCACATGACGTTTCAGTTAGTAATGTATTTTTAACCAATTTCTACTGAATATTATCACAAAAAAGACGTGAGTGACACACAACAAAGCATCATAAAGTAATAAAAACGTTAATTTTTCACTAGTTCTACATAAAAAAACGTGAATAGATATGGAAACATCTTTGAGTTTAATAAATTCGAATTATCACTGACATTTCCCCTTATTCCTTTCCAATCAGTATGGACCAATTTCAACCCTAGACTAAGAAGTGCATCGCTATCTGCTTCGATATAGTTCCTCTGAACTTTGAGTAAGTTCTTGTGCAACTCTTCTTCTCGATAATTATTAAAAATACCAGCTAAGAGCTATAGTAAGTATATAAAACTGTTCAAAGCAAATACTGAAGACTCTGAAGAAAACCGCACTGATGGTGATACAAGCTTGTTCATATTAAATAATGGATCTATATCGTGAATCTTATTTATATACTGACTTCTCTGTATAACATTAAATGTAAAACAAAAAAAAAATTTTTCAGACAAAAAGGCTTATAAATGTAATAACTACAATCTTCGAATTTCCATGAAATAAATCGTACCCTCCGGTTCAAATATTAGCCAATGGAATGAAAAAAGCAATTTCAAAATATGAAGTATAAATTAAATATCTTGTCTATGAATGCATAAATATAGGTCTTGCAAGCTAGCAAGGATTTGGAAACTACCTCATCGGTAGTTTTCTAAAGTTTGTTATTGGATGGTACTTTCAAAATATTCGATGGCCAAAAATAGATTTTGACATACAATTCTGTGGAAAGAAGTTCGATAAAAAGTTGAATATTATAGGTATATATAGGTAGGTACATATATATTATGGAACTATCACATATAAAGAGAAATATTTCGAATTAATGTGAATTTTTGATTATTGGAATGTAATTGAATGGTATATGTCTGTAGTTCAATATTCGAAATTATATTCAGACCCTTGTGTCAGAGTGTCTTAATGTAGAAGAAGCTGCAACTCCGAAACTGCTCTGAAACATAATTATTTTGTTCCTATAATCAAAGACTCAGTGAATATAACAGTACCATAAGGGGCCCAATAGAAAATGTGTATTAGGTTCGTATTCAAATTGAATGGTTCAATTCAATCGGTATTTCGAATTGAAAATGATTTCAAAACATTCATTCAATTTATATATTAATTCTATTGTTTTATATTGTATAATAGTTTAAATATATGATTTGAAAATACTTGAAAATTTGGATTGTGATTGTAAATTTGCCTGTTCAGTTGCAATATCATTTTCTGAATGGAAAACTCAAATTTGCTATGGACCTAGCGGGTTTATAATATACATTGTTTCTATAAAAAACTAAAGGTTTGAATTGCAATTATTATATCTTTGAAATTCACCTACGCCACTGGTAACGTATGCGCTTCGCAATGTATAACGTAACACGGGTGAAGTAAAGAGGGTTTGCTAAATTATGTCCGCCGAAAGATCTATGTTATTTGCCTTGTCTGTGGTTGTTTCGAGTTGTTTTTTCTCACTAATCCACGTCGTGGTTTCAGAAAACGTTTACTTTTCTAACGCGTGTAAGGAAAACAGGTATTTTCTGCTTTTCACGTCGTATTTACTAGATTGAATTACATCGCGCAAGCATGTCTCACGAGTACTTTTTGCGAAATATACAATAGATTAACATTTTTCCACTACTCTTTGCTTGAGCATTAGTTTTGTTTCAAACTAATCAAGATATGCTTTCAGGACAGCTAAATATCGTCTAAGTGAGTCAAAAAACCTCGATTGATTACAATTTATACAATATCTTATCTTACCATTTCAAAAAGCTTTTTTTCAATAAATTCAAAATAAGCATCAAGAAATATCTTCAGAGATTTTGCTTCTAATCCGTCACCGAGTATTTGGAG
The DNA here is from genome assembly GCA_030704895.1 of Henosepilachna vigintioctopunctata. Lineage (NCBI taxonomy): Eukaryota > Metazoa > Arthropoda > Insecta > Coleoptera > Coccinellidae > Henosepilachna > Henosepilachna vigintioctopunctata. The sequence continues at coordinate 5,022,991 of JARQZJ010000095.1, read as the reverse complement.
CACTTCAAGACAAAGTCTCTAATATACCACATCTTTTTATGTGTTAGTTTTTGTGGAATATATGCATTCTTTTTTCAGTTTTGTAGTGAACTAATTGATTAACTTTACTGAGTTTATATTTATTGGACCGCTTTTTTCAGGTTATTACTCTTTTATAGACTGGAAAAATTGTCGTTGTTCTTCACGTAAACAAATATGGAACACTTTCCCTATTTGTAACTTATTTAATAGATTTTAATCTGTTTTTTCTTTTTTCTTCATAGTTCCACATAAAGTATCTATTTTGGTCTCTGATGAACTTTTGTTCGAAATCCCCATTCCCACAAAGTGTCATTGTATTATATTCCGTCCGACAAGTAGCGAATTGATGCAGTGCCATAAATCTTTAACTGCAAGGTTAGAAGTCAGCGGGACCGGCGAAAATCCAAAACGGCCCAACTCGCGGATTTGCATGTTTAACAATTTGCATTCACGCGAACTTAGTTTCTGATAAACGCCCGAATTTACTATCAGTTTCGAACATATCTCACTTTCCTGGACTAGTCGGTCGCGGCCGACATTTTTATGGCTTGCCAGATCGTTTTCTTCGGTTTTTTCCGTTCGGTTTTCGTGCAGAATTTTTTCGAGATGTCTGCAGATAGGAAAAACGTTACATTCGATAGGTCGGTTGTATTGCAGCAGAATGTTGCAAATATTTCTGTTTGTAGAATTCGTACCGTCTCGTCCCTTTATTCTAGGGTGAGCTTTATTAATAATAAAAATGATAATAATGATCCCGAAGGGGAGTAACCTCTGAAACTCAGTGAAGACTGAGTTACAAATTATCGTCAATTCAACAACGAAAAGCTGTTGGAGAGGAAATCTTTTGCACGTGAGACACATTATTGAGACCACAAAGGAAAATGTCGACAAGCAAACGTCGGACTATTGGTTGGTCCCAGGTAGAACGTTTCCCGAAACTGAAGTCACATTCCCAGCTATTGAAGGTTAGGTTAATCCAACCCGTATTCTAAAGACAGGTGCCAAAATTCACAGAAAATCCAACATATAACAGGGGAGTATCAAATATTCCCATCGACGGAATACATGGAGAGACATGACGTCGTAGCAAAGATTGTGCATCAAGAGCTGGCACTAAAATAACATCTTCTAATGAAGGAAAAGGTGCCTACCTACAAAACACTCCGGAGCCAATTTTAGAGAATAATGAGTTTCGACTATACTTGGAAAGCACTAGTTAGACTAATCAAACAGTTCTCCACAATAGGCCTCACCTGGTCAGGGTTTACAAAAGAGCAAAGAAAACTGCATTCGTCGAGGTGGCCGACGAATCCCGATGAAGTCTCTAAATAATAGGTTGAAACATAGGTTGGCCAGACCAAAAGATGTTTTGAAACTAGGCTAAAAGAACACGTAAAAAACGGACATTTTTTCGGGAACATCTAGAGTCGACAGGACATAAGATCTCACGTTGTTTTAAACCTAATATTCTCCATTAAATGTGAAATGTGAAAAAGGTATGAAAATGAATTACCTGGAATCCATGAAAATAAATAAACTTAAAAAATCCGATAAATACAATCTTCTCAATGACCGGTTAGACCTAACCCGCTGTTAAATCAGTGATAATTTGGAAACCTCCACCTCTATGACCGAATTTAAGGTGTATTCTGTGGTCCGAACAGATCTGCAAATATTTAAAGGTTGTCTTTGTAATATGCATTCATTATTGATAATGCCGTAAAACAGGGAACTAGTCGAATAAAGAATTGTTCAGTCAGTGATTTTTAGACAATTATTTATTATTACCTCTCATTTGAATAAATAGATAGTTCAAAAATGAACAGTCGTCCTGATAGCAGTTAAAAGTATCACCAGAAACGCCAGCAAGCAGCAACGTTTCACAATTAAGTTTAAACCATTTGACAATGAGATATAGTATGATGTCTTCAAGTCTGACATCAATATAAGCAATGATAATAATAAAGAGATTAACTAATCGTGTGTCGATAATGTGTAACATGTTCTAAAATTCAGTCGATCCGTAATCTCTATGCTCGAATCGATTTCACTAGGCGACGAGTCACATCGGACCCATAAGTTTCCGCAGAAGACAAAAAAAAGAACTTCGGGTGGATTTCTACCGATCTGCTCATCGAACTGTGCCGACGAAATCCACGACTGCATCATCAATGGTAAATGCATGAGCGGACAGTCTTTCTTCGATTCGACTTCCGGTACTGTTCGTACTGCGCGATTCGTTAAAGATATAATCGACATTTCAAATCAGGTGTAACATACACAGAAAACCATAATACATCGCCAACTGCGTCTCGCTCGAATTGATCCGTACGAAAGTGTCCAAGCGAGACGAGAAACAGATTGACTTTTTCACGCAGGTCTCGTTCAAAGATTAAACTATAATATTGGCTCTTATTCATCCCGTAATTTATATTTGTCGTTCTGTCTTATTTCCGTAAATTGGAAATTATGTTCCAGTTTCGCGTTTCGTATTTAACGCATATATCGAATCTTTTTTCAAATAGGGTGATAAAGCAAGCCTTTTGTGTCTGTCGATATAGCAGCTATTTGTGTGAAACAAGGATGTCCAAACACGATTGCCTAGATTACCTGTGCCAGAACTAGAGGCGATTATCTCGAAGATAGAAACGCTATTCAGATTTCAGAAATCCTTTTTATATGTTGCTGCGTTCTAAAAGATCATAGATTAACAAATGATGATCAATTGGCAATGGTTTTCACATATGGTTGGAATGCAATGAATGGTTCACAAAAATATCTGACATATCTGCTTTGTCAATGTATTTCAGGTTATGACGAAGAGAATAACTTTTCGTTTTTATAATTTGATTTTATGTTGTTTACAAACTATCATCACTAGCACCTAAATTACACTATAAAAAATTGATGAATAGACTTTATAACTGAAATCGGTAAACACACAAAACACTTTGTTTTTTATAGTTTGATGTTGAAATTTCAATAAATTATCGACATCACCACATGTATTACACTGTACACAATTGAAAAATATAGAATTTATACCAAAAAATTATTTAACTTCAAACTGCGAAAGTTTTGAGAAGCGTTCTATTTGCATTATTACATCAGCTCAACTAATGGCGGAATTGTTAGACCACTAGGATACCGTGGCAGATACTCATTTCATGGCCTGATTAAAGTCAGCTGTGGCAACACATATCGATAACTTCAATTCCTATATGAAGATATCGACGTTTGCCATGGATGAATATATGTACTCCTTTTAGTGTCGAAGCCTAACAAATTGCCCCGCATTCCGAAATTGCCATCATACATAAGTCGAAACAAGCAACAATAATTACTTTTTTGCCTCGAGCCAAAACTTGGAACGAAATACGTTCGAAACGTCTGAGAATATAATTCATTCGCACATTTATATTTGCATAATATATGAACTCCCATATATACCCGTACCGAGAGGGTATTCCTTTTATTTTTCCTTCGTTTTTCAGATTTAAGTTCCTCTTCACGAAAGTTTCCGCATTTTTATTTCGTACTTACGTGGAGAGGCAAATGAAGCGATTTGTTTCCATATATTTACAACGCCACCTGACTGCCGCATGACGGAACTAATGAATATCTTGACGTTGAGAAAGAATTCATCAAATATGATTAACTCACGTAGGTATTTTTTCATTCGAATATTAGGGCTGATATAATTTTTGAGTATATGTTTATTTGAACTTCTTTTGGGATAATCAGTTCTTTTATTCTTACGATAAAAGGATCTGAATAATAATGGCTCAAATTGATGGGTAATTTCATTTGAAGTAGGTTGAAATCGAAGACACATTTCTATTTATTTTATAAAAATATTAATCTTGATGTCGAATAAATGTTTCGGTGTATTGACTCATTATAATATTATCAAGCTATTTGTGAATAATTTTTTGCAGTTTCAAAACTCAAGACGTAGGGACGTCGCTTGATTTTTCATTAAGCTAATACCATACCTGTAATGAGAAAATTTTGAAGTAAGTGAATATAAAAACAATATTTTCAAAATCATTGAAATGGAAAAAAATCATTCTAGGTGCTGGTGAAACAATAAAAGAATCTTCGAACCGTAACGCTTCGTTTTCCTCCCGCTGGGTGGTACAAAATGTTATTTCTATAAAAAACTGCAATAATACAATAAATATAAAATAATTTTTTCTTTAATCTATATATCTTTCGAGTTGTATCAAGTAGCCTTGCATCGATCGGTCATTTTCCGCGACCTGTATCGAGCACGATACCAACAGTATAAAAAAATTCAAAAGGTTCTATCAGTCTCGTTCACATAATGCGAGTAAATAGCGATCGATGCACACCAATCGATTGTAAATTCGCCAGAAAGGTGACAGATTGGTGATATGCGGGAGAAGGACGTAACTCCTTCTGATTAGGTACTAATCTAGTTGCATTTGTTTGTACGTTCTCTTCTCTAAAATTACTCTAAAACGATGTCAAATAGTACCAACAAGACAGCTAATATAACTGAAATTTCTATGTGTTCGTCTTAGGCGGTATAATAAGCTATATTTAGAGAATGATCGTTTACAAAATGATGGTTGAAGGTTAAGCTTTTCAATTGAAACTATCGAAATTATATGAAGCCCGAAATTGGAAGATATTGATCCATCTATAGAGGAACGATACAACTCTTGTATCAATGGAAGTGTACATCCTTGATTTGGTGATGAATTTTTTATTATGGTCCAAACGTTCAAGAAATTTATGAAACTCTGTGATTTTTTCTGTTGAATTTGGATTTTTGCGCCGAATTTAATCAGAATCAAAATATATTCTGAAGATTGATAAGTCGACTGATCTTTCGATCACTACGAACAAGATGATGACATTTTATGAAAAGTTGATATTTGTCTGGATTAAACATCGATTTCGAGTATTTTTTATATCAGGTTGACCGGTATAAACCGGGTTGAAATTCCAGGATTTAACTCCCGATAAAAATTAACGAAATACATTTTAGATGTAACAAATCATCTTTAGATATTTCGCTCTTACAGAGACGATCTTAGATTCTTTCTTTCGTAGTGTTTTTGCATCTTTCAACGAAATGAGATTTTTCCATGTTCGCACATGTCGATGGTACCTACTCCGCAACTTCCAGTCACTTTTTACATAGGAATCAATTAATAAATGACACGGAGGTTGCTCTTATCTGTTGGTTAAACATTATGTTGAAAACAACACATTAAAAATTAACATCCTTGATTTAAGTTTCACTGAATATATTAAAAACTCTTTTCTATCTAAAATCTATCGAATCTAAAAGATGAGATACCCTTGAAGTCTTGGAAATTTCGATAGCCAAAAAGAAGAATTTACCTATTTGCAATGACCAGATTGGTTTTTCTGTGAAATCAGTGTTAAATTCTGTGGTTTTATAAGTGAAAGCTGTACATTTTAAAATTCAGTAATATTGTATACTCTTGATAGTGAGTTAACCACTCGAAACACATGTATAGTTTTTAATATATTCAGTGAAATTTAAGTCAAGTTTGTTAATTTTTAATTTATTGTGATTAATATTGATGAATATGTATGAGCATCAAATTTTTATTGTATCATCAACAATACGAAGTAATATCTAATATTTTCATCGAATTTCATAGCATCATTCCTTGAAAAATTTTTGCAGTAACGCAATCAAATGAAAAAAAATGATGTGGCAAATGATAATAGATCAATGTGCTCATAGATATCATAAACTATAAGTTTTTTTCACGTCAATACGACGTTCGGTACTCAACAATCTAGTAATTTTTTGCCAACCGAAGAGAAAGGTGGATGAAGCGTTTAATTTACATTTACCAATTATTTTACCTTCCATGTAATAATAAAATGAGCGTTTTAGTTTGCTTCAAACCTCTCGCGTAATTATGTGCGACACAATCTGCTATAAATCGGAATCAGATCACCTTTCTGTACGATACGGTCCAGTAGGCGGTTTAATAACATCGCCATTACTGATATTTTGACGTGAATATGTTTGCCGTTACTCTTGTGGTGTTCTATGAACATCAAAGTTAGCCAAAAACGTGAAATTCACGTGAAATTTTAAGGCATTTCAATCCATTTCATTGCAAACCTTTCTTTTTTGTTTGTATTATTCTGGAATTATCATTGTGGTATGTGAATGTAGTGTGTAGTGAATGTATCAATTATGGTTTTCTCGAATAATAATAAGCCCAGATAGCATCTGGTTTTTTCATGAAAGCTGTCCTGATTGGTCAATTCTTTTCTAGAAATAACTACCTGAATTTTAACAAACAATAATCTTGACATTCGAAGAATTCCTGGGTTATTTATTCATTTTAGAAGGATTCGATTGTGCTCGGTGATTATTCCCAAAGTGCTTATTTTGTACGCCATGTTTATTGGTTTTTTCAAATGTAGTTCTTTCTAGGTAGCTCGACCAAAATATTTATGGGTTAGGAAATTTGTTTTATTATCTTGAGTAGGAGATATACCTGTGCTAAACTTTCTCTTGTAAGTTTTTCATAATGTTGTCAACTATTCTGCGAAAGAATTCAATATTTTCAGGGATTGGTTTCATAATATTTAATTTTAGTTGATATATTTTTCGGACAATGGGACACAAACTCTCTGTGGGTCATGGTGTTGTTCATGTTATAGTGAAAGTATTATATGAAAGTATAAATGTATTCCATCCGAACATAAAATTCAAAACCAAAATAGAATCTGATAGATATTATAATTTTTCAGATTTCATATTTACAAGATCAAATAATAAATTTGAATTTAAGCCTTCCCATACGGATATCATAATACACAACTCCTCATTTCATCTATTTTCACACAAAATGGCAGCTTTGCACACTATGATACATACACTAATAAATATTCCTTTATCAGAAGAAAACTTAATAAAGAACTCAACTTCATTAAAAACATTGCGTTTAATAATAAATAAGAGAGCTATCTAGGGGCAAAAATTTTGCACAAAAAATTTTATCAGAAAGGTGTACGATTAGTATTTCCTTTTCAATGTGGTGAAAATCGGAAATATAATAGTTTAGTATACTTTGGAACACAGAGTTAAGAAGTCAAAACCTTTTTTCAGAAACATAATTTCAATATTTCATTCAGAACAAGCAATAATTTATGGAGACACATCAAAAACAATAAAACCAAAATCAAAAGAGAACATAAATCTGATGTTCAACAATTGAGTTGTGTAAACACATTTTCGGTATATAAATACGTAAAACAAGCAGAAATTGAGGCACAAGAATACACGAACATAAATACAGTTTCACATATAATAAAAGCAATTCGAATTATTCAAACCATTTATCAACAGAAAACCACACTTTCCATGCGAATTTCAAAATGTTACATAATATAGAAAAGTAGTCATTTAAATTTTTGGGAAATAGTAGAAATGAATCGGCATAAGAATTCTGTAAATTTGCATAATAAAGAGATACAATTGAACAATTCGCCAGTGCTAAATTTTTTCAGTCAATAAAATTATATATTAGAATGAAATTTCTTGGTTAAAACCCACACTCATAGAAACCTAATGTTCCCTTGTTATTTATACCTGTTTTGACAAATTTGTTGTCGGTCAGTATTCTAGTATCATCTGAAGAAGTCGTTTGTAACGACGAAACGCGTCATGTTATGTTATCAATAAAAGTGTAAATCAAAAGTTTGCATACTGTGCATACTCAAATATAATGAAATGTACATGAATTGAGAGAAGATAGTCTTTTAATTCGACATTTTTTGGATTATCGATATTTTTGTTTATTATTGTATTGTTGCCATCAAAAATTAACAATTACTGCTATCAGTTCATTGGATGACAATCTTGATCAAATTCTGTTGAAAATATAACGTGAAGAAGAGAATTAATTCTGTTGATCCCATACTTTACAAAATGTCGTCATTCAACAGTATGGCTCATAGAAATACTGTTGAATGTCTTACATGATCATTTCTAAACGTTGATTTCAATAAACAAAAAAGCATAATTAGGCAAATTGCTTTGAACAACAACTACCATCCAGAGATCACAGACCATTCAATTAACAGAAAGTCTTTCAAAAAAGCGATTTCGAAGCTTATCCATTTATTGAATAAAATACAGAATATAGCGTCTTTACTTATATCAATTGAAAAGTCCCCGGCCTACCATAGTAAAACACATTTTTTGGCAAAATTAGTTTTTTTCTTCAACATAATTCCCTTCAAGTGTAATACACTGATTAGAGCGACCCTCTAACTTTTCTATACCATTTTTGTTGTACGATTTGTTCTTTGTTTCAGAATAGGCCTAAGTTTTGGCGATCATCTCTTCATTCGTCAAAAATTTCTTCTCAGTGAGCATTTTGAGATCTGAGAACAGAAAATAGTCGCTGGGGGTCAGATTTGAAGAATACCGTGGACGAGGAAGCAATTCGAAGCCCAATTCATGGGTTTTTGCCATCGTGTTCACTGACTTCTTTTTATAAGATAATCAATGAAAATTATTCCATGTGCATCCCAAAATACAAACGACAGCCGACTGTAGCGTTTTCTCACGCTTTGGAGGGGGTTCATCGCGTGCAGTCCACTCGGATGACTGTCAATTGGACTTCGGAGTGAAATGATGGAGCCATGTTTCATCCATTGTCACATATCGACGCAAAAACTCAGGTTTTAATAAACCTGATAGCTTCATCATCTTCGAACACTGCTCCAAATCATCAACTGGTTCTTGTTTTTTTTTTCAAAAGTGAGCACTAGCGGAACACACTTTGCACAGAGAGCTTTGCACAGAGTATGAGAGCTTTCTCATACCCAAATATTAGTGAATAATATGATGATTCACGATCAGTTTATATCTTGAGAGTGTCTGCGATTTAATTCTATTTCAATTTACGGTCATTCAGAATCATTTTGTGGAGTTTTCAATGTTTTCGTCGGTAACAACGTCTTTTGGGTGTCAACTGCGTTCACCGTCTTCGGTGCTCATTTCACCACGTCTAAAGTTAGCATACCAATCCTTGATGGTTGATTTTTCAGGGGCGGTGTCCGAAAACTCGGCATCAAGCCAAGTTTTTACTTCAACTGTATTTTTCCCTTCAAAAAGCAATGATTTATCAACACGCTAAATTCCTTTTCATCCATTTTTTTCACAACAACATAAGTTGCTTCACTCAAGATGCTATAATTCACAAAATAATGATCTGACAGCTGTCAAATTTAAACACACATCTTTTGAGGATTAGGGCTAACTAAAAAAACATTTCGATTATATTCTAGTGACGCCATCTATGTGTCAGACCGACGGCTTTTTAGTGTACAAATCGAAATCACTCATGCCACATTACAATAATAATATTTTTTTTCAGACCGCACTATTATTATCAATAACACCATTCAAGTGAGATTACCAAGAAAAATTAATGGAAAATTAACGAAATTAATACGTGTGGTGTATACAAAATTAACTGTGGTAGCTGCAATAAATTTTATATAGGTAAAAACTTCAGGAATATGAGAATATCCAAATATAAACGAAGTTGTGTGAAGAAGAAGAGCTATTCCTATTATGCTAAGCGATTGATACAGAAAAGTCACATACATAGTTCAGAGTATAAAATATTAAATAGAGAACAAAAGTATTCAAATGAAATTTTCTAGAATCATTACGATTCGATAAATTGAAAAAACTCAGGACTTTTCTTAATACTCAATTAGATGTCAATAATAGCAGTTTACTGAATATTTTCAATAATACAAATTCGAGTAGATAGAAACGAGTAAGAAACCGATAACAAATAATGTTGTCGATGTGGTGGATAAAATGTTCGAAAGCGATATCGTTATCCCGAATTCCATTGTTGGAAATCAGTCCACCTTGAATTCGTTTTGTGCAAACATGCATTCGTGTCTGGGCCATTCCGTCCGCAGTTTGTAGGAAATTATGATCTATCGAACGGTTCTGTGTGCATGGGCCGGTAGTAACACCTCGTGCATTCGCCGTTTCTATAACTACCCGCTAATTTCTCTAATCGCTTCAAATGTACACCTTCAAAATGGCAAATTGCACTATATAAATGACCAATGGCGTACCGATGTTGCGAGTATATTCACAATTCATTGCTATTATTCCACATCGACATGAACTAATTGAATATTCATTATTGCAACATATACAAGGGATATAATAATAATAAGCCTTTACTTTCCTACAGGTAAAGACACACAGTTACAGAAAATATTAAAAAAAACATATACAGTATCAACACCTAATGATATAATGTAAACGTTTAAAGAAAGATTATTATCAATGAAAAAAGTAATTAAAATTCATAATAGACAATCAGAATATCGCTATACTTCAAAATTCACTATACATGAAGACAAGCAAATGAGTCATTGTTGATATCGCATTTGTCAGACACATCCTCGAAAAGCGAACACATATGTCTGATGGGTGATTGTACGAGAGAATTAGTTTTCGGAGTACCCAATGAAATAAATTGATTTGAACGTGAACATTGTCTTGGAACATGCCAATAAGAGTAGGACAGTCTATATAACCATGTGAAAGAATATTCAGAAACTTCAGAGACAACAAGTCACTGCCAATTTCGAGTGATTTTGCTCCAAACCTCTTCAACAGATGCTGTTTGGCTATATCATCTGGCCGGATAAACGTGATCTTCCCTCCAAGTTAGATGTTTGAGAAATTTTCGTTGTATCGAATAATTGTATAAGTATTTTTTATTCGAAAAGTGTCCAGCATTAGGCACAATAAACCCATAAGATTTGAATGCTGTTGAAATTGTTTTCTTCATATGAGGTACAAAAATGAAGTTCTGACCGAATATTAAACCGATGTCTCGAATTTCGGAGACTCTGGTCAGAATGGTTTCTTCAATTGTGTAGTCGAATTGTATAGGCCGTTTCTTGTTAGTGAATGTGACAATATTAAATTTAGTTACATTAATATTGAGTTCATTGCGGTAATACGACTCAGAAACAGCGGTCAGGCCATCCTGTAAGCTTATGCAGTCCTCATATGTTTCAATTTTGCGATATATTTTTAAATCATCAGCATACATGAGACTATGAACTACTAGACAGTATATTGAATCATCTTCAAAGAGAAAAAACAACAGTGGTCCTAAATTATAGCCTTGTGGTACACCCGAAATGGGTGTATATACATATGACCTATGACCCTCAAACTGTACAAACTGCTTCGATTATTTAAATAATACTCAATTAGGGCTACTAGATATCAACTTGAGAAATTGTCTGATACTGTTAATATTGAAAAGTACGATATATTACAAGCAGTAGAAAAACTTGGATGCTTATATCTATTATGAGCACCTTTCTGAAATATATCTAGATTTCTATCTGATTCTGGTACATCATTTATGGTTAGTAGTCAGTAGTTTAGTAGTTACATACGAGTCGAAAATAACGCCATTCAATTGATTCGAACGAAAGTCAATTGATTCTTGTTAACTCTAGATTTAAGGTGATCCCACAGAGAAAAATCCATATAATGTGTTTTTAGTTTATGTTGTCACTTCTGGAGATCAATTTGTCAATGAAATTTTTATACACTTTTGGTGGAGAGTCCAAAGAAGACATGCTGGTTTGCTTCAAATAGTCAAAGTCTCTAAAAATTATTTAATCGTAAGTTAGCCAAGTTTATTTGAATCAAAGATAAATGATCAATAATGAATATCATACGTAAATGTTGACTTTCAACTTATAATGAATATTGTAAGACCTGGTGCTGCATGAATATCTAATATTACTATTTGAAAAAAACCAAATGATACAGAAGAGCTCAAATGTGCTCAAATGCAGCTCTAAGGGAACTGAAAGAATGCAAGAGTCTGGAAGCTCTGAAGCTCTTTGGTCAACTTTAGTAAAACGTTCTGAATTCAGTCCCTTCATCCGATTTTTCTTCATAAAGATGTATGTTTCGGTGGTGATGATTATTCTCTTCATTTGTCTGAGGAGAAGCTTCCCAAGACTAAGTGAATTTCTGTAACCTCCTGTGTATTATACACGAAATTCCGTTACTTCGCTCTTTTTCTCCTTTTGTTGTATCAGTTTTTTCCACTTTACACTGGGATCCAATTTGATTGATTCAAATTATCAGATTTCAGATCATCAGATTATTGATTCAAATTATCAACTTTCGTGATAATGTGATTTGATTTATGTTTTTTCTATTTGACATGATTTTCATTCGCTGTGTATTTCACAGCGTGGTACTCAAAATTCAGTTTTGTATTCCGTCTTCTTTTGGTTACACTAAGTGACAAAAACCAAGATGTTTTTGCATTTTTTTCATCTATGTAATCATTGATTTTGTTCCTTTCAACTCGCCAATAGACTGAAACTCTTTTATCTGTGTTCCGACACCATGGTCACTTTTATAGCAGCTTCGATGTGAGCTTGAAAGTTTGAGAGTGTCCAAATACATTTCTTAATCCTGCCAAGGCAAATTTTTTTTAGAATTAGAATTTTTCAAGGAAAATTCTAGGTGCAGACATGCTTTTGAAATCCCTATCCTTTCATTTGCAGCAAAGCTGAAAATTTACTCGAACAGTAGTTAGCTTGCTCGATCGTTGAGAGTGGATGTTTTGTCAACAGTAGAAGAACAAGATGAAGATAATCCTTTCCTTTTGGAACTATTTCATTTCAAATATTGTTCTGGACCGTCAAATTATCTAAGTTTTTTCCTACAAGACTATCTGAAACTAGATGCTTCCTTACCAACTCTAAAAATCATTAGGTGTTACTCATTACTCACCATTTTGATACGTTAACATTTTTTGTGATATAAAACGTCTAACAACTCTAGCCAAGTCATTCCCTGATATAAAATTCAACGAAACTGAGCCTCCAAACCGTGAAAAATATGCGCATTTGCTACCTGTTGTTCAAATAAACGGAATCAAGGGAAGGGGCATTATTAATGGTTTTAATTAGGATAAATCTTGGAAACGATGATCAATTGACCGTCCTCTTTCTGCGATCAATCTTTTCAAGAAGCTGAATCTTCAGAGGGTAAAAATTTTGGAGGTATTTAAACGCATTTATAACCCAATTAGAAGCTATCGTTGCCGGCGGCACTGGCAGAAAATCAGCGAACGGATATTCGGATATTCCGATTTTACAGATATACGCACCCATCTGTACGATTCACTAAAATTGGCAGTTGCATGCACTGCAACCATATCGTGCATGTTTCGCTACATCGTTATAATTGCGAGGTTCTGCGATTTAAACGCATTTAAATATAACCCAATTAGAAGCTATCGTTGCCGGCGGCACTCGGATATTCGGATAACTTTACCGCACCCATCTGTACGATTCACTAAAATTGGCAGTTGCATGCACTGCAACCATATCGTGCATGTTTCGCTACATCGTTATAATTGCGTGGTAAGTTTCTAACTTCCTCTAAACCCCTACCTCCCACCGTTCTGCGAAAACACTTGCATTAGCGCAGTTGCACCCTTTCGCTCGACTAATGGGGTGAAATACGTTGGTATTTACGCCCTTTATTCGAAATTGAAAAAATGTTGGATACCGAACATCAATATTAATCCGACTTAACATGATATTAACCAATATCAATCAATATTATTCGGATTGGGAGATTTCCAATTAGAAGGGAATGAATGAGAGGGTCTAAGAAGTGATCACTTCCTTCACAGGCGTCTCCTCTCTGTAATTTCCATCTCCACATTCATACATCATGAACTTGGCTACACCATGAGGGTCAACAAGCACGAAACACGTGTCAACGGTTGCTTCCATTCGTTGGTAATAACAAAACCTTTTACTTCTGTTTATATTTTCTCCCGAATTGAACCTGTTTTTTATGTTGTTGCACTTCTCGTTTATCGGGTTCTGTAAATGATGATTAGTCGCCAAAAGGGAGAAATAATTGATCAAGTCTTCCAATCGAGAGAACATCAATGCATATCTCCAAAAACTTCTACAGGAGCCTTCTTATCATTTCTTCCAAATCCAAAAAAGTTGCTACGCCGTTCTGATGAGAGCCAAGATCAAAACACGTTTGTGTCCTATTTCAGTTCATTACATCAAATTACAGAATCCTGTAAGCATCTGAAGAAGTCGTTTGTAACTACGAAACGCGTCATGCTATGTAGTGATAAAGTGTAAATCATAAGTTCAAGTGTTTGAATTTAAGTTCATATTCAATTGTAAAACCAAGCCAATTGTTTTTATTTAATATATGAATCTAATTTGTATAAACACTTACAGAATCAGTGTAAACCTAAACAATACTCTTATAATTATGAATTGATTTGAAAGACTTGTTGATTTATATAGATATTGATTTGTGTTCCAGAATTTAAGAGCGGAGTGTTTCTTTCCTTGAATTCTTCTGAAACGGAAAGCGAACAAGCGCCAAGGCCGTTAAATCATCCCCAATTTCGGGTCAGTATCTCGGACCCTCGATAACCGGATTGCACAAAATGCCACGAGCGCCTACGGCACCCGTTCAACTTTCGTTTTTTCACGATCGAATTATTGTTGACCGGTCGCAAGTCGTCAACCCTTGGGGTAGGCCAGGTAGAGGGAATCTCCGGCCGACGAGGATGATGCACTCGGTTCAATAAACTCCGTTCTCGAAAAAAGTAGTGTTCTCACTTTCCCTGTCCGTGGGACACTTGGCCTGACACCGGGCGGAGATAAAAATCCATTGGGAATATAATTGATTTTTTTTGGTCAGTTTCACTTTACGATTGTTAGATGAAAAGTGAAACGAAGAGATAGACTTAATTGATTGGGTTTGTGTGCATAAACTAAGGAAGTTTTCAAGAATTTCTTCATACTGGGTTTGTTCATTGCTCGTAATTCATGAAATTTTTTACGGTCAGTTCTTCCTAAATAGAATGGCCTAATAGTTTGATATACTTAGATTTATTTAGCAAATTTATTTGATGCAATCAGTATACAGAGTGAATTTGTATCATAGAACGCCTCAGTTACGTTGTAAACTGCGATTTCTACGAATTTTAATTTACACTGTTGATCTTATGTTCCTATTCGCAGTGTTGCCCAATTGTTCGATTTTTCTGGAAATTCAACTATGTTGTTTCAAATGAATATTACAGAAAAGTAACATTTTTCATTTCATTTTCAGGTCTTATCTATGTGGATTGCCTGGTATCTTGAACTGGAAAAGGAATCTGATGATCAAAGACTTTGATAAGGATGTGAAACTAGAACTATAGTAGGTGCTTTATTGTGACTGTGTACCTGAATAATGAATTATTGTCAATTCGAAATTTCATCGAAAAAAATAAATGTCATCAAAAACGATATGTGATCAAATGTTCAAATAAATTCAAAATATTCAATTTTGAAGAAATTATGGAGACAATAATTTCATCTGAGGTGGAAATGGAATCAGTACCTCGAATTTTAAGTATTGAGACAACACTATATCATCATCCCAATCAAATAAGTTTTTTGTAATATATGTTAACAGGAATTTGAGATCGTCAACACACATTGATATTTTATGTGAAAAATTGAGTAACTCATTTTTTGCAATATATAGAATTAAGAACCTTATACCTAGAAACTGTGTTGAGAATGTGTATCACAGTCTTGTATATAGTCATCCAAATTATAATATTCTGCTGTGGGGCTGCTCTACAGAAATAAATGGGATGTTTATTACACAGAAGCGAATACTTCGATTAATATTCAATATTCATCAACGAATATCTTGTAAACCTATCTTCATTAATAATTACATACTTACCTTACCGTGTTTATATATTTATAGATGTTTGTTATATGTTAAAGAAAATGAAGATAGACTTATTGAATTGAAAAGTAATCATGAGTATTCAACAAGGAACCATGATGTGCTTACTCCTAAGCATAACATAGCTAATTTTGAGCACTCACTCTATTATCAGAGTATTAAATCTTGAACCATTTACCGTCAAATTTGAAATTACTGAAAGCTAATTTGTTTGAGAAGGGGTTCAAGTCATTGATGTAAACAAAGGCATACTATAGTGGGGCAGAGTAGTTAGAGTAGGCTGATTCGAATGTAGGCAATAATGTATGAATCAATTTTTTGTAAAATATGTTTATTTTTTACCACGAATGTTCCTCACTATGTGAAATTGTCTCAAATATTTCTGAGATAATTTTTCATCTTTTCTTTTCAAATATAGTTGTGTATTATTCTGAATATAAACTGAACCAATAATTTTGTTCGAACAAATTTTTTGCTCGAGGGCTGAATGGAAGATCAGACTCAAAACTGAATTCAGTCCTTGTGTGAGCATTTTTCTAAGTTGTAATTATTGTATCAATTAATGAATATTATTTTACAATGTAAGGCATGTTTCTCAATAAATTTTATTATTATACTCGTATTATATATATATATATATATATATATATATATATATATATATATATATATATATATATATATATTATATACCGGTCAGGCTACATCTTCAATTCTTCGGGCCATCCACTTCAATTCCTGATAGCCTATTTAGGAATAATTTATGATTTTTGGTATTTGGAATAATGATTATTGATAATAATAGACTTGGTTTATTGGTAATGATCAATGCTAATAGACTTCATTTATTTTGATTTTGAGTAGTTCAATACACATGTCCAATTTATTGCAAATCCTTGTAGAATTCAGTAGAATTTCTGAATTACAGGATACATTTCGAAATTAACCACCAGTAGTAGGTATTGTACGAAGAACGATCGAAATTTCTTTCAAAAAAATTGGGAATTTTTTCAAAGTTTTCATTTGATAAATTGTTGAAAAATCACATCCTGTTTTAGGAAAAATTGAGTATTTTTAGCTCTTGTAACTTCAACTAAATTCAACTAACAAATATTGTTCTTTTTCAATTTGTTCAGCTCCTATGCACGCGTTGAAGTCTCCAATTTATTTCATATTATTTTTGTATTCGTAAAGTCATTTTATACGATTCTCTAGGAAGATTCTAGTTTTATGTCGACAGACTGTTCAATGGCCATATAATGTCATACTATTATCCGTATCTCTTCCTTGTAGGAATACTAATTGTGAAATTCTGTGGATGTGACAATGTAAAACATTTATACATTAGTTATTTGAATATAATTTTATCATAATTATAATTCTTTCTTGTCCTTTACATTATCTGTCAATTTAATCAATATTATCATATTTTTCAATTACTGAATATTTCAAAGCACCACTGAACTGAAAATTGTTTTAGGAAGCAAGTTATATTCATCTTTGAAAAAGATTTTTGTTTCATAAATTGGTGGAACTTTAAAAAGAACTATTTTTTCCTATGTCAGAATCATATAAGATTCAGTCAATTAAAAGGCACTTTTCAGCCTTTTGAACTCTCAGCAACAAATTTTCAATCAATCTGTTTCTCCATTATCAGAACGTTTCTTTTAATCACCTAAAGGAAAGTAAATATCTGATGAACTCCCAGAGAAATAATGTTTTTGCATTATTGATTTTTTGAAACTTCTAAGAAGAATACTCGTATTTACCCCAGCCTTGTTTTCCGTATTTCATCAAGAATAACTGGAGTTTAGGGAGATATAACATTTGAATAGAAAACTGAAAATATTTTTTCATCAAAATCAAGAAAAGTCGTTAGCGGTGGTAGTACAGTGAGTGAAATAATTATAACAGTATAAACATAATAATCAGGACTTGAATTACCTTCAATAAATTTCGCTTATTATATCATTTCAAGATGATTCTCTCAGTGTAGTCCTTCTTTCTTTGAATTGAACGTAGCGTATTCGATAAATCAAAACTCAAATACTTTCAGTCATCAACTTAAATTTTTCTCAATAATTTCAACTGTTGTCAAAAATTAAGTCCCTTGTGTGTTTTTCCGCTTGATAAGTTCTTAATTAGTATCGTCGGAAATTCATTATGTATTTTCCAATCGAAAAATTCAAATGCATTCATTTTGATTGAGAAGAAATATTAGTTCTGCTGCAAAATTGAAACGTGAGACTAATCAGAAGATCAACGACAAATTAATTTCGTCCAATAATAAAAGTAATAACACAACAAGAATAATAATCATTAAAAATTGAGTAACGTAACTCGTGCACCTTTAAACTTCACGTCATATTGCACCAAGTAACAAATTGCCTCATATTATCCGTAATAGATTGTGTCATCCTGTCATTTATCTTCGAGTAGAACTAGTTCGACGCGTCGCAAAAGCGAGTATGCCCAAAATTGGAGGACGTCTAATTATCTGCAAAGTCGTAGACACAACCACGAATGAGCATACGAGAGAGTTACCTACCTACTTCGACTTGCACCGTTCTTTCCTTCAACATATTAGCACGAAATGCAAAACAAATGACCGTGGGAAGGAACGTTTACTAAACGATACGTAGATTCTCTCGGATTTGATCCAATAATCAAGCTAATCACCTATGTGAATGTGCCTACCATTATCACAGTGGAAGAGAAACGGTGTTGCCGGATGCTCGAGTCGGTTTATTTTAATTTTTTTATTTTACATAAAAGGCTCACTCAACAAAACGTTTGAAACCATCCTATAAAACAAAGCACATATTACAAATGTTGATACAAACCTTTATTTGTAACAATTGATAACAACTCTGTATTTGTTTTGGGTGGTCGAGAGTGATAACAATAACAACTGAATTTTAAAACGTAGAAGTTCTACTTATATATCACAAAATTCAAAACCAGTCCTAAGGAAAATCCACTTGATCTTTGCTAACAGGTAAATTCCTCATGGTGTCGGAAATTTCTATGACTTCAAGGGTATCTAAACTTTTGCCCTTACTTCTTGAATGTAATAGTTGTTTCTTTTTTAGAATCCTGTTGTTAAATTTGGTATAAGGTCTGTAAGGCCTTAATAACAACGTATAAGGCAGTGTATTAAGTTCAACTATTGTAAATTAATTTGATGAACTGCTGCATCTCTTGAATCATAAGAAGACACAACTTTTTATTTGGGTTGAACACAATCAAAGATAGAAAGCTGCACGTATTTTGAGTTACCTTTTTCAGTTTAGGTAGATGTTGAGGGTTTAGTGGTTGGAATTCGACTCTTTTCTCTACAAAAATTTAACACCAAGTTAGCAGTGGTGTCTGGTTGATATCTGTATTTTATCTCTCAGCACAATGTGTTAGTTTTACTTTTCATGTCTATGTCTAGCAAAAAAGTTTTCTACA
Organism: Henosepilachna vigintioctopunctata; assembly: GCA_030704895.1. NCBI lineage: Eukaryota > Metazoa > Arthropoda > Insecta > Coleoptera > Coccinellidae > Henosepilachna > Henosepilachna vigintioctopunctata. The sequence continues at coordinate 5,003,664 of JARQZJ010000095.1, read as the reverse complement.
GCTCGTGAAAGATCTTTCTGCCCATCAGTATTCCGAAACACTTCAATTCTTAACACTAGGAAATGATTATATTCTATGCAATGATCGGTAAATCTTTTAATTGGATTATTCAATCAAATTGATTTATTGTGTTCTGTAATTCTTTTTTGATCACAGCGTTGCACTTGTCCTATGTGAAAACAATCGCTATCACTGAAAAATGCGAAACACCACATTTTTATAATAAATCTCGTATGTCCTTATTCAGCAATAATGAACCCAAATTCTCTTTGTTGGTGCAGATTGTTGTGAAGTTATTTTTATGTACCCTTTTACAAATCTTGCAACACAAATTAGGTATGTAGTTGACTGAATTCAAGATTTCATATTGTGTTGAAAAATATTAAAAAAAGTTTGGAAATAATATTTCACTCTGTTTATTACTGATTAATTCAGCAAATAATAAAGTCATTATTTAATAATTAAAATAAAAGTAATAGTTTTCTGGTTTTCACTATAATCAATTTCAAACATGACAATTATTGTTTCGCCAACACCTTGGCTTCATCAGATGTTGATGATAAACAGAGCTATTACATTGTGCACTGCTTGCATATATTCTGAAGTGTGTGGAAATGACCATAGAGCACTGTTCCTTTTGGAGTAGGAGAATGACTGAAGAACATTTTTAATGACTGAGATTGAATTCTCGCTTAACTCTTGGTGAAACATAATTAAATATTAAATTGAATTAAACTCTTGGCTTAATGTTTCACGATTTATTTAGCAATATGAATAGTCAACATGTTTCGAGCGTTAGCTCATTTTCAAGACTGAAAGTCTTGAAAATCAATGAAAATTCATTGAAAATGAAAGTCATCGTTGCATTCCATCGAACATCGACTCAATGGACCATAGAATAATACTTCAAACACTCGAACAATATAACAAAAAGAAATTATGTTCACAAATTATATCAAAACGAAGAAATATAAAATTCCGTAAGAAAAGGACGAAAAGTGGACTCAAGTTCATTCAAATCAAATCTTCAATTAAGGAGTATCCATTTAGTCAATGCATTGAAATAATGTATTGAATTTTTACCTGTCACATATTAGGTATAGTTTTGGATACTTATTTGATTCATTTGCGATTAATATTCAGTATTATGAATATTAATAATATTCTTAATACTTAACAATTGGCTGTTTTGACTAGTTTCATTAAACTCCCGATGATAATTAGTAGGTCAAAAAACATGCTGAGTGTATCTAAGACTTTTGTGAGTTTCAGCCAGGAGTTTTTTTCATACAATACATAAAACTCCAAAAAGAAAATCTATGAAAAACACAGACTCAGTTTCAGAGATTCATATTAGTTGTTGGGGGGGGGGGATGTGATATAACCTCAATTTCAGAAATTGAACATTCTGAATTCTGTGATTTTTATTCAATTTATGTTAGACCGTGTTGTACCGACCGAAATATCGATCAACTTTAAATTAGAATTGAAATTATTTAAATAAAATGCTCAAACTATTTTGTATTCAGAAATAATGTAACGTAATCAAACTTGACGGCTCACATCAAGTTCCTGTTACATCTTTATCCATGTGAGGGTTTCTTGAGACTGTTCGTCTTCTCCACACAATGTCTTAATCATTAGAATGGAACAAAGGGTTCGCACAATAAATTTATCGCCCCTTTCCTTTCTCAAGTACAGCTACCGTTTCTAGGATTCTGGACGGAGAAGGGTCCAGTGATCTCTTTGGCTACTCCTGAATATCGTTATGTATGGTACGTGTGTGGGTGTGTGTGTGAGATACTGAAGCGTTATGATATTCGGTATTGATTAGAGACAAGGAAGGTTCGGCTACTCTCTGTCCCTACTGATATTAATCTATTCAGCTAATTGGAAATCTTGGTGATATGTAGAGATGATGTAGGTTCTAGTAATGCTAAGGCAAGGGAAACTCGCCAGAAAGGAGTAATAAGGAACAGTATCCGAAAGGGGCCTTGAATGGCCAGCCAACCAGAATTGAGATATAAATACAAATTTCATGAAGTAATAAATATTTAAAACTGGTGATATATTGATATCATGAATCATCAGTTATTGATGATTTATGAGGACGATACTTGGAGAAAATTAATTTCCATAATGAACCAATATTTAGAGTCTTCTCATAATTTAATAGAAATACGCATGACGACGTTTCGAAGTACTACTTCTCTATGAAATGCTGATAATTCAGTATTAATTCAGCATTTGATTAAGAAGTACTACTTCGAAACGTCGTCATGCGTATTTGTAATGAAATATGAGAAAATTCTAGATATTGTTTCATTAGTTATTATTTATAGTAATTTTCATTACTTATAACTTCATATTAAATTCAAGTTTTCGGTATAATATCCTAAGTGGGGTCAACTTATGAAAAATATTGGAGGGTCCTTACAGGGGGACATACCTTGAAAAATTTTCCAATGCTTGAAATTTGGAGGTTTAAAATTTTTCAGAAAAAAAAACATCATTTAAAACCATAATAAAGTTTTACAGTTAATGAGCGTTAATCAGACAATTATGTTCAGGACTTCAAGCTATAAACTTGAGATAATCAAAAACATGTCACCTAATTATTTGAAAAAAATGTACATTTTAGGAAAATACGAAACTATACATCATAAGAATTTTTTGAGTGAAAAGATGTGATATATATTTTATGAATAAATCTACAATGAATAGAGTTTGATTGTATCCAATCATTTTCAGTGTCTATTAAGTGTATGCGAATTGTGGACTTTCTATAAAATCTCTGATATTTGAGAAAATTTGTCTTTGAATAAAATATGTTATGTTCTATGTGTTATAGTTCATTGATGAATGAGGTTATTAATTTTTTTGTTTCTCAATCAATTTAGGGTCAAATGATGAACTCAAGAATCCCAATGAAAACTCGACTCTTGCAAAATCGACACTCTGAGGAACTCGACCGTCTGACACTTTTTTTGGAGTATTATTATATGCTCATAGAGAATTACGCAGCAGTTAATTCATTACTATGAAAAGACTGAAATTATATTCAAATATATCTCAACTATCATAAGAAGAATAAAACATAAAATATTGCTGTCACAGACTAATAGTACTTTGATTAATAAGCGATATAGCTAATTCAAGCTGACTTTGAATAATGTCTTAATATCATTAAATAAAAACAATCTCTCGAAGTTAATGATTCAGTACAATTGAAAAATTAAATACAGTATGCCAAAAACATTCATTAAAAAGGTATGTACATCGCATGTTTCAAGTATTCCTTACACAAGATAGGTTTTTGAAAATATCGAATACAGTACTATAATATTATAATAATACAGTACAGAATTAATACTAATTTTTTTGAACTGAAAACACGAAAAATAATTAGGATTTCAGAGAGTTTAGTATGAAAAATATAATGAATAATTTTCTGGAATTATTGAGGGGCTCTGCCCAATACAATAATGAAGTAATGCAAGACTTGATAATCTAATAAATATATTTCAAAACCGAAAATAATGAATAGTTGAACAATAGCCTTCTTTTTCAAAGCATAATATCACAAATGATTTCCTCGAATTATTAGGAGGGCCCAAACTAATTTTTGAGGGACTCAGGCCATCTCATGCCCTATGAAGTCGACGCCACTGAATTTGTTCATACTTTTCCATATTTTCCAGTAATCTGCATATCAATTCGAATTATATATGAACATTTTCACAGATTTAAGTGAATCATTTCGTATTATTTTTTGTATAAACCTTGGAAGTTACAGTTGAAACCATGAGGTTGGCCGAAATGTTTCTTTTAAATGGGGATAGTTACTATAGATATACCTTCTGTCGAGTTATTTTGCATATGAAAAGACACAGTTAACTTCCTTTGTGGAAAAATGTGAAATTAATTCTTAGATATGAAGTGATTTTAAGTATTATGAACTTCTCAATTCTTATTGTCATCTGCAATTATCTGAAGTTTTACGATTTTTTACGTGAAAAAATATATCTAGTCTCTGACATGAATCAATCTCTCGTTAAATGTATTTCAGAGCCCATTGCACGGCGCTCTTCATGCATTTTAATAATCACACGAATAGTTAAACAATTAACAGCTCTTGAGCTCGTTCAGCTATTAGCACGTGTACGCCACAGACTAATCTATTTAATAAGCAGTGTTCGTAAAATGTTCTATGGTTCGAATAGAGCGGCGGATGACGCCGTTAAAAGGCACTCTCGGTGTGATCTTAACAGTTTTGAACTACGGCAAATTACGTACTGCTGGCTCGAGGCAGAAATGGACGAGAAAAAGTGACCAACGTTGAAGCACACTGTGACGAAGACGAAAGCAGGATGCGAAGATGTTCGCGTATTTTCACCTATCGAAGAATACTGTAATATCTCGGGAATATTGTTTCTGAAAATGAAATAATTGAAGTTTTTAGTTATTTCATTTTGCTCTCCTCTATCATTATTTTCATCATCGTAAGTTTCATTAACTCAATTCGTTGCTAAACACTTTTTTTATTAATAAATTCAATGGACGATGAATCTACTCTGTGATAGTTCATAATTAAATGAGAGGTAATAATAAAAACTTGTCTAAAAATCACTGACTGAACAATTCTTCATTCGACTAGTTGTTCTTGATAATGCTGTAAAAGGCGAAACTAGTCGAATAAAGAATTGTTCAGTCAGTGATTTTTAGACAAGTTTTTATTATTACCTCTCATTTACTTTTTTTATTATTTCTTATTTGATATTATTCATGGTCATCGATTTCTTGAAAAATTTTTTTTTCTTGGTTAAGTCTAAACTTGATACCATAACCTTGCGGTTCTGTTTGTTACTGCTTTTCCTGTGACTTGTTTTTCGAAAACATGTACATTCAGATAATCAAACCGAGCATGTCTTTCAAAAAATTGAACGAACAGTCTTCTATAATTTCAAAGCAGAATGGATTAATTCCTTCAAGAGTTGTGTAATTTATAACAGTGTACAATTCGCATAAAACTAAGCAGTTTGTAATTTTTACTTCAATTCAGTTATATATGACAATGTTGTTTTGCCAACACAGTCAGTTCAATAGTTGTAGATGATAAACTTTTGAGTTTAAACATATCAGTTTATCATCTACATCTGATGAAGCTACTGTGTTGGCGAAAAAATATTGCAATGTTTGACTGTATTATATTGAAAATTAAAAACTACTCAGTTTCATCCAAATTATGTTGTTGAATTTTCATCAAGTATCGCCAAATTCGATTAGTATATCCGTGTGTTCTTTTATCATTTTATTTCAGAAAATGAAGCGGAATTTTCATTTTATAGTCCTTTTTTAGTCATTTCATGGATCATAGAAAGGTCCAAAAATTTTATGGATCTAGTATCGATTAAGTTAACATATACTTGCATTTCATAAGCAACAATATAAGGCCAAACCTGTCAACAACTTTGAAATATTGAACTAGAATAGGACGCTCATTTGGTGCTTTTAAGTTTGTCGTTTTTGAACTGTTGTTTTTATTCAGAAAATTGTCAACTATTGTGAAAATATACAATATTCACAGCTAATTGTTTTAATATCTAATTGTTTATTGCAACCTGTTTCAGACAATGACGATTCCGTGAATCGTACTATTGTCTCATGTTATTTTATGTTGTTGTAAAATTGAAGTTATTTTATATTTTGTTATAGCTATGTCAGTAGGTTTGTGATATATTGAAAATTGTACCTCTTTCATTGTTCACTTTTTCTAGGAATTAGAAAATTGATCAAATTTAGTTTTCTGTTTTCTTTTCAAATTCATTATTTCCGTGATTAATTTTTTCATGGAAGAGATATTTCGCCTTTTTCACTGCGTTAATCTTCAATCATCGTCCAGAAATTTCAATTTCTGAGTTTATTCTACCCTTACTTTCAGGTTTATTAAAATTGTGTATTACTGACCCGTTCTATTAAGATTCTACGTCAGCATACAAATTGAATAAAAGAGTCGAAGTACCTTAGTTTATTTAGACATAGAGTACATATTTTTTTTACTAGGTACATAGAACTTTAAAGTTATATGTAATTAGTATTGAATAAATTTTCTCAACATTGAGGAAACTATATAACCTGTCGAGTTGAGTAAAATATAGTATGAGAGCGGTAAATTGTGACACTCGGTATTCTATCCAATTGAGTTTTCTTCTTGTATTTTCTCTGAGTAGGTAATACTTTGAAAAATGCATTAAGATTGAGATTTCTTGGATGAGAGCATTATCATAGCTTCAATCAAATTTGTTTTAGCTGAAATCAGGTTTAGTCAGCTGTAAAAATCAAAAATCTCGAACGTTGAGCCGTCCACCATATAGGCTGAGTTTCTAAAGATAGCCATGACTGTGCAGTGTGATAATAATATGACGAAAACAAGGTACACCGAAACTTTGGGAATAATTTGAGCCTACTGAGCCACATCAAAAATAAGAGAAAGAAAGCATTTGACAAGATGATCTCAGCCATTTCAAGTGATTGGACAAAAAATTTGAGACCCTACAAATGCAAGACTATTTTCTTTTCCTTTGATATAACATCTGCCATTTCAAGTTTCTGATGTTAAATTGGTCACAACGCCTGTTCAAATATTAAAATCATGATCATTTCGATTACGATTTGATATAATCTTTATGTTGAGATAATCAAGGAATGATTACCTCAATCATTCCTTGAGATATTTCTCAAGGAATATCTCAATATATATAAGGAGATATTTCCTTCTTATTCATTTCATAATTTGAAGTTTTCTTCTTTCTTTCTTTTGCTAATCTTAATCTCTGCAAATAACATATGATTTTGATATAATAATTCGCTGAGTTGAGTTTTGAATATCGGAAATCTTTTTGGTGTAATTATTGTTTAATTGAAGTATTCTGAAAGCTCAGGAAAAGAGTAAAACGGAGTAGTTTCAATAAAAAGTTGGGAATTTTTTTGGTATCCAACAGTCCTAATTATAATCACTACAATTCATTAACAAGGAAGGCAAGTACACAATCGGTATAAAGGCGTAGATACCTGATGAGTTGTCACGTCCAAATTCTGTATTCTCAGAGCTCTCATGGGCAATTCGTTGTTGAAAATTCTGCGTTTAGGTAGTTTCTCGCAAATGAGAACACCACTTTCGAATGAGGAGTTCTCATTGTTTCTCATAGGAACACTGGCACATTTTACACCATGTTCAATTTTAAAAATATGCTTAGACCATTCCAACACTCATTATTTGCTCATTTCTTTCAGAAAATATGTTTTTTTATATACTTTTTCCGAGGAATAAACTGTTACATCGATGTGTAATAATATTCAATTAATTATTCTCTGATATAATATTTACGAAAGTTGAATATATGAAAGAACATATGTCCAATTCGTTGAATAATTTGAATAATCAATTTATATTTTACATATAATTATATTTTCATCACAATCGACGCTTTACCTGAAGAGACTAGAGAAAGTTCGAAATTCACTAGTTCCGTCCCTGGTTAGGTAACATACTTGGCACCGGGTTAACTACATGGGCATCATGGAGCAGATACTTGATTATTTTCGATTTAACATTCTTCTAACGAAAAGTATTATAATATAACTAGCTAGAATCGCCGATAACGCGCCAATAGTTTTCAGCGCGATTTTTCCGATGGCGATTGTAGTGTTCAATCTATCACCTTTATTAAAGTGTGAGGGGCAATCATTAAAATAAATGAAGTTGGACGCTGTTGATGTTGTTGGCCAACGAGGAAAAAATTCAAGATAGCGCTGACCATGTTAAGTATATGGTTGTTTGTGTTCGGAAGGCATGGGAACAAGGAAGAGATCTGGAACGATTTGCAGCGTCCGTACAATATGTCCCCGTTGTTGACGAGTGGAGAGGTGAGAGTCACTACTTGAGCTTTTGCAAGATACCGTACTACGAGATAAGATGGCCGTGATGTCGACAATAGAAGTTGAATTACGATTATCTGGTAATGCGATAAATTGAAAAAACACGGTTCGTAAAAATTTCGAGATATAGATTATGAACATAATTGGATATAGATTTCGTTTAATATTTTCTCATAATCTTGATAAGATATTTGTGTCGATGGAGTCTGCATCTAGTAAAGGTCATTTGTTATTTCAGAGGATGATTCCTTGCTGTTAGAAACTGATAAGTTGTGTTGGTAGACTTTCTAAAAAGTCTGACCCCCAACTAAATTATGTCAAATCTGATATGCGAAGTAGGACAAGCGAAGGACTTTATCATAACACTTCTTCGACAATTTAGTCGTTATCAATATGCGTATAAAAGCAGAAAGAACAGGGTTGTCCAATCACGTGTACAAATTCGGAAAAGCACTTACAATTTTGTAATAAATCCCAACTAAATTGTCAAATCTGATATGCGAAGTTTGACAAGCGAAGGACTTTGTCGTAACACTTTTTTGACAATTTAGTCGTTATCAATATGCGTATAACAGCAAAAAGAACAGGGTAGTCCAATCACGTGTTCAGATTCGGTAAAGCACTTTCAATTTTGTCATAAATCCCAACTAAATTATGTCAAATCTGATATGCGAAGTAGGACAAGCGAAGGACTTTATCATAACACTTCTTCGACAATTTAGTCGTTATCAATATGCGTATAAAAGCAAAAAGAACAGGGTTGTCCAATCACGTGTTCAAATTCGGAAAAGCACTTACAATTTTGTCATAAATCCCAACTAAATTATGTCAAATCTGATTTGCGAAGTATGGCAAGCGAAGGACTTAATCGTAACACTCCTTTGATAATTAGGTCGTCATCAATATGCTTATGAAAGCAAAAAGAACAGGGTTGTCCAGTCACGTGTTCAGATTCGGTAAAACACTTACAATTTTGTCATAAATCCCAACTAAATTATGTCGAATCTGATTTGCGAAGTATGGCAAGTGAAGGACTTTATCGTAACACTTCTTTGACAATTAAGTCGTTATCCATATGCTTATGAAAGCAAAAAGAACAGGGTTGTCCAATCACGTGTTCAGATTCGGTAAAGCGCTTACAATTTTGTCATAAATCCCAACTAAATTATGTCAAATCTGATTTGCGAAGTATGGCAAGCGAAGGACTTAATCGTAACACTTCTTTGATAATTAGGTCGTCATCAATATGCTTATGAAATCAAAAAGAACAGGGTTGTCCAGTCACGTGTTCAGATTCGGTAAAACACTTACAATTTTGTCATAAATCCCAACTAAATTATGTCGAATCTGATTTGCGAAGTATGGCAAGTGAAGGACTTTATCGTAACACTTCTTTGACAATTAGGTCGTTATCAATATGCTTATGAAAGCAAAAAGAACAGGGTTGTCCAATCACGTGTTCAAATTCGGAAAAGCACTTACTTTTGTAATGCATCCGAAGTAAATTATGTCAAATCTGATATGCGAAGTATGACAAGCGAAGGACTTTATCATAACATTTTTTTGACAATTCACTCGTTATAAATGTGCGTATTAAAGCGAAACGAATAGGGTTGTCCAATCGCGTATTGCAATTCGGAAAATCACATACAATTTTGTAATGAATATGATCGATAATTCAAGAAATGATGAATGAGAAGAAAAATATATTATGATTTGAAACTAGAACACTTTCTTGTAAGTCTGACCTCTAGGTGAGTCTCTCAGAGTTAAGTAGAGGTTATTCCTATTCGAGCATCACCGAGGAGATCGAGATTTTCATTGAGAAATAATATTTTTGATGTTGTCGAGTAATACGGCGTCGTGCTGTTCGAGTACAAATTCTGTTATATCTTCTGTAGCCCATTTTCTTCAGTATACATGTCTTTTGAAACATTTTGTTCAGCAACTAGGCAAAATGCTTGTGACTTACGTTATGAAATGAATTACGATTGATTTCTATGATTTTTTATTTTCTTAGTATTTATATTTATCAGTAAATGATTTTGATGTTAATTTCAACAAGAGGGTTCCTAGTGTCCTCTGAATCATATTCTTCTTCAGTAGTCATGTATTCTATTCAAAAAATTGTTTGTATTTGTCAGCAATAATACTAATTAAAAATACTGATTAGGATATTTGGCCATTCTGCAAAATGGTGCATGCGCTACTACTAAATTATGCAATATTTTGATTTTTCTCTGATATAAGACATGTAATGATTGTTACGGTATTATATTCTAAATTGATGAAGTATTCTCCTGGTTGAATTTGTACTGTTCCACTGTGCTATGGGATTTAAAGTAAAATATTTTTATATTTTTGATAAAGAATGAATATTTTTAATTTTTTATAGTTAGGGGATGACCAAATTACTCACATTCTGAATATTCAATCAGCATTAATTTTTTTACCAATAATAATTGTTTTCTTTACAAGACAGTGAAGGCTGCAGATTTAACCTATAGAAGCCTAATTACAAAAAAATTTGTTGTATAAACCTATAATTATTTTGGTGAACAATTTTATAGAGTTCAATCTAACTTAAACCGTAAAATCTAATATAAATTGAATCTGAGAGAACAAATTCCTTGTCAACTTTTCTTTCGAATATATTTACTAACAACGTCAGTACTTTTTGTTCATTCAAAAAGTTCCCGACACAGACCACACTATTATTAATGAAATTTTGTCTTAACATGTACCGAAAAAATTTTTTTCTATTTAAGATCATGAATTTGTAGACCGGTATCACGATCGAGGAGAAACATATAATATGAACATGTGTTAAAATGAAACTAATAATAATCTTTATTTAAGGTTCTCGTGATACAATTATATAAGTGCAACAATAGTATTCATATTTGAATTCTACCTTGTCAATTTTGTTGCCTTAACAAAGTACGAAGAGTGTCTATTTATATTCTGAAATATTTAAACATATGAACAAATATGAATATACATATCTATTTCAATAATTAGAGAAAAAACTTATCAATGTGGAAAGTAGATAACAAAATTGTGGAGAAACGAATTACAATATAATAATATGTGTAACACTATAATATTTTCTTTTACAAATATTTTAGCTTCTAAATGTTCACCAGTTGATGAATAATATATCTGTCCTTTGTTTTCATTTAGTTCATCTTGACAGTTTTCAATTTTTAATGTTGAGTAGTTTTTATTTAAAACGACAATTCATTATAAATTCTTGGTGCCAAAAAAGGGTAGCTACAGAGACATATGGATTAGCTGTATTGCGGAATTGTTAAAGAGTTCCTGATAGATCCGGTATTTACGACATGTTCAATAAAGTGACAACTGTCTATCTTTTTTCCGTGAAGTTCAATGTTCAACAGAGATTGAACAGCTGGCGTATCTCCAGTATGTCAGCTTCCTTTTACAGAAAGTCAGTAGGATATCTGATATCTTTTTATGAAGGATTTTCAGCAGCCATTTTTGTTGAGGTTTGAGTTTTTCAATTACTGTATCATAGGCACGACCCACGCAAAAATACCAAATCGTATATGAGAATCCGCCAGAGCTGTGTAGATTATTGTTAGATCTTTTACGTTTGGAATATTGTTCTTTAAATTTCGATATTAATCCTCTAAGCTCAACAATATTATGCTTCTGACGTGAAAATCTCATTTCAGGTGCTAATCCAGCATGATTCCTAAGTATTTACATTCGTATGTGGAAAGAACGATAAATGTATTTTCTGCTATTTTGATTATCAGTGGTTCCTTGAGGGGAAGTAGGCGCTTATCTACAGCAGAAGGAATGTATTTCGTTTTATCTATATCGATAGTTAAAAGGTGGTGCTTTAACCAATCAAAGATATTCACAAAATCAGATTCAGCTTTGGCTTTGATATCGCTCCAGTTTGCTCCTGAGTAAACTATCGCAGTGTCGTCTGCAAAACTGATTATTTTACCTTCACTCGCCAATCACAAAAATTTATTCATATATATTGTAAATAAAATTAGACCTAATATTGTCCCCTGAGGTACCCCATATTCTATCATCCTTATATTACTGAACGTATCACTTTCACTGTTTGGTAACGATTTAATAAGTAACTTTTAAATAATCTTCAGATGGACACCATTAAATCCAAAATATGAATGTAATGAATAAACTATCGCCTTCAAAAAAAGATATCAAAATTTATTCAACACACAAATCGCTCATCACCTCAATGCATACTCAAATTGACGAATAATTCTTCAATTTTATTTGATTCATATTCATTCACCTCAGCAAACTCATCAATACTACGCAGACCAAGAGCCAGAGAAACTTGGACAACTTATTGTCGTAAAATTAGTAACACTCTACATGGACGTATATCGCACATGCAATTACTTTATGGTGGGTTGATTGGGGTAGTGGAGGGGAGAGGAAACGGTACGGACGGACAGATAGACAAAGCGAGCGCCTTGTGCATATTCAAGAGAACCGGGCTCCGTGTACAATCAATTCCTTATTCCTCCCCCTGCGTCAGGGTTGAATCTTGGCCAACTTGGGGCAGTTTAGAAAATCAGGTCAGGATATAAATTTTGGAGAAAATGTTGATGATTACATAATGTTCATTATATTCGAAATAGAGCATTATTTGATTGAGTAAATTCTCGATGTAACTTTTTCTAGTCGACAAACAACGAGGATGACCGTTTTGATAGTTTTTCACGAAACAAGGGACAGTTAATGAGCCATATAATAACATATGCTATCAAGTTTGGTTGCAGGTCCATTTTACGACATTGCTTTTTTTATAATTTCCATTGATTTTACAATCCGAGATTCATCTTTGTACCACCGGAAATAATTCGAAACCAACTGCTCAGTAAAGAAGAAACTACTATCTTGAAATGTATGGAAATATGAACAAATGTAGCGAATGCATTCGACAAATACAAACTGTTATAGGTTACCGAATATGAGGAACATAACATTTCGTTTTCATTTCAGTATAATATTAACAAGATATCAATTTAATGTCTTTAAACAACAGCTTTCTCCAAATATTGACTGAAATCGATCAGATATTTTGGTGAGCAAATAACTCAAAAGTACACTTACATAATCTAACACATGAAAACAATTATACCAATCAATTTATACCTATAAACGTATCAGAATATTTGAAATCAATATCTTTCAAAGAAGTCTTCAACGATTTCTTCTGTAGTCAAATCATGAAATTGAACTTTCAATAATTTTGAGATATATGAGATTTGTGAACATATGAGGTTTTCGAAACCTTTCTTGTAGTGTTGTGCGTTCATTCCCAACTTGGTTTTTAGAAATATTCGTTCGTGAACATGTCATTGAAGTCTGAATTCTGAAATCCGATCCTGTGCTTCTTCCTTAGTCCTTGTGTATTCCTCCAGGGTCCAGTTAGGTCCCTTCTCAAGGCCTCACAATGTATGTAGATATCTACTATGTGTATATGTGAACAGCACATTCTCGTGTATGGATCTATTGATTGTATGTAGACTGCCTCAAAGCTCCTTACAGATATAATGGCCAACTTACCCCATGTTTGTAGTGCTTTACTAATTGCTTCTCTCATATAGAGTTCATATTGAATAATATTATTTTTATTGAAAGTATTAGGCTTGTGTTAAATAATGCATTATATGTACACTTAAACACAAGAAAAGATTTTTTGAAATTAGTGAAATATGTGTTAGGTCTATCCTCTGTTTTGGTCAGCATTGATGAACGTATAAAAATGATAATAATATCAATAAATACTTTATTCTCAACAGGTATTATACCCAATTACAGAAAATAATAACGTGATCTTGAATAATAACTCAATAAAAAGAATAACAAATATATAAAAAAACTCAATCTAATCTAAAAAACTAAGAATATGATTAATATCCAAATAATAAAATTAAAAAAAGACTGTTAACTAATATCGAGGAATTCTTATCCCTATATGCTGATTTATTTTTATCTCGAAATACTTGGTGTGAGGTGAATACGTGCGAAAATTCAAGAGGTCATTCCCTGAAATCTTCTTGGAATATATTGTTCTATGGTGAGTTTTCAAAACCTTCTAGTTTTGAAGATATTTGCGGCACGATATTTTTGTTAAAAGCATTTAATTCTAAAAATGTGCATGCGTAGTTTCTCAATATAGAGTTTATAATCGAACTGTCTTTCTTCTCCATGAATGTATTGACTGAATAACAGTTTCGAACTCTTCATGGTATTTACGATGCTTAATCATCATTTGAACTCATAAATGCACAAAATTCTCCACTAGAGAAGTGTCGAATAAATTTGAAAATTTCCAGAAAAATTTATAGTGAAAGTTTGAGTCTGGGGATCAAGCAGGCCATCCACATGGCCCATTCAACACAATAATATCGATAACCGTTTATTGCGGTAGAGGAAAAACGAACAGCCAAACTCAGAAAGCGTTGCTTCCATGAAGTTTTGGTACACTAAATCTGTAATCTTCGTGGTAGAAATATCGAATCAATTATGTCTACGTTTCTGCGAACATGTTGAAACTAGTTCATAGTTTAGATGCTCATGTGTACTGCATACACCCCTAATGCCGTTGAAATGCAAGTACAACGTGTGAACTGGCTGCCGCACGATATCTGTTCTGAACAAGATCGAATATACTCTTAATTAATCACACTGTCTGTTAGAAATAAAAAAGATCTACAAAAATCATTCCTATTCTAAATATTCTTAAAACAGCGAAGAGTAACTCGTTGCAGTTTTAAATATCGAACTGTGAATTACATATACAATAGACAAACTTACTTCTAGTTATTTTTTTCCCTTTTAGGGTTTTTCTTTCTCAGAATTTTTCCATTCATACGAATTGTGATCACAGTATTATATTATCACAATTACATTAACTACCCTCACCTTGATAATAAACAAAATTATAATTTTTATCGCGTTCAAGAAAAATAATTTCAAACTGATAGTGAATAAAATGAGACTCATAAAATAGTAAAAAATTGCAAAAAAGTCAAAAATAATTATGTTTTGAATGAAACAGTTGTGAAACATATCAAAAACAATTGATTCAATTTAATTAATCCTGAAAAATAGAGGAAGGTTCTATGTGAATTGAACATTGTTTTTTTCTATTGAGGCGGTAATATGTTGAGTGACGATCTTGAAGTACTGAAAAATATGATTAATTTACTTTCCATAAAGGTTAATGTTGTTGAGACATGATTAATAAATTGAATGACAATTTCATATTTCGAAATAGAATTAACATCGTGTAAAATATGTCATTAATTGTTTGAAAATTAACCAAAAAAAAAACGAAAGTTATGTATTCTGTACCTTCGAGAACTGTTCAAGCAAGCTCTAAAATTCATATGTTGTATATGTTAGCTAGGTGTGTGTCTTACTTACATTGAAATGAGGAAATTCTTCAATTGCAAAAATAGGGACGACTGGAGAAACTCTTTAACGAAACTATTTCAACAGACTGGTGCCAAAACTCAAGAGTTTCAACTTACTATGATTATCTTGTCATTTCGCAGATATCTCAGTGAAATTTAATGTTCAAATTTCAATCGATTCATTCAATAAATAACAATATGATCGATTCAATTAGAACATTCAAAAAACGTCGCCATATTTGTCTTGAAACTTCAAGCTCGTTTGAATAGCATCTCATGTTCCACAAACTGGCCACATTCTCAAGAGTTGCATGTCAAATTTGCCATGATTGATGGCGAAAATCGGAAAATCGAGAGCCTCCATCAAACGGCCAAGTAGATTGCTGACATTTTGGCCGGCAACTATGATATAAATAGATCACTTGCAAGATAGAGGATACTCTTAGAAATAAATCTTCAGCATAGTTAGTAGTATTGACCTTCTGCGGGTATTATAATCTCATCTGTAATACGGGTTGAAAGGGGTAAAGGGTTGGAGGCAGTGGTGGAGGCCGAAGAATAATCACAAGAATTATTTGAAGAATTCTTCACTTGCTAAAACACAATATTTGGAGGATAAGGTGCATTTTGTTTTTCATTTTCAATATGGAATGTTCAATATTGTTTTTTGAGTTAATTTATTTTTGAAATTTCAATGAAAACTGCTTGATTGATTGTCACGAATGATACTGAATAAAAGTTCAATATTCTGCCAATGCATTATTTCTTATAAAATTTTTTGTGTGCTGAGAAAAATTGCCTCATTTAATTACACTTCCAATTTAATTCCTGCAAAATTATTCATGCATCTAATTAATTTCACATGCATATGCAGTATCAGTATTTTTCTAACCACAGAAGCCATGAACTTTCATCAATTATGACGATATCACAGCACAAGTTAATGATGACAAGCATACATATTTTTGTAGAATAAATGGATGAATCGTCAACTTTATGGTAGTTACTTCAAATCTAACTGTATTGAGTTGCTACATAAAAATAATAATAATGAAAAAGTAATTTTATTTCATAGTTCTCACAGAAGTGCACTTAATAGTACCAAAAGAAAGAAAATATAGAACAACGTTAAAATAAGTTCAAGAGAAAAATGAGAGATATTATGATTTAATTATACAGTATTGTTAGAATCCTGATGTATTATAGTGTTCTTATTATATGATCAATCCATAAATCATCCTCTTAAATTAGCAAAAGTCTGTTATAGACTGATATCTCCTAGGTAAAACATTTAACAATTTTACTAACATATACTTCATAACATAATTTAACAAGTGTTAAATTATGCCGCGGATAAAAAATATTTCTACTCGTCACGGTATATTATGTATACTTTTGTGTTGATCAAAATAAATTTTATTCTTATGAACAGATAGCAGGCATTTGAATATGAATATCCCATTCAACGTCAGAATATTATTTTTCCTGAATAAATCCCTACATGGGTCCCTCAGTTTCATCTTATAGACGGTCCTCAGAGCAAGCTTCTGCTTGACAAAAATACGACTATTGTGAACACTGTTTCCTCAAGAGATACACCATAAAAGAGAGGAGTTTGAAAATTTGATGTATAAATTATCATCGAAGGAGTAATAATTGAGTAATAAATAATCATATGAGGAGTTATATCATATGGCTATCGAACGTGATAGCAAATTTTACAATTCTCGTTCCTGATGATATTAATTTCTCTCAAGAAACATTGTAGTAAATCATAGATATGAACTTCCATATTGTGACAAAATATCTAACAAGTTAGAAATGGTTTTGAACAAATTTTCGGTCCTCATCTATATTCCTCCACGCCAATGTCTTAGGGGGTGGGGTTGCGATATATAACGACTGCGACCTAACGTTGGTGACATTAGCAAGCTAAGACAGTGGTTGGCAGGCCTGCCTAGTAAGACATCGGGACCGTCAGAGCGGACGCCCCATGGACCATAGACAATTTTCAGTCTTACCACCCTGCAGATAATTAATCATACGTTGTAATTAGTTCTGTGCCAGCCCAGTGTGTACATATCACGTCCCTTGACCTGAAAACAGTTCCTAGGAACATTTTCGTAATCGTTAGAGATAAGAATATAGAATTCAGTAATACACTGCGTGGGATATCAGATAACAATATTCAGTGTCCGATGATAAGATTCATAAATGAACTACCGCCCTTCTCATTTCGAAGATATAGGCTTTTAGAAAAAAACAGAAAGTCTTAGGTATATTATTACTTATTGTCAATATATACTTAAATATATAGCTTTCAGATTCACGAATCTTGAAGTATTCATTTTTATGTAGTCAACACTGAGATTCTTGATGGAAATACCCAAATATTTCACTATTTGGGTATTTTGAAGATTTGAATATATTCGAATAAACAGATCTACCTACACAAATGTTGAAAACTAAAACTGAACCTTTTACTTTTGAAAGTGAATATTGAGTGCGCTGAGAAAATCATCGAACGTGTTGAAGACCATACTATTGTTATATTCTTATTTTGGATATCTTCAGTGAAAAGATCCAAAAATCAAGGTTACACGATTTTCCGAACGCAGTCATTTCCTATCCTAAAAATTAAACGAACGTTCTGTAGTGAACTAATCACGTGAGTCCCTCTATCGAAGAAACCTATTAACTCTCTGGAATATTGCAGGTCGCTTTCTCTTGACAGAATCAGTGTGTATCTAGAGGCTTTGAAGACATTTCATTTGAAAACCTCAGAACGTTCTATGTAGATGTGTGAGAATGGTCTCATGCCTCGTTGTTCCTATTTACAACATTGCCAGAAATTAAATTGTCCGAGTATTCAGAACATTTGAGAGAACACATTTCAGATGTCGAATATTTCAAACATTTGAAGTTCCCGTTGAAAATGGATAAGCACCCCCAAAAAAATTATCAATCAATCAAAGTAATTCTGTGAAACCTATTTTTGTTGATTTAAATTGGAATATGATTCCCCGACAGATTTAATTTGTAAAAAAGTGTTCCAATTGACACGTGTTTGAGTATATATATATATATATATATATATATATATATATATATATATATATATATATTTTCAATGTTTAATTGGGATTGCAGTCCAGGATAATAAAATAAGTTACTTCTTTAGTATTTCAAGCTTTCGGAAATGTTTATTTTCTTCTTCAAGAAAACACAAAATTGAAGAAACTGAGAAATTCAGACAAGCTCTGAAAGAAGCCTCCACATTTCAGGCTACCGCGTTTGTTCTCTATTAAAAATAATATTATATAAACTATATCAGTTCTGAATAAATTATTCAATCTGGGATGTAGTTTGAAAATAATGATTTTATTTATCTTTTCTCCATTTCCCTGCATACTTGAGTTAATTTCAACTTTTTCAATTACCCGCAGTCCTTCTTCTTAGTTGAGGACTGTACCACGACACGCTATTTTTCTAATTAATTTTTTCCTCCTTCTTGAAACATACTCACGACTCGTCTTAATTAAAATACATCACAGAAAAGCGCTTTTAAATATAACTTTGCATTATTCGGGAAACAGGAGAAAAGGATAAGACTGAATTCATCCTTTATCATTTTCCAGTTGTAACTAAAAATAATCCAAGACAAGACTCGGATTTTCTTCACGGAATTATCTCTGAAACGTCGTGCTTGCAAGTCTGTTCAGTTTTTTTATTGTAAATTCGCTTTTTTCCATCGAATACTTCATTAGTGTTTGTAGGGGTGGCCAGGAAAGTGAATAATATTGATCGTTCAGTATCATCGAACACCTCCATTGTGTTTCGTCTAGAAGAACAATCAATCATTGAAATACCCGAAAATAATATATTATAATTGGAATATTGATTCACTTATTGACATGAAATGAGTCAAGAATAAATTGATTATTGATTATATATAGAATATTGCTTCTTTCAATGTGTCAAGCTATCCAAGATGTTGGAGAGCAACCATTCCTTGAAGATGATCCACTGTTCGAAACCGTCCATTTTTGATAGTTGATCCATGTAAAGTATGGAAAAATGGTTCAATATAATCGACTATTAGTTATTGTAAATTGAACCAATTCAATTTTAGGAACCAATCTATGCGATATTTCACATTTATTGATAAAAATATTCTTTCATTTAGTCAAAAAACTATTACAACAATCATAGGATTTTAGAAATCTTAGGAATTTTGGGAATGGTTGTCATATATAAAAATGTACGAATTTTTCGAATTCATTGAATCAAATAAAATCTTCTGCATTTGTTCACAAGTTATTGAATAATAATGAGGTAATGTATATTTTCTGGTTTTCTCATTCTTGAATTTCAAATAAGAAATTATTCAATAAGTATTAAAATATTCAATTTCTTATTTGAGATGAGAAATATTCCTCAACTTATAATATAATCGATTTTTCATATTCATTCAACAAAAATAATGATAATAATAATAAGTTATTCATTCTCAACAGGTACCTAATTATAGAAAATAATAACATAATTATAAAATTATAAATGAACACACTTGACTTAAGTTTCACTGAATATAGTTAAAAATATCTACATATGTTTCGGTGGTTAACCCATTATCAAGAGTATACAATATTACCGCAGTAATATTGTATACTATTGATAATGGGTTAACCACCCGAAACATATGTAGAGTTTTTTCAATATATTCAGTGAAACTTAAGTCAAGTGTGTTAATTTATAAATTTATAGTTTTCAACATAATATTTCACTAAGAGATACGCGAAACCTCCGTGTCTTTTATTAATAACATAATGTTTGATAATAACTAGATAAATGAAATGAAAAGAAATTATAACAGAGAGCTCAATCTAATTTGAAAAAACTGCAAAAGTACCTAATAACTAAATAATAAAATCAAATGAAGAAAATCAAATTACGAAGAACTCAATCTAATTCAATACATTTCATTCAATTGTCCTTATTCACATAACTCTTTATAATAACTGCTATGGTGTCAAAGTGAATTGCACACTTATTAGCAACTGCATTGAATGTAGACTCCATAAACCAAATTGGGGATTGTATTAACAAATTGATCATGGAAGTCTCTTGGTGGAGTAATTCTGTGGTAGTAGAATTTTGCCTAGAAATACGAAATCTCAAAGTAGACGAGAGAGAAGTACAATCAATACTGTTGTTCGGTAATTTGTTTAAATTTGTGTGAAAAGATTATCTTCTGCATAGCAATGAGATGAAACTAAATCGATTCAATAAGTCGTCATGATTGACTGATGGTGGATAAATTTCATCCTCCCTCCAAAATGAAAATTTCGAGAAACTTCTCTGAAAGGCCTCAAGATGGCGTTGATGGCAAGTATGAGCAGGATGCCAGATCGTGCTGCCAAGTCCGACTTTCTACGAATTAGGGAATGAAATAGTATCTAAATGTTAAAGAATTATTGAAATAGTTCCGATTGCGAATAAGGAATCCATATATTTTCGAGACAGATGAAATAAGTTGGGTGATGTGCGGAACGAGAGGAAGTTTCTGGATATACCAAGTCATTACTTTTATTACTCTTCTTTTCATATTTCCAAAAAATGTTGGATATTTAGTAAATGTGTAAATTGAAAATTAACACATTTGACAAGTTTCGATGAACATATTAAAAACTTTAAATGTGTTTCGGGTGGTTAGCCCATTATCAAGAGTATACAATATATAATATAATATAAGAGATTATACAACATTCAGTATTATTGTATACTCCTGACAATGGATTAACCACCCGAAACACGTCTTCCATTCGAGACCGAATGGAAACCACCCGTAGAGTTTTTAGGATATTTAGTTGTCAAACGCCCCTCGTAGTTTCTTGAATGAACGACGGAAAAACTATCACACATTTTCTTCGAACTATTATGCAATTTAACCAAGCTTTTCTTCGAAAATCGACGTGAACATCAAATCAACACTGAATTATTCCGAGTTATATCAAATTTTGTATAAGATGAGACTGAAGGAGTTGAGGTCGCCCTGTATTCGATTAGAGGAAACAACGTCTTAACCCTGTGCCCTCATGCATGGTCTGTCGGTCCAAGACGGGAATCCGTGATGTGTGGATGTGAATATGCAATAGGGAACGGACAGGGGAAGATTAATGGACCTTCCTAGGGATTGCTTAGCCTAAAACAACCCTTAGTTATGCTGTTGACCACATCTAGTTTGCGTTGTATCCAGACACGGACTGGAGAAGTTCCAATTGAATATTTCGGTTATAATATTATATTTCATTGAAAGCTTTCGCATTTTATTGACTTGCTTGATAAGAGTTTCTATTGATTTAGACATCCTCAGATGGATAAGGCATACTGAATATTTCCATCATCAGCGAAAACTCCATTTCATCGATAAAGAACTAATATACAGAACGAACGATAAATATATATATATATATATATATATATATATATATATATATATATATATATATATATATATATACATACACTTATTGGAATCACCTGGCTCACCATGAGTTTTTCAGAGGTTTCCTCATGGTGAAGAAGACTAAAACTTCCGACCCTGGAGGTCGGAAGTCCAGCAGTCTGACCCACAGCCATATTTAGCTACATATCCACTGCACCAGCTTTTTTCTTGTAAATTTTGGATTAATATAACAACGAAAATAGGCTGCAAAAAATACAAAACGCTGAAGTGAGATTTGTTTTCGTCTTTTTCAGGCGCGAATATGTCACAGCGTATTTTACTGTGGCGTCTCAAATGAAAATCGACTTCAGGGTGGTTCACAGGTTTCTGATGTACCTACCGGTATAAGCTATTCAATTGAAAACGTCCTGAATATTTGTATTGTGAAATTGATATGCGATCGAAAATCCATAATTTCAACGTGAGAACCAACCTGGTTACTACAAGATCATATCGTTGGTCTAAATATGAGGGTAGTTTTCCTTATCAAGTAATATCTCTGTTAAATCGACTGTTTACTTCATTTCCAACTTCGTGAAAGTCTCTTCGAAAAGAAAATTTTGTGGAAGTTCCTTGAAATATTTTCTTTAGTTTATCCTTCTTTTAGCTTTCTTTCTTACGTAAATCTTTTTGTATTCACAGAGATCTCCTGAAGGAATAATCTAGGCAGTTCATTTCGGGACCAAACAGGACATCCTTTCTGAAAAATTCCCAGCCACCAGACTGAAATGATGTGGGGAATCAAAATAAACCACATTATAATACTTATAACGTAATGGTCAGCGAAAACTCGGGCTGCATCACTTTCAGAAAGTTTCTATACACTTCGCCCCGAATGTGATTTTCGCAAATTTCCACCTGTATCTTCGATCAAAGGGGTTGTGGAACATAATCATGGTACGAAGTATTTTCAGAATAGCCGAAAGAATGATCCCTTGAATTCAGGCCGCATGTTTACCCCGTATATCACGACACAGATCACAAAACAAATAAAGTTATGCAGCTTGAAATTTGACGTATGTTACAAACATCATTATATTTGTTTCTATAATGATATGAATGTTCGAAGATTTCCATCTTCAGCCACTAGTCCATTACAGGAATCATCCAGACCGTTGGTCTCACTCACACTCATCCGCCTCAGAACTGGGGTAGTTTTTACCCCTTATGCAGATGAGGACGAGGGACGACTTCCTTGTCTTGTGTGTTGAAGAGGCCTGTATTTACATAGGAGTTCCGCAACTTGCATTGTTAGACAGTTACCCTTTACCGTCTTGAAAGGTACCATAGACTGATATAGTCACATCAACAACAAAAAAGGGTTTTGTTGTCCGAAAAACCAGAAGGAAATGACTTTAGCCCGGTTACTAAGATGTACTTCCGAATTATCATAGAAGGAACGAATACAATTGGAATTAAACTTTTTGCAGCTATTTATTATTAACCCATAAATATAATATCGTCAGTATTTCGATATATGTCAATATATAATATCGTCAATATTTTGGGCTGATTCAATTGAAAATAATTTTGTTCATTTTCATCAGAATTTATTCAGAAATCGTTGATCGATTGGGCGGACACTTGACGAGAATCTAAACATATTATTTGAATGAAACTAAGTAGTTTCTTGATTTTCACTATAATTCCGTTAAATATAACAATATTGTTTCGCCAACACAGTGGCTTCATCAGACGAAGAAGATAACTGGAAGTAACTCTAGTTTATCATCTATACCTGATGAAGCCAGTATGTTGGCGAAACAATATTGTTATGTTCAACTGAAACAAAGTGAAAATCAAAACACCACTTAGTTTCATTTAAACAATCATTCAGAAATCTCTTGAAAACTTCAACGAGAACATCTGAATTTGATAATGGGTGAAATATTGTTTCAATAAAATACTTTTCCTATGTGTTAATATGAGCTATCAAGCTATATATAATAATAATAATAATTATAAGTTCTTTATTTTTAAAAGGTATAACGCCCAATTACAGAAAATAATAACAATGTCGAATACATAACTAAATAATTAAAATGAAAAATATATGACAAACAGCTCAATCTAATCTGGAAAAAAAGTAACTTATAAACTTATAACTACATTAAAGGATAGGGATACCTTTTTTCTCGTTAATGAAAGACCCGAAAGAAGAGGAGTCTTGCACAATATTATTTTCTGCTGTTTGAATAAAATTTTTATACGCCAAGTCAATATCATTTTTAATGGTTTTTGTCAGACTTTTGTACCTTGCCAGATAAAAGTTATTACCATACCTCTTGAAGTTATTCAGATATTTATCTTTCCGCAATATGTTGTCTATTATATTCTAATTATACCAAGAAGGAAAACGTCATTTTCTCTCGATTTTATAAGGTACAGTTTGTGAGAATGCAACATTTAATATTGCAATATTGCACAAAACTTGTCGCATGTCTCATCGACACTTTGAGTTGACTCGAAGACACTGTTCCAAGAGATGTTGATTATCATTTGGTACATTAGTGAAAATTAGCTACTGATTATTATCGGAATATTAGCTATTTAAAATTAAGTTATTGTTGATATAGAGGAGAAAATAAGAGTGGTTACTGATAACTTATTTTTCATTTTATTTATCAAACATAAAATAAGTGTATTTTTTTACTTAATATATTAACACTCTGGTTCGAGGGACCATTCATTCAAATTGTAATATTTAATGATATTTCTCTCGATCTTCAACTCCAACCGGCCCATCAGCGCACAATTCGCAGCTTAGACCATTGAAATTATTTCCTCACCGGTCATTTTCACGCAGTGAAAATGCTACAGTTCCTGGTTCAGAGGTTAACAATCCACAAAGAAAAAAGTTCTTTTATCGGCACCATGCATCAGCGAGCTTACGTTCTCTGCTCATAAACGTATTAAATTAACAATTGATGCTTTGTGATCGATAAGCATGTATAAAATAATGGCGTTAAACTGGTTAAATATGTTGCCAAGTAACGAACAGGGTCTGACTCTCTTTCATAGCCTTCTATCAAGAAGGTTACGGACGTTTCAATTCAATGTTGATCATATCATTAAACTATTTCTCTTGTTTGATGTATTATTCTCATAAAAGTGAACAATATGAATGATATTTTACTACTATGTGAGGTACTCGTTCGTTATTACTTCTTTTTTTTTGAATGCCAAAACAACAATAAATTATTATCAAAATAATTTCATAATGAATTTTAATCTTCTACAGGTATTCCACCAATGAACGATGATAATAATATGCCGATGTATCGAAATACCATTAGAGAAATTCATGTAATTACAATTATTAAGAAAAAGTCCAATACAATATCAGTTAGCTTTTTGACTGAACATTCGACAGACGCACAATAAATTGTGGAATATATCGTATAATTTATGTAAAACCCTTTGGTTTTACATAACGTGTTGATTAACCATGTGAATTCACTTTGAATTCACGTGAATTGGTGTGAATTAACCACGTTGATTCCAAATTGATCAATAAAGACTAAATGTGTTTTGGGTTGATACACCATTACCAAGAGTATGAGATACAGATAGCTTGACAAACGTAAAATATTTTATATCTCCTCTTCTTCAATCTGATTTGAAACAATATTTAATAATCGAAGGTCTGAGGTCAGGTTTTTGAACTTATATTAACTGTGATACCCTTGAAAATTTGCAATGCTTTTAGTCACAAAAATACAAAATGCTAAGTAGGTAATGGCTATATAACACTCAAAAAAAAAAACTGACAATATCATTTATGGATCCAATATGGAGACAATAATGAGGCATCACAAATAACTGAATCGCAATGAAGATATACTAAATAAAGACATACATGAAAATATATATATCTTCTTCGTTTTTGGGTACTGATGAGAACTATTTGTGGAGACGCACAAAAGCGTTGCTTTTGGGAAAACTTGCTGGAAGCATGACGTCTTTATAGACGAAAATTGCATTACAAAATACAAAAAATAAAGTTCAATGAGTGTTCGCTGATCTCTTGGTGAAACATTGTTTATTTATTTATTTATTTTATTTACAAATACACCACTCAATGTCTTGGGCCAATTACTGAGTAGGAAAATACAATATAGTTTAAAACTCAAGAAAAAAATAAACTAGAAATAATATCAATGATGTAAAAACAATCTACCTGAACGAAAGCTCTGTGGCAAGCTGACATTGAAGTTCACCCACAAGATATAAGAAAAACTAATATTTGAAAAACTTATAACTAAAACTAAAAAAACAGTCAGGCGAGAGCTCGTCTGATATCACCAGGCACGCATGAAAATATGTCGATGACGTCATGAAAACGCTCAATGTCACCACAAATTTTATTAAGTCGTGGAAAAGCCAGAACATTATTAATAGCCAGAGGTGGATAAAAAATGTTCATATTTCTACAACTCATTCTCGGAACACGGAAATTAATGAGTGAAAGAAAAAAAGAACAATCAACAGAAAAGCTTATCAGCTTGTTTAATTTGTTAAATAAAAAACACTTAGCTAGGTTTAGGAAAATTTATAATGAATAAATACTTAACAATTGTTTCGGGGTATTACGCCATTTTCGAAAGTTTCTGTCTAACTTCAGAAGGTTCAGTCTAACTTTTGAAAATGGGGTAACACCCGGAAACAATTATCAATTGTTTTTTATTTTATATAAAATACAACAAATACAACAATACAGAATTTTCATCAACTTCACATTTTCAATCATGAAGCTGAGAGTGTAACTTCTCCGTTCACAACAAACTGGAGTTCAAAGTCATTTTCTTAAGGTTCATTCAATTCAACGAATTCTTGTCAAAGCATTCAAAGTTTTTGCTGAAGACACATCACCACATTTTAATGGACTTGCTGGTTATCCTTCAGCTGCGGCATTTGAAAATTACTCTGGCTTTCCTGCTTCTCTAATTTAACTCCACTCATTCAAACTCTCTGTATTATTTTGTGAGATATTGAGTCATTACTCCAAATAAGATATATCGAATAATTGCCAGTTTTATTTGAATGAAAGCATCCAACCTTGAAAATTTATTGTAAATCGTGTAACTCCAAAATACATAAATTTGGTCATAATTCCGAAATAGAAAAATTCTTAGAGAGACGCCACTGGAGGAGTTCACTTGTCCGCGTGTCCAAGTAATGCAAAGGACTTGTTCCGGCCTGTATTGACTCAGAGTTTGCCGAATAGAGTGTACCTGTCGTATCTGAATGAGAACCACGATGTCTGAAAGTCAAAGACAGAACTATGCACAGGACCAAAGGAACATTGCTTACATCAGCCGTTATGGTGATACGTGTGTGAGAAATTCCTTGAAAGGAAGTGTACCTATATATATATATATATATATATATATATATATATATATATATATATATATATATATATATATATATATATATATATATATATATATATATATATATATATATATATATATATATACTATATTATGTGGAAATACATCCAAACATTAGTTTTTCGAAATAAGTTATATAGCGATTTACATTCATTTAACAAGGACGAGAAATTAAATATTGTTTCACCATCAAATATTCATACACAAAAAATATTATTGTCAATGATAAAATTATCTTCAAATCTAAGAACTTCATGATGAAAATATTATCAAAAATATCTTCTGATATAATTACTTGATAATCATGAAAACTGTATGGCACTTTGCAATTAAACGAGAATTTGACAAAAACTAACGTTACCGCCTCTACTTTTCATCATAGAAGATTGTAAAGATTTTCGGTTCTGAGTCTTGACAATTGAAGAGGTTTGTCGAAAAGGTTTGGTATAATTGAATAATACTCAGTGAACGTATAAATAAATTAGGAGAAGTATTTCTTCAGAGCGTGATATTCGAATCTGAAATTGAGGTTGATCAATTGAGTCGGTAAAATAAAAATTATCCACATTACATTACTCCATAGCACCCTTGCACATGCAGTACCTATACCTAAGCTAATAAAATTGAAGTTTGATACGAAGGTACCTAGTCACTACTCATGAAAAAAAATCTTTCTTCAGTACATATTTCCAGTGTATTCTTCTTCTTCACGTGCCATATCCACTACGAAGGTTGGCTTTCATCATTGCAATTCTAATTTTTGAAGCCGGTGCTCGAAAGAGTTGGTTTGATGTTCAGCCAAATCATTTCCTAAGATTTCTTAGCCACGACATTCTTCTCCTTCCAACACTTCATTTTCCCAGGATCTTTTCCTGCATTATGAGCTGCAGTAGCTGAAAATTTTCACCTCGCATAACATGTCCCAAGTATTGCTATTTTCTAGACTTAATTGTTAGTATTAATTGGCTTGTGGTCCCCTTTCTTCGAAGTACTTCTTCATTAGTAACTCAACTAATATAATTAACTACTAATATAAGAATATCTACCCAGGATATTCCAAATATTCCCCGATACATCCACACTTCAAATGTTTCCAATTTTTTCATATATTGTTTGTTCATCGTCCATGCTTCCATACCGTACAGCGATACCGATAAAACATAGCATCTAATCATCCTGATCTTGAGAATCAGACTTGAACTTCTACTTCAGAAATGTTTCTTCATTCTAATGGATACATTTCGAGCTTTCTCTATTCTTACTCTTATTTATTTAGTGTAGTCTTGTGTATCGTTAATGTTTATTCCTAAATAATTATACTGTTGTACTCTCTCTATCTTTTCGTTGATGACGTAGATGCTAATGTTCCCAATGTTGTCCTTCGTTATAAATATAAATAAAGTTTTCTTTATGTCCAATGTTAGCCAAATTTTCTTATTGTTATTAATTTACTACTTTATCTAGTAATCTCTGTAAGTCTTGCTTGTTTGATGCAATTAGTACGGTATCGTCGGCGGTCGGACATATAATGTATTTATGCTATCCTGTATAAACGATCTCGAAATCAAAATAAGAAAATTTCGTTTGACAGTATTTTCAGAAGCACAGGAGAGGTTTGGAAGAGGAAATAAATTTCCAATTTCAGGTCTTAACTGCTTATAATAAGAGACAACCGGCTATATTTCACTCACATTCACATCGTAAATTCCCAAGGCGTTTTACTAACACTATATCATCATCAATGGAAGTACACAAATTACAGTTCGTAAAGGTTTTCCAAAACTGACGCAGAATTTGAATTGGATAAATACACAGTTTTAAAGTCTTTTGATATAAATGAAATTTGCAATAAATGAATGGCTAAGCGATAACAGTTTATCGCTGAATGTAACAAAGTCTAAATTTATAGTTTTTGTTACAAATAGAATTTTTAAGGTAAATAGTAATAAAAATATAAGTATTGAAATTGAAAACCAGAACATTGAAAGGGTAAAACTTGTTAAATACTTAGGGTTATCTTAGATGAGAAATTGAGTTGTTGAAAATCCACTGGGGAATGTATTGAAATTTAATTCATAAAATGACTACATCTTTATTAAGGAGCAAATTATATTCAGAAATCCAGCTTGTCGATTTCCCAGAATACTGGATTACTATAATCATTCGTATCATAACTATAGTAGATATCGTAATTCTAAACTTGAAAGAGGGTCTCTATACTTAGACCTCGATTATTTCTGTGTATGTACACCGATAACAACAAAAGATATCGACCGTTTTCGATCCAATGATATTGTAGTATGGAAAAGTGACAATGGCGTAGATGTGAAAATGGTTTATACCCTTTTCACCCCCCTACATCAAGGAATTGTTAGTCTCAGGAATCATACTGTGTTTCGTAGATAGCCAATCATGTACAGAAACCCCTTATTATATAATTGTTGGTTGTTGATATAAGTTTTGTAATGACTTTGTAATGAACAAAATATGTGTATTATCATACTGTCAATACGTCTACGAGACCCTTTGGAGCAAGCTGTTGTCCAAATAAAATTCACCCAGTCCAAGTAAAACTCAATCCATATTCTTCCACCATTTCAATTACTCAAAATCTCCTAAATTTTCTAAAAATTCAATTTTTTTTAGAAAATTAAAAAAAAAAAAGAAAATTGAGTGAAAACTTCAGACTTCAAGACGAAATCATTCACTTGTGTGTAATATTTTCGAAGTATAACTCCCGGAATGTTGAGCATGCTAACACTCCCAAGAAAGACTGTAATCGAGCAAATCTACTGTTTGCACTTCGAAGTAGAATTCGAGAATGCGATCCTCGGACTCTCCTTAACACATACAAGGCATAAATTCGCCCTGTGATCGCGTACATATCTGCCGTCTGCTCTACTTCACCCTTATAAATCGGTTAGTGAGGTCTATCGAGAGGTCCGAACGAGCAATCTGCCGCAGCATTCTACCGACGCACTCTCAACGGCCCCAATCTCGTGGCACGAGCGACGCTGATGACCCAATGGTACAGACTCGGACGTGTCCTACGCAGAAAACCCAGAAAAAATTCCCTTTCCGCCAGCACGGATCCTGCATACCCTTCAGGAGCTTCCAGACGTTAGCACCTCGAACACCTAGAGGACATACCACTCCACATCCGTTAGCCTGCGATAAGTGTCGTAAGCAAGCGAGAAGTAAAAAGTGCGCGAGTGAGGAAGCGTGTTATTCTTCCAGCGAGTTATTTTTCCTACTGTAACTACTGTAGTATTATAAATATAATTGTAAACATTCTATATGTTCTTAATTACGAGGGTAAAGTTTTCTGTGGTTTCATTTAGCATAAAATGTCAGATGAATTGTAAATCTGACATTCAACCGAATGGTACGTAAAGATTAGTCGGTGACCGCCGCACCATTAAAATATGATGTGCACATATATGAAAATTTTTTTTTTAAATAATATAATCAAGTAGCACAGGGCTTAAAAAGGTCGCAAGACCTTATAACCTCCCACCTTTTAATTCAAAAACAACAATGAGTTTTAATGTAAATATAAATCTCAATAAAACCTCCTTTGATTTATTCATTAATTCATTCTACATAAAACTACACATCAATCAACTCAGACCACTAGTATTCCTAGATGCACACACTGATGAAAAAGAATGCCACAGACAACCCTAGCTGATCGACCCCTTCTTGAAATCCAAACTTTCAGAAAGGACAATTGCATGAAAAACAACATCATCAGCGACCTGTTCGAATAAAAAATTTCATTATTACAGATACAAAAAAAGTAGACTTGAATCTTGAGCAAAGTATGTACAGTGCCAAACCTGAATATAAATGAAAAATCTTCGTTCGAAATTGATATTAAATACCGAAACTTCATAACAAAAACATTTGGACTCCATGGTAAACACCATAAAATGACGAAGCATCATGTAAAAGTTGTATAATCATGTACGACTTTCATTTTAGTATTCGGTTTTTAGAGTTGACTGAAATTTCCACATTTTTCCAGCAACTTATTGAATACTATTTCAAAATACATTCCTTGAACTTATTAAACAAGTAATGAATTTTTTTATGATTAAAAGAAACCAGCTGTAGCTTTCATTCAAGTATTATTTTTAGTTTGTAGTATATATAATATAATATTATACATAATATATAATACCTTTTATTACATAATTATAATAATTAATACAGATTATAGGTCCAATTATATGGTTAACAAGATAAAAATATCTTTTCCTAATTTATGTTTAAATTTTGAGTTACATATTCATTCATATATTTTTTATTTTTATTTTACGTATGTATTGATTATATTCAGACTATTCATTCTCTTTTTCTTTCAGAGTGGAGTGATCACAATATTAATCTCACGAAACTGAAAAATTTTTCAGCGAGTAGAATTCTCAGAAAATATTACCGTCTTAGGTCCACAACTGCAACTTCTTTACGCAAAATATTTTGCGGATGAATAATATCCTCACTGATTCTTCTTACTATATCCCTTATTTTTCGAATTATTTTTTTCTATTCCACTTCGAGCAAAATCCTAAAATTTGGAATGGAATTTTATGATTTTCACTCAATTTGTAATATTTTTCAAATTTCTTCAGATGTCCAACAAAATAGGGTAAAAACCACACAATACCCAGTTTTATTTCCAATTTTATCATTAGAATGACTAATATATCATTTGCTACAAAATAATTGAATAATGAACTTGACTTTTGATTTTATTAACGTTTTGATTCCAACACAAATTTTTCTACTCATGATTTCAGAGTCTTCCTACAAAGAACGATCTTATAATTTTGCAATCACATCCAAATTTCAACCTAAGGGATAACCTGTAAGCGGGGTATATAAATTGAATATAAACTCAAATCCAAACACTTGAACTTATGATTTACACTTTATTGACTACATGACGCGTTTCGTCGTTACAAACGACTTCTTCAGATGCTTACAGAATAATAATTAATTCTGTAAAACTTTATAATTTTGAAGAAACGACTTCTTCAGATGCTTACAGAATAATAAGCATCTGAAGAAGTCGTTTGTAACGACGAAACGCGTCATGCTATGTAGTCAATAAAGTGTAAATCATAAGTTCAAGTGTTTGAATTTAAGTTTATATTCAATTATAAGGGGTATATAAACCTTTTTTTTATCTGAAAACGATGAAACTATACCAAAACTATAAAATTGAAAATCAACACAATTGACGTAAAAATCCACGAAAGCTATACATTTTGAAATTCAGTAATATTGTTGATAATGGGTTAACCAACCGAAACGTATGTAGCGCTTTAAATATATTCAGTGAAACCTAAGTCAAGTGTATTAATTTTTAATTTTATAATTTTCAACATAATGTTTCACCAAGAGATGAACGAAACCTCCGAGTTATTTATTAGAAACTATACACGTTGTTTCCGAAACAAAACGAAATAAACAGTCTCCATATCCCCTCAATTCGACTCAAACTTCTTTTCCTCTATTAACTGATGATTCACATACGAACAGTGACGTCGAAAATCTTGTACTCTTCAAAATTTACATTTCGATAAAATAATATTCCACAAACATTCTAACAAAGGAATCTGGCTGAATATCTGAACCTGAAACCTTTAATAATAGGGCCTTACATATGTTCCGCTACTGAATCCGTCGACAGACTAGTATATTCAACATGTCATTAATTTTCAACCAGATGAATATTTAATATGTGTGGAAGATATATAAAGTGTTGCTTTGTTAATTCTAACAGAAGTAATTTCTCTAAGTATACCCTACGTGTAATACAGAGATTCATTAATAATTCCTCGACAATATATGCCAGAGGTTCCGTGATACCCTTCAATTACCAAGTTCTCATTTGAAAAAAGAAGATATATTCCGCCATTTTATTTTCAATTCGTTAAATGTTTCACATGAATTTGAAGGCCTATTATTAAACTATGACCATATTTCACCAATCGTAGAAAACGAGAACTAAGTTGCTGCCTTAAAACTTCATTAACGTATTTGATTTTATGTATTGCGAAATTCGATGTATATTAATAGAAAAATCGAAGGATTTGTCCTAACATAAGGTGGTGCAGAATTTTTAACTCCAATTCGTAGAGAGGATGAAATCAAATCAACAAAAATATCACACAATACAATGATAATAAAACGCAGAATAGTATATACGTTCAAATTTTACAAATAAAACTAATTTGCTATATACAGTGAATGCGCATGCCCCAAGCAGTAATTTTTTGTAATATTTTGTGAAATACGCCTTTTCTTCCAGGGACAAAAAGTCTCTTTCTCTTACATTAATCTGTACATTACAAGATGTTAGGCATTAATTGCTAGATGCTACGAGAAACAAACAAAAGCAATCAAAACATGTAAGCTTTCTTCTAGCAAATTTCTTAAAATTGATTAATAAGGGACATAATTGATACAATTAGAAACCGTAGAATTCAAATAACTTTCAAATAGCTGAATTTGAAAATTAGTAAAAATTTCATATTTCATATAAGATACTTACATTACTTAATTTGAGTTAACTAGTCACCTTACCTTTTATGAGATACGAGCTCAACTGATTTCAAATGATTAGTGAGGATTGTCTTGGCAGATATTACAGTTTTTAATTTCGATTTACTCATTCATTAATCTTTTCAAAATATTTTTCATACTACACGATTACATCGATGATTCATAATTATTTTTTTTTATAATCGTTAATTATTATTATGGCTGTTATTATTTAAACAGCCATAAACTAAATATAAACTTAAACTGTTATATTCAATGAAAGTTTTCATGATCATTCACGTCACCATTTAGCGCCACTTAGGCTTGAGGTGTACTATCGCTTTATGACTCGTGCTGTCAAACATTGAAATGGTTTCATCCACAGAACTAGCTCTATATGATTTGTTCTGTGCTTCCTACTTATTCTTGTCAGTGTTCTCACTTTTTTGATAGTTGTATATACTTCATGCTTACTTGCTACCACCTGATGACAGTTGTTTGAGAAAATTCTGTTATCTACTATTATGTCATTGTCCAACATTTTCATCATTACCTATGAGTATTTGACACGAAGATAATTTTCGAAAATACTCAAATAAGCCAAGAGACATGTTTCCTATTTTTTCTGAAACTTCTATAAACATCCTGTACAGTATAGTGCGGTTAGCAACCTCAGGTGAAACTCGTCTACTTGTACAACCTGTGAGCAAACTGTAGCATGCACTCACAATTAAATCACCGACAGCTCGTTACAGTACGCGTCATGTCCTCACTATCGCATCATTGAGTTTCCCGAAGTCGACAAACTGAACTACGATAGTTATAAACTACCGACAGAGTTGCCAAATCTCTTGACTGTTCTTTAGATTATACGATCTAGTTTAGAACTGTTTATACTTATGAATACGGTTGATGTTAGCTCACTATTCAAACAAATTGATTATGAATTAATTATGATTAGGACTCATCATGAATGTTGTGCTCTATGACGTTAATTTAGAGTTCTTCAGGTTCTTAAGAACTGAAACAATTAAAGCAGAAGCTTGTTGACAAGTTGAAGCAATACATTCATTCCGTAAAGAAACAGCTCCACTGAGCCAGCTTGTTAGATAAACCAAAACAATTGATTTTCATGCATATTCAAATGACAATCTCAACTGGTAGAACACTGTGAGTGGAAATTATTTGATGATATTATTCTTATAGTTGCAGAAATCATTGTCAAAAACTGACACGACTTCTCGATTTGGGAAATCAGCATTCCTTACTTTTTTTCGTCTTTGTTTAGATTGATTGAAAATCTACATTGAATTTCATGCCCGTTCAGACAGTTTCGGTATTTATTTGTTATGTCACATAGAGACGCCTTTTCTTTCTGTATTTGTTTAGCGTGTCATTGTTACTGTGAGTTTTTTTCGTGAAAGAGAGAGAAAAATGTTCTTATAGTTACAGAACACAGACATAAATAATCATTGATTGATAACAGAGCACATCAGTTGTTAGGTATACACAATTATTTTATTGTTCCACCCAAATTGCCTTGGTTAAAGCTTAAACATATAACATAAACCGATGAGTAATCATAGTTATTTATTGACCAGTGAATTAGTAACATCTCGTGAAGTCCTGCGTTTTTAAGAATGTTGAATTTATGTATTTTGAGCTTGAAAAATATAAATATGTATAATTTCGAAAATTCCGTAACGGAAAAATGTATTTTGAAGTGATAAATGACAAACAAATGAAGAATATTGAGATAAAGCATAATATTTGTTAATTCTCTATTTGTTTCGAGTAATAACGAGTGATTTTCTAAGAGTTGAGTTTTTTAAGTTACTCGTTGGTAATGGCATCCAAACGTCACCTGTCAAATTGAAAAGTTTTCAGTATTTTCTGCCATTCCATCATGGAAAGACTTGCAAACGAGCAAGGATTGAAAATTGTTGAAATTTACAATTCGAGCTGTTATCACCAAATTTCGCACCAAGTTTACTTTGTTGGACGTTAAACCATTGTCTTGCATGCGTACAGTGCGTACTGAAGAGAATATTGCAGCCGTAACGTACAGTGTTAATGGGAACCATGAAATGTCAATTCGTCGCCGGTCTCAGCAATTCGGCATGTGTCAAATTGGACCTTCCGAATGAACCATTTTATACGGAACCACGGACATTTACATAAAAGTTACTATGCTGTTCGAATTAATCAGGACAAAGATTGAAAAACAATGTTTTCGTGAAATATTACCTTTTAATGAAGTAAATACATAAAAAATAGCGTAAATTCTTCATATTAATATGAAGTGTATTCTCCATTGCCAGAAATAATTTCTTGAATTCGTCTAGGCATCGATTCCACTATCGTAGCGCAGATTTTCTTCAATTTGTCATCATGAAACCAAACCTGAATTGCACTCATAATCAGTGTTTCTTTTGTATTGCTATCCATTTTTGCATTTAGTTTCTTTAGAATGTCCTATAATTTCTCAATGGGATTGAGATCAGGTGAATTTCCCGGCCAATCGAGTACTTTTATTTCATTCTCACGCATAAAGGAATTGTTTAAAGAAATCACTTGTTTGGAATTGTGGCAGGGAGCCTCGTTGTGCTGAAATGTTCCATCAAACGTTTTCATGAATGGGACAATCCTGATGCGCAATACTTTCATATATTTCACTGAATTTATCATCCCTGTTATAGGAGCTAATCTTCCAGCGCCATTGGTTGTGAATAAATACCGAAACATTTGTTTCGAAGGATGTTTTACTGTTTGCTGGATTTGATCAGAACGCAAATTCTCCCCTTCACTTCGTCTAACAACACTTGATTTGTACCCTTGAACAAACAAAAGTGTCTCATCACTAAAAACCACCTTCTCACAGTCGATCACATTCCACGAAAGGTACTTTTTGGCCCATGCCAAACGTTTCTTCATCATTTTCTGGGTAAGCAGTTGCTTTCTTCTTGGCCTTCTTGCCTTACGTCGAACCTCCAGCAGTCGTTTTCGCACAGTTGAGGTGCTCACCTCCACACCAGAAACCATTAAATGCTTTTGAAGATTAGTGCTTGTCTTCCTCGGATTAATTTTGCTATTTCTTATCAACAATTTATCTGTTCTTGGAGTAGTTTTGCCTTTGCGGCCACAGTTTCATTTTCTTTTTGGAGACGATGAGCCACT
Source organism: Henosepilachna vigintioctopunctata (assembly GCA_030704895.1). NCBI lineage: Eukaryota > Metazoa > Arthropoda > Insecta > Coleoptera > Coccinellidae > Henosepilachna > Henosepilachna vigintioctopunctata. The sequence goes on along the minus strand of JARQZJ010000095.1, from coordinate 4,966,654 downwards.
CTCTTCAAATTTTTTTGAAATTCACGAAACGCTGGACTTTCCCACACCAACAGCTTCAGCTATATCTCTTACAGTCAGTGATGTGAGTTCATTGAGGGAGATAATTTTGAAACGCTTCCTCGAAGTGATATCCATCTTTGGACAAGACAATAAAGCACATATCAAAATTGAAACCACCAATTGTCGTACCGGTAGGCTCACAACTGAATTTCTGGCGAAGTAAAACCGGTCAGAATGTATATAATGGTCAAGGTCGAACCGTCACGTCACCTCAGGTAGTAAACAAGCAGTTGTGAGGGTGTTTGTTACTTACTAAAGTAACACAAACGAAGAAAACAATGTTTGTCCCAATTAGTTCGACCAGCATAGTATCTTTAAAATGTAAATGGCAAAGGCCAAGTTATCAATCTCAATAAAAATTTCGAATATATGATGCAAATTAAGTGTTTTATTCGATTTAAAATAAGCTGCGCTTAAAAAATCACCCTATGATAGTGATTTTGCTCAAGTTTTATGAAATTATTTTCACATTTTCGGCGTGATGTTATGTGGCAACACTGTATGTCGAATAAGTGTAAGCGGCACTTGCCAACTACTTATTACACTCGACTTTAACGCCAGATCCAAGAGATTCCGCCACTTTCGCGTAGTAAATATATCGTGGAAACGCTGCCGGCTATTTAGTTATGTTTCTAGGGTGTTTCGGTTTTCCAAAGTGGAGCATGTATTCGATAAGCCGCGGTAATGTCTTCGTGACGAATTGTTTGCAGGGCGTATCGATAAAAATTGCGAATCAACAGTTGGTCGAGGGATTTCACCAAGCCGGCTTTCGGGGTTAAATTGTGGGAAAATAATCGAGAATGTTGCGACTACTCTCGGGGCGGATAAGCGTCGTCGAACGCTCCAAGAGTCAGTTTAAGATCGAGATAAAACTGATAATTGAATGAATATTATGCACATTAGAAACACTTTGCTCGATGTTTCAATAAACAAGTTTGTTGCTTTTGAAATTGCTAGTTATGTTTAATTTTATATCATATATCTATTTACATATATTTTTTGAAGTGAAAACTTCTTTAGCGGCGCTGTCTATTTTTTTGGAATGGGTAGAAATTTCTAAACACGCGTCAGGACACGTGACCTGATCGAGAATTTGTAAGACGGATGGAGAGAGGGCAGGCGGCGCAAGGCGCTTGCGCGAATGTTCGTGTGTATTTTTCCTTCATTTTCAGAGTTTACGTGCGCATGTAAATGACCTAGCAATTGACGCCCTTGTTAAAAAGATGAATGTGTTAATTTTATCAGAAACTCATATGGGTAACGATGAAATAATTGACATTCCGAATTTCAACTTTGTTGCGAGTTTTAGAAGAAATAATCGTCCAGCGGAAGGAGTAGCTATTTATCAAAATATGAACACAGTTCATTATTGTACAAATTATATGGATGTGCATGTGAAATACAACAGCATGTTTAATGCTACTGTTTCTGATATCGGTGATATTTGTATAAGTCGTTGCCACTCTGGTGATAATCAGTTTATTATTATGGTTGCCGTTTACATCTCTCCAGATAAGTCATTGCGTGCTATACGAGACTACTTTTACGAAAATTTATTCATTTATTCTCATGACGCATCTGCATTACTTCAAAAAAAAATTGGAAAAGGCTTTGATGAATTGTCAATGATTTTGAGTGGAGATTCCAACATAAACCTTGCAGACGATAAAAATCAACTATTAATTGAATTTTTAAATAATGAATTTGGTTTAGCTATGTTAATTGATCGCAATCTTAGCACAACGAAATACAAAACTACTACTGATGCGGTCTTTATTAGACAATTAAATAGGTACGAATCAAAACTGTTCGTTTCTTACTTCAGCTATCATAAACCCATCTTATCAGTTTTAGAGATTAGCAATGATGGTTCTGGTAAAGATGATGATGAAAAAGTCATCAAAATTATGGATGGAAGTTGATTTTCCTAAGAGATGAACTTTTTAATGTAAAATAATTGTAATAGTTCTGAAGTGTTAAATTTTTAATGTAATATAAATTGTCATGTTTTTGTACGATAGCGCAATAAATGAATATTGTATTCCACCACATAAATAATATTACTTTTATACTGATAATGAAAGCAATTCGTAGAAAATTACTCTCTAACCATTCCAAAATATCAAAAATGCGCAACATTAATATTCAAGTTGTCACTTCTGCCTGCACTCCCGGAGTGCAACCCGTCGAATTTTTTGCAATTTACTTCTCAGCTTCTGAGAATGACACTTCCTACATCACTTCATGTGAACAAGAACCTGTATAAAGTTAGTAACAACTTATAAGTTCCTTATAAGAGATTTTATAACTTCCCAACTGTAATTGTTTATAATTTCCATGAAATGCATATACCAAAAAAATTCAATAAACGTTTTTGATTTGATTTTTCCGATTTGATGAGTATCAACAATTCTACTCAATCGTACTATTCTTCGTTAGATCCACAAAGAGAGTAATCACTTTATTCAAATTTTTTTCAATATTTTCAATTAATCGCAGCAAAAACAAGTATTAATTCAACAGTTGAACGAACATTAGATCGTTGTAGAATACTTTTCTCTCAACGATTTGAAAGAAATAGATATCGAGTAAATGTCCATGAATAATTGATATATTTCTGTGTAATCGGAAGTTTTTAACATACTTTCTCAAGTAACCATGCATGATCTGACACTGCCTGTGTGTTTTTGCACATTGCTTCGTTACCTGAATAGGTACTGCGATTTAGTGGTCGAATTAGCAGAAATACTATTTGCAATTTTCTGGCAAGTAACATCGAGAGTGTTTCTGATGCCACAAATATGTAGATTGATATTTATTAGTGAGTTATGGACTGTCAAATTTCCCTCCTAATTTTAATATTCTAGGTCTAAAAGAACTCATTTCGTTATAATTTTTCAGACATTCGTGACAGAAGGAACAATGACAGTTATCTAGTCGTACCTTCTTATATTATTTTCAACTTCTTTGAAACAATCACAAGAAACCTCTGATTATATGTATATATATATATATATATATATATATATATATATATATATATATATATATATATATATATATATATATATATATATATATATATATATATATATATATATATATATATATATATATATATATATATATATATATATATATATATATATATATATATATATATATATATATATATTATATATATATATTTGTTTTCACCGTCTAGGTAGTTGATGATTTCACCAGTCAAAAACTGACAAAATAGTTTGCAGTGCTGGAATTTTCTCGCAATACGTATGGGGTTCCCAATATGAATATTTTTTGGGATGTAGCTACAACAAAAAGGCTCAGTTCTACCATTTTCGCGTTCTCTCAGAGATGTTCTTTTATCGTTTCTCACGTGGGAAAATAAGCTATCCAATTATTGATACAATGCTTTATATATGTGGCAAAGATATTAAGAGTATGACATGGATCAATAGAGACTTTTCTGCAATTTATGGATGGTTATTTGACAAAAGCTCCATAGATTTGGGTATGAGTAAGACCCTTAAGAGTAATACAAATGCGGACATAATTATAAAGATTAATGAACTAACATTGGAAGAGTAGAAACGTAAAATATTAAGGCTTTATGTTAGACGAAAAATTGAGTTTTATTGATCCTGTTGAAAAGGAAAGATTTGTCGATATATTTGAATTCATTACAGTTCAAATCAGTAATAATGGCACATTTGGATTATTTCTCCAATTTGTTATTTGGTTTGACTAAGAAAAAAATTCAATAATTACAAAAGTCGAGCAATGCGAACAATTTTGAAGTGCTTTAGGTGAACTCCAGTTAAAATTGTGCTGTACTCCTTGGAACTCATATTTGTTGAACAGAGAATACTCTTCGCTTCATATATATTCATATTTAAGCTTACAAATAAGTTGTTTCCATGTAATGTAATAAAAAATCCAACATCACATATCAGTGATGTATATGGATATAACACTAGAAATAGAGATAGTTATTATATCCAAAGTTGAAAGCTTTCTAAATATAAAAATACCATATACAAAAATATCATACACTATGACGGATTTGATGCTTTCAATAATTTATCAAGTATGTTGAAAACTAGTGCAGTATTAAGATATTTGAGCATAACTAAGAAATTATATTTTAAATAATAAAAAAGACATTTTTTTCAAAATTAAGATTTCAAAATATGTAAGTTTTCTCTAAAGCTTTAGCTGAATACATATTATTATTGTAATCATCTATGAGCTCGTTGATAGAAATCATGGAAGGTGTAATTCAGTAATCATAGTATTTGAAGATTTTCTCTGTAAGTTCTCTGAAGATGTTTTCATCGACATATAGATCTATTATGAGCTACTGGTTTATCAGCAATAATAGTGTTGTCCCAGTAATATTTTAGGTCATCATTTTGTAAGATATCTGCGGATATTTTTCGATTATCTGTACCCGTCAGATAATTTTCGCTTTCAGTTTGGGTGAATTTGAGGTTTATAGCAATAGCTTGGCAATTATATTCCATGGAACCAAATTGTTTTCATTAAGACATAACCTTAAATAAGTAAAATGTGTGGCACTCGGGGACTGCCGTGGTAAAGCTATTGCATAGCATTTTTTATCAAATTATGCAATTAAAATTATTTATTCATTTTTTATTTATGCAGACGTGGTGAGCGATAAGGAAACAAATTTTTTTCTTGTATCGAATAAATGAGAAGTTAATATCATTCAAAATATTTTTATTACCTTAAAGTACATTATTAGGTAGAATAACCTACTATAAGTAGGTTATTCAGGAATTTTTGACATTGAAACCATAGATTCATGGTAACTGAAACAAGAAACATAAGTTGGAGACTTGATATCTTCTGAATAACTGGAAATACCTCGTCAATGGTTGCCCCATATTTTATTGTGGATTCTTGTGGATCATCATTCATTTTCAAATTCAATTTTTCCGGAAGAAAAGTTGTCACCGGCTCTGATTTTTCAATAGCGAAGTTGATGTTGAAATCGCCAGCCAAGATAAGTGGATATTTATTACCATTTGTACCAAATATTTTTGACCATTCTTCAGTGTACTCCAGTAAAGTACGATGAATAAAATGCTCTACCTCGTCCAATTTGGGATTCGGAGAAATGTAAATTGCTACCATGACTATGTGTAAGCTATTTCTGAGTTTGTATTAGCAAGCACAAATATCTTCGACAAATGAGCGTCGAACATTAACATCGCTAACGTGTGAAATATTAATTTCATTATTCGGAATCATAATATTAATAACATTATTATTATTCTGGTAATTAGCTACCCCATCGTTTGGAACAGTATTTCGTTTGAATTGAACATTACAATTGAAATTAGGTATTTCAGCCGAATTATCATGCGCCATACAAGTTTCGGCATATATACACGTTAAGTGTACGCTCGGCCGATCTACATGGTAGGCGGACTAGGGGCTGTTAGGTTTTATTTTCGTTACGGAATTTCTTTATTCGGTCGCCGCACTCAAAGCCTGCGATAAAAGCTATGCAATAGCTCAAAAGAAAGATAGTGAAGTGAGGGAGGTACTTGGAGACTTCCTCAACACTGGAAAAATAACATATGTCTTCTTCATTTGGCCTCTAGACGCAAAATACGTACGTATCATTTCACTTACCTCAGCCACAATTCTTCAAAATTTTGTGAGTAAAATATGTTCTTGTTATTTATCTATCTATTTATTTGTCAGTTTCGGTTGAAGTTTCAATTTATGTATTTTTCTGAATAAACATCATCTCTCCATCTATATTTGTTCATCAATCACTGAACAAAACGATTCTTCATTTGAATTGAAGAATATAGAATTGATGCAACGTTAAATGTAATATTAAAAAATATGTTTCCAAAGTAAATATCAATTGAAATTCGATGAATAAAAAAATGAACACAGAATGTATATTAATTACTGGGTGGAGATATACTTCTACCAATTCTTTGGAACCTACTTTTCGTTATACGATTCATATCATCTATCCCATCAATAGAAATAGTAGCAGTAAAGGTAACAATTTATCTATAGGAATTCCACATTTTTTCTTGTCGTCGTGAATTCCAGTTGGTTATGACAGATAAACCTCGAAGTTATTCCTGCATGAAAATAAATCCCGAAAAAGTGCCTCAATTTGCCGTCGAATCCTCGTAAATAGACCTAACTTACGTTGATGCGGAACGATAGTGGCAGTTGAAGAGCGATCCCCCAACCAACTGTTGCTTCGACATTTTTATATCGGCCTGTTCGACATATTATTCCGTAATCTTGCAACATAAATATTTTTCTGGTGCTGAGTGCATAAATTTCAGTTAGTTTTTCGTTTCAGTTCACATCGGACATGATTTACTGATTTTCTTTTTCATGAGTTCATCAAATCTGAATGATTGCTCACAATTTGCCTCTGTTTTCCACTGATAATGTATGTGTGATATTTGATTCAAATTAGTCGTACAATGTTTCCCGACAAGTCAATTGTGGTCATAACTATCGAGAATGGGAAAACAAGATGACCCAAACGACGGTTTTGGGTACTTCATAGCCCTCGAAGTATTCCAAAAGATGGAATTTGTGATAATAAAAATAATAAGGATATATATTAAAGTAAATTAAACTCTTGGCTTAATGCTTCCCGATTTATTTGACAATATGAAATAGTCAACATGTTTCGAGCGTTAGCTCATTTCCAAAACTAAACTACTATAAGGAACATACAACAAATTTATATTTATACAATGGATATGAGTAGGGAGGAAAATTGAAAATCTACTTGTTTATTTACGATTTCTTCTTTTTTTTTTCCAAGATTTCCAAGTATGAATGAAAATTTTTCATTCATACCTCAAGCAGTCCAGTCAGATTAACACCTTCAATGTTCTATTCAAAAGTTATCACATTTCTCTTTCTAGTAAAACACATCACATTACATTTCATGACATTCAAGTGTAAACACTTATTATTACACCACAGGCTGATATCATTCAGGTCATTTTGTAGCCTCAAACAATCATGCATAAATGACACGCTCTTTTAAATTTTAATATCGTCTGCATAACCCACCTTTATGCAATCCACAATCTTTAATAGATCGTTAATAAATGGGACGAAATGTTGTGATGAACTATTGGAAGATAAGGACGAATTGACCTTCAAACAGTGCATGTTCTTGTGGCAGAACCACTTACTTTCGTTGAAATGATATCTTTTCTCATCGGAGTTGACAGCGTCCTTCTCTTGTTTATTTCTTGCAAAAGCTTAACACCAAGTTCATTGTCGTTTCCTAGTACGCTGCCGTTGGCTGCTGGATGGTAGGCTGTGGTATATATAAGAGTAGACCCAATAACTTTGCTCAGGTGCTTGAAGAGGTGAGATTCAAACTGTCGACCCTGATCTGTTGAGATCCACAGTGGCACTCAAAACCTGGAAATTCAGTGGCCATAGAGTACGCATGCAACCAATGGTGCTTCTTGATCCCTTAAGGGTATTGCCTCGGGCCATCGTGAAAATATGTTTATCATGGTAAGGCAATATCTGTAGCCTTCGGATAGTGGCATGACTACCATATCGAGATGAACATGCTCAAAACGACCAGAAGGTGGTGCAAATGACCGAACGCGCTCTTCACGTGGCGTGTGAGTTTCCTTTCTCAACTAGTATATTTACCGCAGTTCTTCACAGAGCTTAAGTTTTTCTGTTGATCTTCTCTGGAATTTTTCGTAGAGTGTTCCACAAGATATAGGACAAACCAGTTGAATATGATCCTATCTTATATTCTCCTATTCAGTCTATTCCAAGAGAAAGCAATGATATCTATCAACTAGAGTCGTCGAGGTTCTTGAAAAAGCCTACTGGCAGAGTGTTCGTCTCTAAAATGTCCTCACCTCAAATCTGTTTTTCTGACACATGCCAAAGGTCGTGCATGCAAATCAACGGATTTGCTACTCCGCAAACAGCGAAAAACTGGGGACGCGGTGCTATCATTCTCAGCAGTTTTCTCTCTTTATAGTGATCCTCAATAATACTCAAACAGTATTACAAACATTACAAACTCAAACAAACTTTGAGAAGTCCTCTGGTAACTGCAGTGTATTGCATCCTTAATAATGCTGTAAGTTGGTGCTTTTGCAGCATATACATAATTGAATTTAGGGAAAAAACTGAAACTCAAACGCACAAGAGTGTTAACGGCCTAATTCTTCCACAAAGTCATTTTTCAGTTTGAAAAGCATCATCCATTGCGGTCCAATAATTGAAAGTAATGACGGTTGTCATTACTTTGTTCATCACTGTGGAAAACTCTGAAACTACATGAAGTGAACGCTAGATGGTGCCTACTGTCGCCATGTGTCGCCATGGCCATAAATATCCGTAACAACCCTCGTATTATCCGATAACAGTGCGTAAATCTTTCGAGTGAAATATATTCAGGTCTGATTCAAGAATTACTAGAATCATATATGATTGCTTCTCCCTCATATTATACCCGACTGTGTCAAATTTATAAAATTGCTTTCTGCCTACGTGATATTATGCGAAAATCGACGAGACCGAGACCGCCAATATCCCGAAATGGTTTGAAGCGCGATGGATGTTAGTGGAGATGAACATGAACCGTGTTTGCATATACATATAGATGAAACAAGGCAAGGTTGTACTCTGCGTTGTCGAACGACTGGTCTAAATGCTCAATTATACTTTTTCGACTGATGACTCGTGAATAATCACTTTGCTCAAAATTATCTACGTCCTACATTCAGGAATGTATTCCGGTACAACATGGAAATTGTGATAAGAACAAGTTGTTATACTATTGTTACAACAAGTTTAACAACGTTACATAACCTCAGTCTGAAAATATTGGGAAATGAAAAGGAACAGGTTTCATTATGAATTTATTGAAATAAGTATCCTCTCACAATAATTTCAATCTTCTTGATGTTCAACAAAATTCATTCAAAGAGTTTGAACACTTCTCTTTGATTTTATTCAAAAAGTTTCATTTACTTCTCGATTTTTTTTACTCTAGTCCAATTATCAAAGTTCAACAACTAAATTTGATAGATAACAATTAATCTGTTCTCTGCTGTACGGTATGGAAGCATGGACGATGAACAAACAATATATAAAAAAATTGGAATCATTAGAAGTGTGGATGTTTCGGAGAATATTTAGATGTCCTAAGTAGATAGAGTTACGAGGGTGAATCAAGTATAACCGAGACTTTATTTTTTTAAAAATTTATTATTATTTTAAATGCAAAAAACTATATATCTAATTTTTCTACGTAATCTCCTGCTTTAGAAACACATTTTTCATAGCAGATAGGCAGCTTCGCAATTCGTTCCATGTAAAAAGAAGCAGGTCGTGTCTGATTGTTGAATCTTTGGCCTCCCAAAGCTTCCTTGAGAGGACCAAACAAATGAAAGTCAGAGGGTGACAGGTCTGAACTGTAAGGAGGGCGTTACAGTATCTCCCACCCCAAATGTTCCAATTTTTTCCTTGTCAAGGCTGGCGTGTGAAGGTGAGCATTTTCATGGAGAATAACCACTTCCCTCATCAGTAGGTGTCGTCTTTTGCGGCAATATGCAAGTCGAGCCTCAGCCAAAATGTCGCAGTGGTAGGCCACATTAATTGTCCTGCGCTCATGCAAAAAATCGGGGTGCAGTAAACCACGCTGATCAAAAAAAAAACCGTAGTCAAAACCTTGCCAGCTGACAGTCGTGACTTGGCTTTCACTGATCCTGGTTCTCTCTTTTTTCTCCACTCCATACTCGCTTGTTTAGACTCAGGGGTGTAGTGGTGCACCCAAGTTTCATCACAGGTGATGATAAGAGTCAGAAATGGGCCCCCTTCTTCCCGAAATTGAGCCAGAAGACGCTCGCATATCTGAAGTCGATTCTCGTACTTATGAAGAAGTACTTCGCAGAATGGGGATCACAAACCAATTAATACTAAAAATTAAGTTCAGAATATTGCAATACTTGGGACACGTTATGCGAGGCGAAAAATATCAACTACTGCAGCTCATGAAGAAGGGAAGGATCCAGGGAAGACGAAGTGTGGGAAGGAGAAGAATGCCATGGCTAAAAAATCTTAGGGAACGGTTTGGCTGCACATCAAACCAACTCTTTCGAGCAGCAGTTTCAAAAATTAGAATTGCAATGATGTTAGCCAACCTTCGTAGCGGAGATGGCAACTGAAGAAGAGGAAGAATTAATCTACTCATATTACCATGTCTTAATGTTCAGAGGTACCTTTATCTTTATGGTCGAGCTGTTTCTGTTCGATACTTGATAATAATTGAGGCGGTTATTCTCATACCCCTTTTTGAGTAGAAAACTTTCGGTGAATATATGTTCTGAAAACCTTAACGTTTGAGAAAAGGAATGTAGAATTGATGATTGATGAGGCCGATTACAAACTCAGTACTTATAGCTATTTTCACAAAACAACAAGATATGTTCTATGACCTACTTGGAATGAGTACCATAGAATACAACTGATATATAACAAAAATAATCGTATACCTGGAAATGAACACAGAAAATCAATTTCTTGAGTCAGGTAAACCAACTAAATGTAGGAAAAGATAAAATAATATACGACTAAGATTTCTAAGGAACAAATACAGGAAAGTTAAAATTTTTTTCAACATGAAACATAAAATTGAATGCAAATTAACTAAAATTTGATTGCGGGAATACACATGATTGTTCTAGCAGAGATTATGCATGTCAAGGAAACTTGCCTTAATATCAGCAACATAGCAGTTGAAAATATCCACCTTGGCTACCCAAATTATTACATTGTTCATACATCGTGTGGAGAGAACTTAAGAATATTCGTTCGCTGGAAGGTAGAACGTGAGTTCTTCTGGAAGAAACTCTTGAAACAATAATGTTAAGCTTTTGCTATATCCTGACATTTCATTTTTTTGTTAATTATTTTATGCAAGAAGATTATTGCATGGCATTTCTTTCGCGCACTGATTGTGTCCATATTATGTCGACTTGTAGGTGTTGTATGCCTATAGGTGGATATATTCCATCAATTCTGAAGCTCAAAAGTTTCAGGAACTTTCGTTGTATAGATTCCAGTTGATCAATATGTAACTGATAACCAGGATTCTAGACTGTTGATCCGTATTCAAGTTTAATTCTTACGAAAGCACAATACAACATTTTCAGAGCTGATACATTGCTGAATTCCTTACCAATGCGAAAATTATTTTGAAAATGCAACAATTTATTTCCACATATATTGAAAAAAAAATTTTTAACAAATGATCATTCAGTTCATTACAAAAAGACATAAATATAATCAACTTATGGTATATGTACTTCAATTCAATTTCAACTCGAATAATACAATACACTGAATAATGAAAAAGTGGTAATCATTCAAAAACGACTCTGTAATTGTAGCTTCTCATTAGGAATATTGAACGATATTGGTTTACGATATAAAGTTATAGGAAGACTTCGAGTTTATGAATAATAGAACGAAACCTCAATTATTTAAGATAGGAAAATAGACATACCCGATAAACTGCAAATGTACGTATTTATTTTCGATCCGGTCTGCTAGAATGTCATAACACCAAAATTATTAATTGATGAAGCTGATACGGACGATACCTTTGGTGAATAATATCTATGGACTTTATCACACAAAAGTGATGCATTGTTGAATGTATAAAAAAACTGCTAATTTCACAACAATCGTTGGTCAAATTCGATGTTAAGTTAATAATTCATGACCAAAAGCTTGATACAATTGATATATAATAAATCAAAACATGTCAAATGTATTGAACAAAATTCTTTGAAAAATTGAACTGAAGTTTAGCCAATTGTTCTACATGTAATATATATATATATATATATATATATATATATATATATATATATATATATATATATATATATATATATATATATATATATATATATATATATATATATATATATATATATATATATATATATATATATATACATTTCATCAGAGAACACTAAAATAAAATGAAATTACATGAATTGTAAAAATAAAAGGAACACATCACAGAACCTACAGATATAGAGTATCAGGACGTTAAAAGACAACAAAGAAACACTGTGGGTACCGCACGACTGAGTGATGGTAGTATGTGGATGTATTATATACTTTTTATGATTCGGCAATAGATGTTGGCCTGTATCTGTTTTATAGTTAACACAATTTTTGTTTTACCGTATATGACACATTTCCAGAACAAGTCTTGTTTTATAATTGCTGTGTTGGTCAATAATTCTCACGTTGTTGAAGTCGAATATATGTCCTGTATCACTATGGTGTTGCACCACTGCACACGATTTTTAACCTAAACGGCAATCGCTCTTATGTTGTGTAATGCGTTGTTTCTGCCATTGATTAGTTTGTCCAATATAGGTGCCTTTGCACTGCGAGCAGGGTATTTCATATACGACATTGTTTTTTTGCATGGTTGGTGTTTTATCCTTTAGTTTGGAGAACAATTGAGAAATCGTAAATACATGGTATTTTGCGATTATCAAGTCTGGGATTTGTTTGAATAAATACTTTATTTGTAATGAGAGTTGATTTATGTATGGTATTTTTCTGTATTTCATTGCAAGTCGTTCTGTAGGTTCTGTAGAAGCATCATAGATACAAGACTTGTATTTAATCAACTTCAATATATGTTTTGAGTATCCATTATTAAGAAAAGTATCATACAGTATTTTCAAATTTTTTTGCAGGAACCTTTCATCACTTATATGTGTTATTCTGTTCTTTATAGCAATAACAGTATTGTATTTTTGATTGTTAGGATGATTTGAGTGGTAGTTGAGGAATTTACTAGATGATGTTGCGTTCCTATATCAGTCTAGAATTATATCACCATTGTCAAGTCTGATCAGTTTTGTGTCAAGGAATGGTACACTCTGTTGTGTTTCTGTCTCTATCATAAATTGCACTTGGTCATTGGCAGAGTTGAAGATCGTCAGCGTCAATTCTTCATGGTTATTTGGAATTGCGCAAATAATATCATCAATATATTTATATAAGAAGGGGTTTCCCAATTTTCTTGTATAAATATTTTATTCAATGTAGCATTTTTGTTGATCATAAACAAATTTCCTACAATATTTAAGCTAAAATATAATGTAAATGCAATATATACGTAACTAATCATGAAAAACATCTGTTGAGTATAGCTGAAAAAATAAGTTTTGATGATTGATTCAGATCCTCTCGAAATTGGAAATATTTTGAAAGATTATTAGTAACGAGCTCTCGAATAGATCACAATTAGATTAACACTTTGGGGCATTATTAGCGGTTGAGATTCAATCGAAAATAGAATGGGCGAAAGAGTTTGATTTTCGATTGCAATTTTTCACATGCTGCATCCGTGATGATTATCATGTGAACTATTACGTAAGTGAACATATAATTATTCCACTGAGTTTTGTGCAAAGATTGTTACAAGAGATGTTACAAACTATTTCGGAAAACTTCTTAAAAATTGTGTCTTTTAATTATAAAGGGTTGATTATGCAATAATTGAAATCGTTAATCCATGCTACAGTTTTTCAATTGAAATACCATGAGAACTAATAAACGCGATGATACACATCATAAATATCTTATTGATAATAATTTTCAAGCATGAAATAGTATATAAGTATGTGAAATATTTTAGTTAGAAAATTCATTCAACGACAACTACACTGAAAAAATCATTTCGAACCCGAAATTACAAAATTGAACTGAAAGGGTTAATAATCTGCTTCAACTCATATGTTTTGGATTTCAGATCATCTAGTTACAATTCTAAAATTGAAATGTCTTTTTTATCGAACTTTTAGATCAAAAATCTATCTATAGACTGAAAAACTGCCACGTTGTTCAGTCAATTATCTCAACAAAGTCAATAAAATATAATCAATATGATAGTTGAATGAGTTTGGCTCGAAACGGAATCTATGTGAAACCTGAGTTTTATGTGTTGGTTTCTAACATATTTAAAACTAAAAAAAAACTCTTCCAAAGCATGTAGGAGTTGTGAGATTGTCATATTCGTTCGTCGAGCATACTAAGATAAGCGTTTGTTTTTTATCCATGATATTAATTATTCTGCTTCATCATTTTATTTGTAGTGTTTATTCAGAATACAGAATTCTTTCTGATATATTGAATATTTGTTATGTCAGTTGGGTCAATTTTTAAAAAAATTTCTCTATTATTGAGAAGATATTTATCCTTTTCAATCTAATATATTGATGCATCAATCTTCTATATTCATAATATTGAAAAAATTTTCTGTGACTTCACTTCTGAAACTTCATAACGTCCATGTCATCTCTGTAGTTGATAGTAATATTAACAAAGCCTTTATTTCTTCTATTACATTCCTTACAACCAATTGAAATCTTGATGATACTTGATGATCGTGATACTTTGAGAAAATTGATATCGATAATGAAACAATATTGAAAATTTTCTCATAATTTTAATACAGAAAAGCATGATGACGTTTCGAAGTACTACTTCTTCATCAAATTCTGGATTAATTCTAGGTGTAATTCTACAAAGTCAATACTTATAGCTATTTTCAGAACATACCCATGGTATGTTCTATGACGAACTTGTAATGAACTTTCATTCCAATTTGGTCATAGAACATACCCGGGTGTGTTCTGTGAAAATAGCTACAAGTTTTGAGTTTGTAAAATTACATCTAGTATCAATCCAGTATTTGATAAAGAAGTAGTACTTCGAAACGTCGTCATGCGTATTTGCCTTTATTAATGATTTTTTTCAATAGGAGATAAAGGCGAAGTTCAGGGGCATGGTCCTCAACATACCTGGTCTTTCACTCAACCTTACCTTACATATACGGAATAAAGAATTTCCTCCAGTAGTGACAACTATACTAGAAATGCGGAGGATGTAGACAAGCTTATATTATCTTTCACGAGCACTGACGTGTTCATAAAAATTCAGTAAATTTCTCTTTGAAGGTCACTAGTGATCTCGCTGGACATCTGCCGGAAAAATGTTGTATATTTTGACAATGTTGTGAAAAAAATAACGCTCAAACAAAAGTCCTGTCACTCCCAGGAGTCAGCCTACCCTTCTATCTCACATTGATATTATGAGCATGCGAACAATATACTATTTTACGAAGCAAATACTTCGGGCCTACTTCCTTGTAGCAAAGAAGAAAAAACCAACCATGTGCAGTATTCTCCTATTAAACATATTCAGCCAATGCGCAACGACAGTTTATTTGAAATGCATTCATAATTTCGTATTACACACACATATCTCAAGCAACAGTTTTGTATCAACTGTATTCTCTTCCGTAAATAGTGACAAAATTATACTGTCACATAGAACCTACTTTACCTGTTCACTTAAAATATGGCGATGAGGGTTTCAACAATTTCAACATCTCCGTTTTCCCTTTCAAGGAGTTGCTAAATCTTGGCACGCCTATGGAAATGATAAGATTAATAGAAACCATCCTGAGACCAACTCAAGCTAACTGTTCAAGTCGACAAGTTAGGAAGTTGCCCGGACTGTACATATGAATGTATAATGCGTGTGCAGATGTAGCAGCAGCATTGTTGGTCCTTAATGTGGATTATTGATTCCATTTCCAGATCTGGAGGTTTGGTGCGTGTGTGGAGGGTTATTAGGAGGCCAACGATGGTCACCCGAGTCCCCAGATCCCCACTTGGACAGAGTCGGTGGAGGATTCCACCACGGTTTGCAATTCAATAATATAATAGTATGAGCAAACAGTGTCTGATTGGTTCGGTGAAGAAGCCTACTGAAATTAAATGTGTAAGCATTTCTTGACTTACAGAATATAGAAAAATATTGGCAGTTATATGCACTATCAATAGAAGTAAAAACTTAAAATTTTTAGTATTCAAATTTTAAATTTCTGAATATTCGAATTGAAATCAATCAGGTATTGATATATATTGACAATGCGAGCAACAATTATATGCATGTATATTAGGATATCAAAGAAAATTCAGGTTTTATTTTTCAATACTTAACCTGTAATTTTGTTTGAATGATGTCAAAACACTTAAATAAAATTTCACGTATATTAAATCACGACAAACCTTGCCGTTTTGCACCAAAACTTGTCATAACTTGTAGAATACGGCGCCTGAGAATTAAGCGTTAATGTACTTGTTATATCGTGTTTCTTTTCATAAGTCAACCAATTGTATTCGTTGTGAAAATATGTCTGTGGAGTTATGCAGTTATAAAAAGGAAATATTTTTGGGCGGGAATGTAAAACATAAAATTACAGGTTATAAACTTCCCTCTAATGGACAAGTGCTGGTGGTTTTATTTTATAATATCGCAAAATCAATTTGAGTGTTAATGAAAGTGCAAATCTTAGTTTTCATGAGTGCATTATTTTTTGGAAAAAAAGAACGTTTACCGACTGAATCTTTATCTAATTGTGTTAGGAAACGTGTAGCCTTTTACCATATTTGCAGAAATTTGCACCAGATGCAAAAAAAACTCAAGATGTGCTTTAGCATCGTCGACAAGAGTATGTTACAAATGCAAATAACTTATTTGATATTGCACATGCCGATGCGCTTCAATTAAAATAGATAAATGAAGATGAGATCTTCTTACAAAAGCAGAGAGAGACATCATGACCCGGTCCTTTACCTGTCGTGACAAAAAATTAGGGAAAAAGGAGGAAAAGGCGAGTCTTAGAAATATCCAGGGGCTAAAGCGGCTGGCTACTTACTTGGCATCCATAACACCATCTACCTCTTCTGATGAGTCACCACAAGAAACATCATCTTCTGATTCTGAAGTAACAGACTGACAAGAAGATTTGGCCTTTTGAATTTAGAGTAAACAGCCGGATACTATCAAAACTTGAAAAAAAATTTCGTTACTCCGAAACTAGTGGCAGCGTTAGTCAGGTTAGGTTAGGTTAGGTTATCCTCCATCCAAAGAATTCATACAGTATGTTTAGTTTTGAAATTCAAAAAACTAATGTACCTTCGGACTAACTTTAACTTTACTCGGACTAATTGTGAGAAAAAGTTTCAGGAGGGCTTTGTTACGTAAACTGTTAATATTGTGCAAATTAAAATTTGAAGAAAAAATTCAACATTTTCGAAAGCTTGGAAAGTACTGAAGAAGTAACACATTTTCTTCATAATTGTTTTCAACAAAAATCACTTAAACCAAGAAATCCAATCAAGTAGAATGTATATTATACAGAACTAGAAGCTTAATTCTCAATAATCAAATTAATTTTGAATTGGAGTAAAGTAGATAGTTATACAATAAGATAAACAAAAAATTCATAACTGATATAGTACACTTAACCCCCGGTAATCTGACCCCTGTCTAATACGGCGCCCCCGTAATCCGACATGCCTATCACTGTTAATTGTAGCTAGGCACACACAATATAGAATTATAACAGATATTTATTCCTGAACGAAATTTGTATTTGATATTTCTATGCTTCCTAAATTGATTCATATTATAACTTTTATTCATTCAATTGCCTATAGCATATTTCACAATGTACATTCATTTGTACACAATTTATATTTATAGCATAACGTTAGCTCTTTATTATGTTATTCATATGTAATGTGATATGTAGTTCAGATAGAATCTTATTTTTTCGACCTGTAATTTGTTGGATGAAAAGAAACTCTTTTCAAAAAATTTTGAACAATAAGGGGTCGCACGCAATACTCTTGAATTAGACACATTAAAATTTCCAAAAATGCCCTGCAGAATTTTTGTTGAAATTTATTGAGTGGATATTTATGTTAACCATAATTCTCCTGGCTGAGAAACACATTCACATCTGACAAGAATTACAGTAAAGAATTTTTTCAAATATTGTTCTATGAATGTGAATGATCAAAATTGAATTATCCATATATATTGCAGTATACAAACAACAAATATAAGCTTCTTAATGAATATTTCAAGATTATTATTCATAGGGGTCAAGGAGAAACACCCTCATACTCGACCGTGTGGGATTTGCTCAAGAAACTCCGAAGGGATGGCCCAGTGCAAATTCTAGATGTAGTAGTTGTGTTGTTTCCTTAGAAGGGTTGCGTGGGAGAGATGTTGAGTGCGGTTAGCACGCACGTGCTACCGCCGCTGGACCTGGCCCACCCGTTCCACCTCGAGAGACCGCAGCCCCCAAAACACCCCTCACTTCGATTTAATGTAATATGTATATGCTTGCCGAACCGACTGTGTGCCATGTCCTAAGCGTATGGAAATTTTCCCTAACATCAGTGACGTATCAGAAATTGGAATTAGGGTAGGTATGTGACTAATACCGTACATGGACCTGAAAAGGCTAAGCTTTGTTTGACCAACCCACACCTTCATAGTACTAAAAAATCAGTTTACTAAAATAACGGACATAAAAATATGAAATAGTTGCTACACCATATGATATGGGGGCAGTTCTTGTATGGAATAAAGGGTTGATCGAGCATTCCAGAAGTCGCAAATAGTGATTATTAGGTAAATTAACATACGACAATATAAATTACTGTTGAAATTTACCAGGAAGCTATTATACTAATACAAGGGTGATGAAATAACTGATATGGTAATATAACTCCTTAGTGAGATTGAATTCTCGCTTAACTCTTGGTGAAACATAATTAAATATTAAATAAAATTAAACACAAGGCGTAACATTTTTATCACATCTTTTACATTTGATATATAGAGAAAACCTACATGCACAGATACCTTAATTCCTTAACACAGTAATCAACCATCAAATATTAAAGCTAGCTCCTTTTGTTCTTTTATACATAGACTTTTATCCATCCTGCTTTCCGAAGAAAAGTTTTACAAAGAAGTTAAAACATTGCAACTGTTAATAACGGTTTGTAAACTTTGCAACTAACATTGCAAATAATAACGGTTATGACGGAAACATAAGAGATAAAGTTATTAGAGAAAAGCAACGGAAAAATCTTTTGAATTCAATTTATCACTCTCAAATTATGAAAAGCGAACAAAAACACTATTTTATTAATTTCATACCTCATCTCAGCGAAAAAATTTGTGAAAGATTAAAGCAAAAAGAGATAAAAACCATTTGTAATAACAAAAGAAATATTTATAACATTTTTTGTAAAAAATGTCCATCGTTTTATATCGGCCAAACGGGTAGAAAAATAAAAACACGTGTTGACGAGCATAAAAGGTCCATTTTCTACAATGATAATAAAACCGGGTCCTCAAAACATTGTATTAACTCCAGCCATTTCATAGATTTTGAGAAAACCAAATGCTCACACGAAGGTAAAAAAGGAAAACGATTACACCTTTTAGAAGCAATTGAAATATGCAGTTCTTGGAAGAAAAAAGAAGACATCGTATATGAACAGGTAGATTTTGAAATATCCCCCCTACTTACATCCATTGTAGGCATAGATATAAATGTGTTGTTCGTTCCTTATTGTAGATTAGTCTTGAAGATGAGCTCACGAAAACATGTTGACGAATTGATATTGTGAAATATTTTTTTTTATTTTTTTACATTCAAGGGCTCACTCAACAGACAGTTTAAAACTGTCCTATAATAGAGGAGCTCATATTACAAATGTAATCGTGAAACATTAAGCCTTGTGTTTAATTTCATTCAATATATAAGTACTTATTTTGGTGCCACAGTAAATTTATATTGCATCTATAGAAGATATACTCAGTCGACTTAACATCTTTTGCATTTTATTTGAATTATTTGTACCACA
Source organism: Henosepilachna vigintioctopunctata (assembly GCA_030704895.1). Lineage (NCBI taxonomy): Eukaryota > Metazoa > Arthropoda > Insecta > Coleoptera > Coccinellidae > Henosepilachna > Henosepilachna vigintioctopunctata. Next base: position 4,946,747 of record JARQZJ010000095.1, on the reverse strand, counting down.
TGAAATGTCCTTAACACGGAACTCTTTTAAACTGTTTATCTAGTAGTTTATCTTTCTTTACCCTTTCTTTCTGCCCACAAAATTATAAAAATCCGTCAGTAGTACCATATCTCTCCATATGTGGTTTTTGTTACGTTGATTTAGTACCTATAATAACGTATCGATATCATGCAAGTAGCTATAGCATCCTAAAGTTTCAAAGAATCTCTCGATTGGATATCGATAAGCCTATGGATACTTTTGAATTTCTCGAACATTGCTTGTCACTATCCAAATATTCAAAAGTCAATTCTTTGATTCAAATATAATGCCTCTGAAGTTTTTCAAGTGTGAAATGGACAGAATTTTCCTTCGTTACAAAAACTTACAATTCAAGGAATCAGTCTCAAAAATCTGAACACAGGAATACAATCCAATATTTTATACAGTTATATTCATATTAAAGCTTTAGATGAATTTTCATTTACTTCACTATGATGAAAAAAGCATACATATGGATATCCACATACTCTTTAGTAAAATGTTCATGAAGTTTTCGATATATGGAATTTGCATTTGTCATAGAACAAACAAAATATTACTTTTCTATTAGATAAGAAGAACAAGTTCTATCAAATTTCAATTTCAAAGCATTGGAGTGCTGCTGGTTATGCCAACCTGAAAATTTTAACCATTTGACTGATAAATATTGCTTGCCATTAAAAGATATCTCTCTTCATCTAAAATACCTCTTCAACAATATGTAATTTTTTGATTACAAGGTTAATCTGTTCCATTAATCTTTGCTCATCATTGCTACCCTCCAGATATTGATATTCATAATCTCTAGATCTTCGTCTATATTATTCCCAGCTGAGTTCGAATATTTCGAGAGTTCTTGGTCCTGTTCGAATTTGACTCTTTACCATATTGATCAAGCGGTTGTTAGGAAATCTGTGGACATGTCCTGCCTATCAGGCGATTAGGTTTCATTAATCTTATTATATTTACATATAGAAAGCATTTTCGGTTCGTTGTTTGTTCCCATCTGGTATTGTCTAGCTGCTGCGTATATATCTCTCCGAATCCCTTGCTGAAGAAGGTGTAGTATAAGACAAAAAATTATAATCTGGTCAAAAAACATTTCTGGTGGTCGATTGATGGACATAATGAATCCTCATGAAGACATACCTCAGACATATATGACCTTATGGAGATATAGGTGCGATTGATCTCGAACTGAAGGCACGTTAATCCTATTTCATATAAATCAACAACCAGGAAAGAGGAAATAACTAATGGAACTCCTGAACTGTGTCTGAGTGCAGGCAAATAGAAGCCCAATAATATAAGTAGTGTAAATTATCAAAATTGTTGAAATGTATAAGTCGTACCTATTCATCCAGATGAAAATTCTGGTACTGAAAAACTACTCAATGAAATCTGTGTTACTAGGAAACATGGAAGTTATTGAACTGTTTAATGAGGCATGTCAATTTCATTTTACATCTACTTATATCATGTCGAATAATGAGAGATGATAAATCAGTTTAAATCTTTTTCTTTCTGAACTTGCTCATCAGTCAAATAAGGAAAATAATTCAGTAGACAATGTGACAACTTGAAAATATACCTACCTACGTTGAACCATCTTATGACATTCTTTATAGTCATTAACAACATCTAGTGAAGATGCCCAATGCAATCAGGAGGAAGCTGAAAAAAAACCTGAAGATTTCTATGTTTGACAGTTTATGTTCCTACCAGATAAGTCTCATCTTTTCAACCATAGACCATAAGTCTCATTCTTAAGTTTTGAGAATGCATAGAATTTTCAAGACATACCTTGTAATATTTCACAGAAGCAGAAACATAAAATTTCCACTCTGGAGATAATGACTGAATTTCAATGCACCCTCTCTGGCCACTTACAGGACAACTCTGCCCTTATGTAAATTTCTCAAAGCCCTAGTGACGATTCTTAATCGTGGAATTTAAAGCATTCCAGTTATTAAAGAGAATATAATGCGTGCGATAGAAAGGGGTATTAATGATGTGTACAACTATATACACGCTCCCATATCATCTCCCTTCTTGTACCTACACAATATCCTAGAACTCTAAGCCTAAATTCTAAATATGTAGATATGGGGATTAGGAATAACATGTTTCCGATATTGTTATTTAAGTAAGGACCGTTTACCGTTTCAGATATATGTATAGACCTGGGGTATCAGGATATTATAGGGGATGAAAGTATAAATTGATGAAAAATATTGAATTTAAGGTTAAAATTATTTTCACTATTCGAACGAATGAAATTTTGGAATAAAGAGTCATTTTTTATTATGCCTTAAATGTTCAAGCACACATTAACTTGAAAATTTTTTGGAATATTGGCTTTTAATCTGACCATTACGCATAGTGGAGCATATTTTATAAGATAGTAAATCAGGAATCCACAAACCTCCGATATTCGGTATCTGGCAGTTGTTCAATAAGAATTTTCACATCAATAACATCGAAAGAACAATACAAAAATTTCAGAAAACATAAACAATAAAATTTTCATTTTAAATATACACAGAATTTTATACCTGAGTAAGTATTGGAACTTGATTTTTTCAAAATAATTTGAAACCAATCAAATCGAATCCAAATATTAATATCTTTACTTGTGGCAAAGTTTGATGACCTAGGGTTCTTTAATTTTCCATCACGCTGTTTGCGAATTGCCATGTTAAATTGCGACTATCTGCATCGACACCGTCATCGAAGAATTACTTTATCGTTATTCCGCTTTATCGCCTTGTAAAAAATATGTTAGCTGAAAAGTTTTAATAAGAAAGAAGCTTTCGGTTTTTACTGGCAGGCAGCTTGGAAAAGGTCCAAACTGAATCGAATCTGAGATAAAAGTCGGAAAATATTTGTAACGAGAATCTTATTGAACCATTTGCTCTTAATAGAATTGATATTCTAAAGTTATGTAGGACTAGAGAAATTTAATTCGACTTCAAAAATTTTGAATATTAGGTGAATTAATCTCCATCTATTTAACCTTTTTCAGGCATTTATTGTGTCATTTCTATTTGTAAATATTGTAATGGAGATTGGGATAGATGGTTATTGTTTTCTCTTGTTTTCGATTATTCATGAATGGGTATTCATTTTACGAATGGGTGATTTTTTAAGAGTTACGTTTTTCAGGTTGGCGGCACTGGTTGGTAATGGAATCCAAACGTCTTCCGTCAAAGTGAAAAGTTTTCAGAATACTCTGACATTTCATTTTGATTCATCTCGAAAAAACGATAGTTTGGTGTGGTTTATGGGCTGGCGGCGTCATCGGTCCATTTTTCTTCAAAGACGATCGTGGAAGAAACGTTACCGTCAACGGCGAACGATATCGAGCCATGATACGCAACTTTTTTCTGTCCCATTTGGCCGAGTTGTACTTGGTTGACATGTGGTTTCATCAAGACGGTACTACATGCCACACAGCTCGTGAAACAATGGACATGTTGAAGGATGAATTTGGTGAGCAGCTTATCTCTCGAAATGGTCCTGTGAATTGGCCGCCAAGATCATGCGATTTGACGCCTCTGGATTATTTCTTGTGGGGTTGTGTAAAGTCGTTAGTGTATATGGACAAGCCGAACACGATTGAAGCCTTACAGGTTAACATAACACACGTAATTCGTAGGATACAGGCCAAAATGCTCGAAAAAGTGACCTTTAAATTTAACCTTGCGAATGGACCATTAGATACGGAACCGCGGACAACTTTTACATGAAGTTATCTTAAAAATGTAAATGGCAAACGCCAAGTTATCAATTTCAATGAAAACATTGAATATATGCTGCAAATTTAAAAAAAAAAACTACGCTTAAAAATTCACCCTATATATCCATCATTTTATTGATCAATAATTACCACTTTCCTCTCATAAAAATTGAATGAACAGAAATGAAAGTTCATTTAAAATGAAAAAAATATTGAACAATAATTCAATTTCAAAACAATGTTCAATCAGTTCAACAAACAAACAGCAAATTAATTCGAACGATATTATCAATACACTGATCTCCTGAAATTCATCAAAAACATATTTAATAACAAATTAAATCGCTTTGAGCTACTCATACAATTCACGAAATGACCTAAATATTATTCCTTCGTTTCTTCTTCTTCACGTTTTTCACTAATAAATTAATCCGAAATTTTTACACCGTTAAACAATACGGCACCATAGAGAACAATAAGGCATAGAGCCCGGAGGTATCCATTATAATCAATTATTATAATTCAGTGCCCAATATTTCTCTATGTGCCCCTGAATCGTGAAAAAGATATACATGTTTTGATTGAATCGTCTAAAAGGTTGGGTAATTATGGGTGTATCTCTATCAAATTGCCGTATTTTAATAGAGTCGGATTGAAATGTTACCTAAATAACAGTCTGTATCGGTATGGGCTGGCTCGGTAACGATTCCAAGAAAGAATGGCGTTTGAGATCATTGTACTATTCCTCGGTGAAATTCAATTGTTTATGTTTTATAGAGAAATCAAAGCGAGACAGAGATTGATGGCATTATTGAAAAATGAGAACGTAAATCTTATAAAAATGAGGAAGTGGATTGAACGGTATTTAAATAATTAAAATAACCAATTATTGAAAGTAAAGGTGTAGTTGTACAGTTCTATTACACCAAACACACAACATTTCTATTAGTATTATCAATAACTCAATTGAAATATGAAATCTACATTAAGAAACTAAAGATCAGTTCATAAAAGGTTTTATAACAACATAAAATTGAATAAAACCGGATATCGTTGTTTTCATTCGCATAAATAATAATTTAGGTGAAATATGAAGATTGATTAGAAAATTAAATGTAACTATTACTTTTAAACACGAAGTCTTGAATTCTATAAATAAAAAAGGAAAAATGGAATGTCCAAATACTTATTGGATTCTCAAGGAGTGTAATCGATTTGGTGATAAAAACAAACTGACATTTAAATATTATTTACCTCATTTTTGAAAAAATATTTGTATCATAACAGATAAATACAATAAAATCAGCTCGAAAATGATCATGACGCACGGTTCGAGATACCACTTTTTGTTCAAATGCGAAATTTACCCTGGTACAATTTCGGTTATGCAGTTGTTCATACCTATTCTATATATACAGAACATGGACTAACAACCACTCAATAGGGGAGGGCCAAACATTTATTTCAGAACTCATAGTATTGAATAAAGAGAAGAAAGGTTTCGAACTAAATTTTCTATACTCATTCTTCTTTTTCTTGTGCATTATTCTCAGTGGACGTCGGCGATTACTATGGCCCATTTGATTCTATTTGCTGCACCTCGAAATTGAATTTTGTTGACATTTTTATTGTCATAACGTGATGCGTTTCGTCGGTTTACCAATTTCTTTAGACGTTAACTAAATTATATTCTGTTATTGATATATTATTATTGTTATTTGATTCACACATGAACATGTTAATCAAATCCAAGTGTTTGAAATATCCTATAGCTATAGAATTGCATGTAGAAAGTTAAAAAATCAATGTCACCATACTGTTTATACCTACCTCTTATTATCGCGTTTTACATGTTGAATTGTAATTTTTCATTGTTATACCTAGCTTTTATTACATTGTTTTTCTGTGCAGGTTTTATGCTTAAATTCTATTCTTTTTCTTTGCTATTCTATGCTCTTTCGGAACAAAGGTATTCTAGGCATTCTAGAATAGGTATACCCATCAGTATTTCTAGAATTCTTTCAGTGTTACCTAGTTCGGGTCTGAAGAACAAGTTTTACTTCGAAACGCACGTCATGCGTATTATTCAATATGAGAAAATTGAAAAGATCGTTTCAAGTATTTTGATCATCATGCAGGTACATCAAATTTGTGGCTTTCAAGTTATAATATAGAAACTTTCAAATTATAATACAATCCGATAAAGACGTTTTGTTTCGAATGAAAACTCATTGCATTTTCTTATATTTAAAACAGTACAGTATATTTCAGTTCTGAATGTATTGAAATATATGAAATAAATTGTATATTATATAAAGCTCTGATAGTAATAAAAATTGCACAACCTTCATTTTCATTTGAAAATTATTTATATATATATATATATATATATATATATATATATATATATATATATATATTAATTAATTTCTTTTGATTTCTATTGAATATATTAGATTATGTACCTATTTTCAAATTTTTCTTTTCGCTCTTCTTTTTTTTTATTTTTCAAATACAAGGGCTCACTCAACAGACAGTTTGAAACTGTCCTATAAAAGGGGAGCATATATTACCAATGTTAAGTATAAATTAAAGTTTTCGATGCATCGACCATTTGATCATTTGATCTAAAATACAAAACACTTCCACTGAAAAAAATTGAAGAAATACGTAATGAAAGGATAATTCTATATAAATCATAATTATATTATTTTCGTCCTCTTTATTTATTGTTACTTGTATTTTCATTTGGTTGATTAATTTAATAATTTGTTATTTTTTTCAAGAAATCTGTATGTTAATCTGTTGGGAAATATTATACGAGTGTTATTATATTCATTATTTCAACTATACAACAAAACAGTCTTTTTTGAAAAAACACCTAACACGTCTTGAGTGATTTAGGTTCTCTGGTAATGTTTAATGTCCATTTTACTCAGTTTTTCAGTGCAAAGAACACGTTTCAAATCTACATTTTCCCACCTACAAAGTTCACATCAAGCACATTGATCCCATCTGACATAGATACGAACAGCATTTAAACAAATTCAAATGGTATCCTCTTCGATTTCATTTAATAATGCTCTCTAAATGCCTTCATAATGCTACATGATATAAATAGGAACAGAACAAGCGAAACGAATAAAGCAGAACGAAGTCTCCGCACATTGAAGAATGACTTCCTTGTATCTCATCCACTGGTTCCCTGCATGTCCTCCCTAGATCTCGTGAAAAATTCCCCACCATTATCTGCACAGATCTCATAATAACTCACCTTCCAGATAATATGCAAATGAATTTATATTTGTTAAGAAGCCGTGTCCGGGCCCACGCATAGAGCAAGAATAGCGAAAGAAAGAAGTGACGCTAGATTATTGTCTATGGTTAGTTATTAGTTCCGTCATCGGTCGTTACGGAGATGGTGCGTCGCCAGCGTCGCCGCAGGGACTACTCGCGCCGCCTTCTCAACTATGCGGCCGATTATTGTTATTATACGCCGCTTTTCTTCCTTTTTGTTTTCTTTTTCTTCACATGTTTAGATTCTCATCCAGCGCAGTGCAGGCAACCGAAACGCGAAAATTACTTGGGATGGGATGAATTTACAGATCGTTTTACTGTTAGAGTTTGTGCTTCATCTTCGAACTCTGTGTGACCTAGTCTTTGAAAAGCAGGGTGAGATGGAAAAATATTCTATAAATGAAATTTTGTAAACAGAATTGGTTATAAAATGACTCGCAAGTGTTCTGTACATCTTCTCGACTGCGAAATGTTCAGTCTAGTTTTTGAAAGAGGGGTAACCCTCAAAACAATGGACTGTCCAAGTCTGACGTTATACAAATGATTTTAATTGTTAATCTTCCATAAAAATATACTCATTTAGTGTTCTCTCATTTTTGGTGATAGAAGAAGAATTTCAATTTGTTTATTTTGTTTAATCAGCCTGTCTTTTGAGCAAATCATATCTGTTTTTACCAAATTTCAATAAATTTAATTGAATGAATTGACTTATAATAATATATATATATTACAATATATATATATATATATATATATATATATATATATATATATATATATATATATATATATATATATATATATATATATATATATATATATATATATATATATATATATATATATATACATCCTTGTATTTATTTTGCGTCCTTCCAAAAACGGGTGTATTATGCGTCCCCGAGAAATACCCCGAATTTTATTATTATAATTGTGTATACTGGTTCTTTTAGACATAAGGAATCCGAATTGGCGTTTTTATCTCCAATTTTCCGATTTTTTTTTTCGTGTATACTTTTTTTCCATTTAGAGTTGTATTTTGCGTCATTACACGTTTGTAAGTAAGTTGCGCCCAATGTATTTAAAAACCATCTGTAGAGGGATTTTGCTTCCGAAAATATATATTTTTCAATATCTGTATGTATTGTACGTCATGGTTGTTGCCAAGTCTATTTAAAATCGTTAATATGAGGAGTGTAATTTGCGATATTAGTATAATATATTGGTGTAATTTGCTTTTAGATATCAGTTTATGTAATTTTTTTTCATTGATTTCACAAACAAAATTTGAATCAAATCAAAACCTTAATAATATAAATAACTTGGTGAATGATGTTTCATCTTCTTTCGTAAACGGAATCATTTCAATTAACTCCACCAGCAAATTGAATATTTTTATACATGAAGTGAATACATGTTCACTTTAAAGAATTCGAGTTTTACTTGAAATCAGTATTCCATATTGAGTCGATGGCTCGAAGCCCTCAGAATGAGGCTTCGGTCTTTCCAAGAGATGAACCTAGTACCTGATGGGGAACTAATGAAATGTGCGGAGTGACAAAAAATAGATGTAACCGAAAAACCACTTCGAATGTGTGAAATATTTATGCAAATGAACAAAGATGTTATGAAAAATATTAAGGAAATATATTATGAAAAAAAATGAGTGGTTTTCGAATAAAATCGTAATTATACACGACAATTTGTGTGTAGTTTTCAAATATACAAGTATCTTAAGAGGTGGTCACAGTTATCGGAAATACTTGGGTGAGAAAATGAAGCGAATCACAGCAAAATTCGACACAACACAAAGCTAAGGGGCAATTTCATTCCCATTTCTCTATTTTCTTCGAGATTCTGTCGTATATGGTTTTTTAACAGTAACTATTACACTTGAAGTACAAAATGTACCAAGCGGCGTTAAATTCAATGAAAATGCAGGGTTTTCAAAACAAAACTAACAATATGCGTTAAATATCCAAACGCCCAACGAAATCACAAAGTTGAAAAAATTAAATTACGGTTAAACAATATTGGACTTCTGTTAGATACATTTGAAAATATCCATTAACGGATTGTGAATGTTGATTGTGAAATATCGAATGACGAGACATTGAGCGAGTGCATTATTTAAATTCACATAGAAGCACTCAATCCATTCAGTAAAGCAGATGTGATTCATCTGAAAAATCGGAACGATCAAAAAATAAATATAAGGTTGCCTTAAAGAGAGTACCTAAGTCACATTCGAGAGTTGATACGGCAATTGCCTTGATTTCTATCATTCCTTCAGGTGGATAGTAATGAACAGATTTCTGATACACATATAATGCATTACGTAGGTACCTACTTGAAATCTTTATTGAAAGGTGAATTTTTCGATAGTAAGAAGCTTTCGAGGATAATTACCGCTTGAACTTTAAAAAATCGCTTTCATAATAAAAGAATCAGTACACAATAACGTGAAAATGCTTTCGGAGTTGCCGGGAATTGTCAAAGAACCTGGAAGGGAATTTAGAATCGTTCGGCGAACACGTAGATTCATGGGATACGTTGCTTATTCATACATCCAAGTAAAATAGATTGAATTACGCATACTTCGTGGTAAAGGTCAGTACTAGTCCATTGAAATGTTACATTGAACCTTGCATTTATCAGAGGACGCAATTTTATTGTTGGGACATGTGGGGGGGGGGTTGCTAGAAGCTTAACTCTGAGTTTGTGGGGTTGCAACCCTTGTCCCGCGGCCGCCATATTGGAAAAAGGGGTGTAAACGCCTTTTATCCATATCTCTCAAACTATACATCTCACCAAAAATTTGTGGAGACAGAATTTGTAGCAAATCGCTTTTTCTACAATTTTGTTCATCTAACTTTTTCCGATAAAATTGAAAATAAAAAAGTTATTAACAAAAATATGTGAAATTTTTCCCAAAAATTTCCTTTTTTGTGTTATAACTTTTTTTTTCAATTTTATCGGAAAATTACCTCAAACCAATATTGTAGGCAATTCGATAACAAACAATTTGACCTATATTTTTTTTTATTTACATGCATTTGCGAGGGTTTTGGAGCGCTCCAAAGCCGACTACTCGCAACAATCTGGTCAAAATGGAACGTCAGATTTACTTATATATTATTCTTTTATTTTAGATAACGTTCATAATATTATTTGCAACATTATTATATTATTATTTAATTCTAACTGACCTTTTTTCTTACCATAATACTTACAATATTATTCTTTTTTACAATAATTTCTAATGCGACTGTACATTTACAAGAACTAGAAGCAGCTAGAAAAGGTCCAAGTTACCGTTTGGGGACAAGTTAACATCTACCTGCTATTTTTTTATCATTTGCCTTTCAAGGTTTAGCTGTTTTCTCCTCCTCTATTTCTTTTTTCAGTTGTGCTACGTATCTCGCCACGTGTAGACGTATTAAAAATTGTGAACACTATTTTCAATTAAGTAGATATAATTCAGAGTTTTGCGTGCAGAATTTTTCATTTAGTGATAAGCTTCTGGCTTTCTTTAATAGTTCATCATGAGTGATTGTTTTATTTGTAAAAAGCCTCTCGGGGATGACAAAATAAGAACTGTGAAAGCTAGAGGAGTAAAAACGTTGCTTGATCGAGCAAAAGCCAAAAACGATGTAGAAAATGAACAATTTTTACAAACTGTTTCGGAAGTAACTGTGCATACGCAATGTTACCATTATTACAATGATAGTCGAACGGATAATGTCGTTCGTCGTCTGAGCAGTAGCAGTTCATCATCTTCAGTTTCAGAAATTGTAGCGACAGATTTTGATTTTTCGCTTAATTGCTTCATTTGTGAAGAAACATATGCAGATCAGAGTCATTTGCGTCAAAGCCGGCATCGCATTTACGGTCATCGCATTGCTTTTCACGCCACCATTGTTTGGAGTACAATTGCTTGCTACAATTCTAGTGATATTTAGCTCCATCATCTACTAAGCTGGGTACATTGGCTATACGATCAACAATGCCCTTTGCCTCGTCGTCAGATCGTCTGAGAACAAGGTCCAGAATGCTTTTTTGTACCTTCATTTCGTACCTGACAGATCTTCCTCAGCCGGCTTTGACGCAAATGACTCTGATCTGCAAATGTTTCTGCACAAATGAAGCAATTAAGCGAAAAATCAAAATCTGTCTCTAGAATTTCTGAAACTGAAGATGATGAACTGCTACTGCTCAGACGACGAACGACATTATCCGTTCGACTATCATTGTAATAATGGTAACATTGCGTATGCACAGTTACTTCCGAATCAGTTTGTAAAAATTGTTCATTTTCTACGTCGTTTTTGGCTTTTGCTCGATCAAGCAACGTTTTTACTCCTCTAGCTTTCACAGTTCTTATTTTGTCATCCCCGAGAGGCTTTTTACAAATAAAACAATCACTCATGATGAACTATTAAAGAAAGCCAGAAGCTTATCACTAAATGAAAAATTCTGCACGCAAAACTCTGAATTATATCTACTTAATTGAAAATAGTGTTCACAATTTTTAATACGTCTACACGTGGCGAGATACGTAGCACAACTGAAAAAAGAAATAGAGGAGGAGAAAACAGCTAAACCTTGAAAGGCAAATAATAAAAAAATAGCAGGCAGATGTTAACTTGTCCCCAAACGGTAACTTGGACCTTTTCTACCTGCTTCTAGTTCTTGTAAATGTACAGTCGCATTAGAAATTATTGTAAAAAAGAATAATATTGTAAGTATTATGGTAAGAAAAAAGGTCAGTTAGAATTAAATAATAATATAATAATGTTGCAAATAATATTAAGAACGTTATCTAAAATAAAAGAATAATATATAAGTAAATCTGACGTTCCATTGTGACCAGATTGTTGCGAGTAGTCGGCTTTGGAGCGCTCCAAAACCCTCGCAAATGCATGTAAATAAAAAAAATTATAGGTCAAATTGTTTGTTATCGAATTGCCTACAATATTGGTTTGAGGTAATTTTCCGATAAAATTGAAAAAAAAAAGTTATAACACAAAAAAGGAAATTTTTGGAAAAAATTTCACATATTTTTGTTAATAACTTTTTTATTTTCAATTTTATCGGAAAAAGTTAGATGAACAAAATTGTAGAAAAAGCGATTTGCTACAAATTATGTCTTCACAAATTTTTGGTGAGATGTATAGTTTGAGAGATATGGATAAAAGGCGTTTACACCCCTTTTTCCAATATGGCGGCCGCGGGACAAGGGTTGCAACCCCACAAACTCAGAGTTAAGCTTCTAGCAACCCCCCCCCCCACATGTCCCAACAATAAAATTGCGTCCTGTGATAAATGCAAGGTTCGGCCTAAAAATTGTAACATTTCAATTGACTATACACCTTATCGTTGTTATTGATCTCATAAAACTAATAGCATATTGAACATAATCATAAAGATAAAATCAAAAGAGGAATCCAAATTCCGAACTATTTCAGATGTGATATAAGCAGAAATTGTTCACTAAATTATTTCGACGAAGACAGTAAAAGTTCAAACTATTGGTTCAGTTGATGTGATTATAGAGGATATCGAATTTCATCAATATTGTTCTGATCTAAAATGAGAATCTGTAACAAAAGATTGCCCGTGTATCATTCATAAATTCATGGCAATGGTTCTTTTCGCAATTTCATGTGTTTGTTTCTAAAATACAGAAGCATAAGCTCGATATCCTCATTGTTTTTCGATTTCAAAATCTTGAAGGTGTTAATTCGACACATTATTAACTATACTTCAACTACTTCACCTACTACTTCAACTTCATGATATTCGTAGAGAATAAAAAAATAACACACATAGAGTAGGTAATACTCACAAGGACTTATTCTCAAATATTTATTTTTATATCTATGAGACTACGTATAATTGCTACTTAAAATGAACGATAATTCAAATAAAAGTTAGTGTCCAAGTTTTTGCCTTCGTTATGGTCATTCTTGAGGTTTCTTTCTAATGACAAATCAATATCATTCAAAAATTTTCCCTTAAAATGGCCAACATTTCCTCCCTCCATCAGCAAGAGAAGTTTGAAAATCTTAGCTGTTTGGCAGATGTCATCTGGCAAGCTGAAATATATAAAAAGAATGATAGTATGAGACAACGTAAAACATTCGAAGAATCGCCTGCACGAAAAAAAAATTGCATGCCAAGAAAATCATTTTCCGGGTGAATTGTGTAAATGTTCATTAAAAAACTTCACCAGAATAACCTCTATAAAAATAAGTGAAACATTAGAAATTATATAAACAATTATTAGTTGATTAAAAAAAGACATTGAAAGTTTGATAACCAGTTAAGGTACAAATCTGAAAAACTTCTCTTGTTTTCTGAAAAAGTACCAAAATACACTGCTATTGGAAAAATTTTAAAGCTTCCGTTGTTTCATTAGTATTGTTATGTTGAATGAGATGAAATGTGAATCAAACTAAAAATTATTAAAATTCGAGGTTTATATGCCGAAAAATTTTGAGAAATTTTTTCAACAACACAAATAGTAGTTGATTTGAAAAATCAGGATATTGTTTTTGAAGTATCTGATCTAGAATAACATGAAAAGTGTTGAACCTAAAGATGTGAGTAAACGCTAATTTCTAACAATTATTGTTTTTGTATTTTAAATATTTATAGTGATAATTAATAGTAATTACATTTTACATCAATTTGCTTTTATGTTCCTTAGAAAATAATTTAAATAGCTGTACTTACCTTCGTTCTTCAAAACTGAAACTGAACAAATCATCACTTCGCATTAAATTCGTTAATATTTTACGCTTAATTCGCGCTCAATTCCCAGAGATTAATTTCAACCAAATTCAATGTTGCCATATTGTATAGGACGCAAAATGAATACACTCGTTGAATAGACATGTATAGAAGTATACATTTCGAGGAGGGCTTTTGCGGCAGATGCTCAAACTAAACGTATACTCTAATTTACATCAGTGTATTTATTTTACTTCCGAAGATTTGAAGTAATAACATCGATATCTTTGAAGGCAAAATCAAAGCTTACTCAATATTTTAACAGATGGTAGTAGGCGCAAAGAGCTATTCAAGGATATATAGTAATCGCCATAAAATACATTAGAACGCAAGATTTAAGCACATTTGTATTTTGCGTCCGTATACGGACGCATTTACCACCGGACGCAAAATAAATACGTTTTTGCGTGTTGATGGACGTAAAATAAATACAGAGATAAATATATATATATATATATATATATATATATATATATATATATATATATATATATATTATTGAATAATAATACACAAATTGAAAAGACAAAATTCATGATCATCAGCAGAGAACAGCATAATCAGGCCCAAATAATGATTGAGGATAAACCCATAGAAAGGGTCAATAAATTCAAGTATCTTGGTTGTAGCATTAATGACAAATTGGATAGTGATATGAAAATGAAAATACGGGCGGCGATGGCAAGAACTACATTTATTAAATCTCAAAGATATCTATGTCGAAGAAAAGTATCATAAGACATAAGACTTTGTATGATAAAATGCTATATTTGGCCCATAATAACATATGGGACCAAAACATGGTCACTCAAAATAAAATCCATGCACCGTATAGAGGCTTTTGAGATGTGGACACTCCGCAGGTTATTGAAGATTCCTTGGGTGGACCGAATAACGAATGAGGAAGTACTTAGAAGAGCCGGCGCGGCGTCGAGCGTGTGTTATTGAAAAATATAAAACAACGCAAGATCTCTTATTTGGGCCACATACTCCGAGGCAATAAATATGATATCCTAAGGTTGATATTAATGGTTAAAATAGAAGGTAGAAGAGGTCCAGGCCGAAAACGGCATTCATGGTTGTGCGATATCAAGAACTTCTGTGGAGTGAAGAACGTGGGTGATATATTCGCACTAGATACGGAGGGGCAATTCCGTTTTTTAGAATGAGTGGATGATAGCCTACACGCTGTAAGCGTTTGGCACGAGAAGAAGAAGAATTGGCTTGAAAACCTTTTGTTTAAAACACAGGTTGCGAAACAAAATATAAAAAGGAGAAGTCTTATTGTATCGCCGAAAATGAGAAAACACTGACTATAATATTTTTTAGGGGACTTTACCGTTGAAAGCTTTCTTTCGCGCCAATTTTTGGATCCTCTTCCTTCTCTGGCGTCAGGCAGTCTTAGGCAGTCAATTGTCAGGCAACCAATAGAATATAATTTTTGTGAAACCATTTCAAGTGTTTTTTATTGTATTTATGAATTTTATGATAGCAGTTTCTAAATAAATATGATTATTACTTCTATGATTAATATTTTTATTATTAGGTACTATTTTCAATGCTTTTTTATTTCATAATTTGTTAGACAATTTGGAAGCATTTCGTATAAAGAGAAGCTAAAATCAATTATTGATGCTTAAAGAGAGTTAGATTCAGATTTTGCATTTTTTCATCATATGTTCGCAACCATTAATAATTAAAATTTTCGCTCAATGTTATCACGCTATCAAATTTGGTATTTTTATGTTTAGATTTCTCTGATATATGGCTGCTCTCTGGCTAAATACACGATTTCATTGGAATTTATATTCATCAGGAATTCAAGAATACTTTTCACAGCTTGCTAGATAATTTCTAATTACCCGAGTTATCGTTTAACATCGTCTCACATCCGTTCATATGAAAGATAACAAAGTTTCGTTTGTTCTTCTCTGAATAAGATTAACAGTGATTTATTCTCCTGTCCCGTCCCCTCCAGCACACACTATTTTGTCATTTGAAAATTAGTGTTTTATCTCAGTTATGATAGAGGGTGAAACATTTATGACTGTTGATGTTATGTTTATTCATTTACTTGTGGTTTCTTTCAAAATTCATCACAATGGAGATTAGACATTCACAAATAGAAAATTATCTCGGCTTTCGAATAAATCCTGCCCAAATGATGTTAATGAGAAAGATTGCAACCAAGACAATCGAATAGCCCAAAAAAAATTACGTGAATCGGTAATAATAACGGAAATATTCATTGTGAAATATTTTATCATTGTTCTTTTTCAATTATTTAATTAACCGATATTTCAGCTAAGAAAGGTGCTCACAGGAGACTGAAGTTCGCAAGAGTACAGAATAAAAACCAAAAATAGATGTGTCTTTCACAACTAGGTTCACCAGCATGCTATTACAAAGAATGAAAAAGTTTAGGTTACAATCTGCCACATTGTCTTTCAAAGGTATAATCCTTATCATAACGATTCAATTTGGACTTGGATTTACAGTTTCTTAAATGCGATGGTAAAGAATTCAATGTTTGAATTCACAAACATTGAAAGCAAATGCTTTCTGAATCAAAGATGTACGATGTAATGGAGGTATGGGCAGACCCTTAAACTTTACATTGAAGTTATGTACGTCTGTTCTGAATCGGATCTTGAGATAACTTGTAGTTTTCTTCAGTATAAATCCAAGAAAAAATTACGTGTCATGTATTTTATACCTTTTTTCCACATGGAGCCACTTGGATACTATTAATTTGAATCTGATTCCGCTATACTTTCGTATGTACCATATATATATATATATATATATATATATATATATATATATATATATATATATATATATATATATATATATATATATATATATATATATATATATATATATATATATATATATATATATATATATATATATATATATCAAAAAGTTCAGGAAGAAGACAATACTTTTTAGTTATATAAATATATATATATATATATATATATATATATATATATATATACCTAAAAGTACTCCTCTAGTGCATGATTTCTACCTTTTTTCTATCGAATTCACACAAAATATCTTCGTTTTTGTATTGAATTGAAATGAGGCATTTCAATAAGTGGATACCAAGATTTAAGGAAATGGAGATAACATCGGTCTGTCAGGAAGTTTCTGGAGCACAACGGAAATCAACGCCATGAAGGTCGCCGACGTGAAGATCGCCGCCATGGGAACCACCGCCACGGACCTGATAACTTGGAAAGGGCCCCCACAGAGCTTAATCCCTCTGATATTTAGTATCTGGAATGTGTCCAAAATGGCTGATCTACTTGTTCCAAAATACATTTGAAGAAATTCAACATATATTACAACATTTACATTAGCTTGGAGTAGACAACAATAAAATCGAAGTAACAACTAGAAATTGAAAATTTGAACATTATAACTTGGAATAAAAAAATATTAATATTACAAATGAGAGTTGAAATTAACACAGATAAATGGTATAATTACTATTAATTACAATAATTTTAATGGCAAAAAAACTCGCGAAAGTACTAAGCTTTTTCTCAAGAGTTTCTCAAAACTCTGCATAGAAGAACTTCTTAAGTCAGACTGAACTGAATTACAAAAGTTTGCTGCGCTATACGAGAAGCATCTCTCAAATAATTTTATCTTATGTTTTCGTAACACGAAAAGAGTCGTGTTTTTGGTCATTCGATTATGCACTTCTGAAAAGAACCAAACCTTATCACTTATAACGGGTGTTTTCTTTAGAGGTATAAAACTTCAAATTGCAATCAAACAACGATGGATCACTCGATTGACAAGAATTTTTTCTTATTTGAAAGATAATCGTGTGGCATTACATTTTATGTCCAATTTATGACATATCACCGCCACGACTGGCTCGTATGTAGTCCAATCTGGACATCCAACTTTCGATGACTTTTTCCAACATTTGTGGTCGTATATCGGCAATAACACGCGAATATTGTCTTCCAAATGGTCAAGCGTTTGTGGCTTATCTGCATAGACCAATGACTTTACATAGCCCCACAGAAAGTAGTCTAGCGGTGTTATATCACAAGATCTTGGAGGCCAATTTACAGGTCCAGAACGTGAAATTAGGCGGTCACCAAACGTGTCTTTCAATAAATCGATTGTAGCACGAGCTGTGTGACATGTTGCGCCGTCTTGTTGAAATCACAACTCCTGGACATCATGGTTATTCAATTCAGGAATGAAAAAGTTAGTAACCATGGCTCTATACCGATCACCATTGACTGTAACGTTCTCGCTATCATCGTTTTTGAAGAAGTAGGGACCAATAATTCGACCATCACATAAAGCGCACCAAACAGTCAGTTTTTCTGGATGTAACAGTGTTTTGACATGCACTTGAGGATTATCTTCCCTCCAAATGCGGCAGTTTTGTTTGTTGACTTAGCCATTCAACCAGAAGTGTGCTTCATCGCTAAACAAAATTGTGTAAACAACATTATTTTCGAAATATATTTGCGTTTTTCGCAAGCGTTGTTCAGGCGTGAGTATATTCATGATTAATTGCCAAACCAAACTGAGAATAAATCACTTCTCAGCTGCTAAATCGGTCGCCATCTTCAACAGTAATGCCAACTTAAAGTTCTATACCTCTTAAAAAACACCCGTTAAAAGCAGGACTTTTTTGCTTCAAAACTTTATTTGCCATACAATAAATATGCAATTTACGTCTGTTGGACATACTTAGCCAATTCAATTCCTTCAAGTGATAGAAAACATGATCCCAACTCTCAAGGAAGAAAATAAATCTCAAAATAAATAATTTCGAATTCATTGAATTCTTGCCGAGGAGGCATAATCTAAGCATGGCCCATATACAACATCTGCGTATTATTAGCACTAATGAATAACAAGTGAAGACAATGAACTATAGATTAATGAATGTTCAATAATAATGGTCGAAGAACCATATCATCTTATTCAATGTGAAGATCTGCTTAATCAAAACAAAATATGGCAAATATATTTTTTATACACTCAAGTATAAACATATATCATTAAAATACTGCATATAAAGAAGTAACTTCTGCCAAGCTTACGATATTATCAATATTCAGTACAAGTATTAACGATAGCCCCATAAAATAACATTTAATAATAATTATACACTCATAACAATTGACGAACAATGCTCAAGTGGAGATTCATCTCGCTCATCTCGGCATCTAGCGGGCTTTGCACGCACACAAGCTAGCATAAACAGTTGAACAGTCGGCCAACAGAATCGCGGTTAGCCCGGGGCAAAGCCACCTACGACAAACATTGTTGATGTGTTTCGAGGGATATCGCACGGCGGACAAAAGACAGGCGAGGCAAAACAAAAACCGATCGTGATCCGTTCACGCGTGCATGTAAACGCAATGCGATGTGGTCTTTCGTCTCAAGTTTGAGCTTCGAATTGGTTCGATAATCGATGTGAAAGTAGGGTTCACGACGGTTAATTGTGTAAAGGTCTCTTTCCGGGGTCTTCGAGGACTCCTGGAATCACCGATCTCGATTTCGGAAAATTGGAACTGTTTCCTATTTGTTAATGTTAGTGTCCAGTTTGTTTTTGAAATATTTACATAATATGATACTGACATGATTACTAGGTTCTTGCTGAAATTGAACACTGAAATTGAATAGTGTTATTATTCTAATAATTCCGATATTTTTATTTACATCGTCTTGTGTTAAGTACCCGAAAAACATAGAAAAAATTGAACAGCGAATGAAAAAATTCAAATAATTCCATTATTTCTTTGAATGCAGTATTTAACTGACCGTCTCGTTCATCGGACTTGACTACTGCCGACATTTCGATATTGGCGTATTAGTTAGCAATTACCTTCGAATTATCGTTAGTTTATTAACTTAGAATGAAAACTCTGAATAATTACTCTTGAAAACTGTATGGAATTGATCAAATGTTGAGGATATCCCAAATATGATGAAAAATATGTTTAGGTATATCATTATATACTCATATATCATTATATATATATATATATATATATATATATATATATATATATATATATATATATATATATATATATATATATATATATATATATATATATATATATATTATATATATATATATATATATATATATATATATATATATATATATATTAATATATATATATATATATATATATATTTACATCTTGCAGCAATTTTGCGTCCTTTCATAAGCGAACCATTTTGCGTCCACGAGATTTAATAGTGTTAGAAAAAAAACATAAGAATATATTGGTTAAGAATTTGAAAACTAGGTCACCTGTATACTTTTTTTTTTTGAATCAGTAAAAAGACATATACACTTTTTTTCCAATTTCAGCATTATTTTGCGTCTTTACATATTACTCACCATTTTGATTCCACCCTTGTATACTGCATGTACAATTATAGCACTATTCTACGTCCTCGGGAAATATACCTTTCATTTACATCACTTTTTTACGTCCAACCTTGTTGCCAGATTTATGTTTGAATACGCAAACTCAAAGGTTGTGATTAATTGAAAAATGTCCAAAGAGAATAAAACTACCGAGTCACAACATGTTGTCATAACAGATATAAAAAAGATATGTATTGGGTTGACCATGGATGTTATGATTACTCTTCTCTTCTTGATTTAAGAAGAGAAGGGTTTATTAAACTCACTTTTCGAAAAACACAATGACGATTGTTCCGACACGCCTAATTATCATAAGAAAGTATTTAAAACTGAAACTATATACAGTCGACTCTCGCTATCACGAAATTCCACGGGACAGCCATTTTTGTTCGTGTTACGTATAGTTCGCCTTAGGCATAGTTCGAGATATAGAGGTGAACCAAATGAAAATTCGTGTTACAGAGGTAAAGAAAAATGTACTGCATGTAGTTTATTCCCTACATCTTCTACAAATCTATCTTATCAAAAATATGTACTTAAATTATACATAATTAAAAAAAAACAGTAAACATAATAATAAATATCGTGTAAAACAGAGTAAAAAGTACCGTCCATATTACTGCAATCCCACTAGTAATTGAAAAAGTCCGTTATCTTCTTCTGTTTAAAACTGTTAGCAACAAGTTTGTCAATCATATTCTCGAATGAAACAATTGAAGAAAACACACTGTTTGGCACATCTCTGGTTTTTTCTAAAAACATACTTGGAGTACGTACTGTAGCTCTGGCTTCTTTAGATGTGACGTCTGCTGGCTCTTCCTCCTCGTAATCTTCGTCAGAAGGAGCGTCTTCATCGATGGTTAAGGAATCCAAAATATCGCCATCAGTCATTGTGCCGGTTACCGCTACCCCTTCGTCGACAAGGGCAAATTCTTCAAATCTTAGTGGATTTTCAGATGGCAGCTGCCTTGTCACCTCATTCCACTCCGCCTCTATGTTGACGTTTGGCGGCTACACTTCAGTTTCCACCTCTGGTTCCGGGTCAGGTTCCATTTGTGGTCCGACTTATGTTTCAGTTGGATTTTTTCCCTCTTGAAATCCACATGACTTGAAGCGACATGTTGCAACCTGAACGCCGAGATTTCGTGTTAAACAGTCCATTCTTAGAACATCGTGATATAGAGGTAAAGCGCAAATCAAATTCGTCTTATCTACTGAACTTCGAGCTACAGAGGTAATTTTTGTGCCTCTTCGCGTTATAGAGGTTAAATATAACTGGAAAATTAGTTCGTGTTACGTATGGTAATTTCTTCGTGTTAGACAGGTTTTTCCAAGGGGATTGAAAATAATTCTTGATATCGAGGATTTCATGTTATAGAGGTTCGTGTTAGCGAGAGTCGACTGTATATATATAATATTATTCCAAAATGCTCATTATATCAGAGTTGATCATTTACTACATATAAATATCGAACAGACAAAAAGTTTTTAGGGGAAATCTAGACAAGTATTATTATAAAATTATATTATTATAATCTGTAACAATGTGTTATGTAATATAAAATTAAATTCTTTCTATAGTGACTACCTAGAAAGCGGAATTCATGGGGAATATAAAAAAGTATATTCATAAAACATTTTTACTCACATCACTATTTCTTCGAATAAAGATTATGTACAAAGACTTTTATTTTTTGCTAATTTTTGTTTTTCAATACATCGGGATATAAATTCTTCAATTCCTCACACTCAATTTTTTTGGGGGGTTTATGCTCATCAATGTGTTTTGAAAAAAATATTTTTACACATTTTTTTTGTTCGTCAGACCATGGTATCAGAGTTCGTTTCTTCTTACGCATGTTAGAAGTTGAAGCTTGTTCAATATTTTCGACATTCTTTGAATTATTCAATATTTTTCGCTCGATAATATCTTCCTCAATGTCATCATCACTTAATTCATCATTATTCAGTGAGTTTTTCTTTTTTTGTTCCAAATCTATTGGAATGTCATCCAAAGTTTTTCCTTTGTGTTCACCAGCTTCACCTTTCTCCATCAGCATAAGTAATTTTGAAATTTTAACAGTATGATAGATATCGTCAGGAAGTCTGTATGAACTTTTATGTACACCCGGAGTATGGCCCATAAATGTCGATAGTTGTTCTATTTAATTTTCGTTTAAGCTAAATAATTGCGTTAATGTTGCCAAGTGTTTTCTCAACCTTGTGCATGTTATGGCTCTCGGATTCTTCGCACCACACGTTGTTGCATATTTAGTAACAATTTTATAGCCACATATGGGATTCATAGATCCTGATCTTCCAAATAAATATGGATTGTTGTCGTTTAGAAATTTTGGTCTATGCTTATGAAGTTCGTTAATATGATTCTGAATTTCGGTGTTAAACATAACAGGAACACCTCGTCCTCGTTTACCTCTAATTACAACCCGTTTCATATTCTTCAGTAGTATTTTTTCCGTTTCAGTTAGTACTTCGCTAAATTCTTCGTATGTTTCACTTCCTTTTTCCGTACTTTCGTACGTATGCACCAACATACGTTTTAGCTCCCCCGGTCTTTTCCTATTGAGTAATATAACACGACCAAATATGATTTCTAATAAGGTGTTATATGCAGCCAAATTGTCAGCATCAATTTCTAGAAGTTCTAAAGCTTCTCCTGCTTTCTGAATCAAATACTCTTTTAACAGTTTCAGATCGCTGGCAAGGGGTACAATGGTTATTTTGTTGAATTTTTCAATATTCAGATCGCCACCTGCTCGACTTGATATGTCAAATTGCCAGTTTGATTCAAACAAATTTTTGATCGTCTTCAAATTTGCCTCATAATTTGCCGACTCAATTGATGGATCTGTTTTCGTCACCATATGTAACGCAATGTCACAGCATTGCTTTAAAGATGTGGAAATATTCAGTGCAAAGGTAGGGCATAAAAATAAATCTTTGTTATTATCATATTTAGCAACTGCTTTTGCTGCTTCAACAAAGTGGTCATAGTATTTCGGTTTCAGTGCTTCGAACAAGTTTCTCACATCATTCTTTACTTCTACGAGGAGGAAATGTTTTTCCCGGTGAATCTTCAGATATCTTGAGCCAAAGGCGCAGATGAGGAAGTCTTGTTTGGCTTCCAGCGAAATTTTATCTGCTCTCATTCTACTGAAAACTTCTTCCTTTAAACGGGGATCCGTTTTTTTAGAACTTTTGATCAGAAAATTTTGTCCCATGGCTTGCGAATTTTCATTAGAATCAGTTTTCAGACAAATTTTCCGATGTCGATATAGGAACTTTGCTCTGTAGAAACCTAGACAGTTTGTACATGGTAAAAAAGTTTGATTTGGTAGTTGACCTTGTTTTAATGGCTCCACGCAGTTTTCGGAATTTATTATGAAATTTCCCTTTTTCTTCAGAACTGCTAATAAATTTCTCCTTTCTTTTGTTTTTTTCTCCTTCGAAAGAATTTGTTGTACTTCAGGTTCACAGGAATGATTTCTTCTCATATGCCTTGCAAAGTTATGGACATCTTGTTCACAGAAATAGCACATGTCTCTTTTCCATTTATATATTCGATTTAATTTTGAGTTAGTAGTTCTTGCAATTTTGACATTTGCATGATTTTTTGTATCTGTAGCATCTTCAACATATTGTACCTTAGATAGCTCACCTGAGGTTGAGAAGTCTTAAGATAACCAGGTAAAGATAGAAATAATAAAAAACAACTTATCACATTTTCTCATATATTGAAGAAATATGCTGGGCTCGTATCGACTTCATCAATCATCCATGTAAAAAACCTGTAGTTCCTTGATTCATATAGATTATAAGAATCAGAACAAAATTTAAACTTAGAATATTTGAGAGGTAGGTGAACAAAGTTTCCGTACGATAATAATTGTTTGGAAGATATAGGTACAAGAAAACCTTTTTATCTAAAATATCCAGATGAAGCCACTAATTAGGGGATTATTATGCTGCCTGTGTTCTAAAACATATTTCGAAAGAATAATGTGTCAACATAATCAGGGTAGAAAGATATTTTATACAGAGTATGCACGCCATTTGCCTGAGCGTGGGAAAACTATATTTACCTTATGTTTTCTACCTTCAGTAAACATTTTCAGTACCTACCGGATTAATTCAGAAAATATTAAATATAATTATAATATAATGGAATTGATAGCTCACATTTGTTCACATAGTATCAACAGAAAATGATGTGAGTACACCAATTTCGAGTTTTTATAATCCGGATAGTCCAGTGCTTCTTTGTTCAACTTTTTTCAGCAGTCTCAGGAAATTATGAATATTTCATTCGAAAAAGCATGTAGATAATTTTTTAAAAAAATTAAGTTCGTGCTGGTAAAACTTGCAAAAGGTTTATCGAATAAAAATTGAGATTTTGTTTTCGCAAGTATCTCAAAAACTAAGTGAGATTTTAGAAATCAGAAAAAAGATTCAGAACGAGGAGAAAACTGCCTGAAAAATATTCAAACTCCCGGAACTTCAGGACCAATATTTTTGATTATCAAATCATATTACATATGAAAATTAAGAAATTAAATTCAGGCAATTACTAGATAGATGAAGAAACAATATTCCTCAGGCAAAAAATTTTTATTGAAATTTTTCAATTAGTTAGACAATAGTTAATTAACAATTTTTTACTGCTTAAGCATGAAAATTGCAACAGTGATAATTGATATACACAAAATTACAATAATAAAAGGCAATGTCTAATTTTCACCTATATGAACATAAAAACTTCCTAACGCGTTTCGCTAGTACTGTAACTTTTTCAAAGAAGTGGAAGTTATAATTTGTCCTTTATTATTATAAATGTATTCAATACTATACTACTGCAACAGGAATGAATATGCGAAGACGACTACGAGTATCCTTATTGCAATGTTGCCAAACAAATTCTGCCACAGGAAGCAAAATAATGCTGCTAATAAAAGTAAATATACACGTGGGTATACTCAATGAAACGACTAGTGGCAAACAGCTGAACTAATTTCTTGATATACATTTCATAAACAGCATTAACTTGCGTCCACCAAATTCTTCACTACGCTCATTTGGCGGGAAATAGAGATTAATGCTTCATTACAATGGAGCGGCAATATCAAAAGAAAGAGAAACACATTTGTTTGCTGTTGGTTATCGCTTTAATTTGGCGGGAATCTAGGAAAACTATTTTGCGTCCGATATACGGTAGCAAAATAGTCGCGGACGCAAAATGATATGTGCCGAGTCATAATATGGAAGCAATATAATGCTATGGATGTATATATATATATATATATATATATATATATATATATATATATATATATATATATATATATATATATATATATATATATATATATATATATATATATATATATATATATATTTTATTATTATCATTATCTTCGAGTGATTACTTGGGAACCATATGGTGTTCAATTATATGTTAAATGGTGTTAAATAAATTCTAATGTACGGAACATAATATATTGTTTCACACTCATAATATTTGATATGTTTAGCATTGTACCTACTGATGTGCCTCTACTACATTTCAATATTATCATCATGGATCTATTTTGAGTTTTTTATATTTCATTCAATGTATAAGCACTTCAGGATAGCTGTTCTATCCTGATGTTCAGCTCGAGTGCTTATAAATTAAATGAATTACAAAAAAGTCGAAATAGATCCAAGTGTGGTGTCACGATTGCTCTGTATAATCTCAATTTCTCATAACTACTCAAATTTTTACCAACTGTATTCTAGAATAATATTTTTCTCGACATTCTTGAGTTAATATAATCAATATAACTTTCGAAATTTAAATTTTGATCTATCATAACTCCCAAGTATTTTATGAGCTCTACTTTTTGTAATTTATTATTATCTGTTAACATCAATATTCGCAAGTTGCAACCTAGACAATTTATGAGCAGGCCCCATTATCATATATTTAGATATATTAGAGCAATAATTCAAATATCTCCTTCATTCCTGAGGAATAATTGAGCAAAAAGTTAAGAATCTCCAGCAGAAGATTCTCGCAATATCATTATCAAGATGCATTGAATGTTGTTGATATGATATTCAAACACAAGAAAACCCCTTGTAAAATGATAAAAAATATGCGGTGCATATATCCTCGTACAAAACGACCCTGATTAAACCCGACCCTTATCGGTAGAAACCAGTCATTCGAACCCCATTAAGTATGTGCACCAGATATCAATCTCGCCCCCGCGGTTGCATGTAGAATAGGTAGAAAAGGGGTGAATGGCGACCCCCTTTCACATATTTAGCATATGTAATGAAATTTGAGTAGTTTGGACTGTCTGGAGCGTTGAACCTGCAAATTTCAGACATTTTCGTGTGGCATTCATTTTTGGTTGAATTATTACATCAGATTTACATAAACTAACGTGACCGAACTGCTTTTTACAAATTATTATTGCATATATATTCGGCATGAGCGTATGAAAAGCTTTTCAGCTTTGATTTTCCTTCAAGGGAAACATTGTATGTTTTACAACAGTTTAGAATTAGCTAATTTCATAATATGGAGTGTTATTCATTATAAATACTGCAAATCTTCAAGAAATTTTCAATGAACTCCTTCAATAATTCATATTTTATATAGCCCTTGTAATGCTTCTACTACAAGAAATCAGTTGAACCCTAGTAGTTGGAGAAAATTATTTCTTTTAGTCATAATGATGATGAGTCAGTTCAATAAGTCTATACGGCTCATTTGTACGGCATTCTTATGGTTATGACGCGATATGCGTCAATACAATAATAATGCGTCAGTTCAATTCAGGACTGTTCAATAAAAAATAAAAGAATGTTGAGTTTATTCAACAATTTATTCGGAATTTGAACACGTTCTATTGATTATACATTGCTTTTCAACAATATAATGTTTGCCTTGTTGCGTCTCACGTGCTTATATTTCATAAAACGACTCTATCAACTTTCTTAAGAGAACGGGTTACGTTATTTTTTTAGCGTATCCAGTTTTGCAATTCCATTTGACCAGAGGCATATCTTCCAGTTGCTAGTATTAAGCTTTTTATGCTCACTTCGTCCCAGTTCTTCTATTGTTCCGCTCCAGAGAAACTGAATGGTACTTACCCCATTTTGCGTTTAGGTAGGCTACCTTCACTCAAGCCAATCCCTTTTGCCAAACTCTACGCTCTATACAACTTTTCATTGAGAAGTTGTGTAACTTGTTGAAGCAAGTTAACCTGAGCTTGGAATCTCTTATATTGTTTAGGCACGACATTGTTTTACTAGATCCAATTGTTATCAACTGCCATTTGCCAAGGACCGTATATGCCGATGGCCTGCTATAAATCCAGACTTTAAACTTTTGGGTTATCTCGTATGTGACTAAGTGAAATAAATTTTTCCACAACTTCAGTTCTGAGAGAGAATGTCGTCGATTTGTTACTTTCAATAATCACTATGTGTGACACAATAAAGAAATGATAAGTAATAACCTGAGAAAAAATTTCTCCAAGATTTCTCTAAATATTGCTTAATACCTTCACAAGCTTCTCCCATCTTATATCTTGGAACAAAATTGTGAATAATATCCTCAATTTTTGTTTGATATTCCTTAAACGCCTTCAATGCCTAATCAATTTAGATATAACAGTTTTCAATCAAAATGTTTCATCAAGTTTGAATCTATGCAAATGAAATTTCTCCACGTAAACTTAATCAAATTTGATTCAATAACATAACTGAAACCTCTTAAACCGCAAATCTTCCATATACATATTGCTACTATTATAGGAACAGAAATCGCACCCATGACCGTGTGGAGGGTAATTACACCTTCATTTTCATGGGGGTACGCTCACCAATATCTCCACGTCCCAATGACCAGACATGTCGGCATTTTCTGAAATTACATGGTCATGTATGATTATTGCAGAATATCTTACGTACACCGACCCATTCTTATAATATAACCATTCCTGTTTACTGACGCTTTCAATCAAGAACTTTTGTTGCGATGTAGCGAAATATTGAGATCAACCATTGGAATTTCGTACTATGCATTTTAAGAATGATACGACTGTTATCATCATATTATCTTTACACTGAAACTGAGATAACAGTGTGGTAGACCTTTGAGAATCATATGAGATTTACGAAAACTTAATTAAAATAAAGTTTTTGGAACTTAATTTCTACTTTTCTGTTGAAATTTTCAAGAAAACGTATAAACCCTCATCAAAATTATTGAACAATACACAACTTCTTCAAGAGATTCAAATTTGTCACAGTTCATATAAATCATGAATGAAATTTTCTTCTTCTTGAAGAATGTATTTTGTTGAAAGAATTAGTTTTTTACAGGAATATACGAATAAAAAACAGGTTTTTCTAATTTTCAGTGAATATTCGAAATGTTTACATTCTCAAAATGACACAAAACCACTGACTTCTATGTATTAGCGGAACATTATTGCCAAATGAGGATATACTCTGGCAATTCAATATTGTTTTGAGATCCAAGTTAGAGTATCCATCGGTCGTCTAGAATCCAAATTATGATAAATACACGAATAGATTAGAACATGTTCAATGGAAGTTCATTAAGGCATTTAATTTCCGTTTTTAACAGGTACCGTCATTGATTTTCAAATGAGAGTAACGTGAAATTTTATAGGTTGGAATATTTGACTTTGAGACGCGAGTACTTTGAAATATGTTTCTCCTACAAACTACTCAATGGCTTAATAGATTCTGCTGCATGTATGAGCCTTATAAACTTTAATTGTTCTCCACATGTAAAGAGAAATCGTACAATAGTGTTTCTTGGTCAGAGCAAAACAAATTATATGTTGAATTCACCCATCCATAGACCTTTCAATTGACTAAACTTGATAAGCATTAGAGACCAACTTGGATATCTTCTCTCCGAACTTCATAACTTTCAAGGGACATTTGAAAAAGAGATTATTCAAAAGTCAATAATAGAATAATTATCAGTTTTTATAGAGTTATCTTTTCAAAATATGTTCATCTAATCTTTTTTAGTAGAATTAGGTATTTTTTTGTGGATGAAAAGATTTATCTCAATGCAACGAAAACTTTATTTCGATAAGATGTATGAAAAATTTTTAGATATAAGATATACCTACATACCAGATATAACTTAGTTTATAGGTAACTCTATTATAGGACAGTATTAAACTGTCTGTTGAGTGAGCCCGTGTATGTAAAAGTAAAAAAAAAATAAAAAAAATTTTGAAAGAACTTCCTGGCACAGAAACGCATTTCCTGTGTTGAAATCTCATTATGAACTTTTGGAAATGAAATATTTATTTATTTATTTACAAATACACCACTAAACAGCTTGAGCCAATTACTGAGTGGTAACATACAATATAATTTAAAACTTATAAAAAAATATAACTAGAAATAATATCAATAATGTAAAAACAATACACATAAACGACAACTCTGTGGGCAAGCAGCTGAAATTAAAGCTCACCCACAAGATACAGGAAAAAATAATATCTAAAAAACTTATAACTGAAAAACAGCCAGGCAAGAGCTCGTCTGATATCGCCAGGCACGCATGCAAATATGTCGATGACGTCATGAAAAGGCTCAAACTCAAATTTGATGAAGTGGTGAAGAGGCCAGAACATCAGTACGCGCTAGAGGTGGAAAAAAATTGTTCATATTTCTACAAGTTACTCTCGGAACACGGAAATTTATGAGGGAAAGAAGAAAATAACATTCAACAGAAGACCTTATCAGCTTGTATATGAACATTATTCCCAAATATTTCCTACGTGTTTCAAGTGATGAAACATGAAATCTTGTAGTAAGTAACTCATGATTTTTACCTTATTCTGGATACACACCGTCGGACCAAAACCATAAATATTTCAAAAATTGCCTTTGCACAGATTCAAGATTCCTTATATTACACACGTATCCTGGATTCCAAACGACACTGGCATATTCTAGTTTTGAACGTATTGAGGTATTTTATAGGAGCATAGTTGATTCAGATTGAGAGAGTCATTTAGAATTTCTTATTACAAAACCTAATGTTCTGTAACAACTTGAAACAAGATCATTAATGTGAGTAGCAAAAGTTAATTTTGTGTCGAAAAATACTCCTAAATCTCTGAATTCAGTACATCTATTGATTTTATTACTATTGATAATAATACTTGTAATCGAAATGAACTATACTTTTTTACGAGAAGAAGACATAATGTTGCATTAAGAAATATTCAGTGCCAGTAGATTTCTTTCCCACCACTGATTCAAATTTGAGATATCGTCTTGAAGAATGCGGCAATCACTTACTGTTGAAATTTCGCGAAATATTTTACAATCGTCCGCATATAGAAGAAAATTACAGTTCATGTTGGAGGAAATGTCGTTCAGAAAATATTGAAAAAAACAGGACCCAAAACAGAACCCTGTGGAACCCACGACAAAATCTGTATAGATCACGTCTACTTATGACGAATGACCAAAACTATTTGCAATATATTGTGTTATACACGTAAGTGTTATACAAGTAATATGTCCCATTATAAAATTTATGAAAATAAATGGCAGAAAAAACGAGCAGTAGTTTATTATAAACAAAAGAGTTAAATAATTTGGGAGGAAGTTATTGTTTTCAATGTTTTATGAAATTCGATGATTTATGATCTAGTCTTTCAATAAATGTTGTCATTTTCTGAAACGAACATCAATTCTTCCATTCAATATCGAAATCATTCCGAAATTCATGGTTATAAATTCATTTATTCAAGAACAAAGTCCTTACCACTGTTTTTTATCCCGTATTATGTGTTCGTAATAATTTAAACGCAATAAGTTAATCAACGTAGATTTTATCTGCGATGTGAATTGCGAGCAAGCCACAGAACCACATCTGCGTTTTGATTTAACACACCGAGATATGTATCTACTAATTGTTTCAACATATTGTTGAATATGTATATTTGCGTAATTAACTGTTAACATCTCTCACCTCTACACCTTGCCATTCTAATATAATTACTTCTCAGGAATTATTACTGGGAAAATTTGTTTGAAAACGATTTGAAGATGACGTCGATATTTCAGAAGATTCGCTTGGATAATCTAGTACACTCAGATTTATTGTAATGATTTTGAAGATAACGTTATGATAATTATGATTGAAATCAACGATAATTATTTCATTTTATATGCTACTATATGATATATGTATGTATATACTACAATTTTTTTTCCAAGGATAAAAACATTTTTTTCTTCATTCCATCAACCACGTAAATACAAGTTACAATTTAGGAGTGGTAGAAATACATCCACTATTCTCCATGGATTCGAACCCAAATCTTTAGTGTAGTAGTGTCACATAGCAATATGTGATGACTTCCCATCAGAAACACAATTCAAAAAACTAAACGACCTACTTATCTGCCAGTGGTATATTCTAATGTCCAATCCCTCGGAAACAAATTCAATGAGCTTTTGACTTTTGTTCAACCTCATTATCCCTATTTTATATTCCTTTCAGAATCTTGGCTGCAGCCTTCGATAGAAAATTATATCTACGATATTCCAAATTATTTCCTATACCGACAAGACAGTTCTGCAACTATTGGACACCGAGGTGTATGTGTCTACGTATGTAAAAAAAAATTTCAAAAATCGAAGTTCGAAATCAGTTCAAAATCGAAGTTTCTCATCAAAATTGGCCTGGCATTGACAACATATTCCTCAATATCTATAACCGCGATATTTCTTTACTTGTTGGCTGTGTCTATCGGCCTCGTCCTTGCCCTGCAGACAACATTCTTTGCGAATATTTTGCTAGCATTCACACAATATTCAGACAATATTTTTAAACTTTATCTGCAATAGGATATTCGACCAGTAGAACGGACTCCCCTCAACTATAGTGAATACTGATACAATTAATGGCTTCAAGAACAATTTCGATAAGACGACTTAGTGATTTATTTCTAGTAGGTTGCTTTATTGTTTTGTAAATTTATGTGTTTCACTTTTCTTTGAGTATATAAGCTTTGCTTTAACTCTATTCATTGTAATAATAATAATAATAATAATAATAATAATAATAATAATAATAATAATAATAATAATAATAATAATAATAATAATAATAATAATAATGATAATAATAATAATAATAATAATAATAATAATAATAATAATAATATAACACAATTTGTTGGCTTAGTCCTCTTTGTCGCAAAACAGATCCCACGTCTGACACAAAAATCATCTCCAGCAACGAATTAATGTTTCGATTAATTAACAAGCACAATGTGGGTAAGCTATGTAAGCCAGTTCTCCCGAAGGATCTCATGTGTTCTTTCATACATATGTTCCCAATTTCGGGATGGAAGATCCATTATTTAGTTTATGTTTTCGAAAAAATGTGAGCCACACTTCTGATTTCTCAATTGAAGATCCTAAAAAACACTTATACAGACTTCCTACAGTCAATGCACTCACTGCATATATGAACACAGTAAAAGCAGCATTGGCTATTCGTTATGGTATATTTAAGGGAATGTCTCATTACATTGGAAACCACGATAGGGCGATTAGAGCACTTTAGACGTTTTTGTTACATTGAGAATGTCCAAAGCTCTTAATGTCAACGTAGACATTGCTGAAAGGTACGGAGATATAGCAGCAGACATTGAAATTTGGACCACTCGAATGATTTTTACCCTTTAAATATTGGACATTCGATGATTTTCCGATTGCTAGTATTCTATTTATAGTGAAAAATACAAGAAAACTTGCCATTTCGTAATGAAAAAAATGTAGAATAAAGAATATTCGGATAGTTTATCTGCTTTGTTCGATATCACGACCAATTTATATAGAAGACAGCCTTGCAAAAATACAATAATAGCTTCGACATTATTTACGTGCCGGCTTCCTGGATTTTAAGTCGCTTCGTCTTCACGAAATCAGTTTCAACCAATAGACCTTTCAGTCTCGATACCGACCGACAAAAGAAATTTCAGGATATCGACAATTATCAACCGTTGAGTGACGTCACAATTGCCGGCTCGTGAGATCGCATCACATCTAGTCGAGCCGGTGTGACGTTTCGAAGTGACAATCAGCTGTCAAATGACGTGTGCTTTATACAGAAAGCACGTGCGCGTTACCATCTAGTCACCATTGTTGCGGCCAGATCTGATTTATTCACATACTTTTAACGTCGGCCAAGATTGGACTCTTGGTGCGCTTATCTCATGACAGATCGTGATTTTAATCGCTGTGTGTGGCTCTGATAATGGGGATTTGTTATTTATGGGAATCCTGTCGAGTTCACGGGTCACGTGTGAAGACTGCTCGCAGATGTGCTGCAATGATATTTTTTTCGAAAACTATCAGGAGAGTGTTCACTATCTTGAGAACATGGCTTATTGAAGCATGTCTTGAAACGTAACAAACACAATATGTCGTGATGTGTCATGTGGTTAAGGCATGCCAACATTTTGGATTCGGGAATGTGTATTTTTCTTCCAATCATTTCAATTCATCGTTTCGTCCCTTCTAGGGATATTTATAGTTTCGATAGGGATAGTTTCAAGTTCATTTTAATTTCTATGCTCATGTGTATCAACTATAAACTTGTTTGTTTTCTTTCTAGATATCCTTGTCTTCAAATTTTTCGGCCTTTACGTTCCATAACCTTCGTATCAAATTGCCTGATAAATTTCTGATAATTTCTGTCATCTTTCCGAGAACTACCTACTGATGTTTTCTCTGCAAATTGTCACTACCTGCCAACCCATATTTTCCCTTTAATATATCACGTTCAATACTACCTTTAAACGTCTTATGTGTCACTGTTTACACTACTGTTATCACTGTATTCATTACTGTTATCATCAGTATTTTCACGTCTTGCAAGGTTTTCTTGCTAACATACTCCAGCTACAGCACGAACTAGTATGATTGATGAAAATTGTCATCATTATTATTCCCAAAGAAATTCTTACGTATTCCTTATCATATTTTGCTGATGTCACCAAGTTGCTTATATCCATCGAACCATCAAATGTAGACAAAGGGCTGCATCTGCTAAATCTAGATCTTGATGCCAATCACATATTTTCAAAGCTCCTCAACTTGATACTGAACCCTGATAAATCTTGCACGTTATTATTCAGCAATAGAGTCTAAACTGAAGTTCCTCATCCACAGTTTCAGCAGTTGATTGGCGACAGGCCGTTGAAACTAAAACCTGGGAACCATTTCTAATGGCAAGCTGCGGTTTGAGAAGCACGTAACTCTGCTAGTGAAAAATTTTATTCAATTATTATTAGTATTAAACTCAATTATTGAACCCTTTACATCTACATTTCAGATGTAAATATGCGATATCTGCTAAAGATATGGATGTAGAGATTTAAAATAGAGTAGATAGATATAAAAACAGATAATTACTGTAAAGGACTGTCATACACATTTACATTCAGAGACAAACTAGTTTCAAAACTCATCGATATTCTTTACTTTCCTGTTTCAATCTGCTGGCGTCAACTACTTGAGGCGATCTGCAATTTTGTTATAGAGCTTAAGACAGGTGTAGTTTGGCCCCTGCTGAACTTTCTTTATACGAGCATACGGCAAAGCAAACTTATCTCTTTCTCGTTTGTTATAAGAATGATAAAAAAAGTTTCTTGGGAACTTACTTGGATGCTGATGTGCAAAATTTCCACATGTGAGTATGAAAACTGAAGGAATTGTGAGTGTTCTCTCACTCTCAAAGATATCTCTACAGCTTTCCAAAACCTTCATACCATACAATGTTCTAACTGCTTTCTTTTGCTGTAGAAAAATTTTGTGAGCCTCCCCAGACTGACCCCACAAAAGGATCTCATAAATCACAAGACTGTGGAAAACAGAGTAGTAGGTAAGTTTTCATAATTATGAGACGTCTCTACAGAAATCGGCATTTGTTTGGATTTCTGTTGCGGAAGAAGCTGTGTGAAACGTTTGTTCTTTCGATCCTTGGCTATGGACTAATTTCAATTTATCCTTGCTTGTATGCTGTGACAAGAGGAAGAGTGCAGAGAAAACATTATGTTTGTTGTCGTATGATTTTTGACTTCCACAAGTATGACACAACGTCTTCAGGAATCAATGAGCCAAATTGGCTGAGAGTAGATATTCTTCTCAAATATTTAGTGGTATTTTGGTACATTCTGTGATCTTCATTCTCTGCATTCTTCACTCTCCTAGTTGAGAGATAAGCTTGTCACCCGTGGTAAGTATTGTTCGGGAACGCCTTTCGGAGCTTGAGATTATGTTGTGAATTCCTTAGTATCAATTGTGTGGTTTCAGGAGATGTTCCACCTATAACGCAGTATGCATTTTCAATAGCATTCCAGTTAGGACATTTGGCACTTTATTTTCTTTAAAGCACTTTCATGGCGCCCTTTGCTGGTGGCTCAGTGTGGTTAATAGTGTTGACATCACTTAATTTCAGTTATTTAGTAATTTCTGTTTATATAATTTTTTCATTATGGTTTTCATTTTATAGGGGTTTTATTGAGCTGCTTTTGCTAAACTTCGCCTCTTCTTATATTGTACTTACTGTATTACTATATTACTTAATCTATTATATTATTATTATTATGAAATATTTTTCCAAATAAAGACTTATGAGCAACCAAACCAAGGGCAATCGACAATCTCAGAAAGAGTGAACCTCCAGGTAAAAGCGAACTATTACTTCCACTGAAATTATCCACGATTATCAGATATTTCGAGTTATTTGTTTGTAATACCTAGACTAAATTAGTAGTACCTAGACAATTATCAAATGTATCAGTATTTAATATATTCAGTTTGACCCGCAACTAAGTTCACAATGCATCTATTGATTTTATTGAGAAGAAAGGTAATTGGTATTATGCATCTCGATACAATACATCACGCTGAGATACGAAATCACACTGAGAAAGATATCAAGTTGCATTATCATCATTGTAGCCAGTCGATCGGTACAAAAGTCCGATCAACAACCCTGTTTAATGAGAATACGGACATATCAGATCACCACTGTCGGCAAACATGAAAACAAATAAATATCAATAATTAATGATGATTCGTCACAATACGACTAATCAATTCGGTAACTGGCCGACTAAACCGTCGAGGAAAAATAGCAAACCTCCGTAGACCACACATATACTGGAACCTCTAAGACTTTTAACAATGGTCGCCTTTCCCAAGATATCTTCCACAGCAGGAAACGGCACGCACTCATTAGCCATGTCAAAAGTATGAGTACATGGAAACAAATGATATATGCCGATACTGTGCATCTTCGATATATTCCCATATATTAAGCAGCAGTTGATGGCGTTCGGAATCTACGTCGGCCTAATGACATCGCATCGGTTTCTTGGACGAGTTCGTGTTTCATTGTCAGGTCGTTTTGTTGATATTAGTCATTTTAAAGCGCGTCGTTGCTGCAGTGAAGATAGAATATGGAGAAATCGACAGGAACCGACATTACCGATCGATTTGGTTGTCACATTCATTCATTGAACCTCCAACCGTATGAGTATACGTAAAAGCACAATATAAATACAAGAGAAACGAGAGAAGAGAAAAAAAGCATAGAGAACGAATGAAGCAGCATTGGAAAAAAAAAGAATAGAGAAAAATATTCATTAAAAGTTATTTCACGTGGTCCATAGTCGACCAAAATCGAAGGAAGAAGACAGCAGAAACGACAATATTTACACAATATGTATTGTATTTTATTTATAAGATTCAATTCTTCAATATCTAGAATATTAGCATCAGTGGATCAAAAAATTGTTTGAAAAGTTTGAATCATATAGTTTTTAAAAATATTTTTTTACATTTATCCAGCTTTTTCATATGGTAATCTTCTGCTGCGCTCCATCTAAGTACTCCGAGGTCGGTTCACCCTTTACTAGTTTATGCGAATGTAAAATTAATATGAGAAATTTGAATTCATAGAGAAACTGTTGAGTCAATTGTTACTTCGAGATATTTCGTTTCATCTTTCATTGATTGAAAACAAACCTTTCTATTCCTCAAACCTTGCTATTTTTGTTCGCTTTTCAATTTGAATCTGAGATTGATGTTCATGTCATGAATTCGACAAAAATTGACTTCTTTCAAATGATCATTCAATAACGACATACATTTTTGCGTTATGAATAAACGAGCACCAACATTATTCCCGCAAATATTTCTTTTGCGAAAGTAACGCTGGTGACTGTAGTGATAACTTGATACTGGCAACTCATTCAAGCACAATAATAACCAATAGGTATGAGCCTCTTGATACATTGTTTTATCTTCTCATGCTCTGATTCATGCACCTCCACAAATCACAAAACATACATGGCGGACAAAGATGATATTTATTATGACGTTCCAAATTATACTTCAATTCGTTACCAGATTGAAGATATCAATAATTCTCGAAAAATCGAATTTGGTTAAACTTCGGAAGATTTCTCTCACCAGAAGTAATGAAGAGATGATTTTTTTTGCATGACTGTGAAATGTGAAGTTTTCCTAAATGTTGAGTGAGCACTTGTATGTAAAATAAAGAAATTAAATGGTAACACACTACATCTACAGACCTCCCTACAAATCTGTTCGAAGGTATTATAAAACTTACGCAAGATTTGAGTTGAATACAAAACACAGGCCTAATGGTAATTCTTTGTTTGAGTCATAAGTCTTTTGTCGAAATTTTCCAAGACCATTCTACATAAATCTGATTGAATTTCGTTGATGCGACGTTGAACTTCCTCCTGTAATGCATGCGTCGTTGTCGTTTCCTTGACGTAGGCCTGTGATTTGAAATAACCCCATAAAAAAGTCTGATGTGATAAATCACACTATCTAGATGGCCAATTCTGATCACCGCTCAGAAAAGATCGCCTCATTAATATAATCGAACTTCGACAAAACGAATTGTGTTATTGAATTTGAATCTTGCGTTAAGTTTGGTACACCTTTTATATGTTTTAGAAAAATGTGTTGTTTCCTTCATTTATATATTAAATAGAAATGAAACTCCTAACTCAGTCTTTGTATTTCTCAATAGAAAGTTACAATGGTAAATACAATAAAGTATAAAATTTATAAAAAAATTTTACTTGTTTAATTAATGTCGTAGAATATTCAAACTGAAACAGTTCAATAATTGACCAACTTACTGACGGACGTAAGTACCTATGAAGATTAACTTACCTGATTCGAGAACTAAAAGCCCTTAATGAATTTAATATAAATGTTTGTTATTATAAAATAACAAGTGCTTTTAGTCTGACAAACACAAGGTTTTGAATTTTAGGTTAGGTTCATACAAAATGAAGAATGACAGAACATGCCGAAAGCGAATATGAAAACAAGTGAGGTTAAGATGTATTAGACGCCCACTAGATTGTGTAACAATTGAAACTTAATACAATGATGAAAATCGTACAATATATATTGGTTTCATTGATGAAATAATCGAATAATTCGTTTGTATAGCGGATTATAATATTAAAATATCAATTCTGATACGGAGAAAAGGCTTGTTGAATCTCGTCTTCGATCATGCACGTACCCAGAGCATGTTCATATGAATAGCCGAAGAAACACGTACCGACTACGTGACAGATCCCTCTTTATATTAGATTACACGTCACAGATATGGACACAATCCCCTAATTGGCATTAATATTCAGACGTTGGTAATAATATGAAAACTTTCGTGTCTCAACATAAAAGCAAATGTCCAGTCGTGACCGAAAATGAATTGGGTATCGTTAATTTCAACGTTGTTTCGCGGAAAATGTACACGATGTCTCGGTAAATAATTAGAAATACGTCTGAAATAATTCCTGTTGTTATTGTCCTGTTTCCAGCACACTTGATTACATCACTAAATTGATTTATTCTGTAATCTCGATTACATGGAGCATCTTCATTCTGATAAGGTTAAAAGAATGCAACAAACTGTCAAATGTCATAGACAGAAGATGCACAGAACACCGTATTTCTCATATTGATAGAAAACATAGGCTGAAACTACATGAACTGGTTCCAAAATTCCGTTCGTCAACAAAAAATGAGCTGCTTTATTGTCAAAACACAGAATGAATATAGCTGAAAAAATGTAGCAATCACAAAACCGTTAGTTCTTATAACTTTCCTTTGTGTGGGGGGCAATACTTTGAAATACCCGAATTTTTTGAATATTTTGAATATACCCAATTATTTTAATATTATTCATTCAAAGATCTCAAGAATTAATTCTTTTTGATGACGTTGTCCTCGGAACCTTAAATATACATTACCTGACATACATTATCATAAGGGCCTAATCATGACAAACCTGCTTTTCCTTCGAGCTGAAGTTTCCTAGAACAGTTCAGAAAATTCCATACATAAACATATCCTGAAATATACTGAATAACATTTTGCAATGCAACATAAAACATGTAATAAATAAAACATATAAACTACAATAATAAAAAAACTTTCTGTAGGTAATAGGTGTTTTTTTCAGAGGTATAGGTAGAACTTCAAGTTGGCATTACTGTTGAAGATAGCGACCGATTCAACAGTTGAGAAGTGATTTGTTCTCAGTTTGGTGTGGCAATTCATCATGAATAGACTCCAGATTGAACAACGCTTGCAAATAGTGCAATTTTATTTCGAAAATGATGGTTCTGTGCGGAATAAGTATCGCGCGAATTTTGTTTAGCGATGAAGCGCTCTTCTGGTTGAATGGCTACGTTAACAAACAAAACTGCCGCATTTGGAGTGAAGATAATCCTCAAGTGTATGTCAAAACAGCGTTACATCCAGAAAAATTGACTGTTTGGTACGCTTTATGGGCTAGTGGAATCATTGGTTCGTACTTCTTCAAAAACGATGATGGCCAGAACGTTACAGTCAATAGTGACCGATAAAGAGCCATGATTACTAACTTTTTCATTCCTGAATTGAACAACTATGATGAAGGAGCTGTGGTTGCAACAAGACGGCGTAACATGTCACACAGCTCGTGCCACAATCGATTTCTTTCTTCCTTCCAAATATCCAGCAATTAACCTCACATAGACATCTGCAAAACCCAATTCCATCATCAACTTCAACAAAATAAGATGTTCTACCATATCAAGAGCATCGGAAAGATCAACAAGAAAACATATGCGAAAAGCAATAAGTTATACAACTCACTGCTCTTGGGCATTTTTCTTCAACTCATCACTTATCCTCTGAGTGAATACTAACTACATGTTAAAGAAAAGAAGAGAATAATAGTTTTATGTTCAGAAGAAACTTAGATCCTGTTGAAAATTACGAGAAGAATTTTTTTGATTTATGCTATTCAAATAGTCTAAAATACTGGTAGTTACTTCGATTGTTCTATTTGGTTCATGTACTTTTTTCGACAATATTGAAGTGTTATCAAAATACGTTCCGAATTTGTATTTTTAATGTAGGAGGAAATGAGATGATCATCTGTCATTAGTTTCATTGAGAACGTCCTATTAAGATGGTTGAATTACCCGACGTGGGATCAGTTCCATCCTAATTATTTGTATACCACTCTATGTTTGAAAAGAAATTATTTTGTTTTTATACTTTGAAGTTTTTTCTTATTGAAAGGCTCGTTTCGTAGTACTACTTCTTCTTCGGCTGCAACATTAACAAAAGATTGTCAATTGTTTCTCTTCCAATGCGACATTAACATACAGTTGTCAATGTTACATCTGAAAAGACGAAGAAGTTCGAATTGCACGTCATGTCTATTTGTTTCAATATATCAGAAAATTTTGAATATTATTTCACTACAGCGATAAATTTTTGTTGAGTAGATATCGGCCTTATTAATGTTTCTGCCTTTACCTATAAATATATCACTTATTCTTCCATCCTCACATTAAAGAATCCAAAAAGAAAGACATTTTCAGTCGAATCTCTATCTAGGTTCAAAATTTTAAAAATGAACTGTTTCATTTGAGATGTGAGTATTGATTCTAGAACAAACGTATTATACAAGAAATTAATCATACATGTGGCAACGCATTTTCAGTTCCTTTTACGTGAAGAACTGCACGAAGAATTCACTTACTACAGCAAGAAAAATCGGGATATAGTGGAGAAAACTCCACCTCAATTACCTAACTTTTCCGTTTGCCGATTGCGAATTCAAATTTTCCCTTTATTCCACATTCCAAATCTCTCCAGCCCCAATTAAAAACATATAAGGATTTCGGCCAATTTAACTTTATTCGGAGGGTTCCTTTACATATCCGAACGCGGGGAATTCGACTAAACAAATCCCGGTATTCGAAAAAACGAGATTAGCCGATTAATGGCAACCAGTCGTGGGGGAGGAGAGGGCCTATTTTAATTAGAAAACAACAAGAAATTCAGTGGACCGAAAGGTTAAGAACGCTGAATCCTGCAAAACTGTAGGCTGGGACGAATCAGAAGCGGCCGCGATGAGAGGAAGGGTTGGTTCGAGTTATGGTTATTTATCCAGAAAGATATATTCAAGCTGATGTCGAAATAATGACTGCGGCAAGCCGATGCAATAGCTTGTCTAATAATTTACGATATGGTTAATTTAAATCGGCAGTTTTCTGGAAAAACCGCCTAATCCACATTTCACTTCAGCGTATTCCTTTCCAAATCACTATTTCGTCTGTATTTATGAACTACAACAATAGGCATGATGACAGGTTTTGAAAAAACGGACCTGTAATGCCCACAAATATATACTATTTACAATAAATAAGATATTTCTGCAGAAATTAAAAGTTTAGTAGGAAAAAATTCTGCAAATTTAAAATATAAATTCACTTGTTTACCTTAAACGCTTGTCAGTGCCATGGCTACGCTTGTGACGTCACGTTTGAGTAAACTGAACACTAGGCGCTGAGCTCGTGCAATAATTTAATTATTTTGTGTTATTAAATATAAATTGGAAAGTGTATAAGTGGTGTGGGATCTCCCAGTGTGAGAGCACATCCATAAAAACTCCTAATGAGTTATTGGTGTTAGTTCCTGAAAATAAAACAACACGAAACAAGTGTCTTAAACTTGCAAGGCGAGATTCAAATGCAATATTCCATTGCTCAGCTTAATTTTTGTGAAGTTCACTTTGATGTAGGGTTTTACATTGTTTTGTAGATTATAGTATAGTATATAATATTTGGTAATAATATTTTGTACGAGGTCTGAATGTAAGAATGTAAACAATCTGTTTCGAGGTTTAACCTCGAAATTTCACCTTATTGCTGTTATATCACATATTTCATTCAGATTTCAGTTACCAAATGTCACAGATATATGAAACATATAATAGCGTCATCGCCATAGGATGGCCTGGACGACCTAAAAGAAAATCAACTTCTAAGATGAAGAGTAGAAGCATTATAAAAATAGAATTCATTTGCAAGTAATAACCTGATACATTACAGACTAACATAACTAGTTAGTGTGCCTACTTCAGTTTAGGCGAAAGTGCGGGGCCCGCCCCCCTTAGGGGGGCGTGAGACTGTTGCAAATGAGGCATGCAGCGGATTCCAAAACATCATTTTGGAATACCAACCAAAAAAGTGAAATAGGTGCCAAATAAAATAATCAGTGAAATAGGTATACGTAATCGATAAACCTCGCTGCGCATTTTTCGGGTACAACTGCTAGAAACAAAGAATCGGAAAAGGAACTGAGAACCGCGATTTCTTCATTGAAACCACGATTTGAGAAGATTTATGCTGAAAAACAATTTCAACCGTCGCATTGACTTTTCATAATATTGTATTAATTATATATTCTTTTTTTTTGTATTTTTTGTATTTGTGAATAATTATTTGTTATGTTTATTTTCACATAATATTTTATATTATTTGTAACTCATTAAATAAATCATAATATCAGTTGACTATTTATTGAATTAGATTGTTAGAAAAATGAAGCGGGAGAAACAATTTTTTTTAAGGGGGCGCAGGTACAAAAAGATTGCAGGAAGCAACTGAGTTAGAAAAAATTTTCAAGCAATAAGTGAATAAAATTTTCGCAGATTTCAACAATATTTCACCAAGAGATCAGCGTACATTTAATCAACTTTAATTTGCATTTCTTTCGAGAGCTACAATAAACCCTAAGGACAAATTGTTGCAATGAACTCTTTTCTGCACATAAAAGTGTTCAAGCAAAGGACTATTTCTTTTTCATTCAGTCTCTCTTACACTGTTCTTTCAAATTATGTGTCAGATTTCAATACATGTTCGAAATAATTCAATTTTTCCATTACTTTACAGAAATTGAAGTTTCTTTAAATGATACTAATAGGTATTATTCCTAAATTTTATAACTTAATTAGTCTCAGAGCAGGTTCAATAAGAAAAACTAACCATCCAAGTGGCACAAGATTGGAATCTTGTTAATGAAA
This sequence comes from Henosepilachna vigintioctopunctata, assembly GCA_030704895.1. Taxonomy (NCBI): domain Eukaryota; kingdom Metazoa; phylum Arthropoda; class Insecta; order Coleoptera; family Coccinellidae; genus Henosepilachna; species Henosepilachna vigintioctopunctata. The sequence goes on along the minus strand of JARQZJ010000095.1, from coordinate 4,902,938 downwards.
AGCTCTTTTGAAGTTTTATCTCTTTGTATTGTTGTGTGTTTCATAATTTCATGGATTTATTGTCTACGAAATTCTCTGAAACTCGTCAAAAACGAACAAAAGAATGAAAATTTTATATTTCGATTCAATTGATTCGTGTACCTACTTCATTTACATTTTTTTTGATGTATTGAGTTTCTAGTATTCCAAGTATGAAAAATGCGAAATAGAGTCAATTCTAAATCATCTCAGCAACATATACAAGGGGTGCGACACGAATTACCTGCCCCTTTCTTAGCAATTCATTATAAAACAGATTCGAAATCCTCCCAAAACCACGCCCACGCAATCAATGCACAATTCAAATCATCCGTGGCATATCACTCATATCGATAAGCGGAAACGGTTTCCGTTTCCGACATTTATTCGGGCGTATTCATGTAGTTGACCGCCACGCCATCAGGGGGCGAATCACATTCTTGACATAATCAACCCCAACCATCGCTCTCTCGATTTCCGATCCCAAATTCGATATTTATTCAATAAGTGTTGAAGTGCAAGGAGAGACTCCGCTTTCATTAGTATTTTATCCAAATCGTCTGTCTGTTTTCCCATTTAGCGGGATATACTCGTTCAATACATTTCGATTATCAGTTATGAGTTACAAATTATAGTTATAAGTTTTTTGTAATTTTTCTTTGGGTATTCGTTTTGATATGATGAAAAAATTTCAAGGTCTGAATTTCCAAATATTCAAAAAAGTTATTTAAATAGTCCTAATATAATACATACTTGAAAGAATTAAAATCAGGAACTAGTAGATCTAATTTCTCTAAATCAGAGTACATTAAGTAGAATAATTCTTCAGTTTTTTATTTTTTTATCAATGGAAAATCTACTGCAGGAAAATAGAAGAAACATGATAAAAATATTTCATTTTATTCTCCATCAAACATATTCATTAAAAATATTGAACTAGTTCAATATTTTCTTCCTCTCTTCTTCATCGTATGGACGAAAGTTTTTGTCCATCACTTTCCATATGTTTTTCCGAAACCTTTTATGTTCTTATAAGTACTTTTGGCGAATTAATTTTCATTGAGGCTTTTTATCTATTACCATTCAATGTGAAAAAATAAGGAATAAGTTTCATAATCACAAGAGTTTCACAAGAGACTTTTCGTAAATTCTTTTTCATTATTCGATATATTAACGTGCAAAGTTCCGAAATTTGTTTTGTCTTTTTTTGCGATCTTTTAATTGAAATGAAAGATGTGTTTCGTTTCGTCGAAGTATAAAAATTGATTAATATAATTCCGAAAAATTATATTGGACAGATTTCAATGAAGTAACCAAAATAAAATACAGTTATTGATTGATGTAATTGTTACTTGGAAATTATATTTGTAATGAGACAAAATTGATGAGAGATATCAGAAAAACAAATACTTTTACTTATACTCGTATCTACTATACAGTTTTTTGAACATAAAATACTTGACTTAAATTTGTTCTTTCGGAAGTGAAGTTTTCGGAAATGTTCTTGATAAAGTGAAAACGTCTTCAACCGCTTTGGGCACTTTTTTAAAGGAAAAGTCTTAAGGGTTCGCGTCACCGACATAGCAGCACATCTGTAGCCAACAATTGACATTTCAATCGAACATTTTCATTTGTGACTTCAGTTAGCATAAGCCTATTGTTTTTCTTTTAGAACCCAATAAAATAATTAAAAGTATAAGCATTGTTGAAATTGATGATGAGAATTATGCAAACAATGAAAATATTGTTAATAATCATTGAAAAATTATTGAAAAACATTGAAATGTATGTGGAAATAAATAGAATCCATAAAAAATGTGATGTGTATCAATTGTTATTTCGATTAAATTATAAGTATTTATATTTCGTCATGATTTGATACAGTATTTATATATTTAAATATTAATAAACCATGGGTGTTATTGATATGAAAACCATATTGATGTTGATAAATTTAGTTGAAATATAATAAAATTTTACATTCTAATATAAAATGTCCCAAGATTTCTCTTCTAACGGTAGTACTTATAACTAAAAATTTCCAAATTATTTTCATCAGAAGTTTGAAATGGACAATTCAGTTTCAATCGAAACATTCATGTCCTTTTTTAACAGTACTTTTGACAAGTGGTTTTTTTCAGTAGGTTAACCAGTTAGATTAATCAGATTAATTGAGTATTTGGTATAAGGTTCGAATATTGATTGAAATCTACCGGTTAAAAATTGTGGTTTGTGTTGAAATGTTGTTTTGGTTAGATAAAGGTTTCACCAAGGTTCAATACAAATTGTGAAAATGTTGCATTGTACCGGTCCCAACAAGAATGGCTCTCAGCCATACCTCGAAAACCATGCATAGTATAGCTTGGGGAAAAAAATTATAACAAAAGTGACCTCTACAAAAACCAGAAAATTATTTACAAAAATGTAGGTCCAGCACTAGAGCTCTTACGTGAATACCAAAAATTAATTTCCTACAAATTTTGGCTGATTGAGATATATTCAAACTACGATTATCGTATTACTCAAGAAATTCTGCGTATATTTGATTCTATGAGTTTTAGTCTATCTTTTCCAATAAGAGGAGGGAGAGAGTTGAAACCTCAACATGGAAAAACGCTTGAAAAGCAGGTTCTGCTCAACCGATTTATAAAAATTTTTTGCAAATAGTTTATTTCCCCTAATGTTTCAATTTGGGAACAAAGTGATAAGTAACCTATACACTAGAGGGCGCTATTTATTCATCTTTTTGAATCTAGTTATCCTTGGAAAGTATTAAATGAAAACATGCATCTTTCATTGTGGAATATAAAAGTAATTAGCAATATATTGAAATATTCAAAACATCATTACGCATCGACAACAACGACTAACCTTCACTAATTCCCCACATTCCAGAAATCGTCTTCGAGTGAGTTATCATTACATCGTAAAGGTCGTCCAACGGCATGCCCGCCACTTTTTTTTCGAATGCTTAGCCCATCATGCAGCAGCACCCACACGGCATTGTGCATCGACCAGAGAGCTATACGTATTGATCTACTGCACCCAAACTGACCCCGGGCTACAAACAATCCTGGATTTCTTACAACCGTACTTTATTAACTCATTCTTTTGGTACGAAACAATTACTCCGTAGTTGCTATTGGATGTACGCCTCCTCCGAGTCGTACGTCTAAGATCGAGATACGGCTTATTGATTGTAATTGCGTAATTAGTTTGAAAGAATAGACGTGTAAGATTGAAAGTGAGATGTCCTATGGCTTATCTGTGACGTGATTGAGACAAATGTCAAATGGGATATTAGGATTTTAGCTGACGATGTTGCCAATAATAACAGACGATTTGACAGACTTTTTTCTACGGCCGTGTTGAAAAATAACCATATTAATATTTATAACTAGCTGATACGGCGAAATTTGTACGCCCATTTATGATTCTCAATAAGTCAGAAAGACATGCTCTACTATTTGTGCTACAGTTACTTGTTTTTAATATTTATCCCGTGTGGAGCCAGGGACTTACTTACTTAGGAAGGGACTGCAATACTTCCTATTATTTCAAATCAGTCCAATTATGAAATGAACAATGAAAGTTATTGTTGTAGTCAACTGTAGAACCTGTGCGTTCTACAGTTGAACGGCATGTTCCTAATTTCCTATCAAGTACTTGTCCCATATATCTCATCATATGAGAGATATTTGATGGATATAAGTCAAAAAATGTTCAGAATTTAGTCCATTGCCGGAAACCAATGAATATAGTGGCTCTGGTGGCTGCACCAATAGCGTCTATTTGAATTGACTTTTCGCGCAATGTTTTGTCACATCATTGATACTATTTTCTCATCAATAACAATTGAACTTTGCCTTGCAATATTGACGCACAACTTTCATTGATCCAATAGCAACGATTTTCTGTGAACTGTTATCTATTTCAACGTTATAATTTCATGCAGGTCGATAGGAGTTGAACCTTTTCATATTGTTAATTTTGATTCCATCGATTCCGTTCAACTTAATTCCAAGGTTCTCGTTGCTCGTCAGTTTGATTTGCTCTTTTACATCTTTGATTTGCTGCATTGCGAGTTCTGAAATAAAAATAAATTGATATAATGATAATAATAACAATAATAATAATAATAACAATACTAATAATAATAAAAATAATAATAATAATAATAATAATAATAATAATAATAATAATAATAATAATAATAATAATAATAATAATAATAATATAATAATAATAATAATAATAATAATAATAATAATAATAATAATAATAATAATAATAATAATAATAATAATAATAATAATAATAATAATAATAATAATAATAATGATAATAATAATAATAATAATAATAATAATAATAATAATAATAATAATAATAATAATAATAATAATAATAATAATAATAATAATAATAATAATAATAATAATAATAATAATAATAATAATAATAATAATAATAATAATAATAATAATAATAATAATAATAATAATAATAATAATAATAAAAATAATAATAATAATAAATTATTTAATCATATTAATTGATATTAATAGTGAAATCGGTCTTACCGTTGACTCTACATTTTTGTTAGAGCAGGTTTTCATAGGAAAAAGAAATGGGCCTTTTAAGGGTTTTCCTGGTAATTATTAGGATTTTTCTTGCCGTAAAAACCATCCTTGGACTTCAACGAACATTTGAAGAAAGATTTGGCAAAATTGGTCCAGGCATTGTTGAGTTATGCACTAACCAACACAATTTGAAATTCATTTTTGTATTATAGATGAATTAAGAAATCATGCCCAATTTCCTCCAATAGTTAAGTCCTTTCGGTTTCACTGTGCAGAAATGAAATTGTTTCGGTCACAAAATTAGTGCTATCATGTCTTCTCGTTTACTGAATGCAAACACGACCACTGAACGAACCAGTTTGCTCTTGTTTTAGGGATATAAGCTACTTCTTATATTTCATAAATTCTTCATTTGAAATCTGCGGTGATTTAAAAGCGATTGTTATATTCTTGGGAATGCAATTAGGGTATACAAAATACTGTTGCCTTTTATGTATATGAGATAGTAGGACTAGAAAATTACATTATATTCAAACAGATTGGCATGCAAAAAATATTAACACTACTGAGAAAAACGTAATTGCTGACAAACTTGTAGATTCAAATGATGTTTTTCTTCCACCGTTACATAACAAGCTGGGTTTAATGAAGAATTTTATCAAAGCCATGAGAAGACCAGGTCTTTAAATACTTGAGAGTCAAATTTCCTGATTAAAGTGATGCAAAGGTCAAGGAAAGCATCTTTGTTGGACCACAAAATGTCAATCTATAAATAGAGGACGTTGCATTCGATTTAGTTTTGGAAAGAATAGAAGAGGAAGCTTGGGAAGCTATCAAAGGGGTAATACATAGTACAGAAAAGATGATAACTACCCTCAATTGCTAATCACACATTTAGCAAAATACCACCAACTCGGCTGCGATATGTCCCAAAAAATCCATTTTTTGTCCACTCCCATCTTGATTTTTTTGCACCTCATTGCGGAGATGTCAGTGATGATCATGGAGATCGGTCCCATCAAGATATTTCTGTGATGGAACGAAGATATCAGGGCCGCTGGAATGAAGCAAGGCTTACCGATTTCTGCTGGTTTAAATGTAGAGAAGCTCTAGAGGTCACTTACAAGACGAAAGCTAGAAAATCGCGATCAAAAGAATCGTTTCTTCATAGATCTAAACACCTGGGATAAGTATTTTGAAATTAAATATCATTAATGATAGTGCAATCACATTTCAAATGTTGTTACCACCTGTAATTCATATTTACCAATTTTTAAAAAACAATAATTTTCATCATTTACATATCGAAAAATGCAGAGTTAATGAATTTTAATCTTGGTCATATTCGTTTTTCTTAACCGAACATTAGGAAGAGTTAACTCATAAGGTAAAAAAAACTTTTACCTTTTTCAAATTTATAAGTAACTTGAAATTATTTCCAACAATTTAAAGCCAAATAATAATCGTTGAGATTTCGTTAGAGATATGGTTAAAAATTCAACTTAATATTTAATTCGTTTCGATATCTATAAAGGTACCATAAAGCGAAGAATAGGCATGTAATGGGCGTTCTGAATAATGAAAAAACTGTGGTTGAGTATGTCGTATCCACCCACTTCACAAGTTGATACCAGAGTCTTCGGTATTAATAAAAGGTGATACAATAAAAATTATATTACAATGTGGACGTACCCTTACGGCAAAGAAACGAGCTCATATAGGATCGCATTCGATGATTGAGTCGAGATAAGATGAGCATATTCTTCCATTTACTGTAACATCTCCTCATACTGACGAAATATAATACGTGAAGGTGTATATATATATATATATATATATATATATATATATATATATATATATATATATATATATATATATATATATATATATATATATATATCTAATATATATCTATAGATATACATATATGGTGTCGGATAGATTGATTTTCAAAGATTATTCTGACGCATTTTTTGAATGAGTTTGTCTATTGATATATTTTTTTGGCCGTTATTTCTTGACTATATTTTCAGTAGCTGACTTTTTATTTATGATAAACTCATCACAATTTATGCTTACTTGATTACAGAAGACTGGAGAAGAACAACCAACAAAGAAGAAGAGTAAAATAAAAGTAAGGTTAAACGTTTTCCATGAATTTGTTTGGAAACTGTGGTAGTTATAATTGATACTGTGAATGAAAAGTTGTTTCAATTAAATCAACTATCCTTTGTAAACTTGAAAAATTATACTTAAATATTGTATTATATGATTTGACTATATATTGTGATACAGAATTCAAGGTTCGAAGTAGATACGGAATTATCTCAACTCAAGTTATGTAGGTATATTGTCAATTCAAGAATTTAGGTTATGACAGTACGGTGCTTTGATTTGTAGGTTGCCCTGATGAAGAATTGAATAAATTCGGAAACATGGCTTCATAAAAAAGAGTTTGTACTAATAGGTCCTATACAGGTAACAAAACCTCATATTGGAATTTATATATATATCTAATAAGACCGGTGAAAAAAGCTTCTAATATATATATATATATATATATATATATATATATATATATATATATATATATATATAGGAATTCAAACTAGTTCTCAACTAGTTCTTGGTTGTTCTGGGTATGATTACTACGACTGTTATTGAAATTTTCTATTTTTTCTGAACGTTTCAGAGGTTTTCCCTCCTTCTTCAGCAGTATAAATCTACAAAACATCAAAACAAACGAATATATAAATTGTCGACTTCACAAAAAATGTTTATCCCACCTAAGATGTCGAATAAAATGGAAAACAGAGACGTATATAATCATCTGTTAAATGAGACAAATTTAAAAATTACAAATTTTCACACGATAACTCAGAAAATAATTTTTTGGCGTTAAGTCAAAATTTCTCTGAATATTACATGTTTCTAATTGCTGGATCGTGACGTTCATGGTGTCAACGTTTTTTTTCATAATGTTTTCTTATTTAATAATAGCCAGTAGCCATTTGGCATAATCCTTTATTGTCCAGTCTGTCATTTACCGTATTCTCTAAATTAGTCTGTATGTGCAGCATTTCATATATTTCAATCTCCTTTTTGTTTTGTTCCACTGAAAGTACTTTTGTGTCTTCGTAGTTAAATTTATGTTTTTTCTGTGTTTTATGCTTGTTCATTGCGGTTGTTGAGATTTTTGTATACTTATAGGAGTTAATTCTTCCATAAGTACACAACAATCTAGTAGTCTCTGTGATGTTTGTCCTATGTATGCTCTGTCACAATTAGCATATGGTATGCTGTATGCGACATTCGATTTTTTTTATAGAGATGTTACTGCTTTTAGCCTACTGAAAACACTTTTCAATTGATTTTGTGGTTTATGGACTATAGTTATGTTGTGTGGCTTTAAAACTCAAACAACAGCACTGAACAATCATAAAACACAGGAAAAACATGAATTCAACTTCGAAGACACGAAAGTACTTGCAGTAAAAAAAAACATAAAGAAGAGAGAAATACATGAAATGTTGCACATACAGACTAATTAGAGAATACGGTAAATGACAGACTGAACATTGAAGGATAAAGCCAAATTTACTGGCTATTATTAAATAAGGAAACATTATGAAAAAAAAAGAAGAAGAACGTTGACACCATGAACTTCGCAGTCCAGCAATTAGAATCATGTTATATTCAGAGAAATTTTATTCCGATAAAATTTATTCCGATAATAGAACACCAATCCTTTTTCCACTACTTTAGTTTAGCATCTAAAAAGGAAGTTGTACTTCGAAACTCACGTCATTCTTATTATTTGAGGTATGAGAAAATTTAAATTAGTGTTTCATAATAGATTAAATTCTATTATGTATGTAGATACCATTGTAGAAATATTGAGTTTCATTAGAAGATCTCGACTTACAGCATTTTCAATCGATCGTGATCTGTTTAACCATTCTTCATGTCCTACCTTCTGCTCTCAAGACTTCGTCAGTTTCATGGTAATCTCCAGTCTGCACATTCCGTTGCATCCCCGCACAATAACGTTCTGTATGTCCGACGTTCGTATCTCATACGTGATCTCCAGTACTGGTTATTAAAGAAAATAAAGAAAAGTCCACCTCATTGTGCTCATATAAAGCATGGCGAGGTCATGAAGGCATCTGAGAAATCGAAAGGTGGTCAAGTAATGAGCTTTTCATTAGAAATAAACCGCGGATGGAGGCTATTCATCAATTCAGTGGTCGTCTATCGTAATGTGGATATTATACAGACGTCAGAGTATTACAGCGATTTCAAATTATTTCCATCAAGTAGAAACTGCTGTATAATTTGATCGAGTTTCAACAGAAACTGATTATTTGCTGGGAATAAGAACCATATTTGAACATAGGACATGCTTGCTTAACTTGTTCCCCAGTATATTCAGAAAGACAAAGACTAATTCATAATGTTTATAATGGGTGATCTTTGAAGCGTAGTTTTTTTTAAAATCGAATAGAACACTAAATTTGCATCATATAGTCAAAACTTTCATTGAAATTGAAAACTTGGACTTTGCCATTTACATTTTGAGGATAACTTCATGTGAATGTTGTCCACGGATCCGTATCAAATGGTCCATTCGGAAGATCCAAGTTCGCGTCACTTTTTCGAGCATTTCGTCCTGTATCCCACGAATTACGCGTGTTATGTTATACTGTAAGGCTCTAATTGTGTTCGGATTGTCCACATACACTAACAACTTCACATTACCACACAAGAAATAATCCAGAGGCGTCAAATCGCATGATCTTGCGGCCAATTCGAGGGGCCATTTCGATAGTAATCTGTTCACCAAATTAATCCATCAACATGTCCATTGCTTCACGAGCTATGTGACATGTGGTACCGTCTTGATGAAACCACATGTTAACCAAGTTCAAATTGGCCAACTGTAACGGGCAAAAAAACTTTCTTTGATAAAAAAATGGACCGATGATGCCACCAGCCCAGAAACCACACCAAACTGTCGTGTTTTTGCGATGCATCGGTAATTCTTATATGGCATGTGGTTGTTCATCACTCCAAATGCGACAGTTTTGTTTATTTACACATCCGTTAAGCCAGAAATGAGCCTCAGCGCTGAACATAATTTTTCGATAAAACAGCGGATTTTCAATAAGCTGTTCTAAGGCCCATTAATCAAAAATTGGACGTTGTGGTAGCAAAGGTTTCAATTCTTGCAGAAGTTGAATTTTATAGGCTTTCAAACCCAAATCAACACGTAAAATTTTCCATGTGGTTGAGTAGCACATGTCTAATTGCTGAGAACGGCAACGAATTGGCATTTCACGTTCTCATTAACACTGTACTATACGCTACGGCTGCAATATTCTCTACGGTACACACTGTACGCATGTGAGTCAATGGTTTAATGCCCAAAAAAGTAAGCTTGGTGCGAAATTTGGTGATAACACCACGAATTGTTGATTCACCAGGTCGATTATGACGACCCGACCGTAATATGGTCGTTACAAGCGATGCACATTTTTCACAGAGCACGAATTTCAATACTAAATTCCAACAATTTGCAATCGTTGTTCGTCTGTAAGTATTTCTATGATGAAATGGCAGAGTATACTGAAAACTTTTCACTTTGACAGATGACGTTTGGATGCCAACCAGTGCCGCCAACCTGAAAAACTTAACACTTTACAAAAAGTTAGAAACTTAACGAAAAAAATCACCCGATATAATCTGAGATCCTCCAAAATGAAACTAAGCTTGTGGTTCATTTATTTATTGTCCAGCGATCAGTACAATATACAATTTCTTGTAACTAGTAATAGAATTTCCGTTATACAAAATGATGAATATTGTAGGAGTATAAAAAGCAGAGGAGATTAGTGAAAAAAAATATTTCGTAATTGTAAATAAAAAATACTTGAGATAGAGAGATTATACTGAATATCGTTGAAGGGGTTTATTCGACATTAAGCGTTCAATATCTCGTAAATGAGTATATTTCAAATTTGTTACATTTTATATTTTTCAGGAAGATAAAGAAAGGGATGCAACTATGTGGTTCTTTATTCTTACTCTCATTATTGTAATTAATGTTCAATGGGAAACTTGAACAATTTTATAAAGGAATTATCTATCCAAAGGTGTTCGTTTACTGAATTTTCAGAAATTTCATCTCAATAATTGTTTAATAATTATATGATTAACGGGTTTGGGGATTACCATCGCCATCTATGAACCATTCAACATACGTGAAAAATAACATCAACACTTTCATAGTAAAAACTCTTAGCGTTATTTATAAGGCTTATTCAATCGTTGCAGATTGAATTGAGATGCTCGATAACTGTTCTGGTATTTATAGTATTTTCTGAGTTTCGATGAATTCCGAACGAACATTAATAAATTATTTTTTCGAACACGAAAGAATTATTTCACGTGAACTCTCCGGGAAGCCTAGCATTGGAGATTTCCTTTAGATGAAGCTACGATTTGTAGCCAAACGTCACCTGAAAATTGAATTTCTTCATCTTAAGAACTATAATTGCTTGATTTATTCTGTCTTATTCAGTCTGAAATTGGAAAAATATTCAATAAGGGTAGCATTTCATGATAGAATAATATTATTCTATATTTAATAGTGTCGGCGTTTACTTGATGTAAATCCATTATAATCGAATATAAACTAAAATTCAAACACTTGAACTTCTGATTTACACTTTTATTCTGTTCAGAGTATTCTGTTAGCATCTGAAGAAGTCGTTTGTAACGACGAAACGATAACTGCTATGTTGTCAATAAAGTGTGAATCAAAAGTTCAAATCTTTGAATTTTATTTTATATTCATTTAAAATTATTCTGTATTAGAAGTAATTTTTCTTACAGACGAGTAATGTATCACAAAAAATTCTTCATATTACTCCGCAATAAAGAAGAATTCATTTGTACGTACTCCATAAAAGAGAAAATCGCTGAAGCGGAAAAGGCCGCGTCAACAACCTACCACCCTAAATATAAAACGCGCATTTCCACACCATTATCCACAAATACATATCTATGGAAGCAATACACACATTTCCATAAACGTGCAGCATAATCTCCTCATTTTCTGCTCAAGGACTCCAGACGTAAGAGAGTGGCGGATCAGCAGACGGTCGGCGAGAGTTGGACACGCGAGTGATATGCCGAAATATGAAAGTGCCGGCAAAAAGGAGACACAATCCTGGAAAGAAATGCTAATCACGGCGCAGTTCCTTCATTTATCGATTGCTACGTGACAACTCATTGCAGCTTTTTAGTTTTACACATCGGAACGGTACGGAAAGGGGGTGGAGGGTTGATGGCGGTAGCGGGAGGTGGAAGGAATTGCCGCTTTCTTCTTCCATCAAGATCACTCAATTAGGAAAATCTTTAGACGTGTTCCTCGTTCGAGGTTACGGCAGTTTTTGAAAAGGTGGAAGCATAAATCTTTCCGACTGGATGTACAGAGGGTGGTCAGTAAAAAGGTGATTCCTGAAATTACATTCTGATCAAATACTGAAGTATTGGCGAGTGTCCCGAATTAAAGTAACAAGAAATACTAACACAGCTTTTTGACTTATAATTCTGTTAACATTAAACCAATATAAAAAAAATACTGGAGAACAATCATGATGCATCCTGAACCCAATACCTACATCAATCACCTGAATTCTTTATACGCATGTTAAATAAAAAAGCTTTATAAAAAGTAACAGCCAATAGTGAACATTTCGTTATGAGGAACAGAGAAGAGTTTTGAACTCTAAGATATTCTTCTATATTCTTCAAGAATGTGGAAACTGTTCGTAATAGAAAAATTGTGTGTGCAAATATTGCACAATACAAATTTTCAGCTTTATATACTTTACACCCATGTATTTATCTTTATTTCAGTCAATAAAATAACGAATAAGAATTTTAAAACTAGGGAGCTATCGTATCCACTGATTTTGAAAAAACCATCTCGAAGGAAGGTGTTTCTTGTTATTTCCCGCATATTATTCTTTTATCTTGGTCTTTCGTTAGTTATTATCATTATATGTCCAGTTATATTGCTCTATCTATTAGAATAGCTAGTATTCTAGAAGAGAAATAAAACATTGCAAAATCTTAAATAAAATGAAAAGTACGCCCAACTAATATGTGAATAAAAAAAATATATATATATATATATATATATATATATATATATATATATATAATATACTCAATATACCTATATATAGGTACCCAAATTATAAAGTACACCATAAATAATTTTCAATAATTTTTTTACAAATTATTCGAAATAATACATTACTATACTACTAATATTTACTATACTATTAATAATAGTAATAGTAACTTTCATTGTTTGATGTATGCATGTGCTTTTCATTGCATCCTGAAATGTACAATATACTATGCATTATATATGCATACGACTTAACAGTTTATTTCTGTCTCATGATCGATAGGAGGGTATTTGAAGAATTAAAGTCGTTGCCTTTCGTTTGTTGGACGTGGCGTAACTGATGAGTACTTTGTACTACGAAACAGTTAACTGTCTCACTTTTCCAATAGATTTAGGCATCAATATAAATCTATGGTGCCGGGTATAAAGGACTTATGTTAAAAACCCCAATTTTTATTAATAAGTTGACTTAAGCCTTTCATATCAGACCCAATGTTAAAAATTTGACTTAACACCTTCAACAACATACATAATTTGATTCATAGAACAAGTAGACTTAAGCCCTTTATATCGTTCGTGAGAGCTCGATTTTCTGTACATTTTAGAACATCAAAAAACACATATTTTGACATAAGCCCTTTATACTGGGCACCATAGAAATATTTCCCAACATTTATACCTAGAAGGATAATGGAGATATCCACACACACATTGTTCTTGTTTCACATAGCCAGCTCTGCTATAATGTTCTTTCGAATAATTAGGTAGATTTCTTTCATATATATATATATATATATATATATATATATATATATATATATATATATATATATATATATATAATAACTGTACAAACAATGTTCCAAGAGTAAAAACTATTCGAAAGAAATATGGAGTAAAACCTAATCTTCCAAGATTCGAGTATCCGTTCAGTGTAAATAAATAGGAACATTTTTATGGAGACGAGTAAACCTTAAGAGAAGAGAGAGAAAACGATGTAGTCGTTACCCGGAGGCGAACGGCTCTAGTAATCCTAATGAGGGGCGTGGGGTGGAATCGCCGTTTTCTTCTTCCATTTGATGAGTTTTTCGGGAATCGAATGCGATAGAAAACGTCGAGCGGCAAAATAATAGCGGAGGACGGCGATTTGAATACGTGCGCGCGATTGTAGCCCCGTCTGGCGGCGGAATCGCGAAACCGGCAGTTCAACCCTTTAGACCGTTGCGAGACGAACGAAAGGGTTGAGCGGTCAGAGCATCAGCTTCTCCGGCTTACTCGATTTTCACTTGCCGAATTTTCATTGAACGCTTGAATGTAGCAATTGATTAAAAAAGTGAATTTGCAGAAATAATAATTTCAATTTGTCAGTTACTATAATTTAATCAGTCTTCTAATTATTCCACAAATCGAACTGTAACAATAATGGTTCGATAATTTTTAGAACTTATACACATTTATCAATTGAAACAACTTCATCTGATTTTCAGATTAAATCGAATTATATATATTTACCCAAAGTTCTTCAATCAAGTATGTAATGAATTTGAATATTTGCAGTATTTGCTTCACGAAATTTTTGTGTACAATTCTTCGAGAATTGCAACAAGAATAAAATCCTAATAAATGACAAATGGCAAAAAAAATGAGGTTTCGCTTATCTCCTGGTGAAACAATATGTAAAAAAATATGAAATCAAAATTAACACAATTGACTTGAGTTTAACTCAATATATTGAAAACTCTACATATATTTCGGATGGTTAACCCATTATCAAGAGTATACAATATTACTACAATAATATTGTATACTCTTGATAATGGGTTAACCACCCGAAACATATGTAGAATTTTTGATATATTGAGTGAAATTCATGTCAAGTGTGTTTATTTTAATTTTATATTTTCAAAGAATAATTTCATTCATTCTGGAAAATGAAGAACAAATTCATTTCAACAATTCATGGTAAAAGTGGGAGTGATTTAACGGTTTCAATACCCAAAGCATATCGAAACTGTCACTGTTCAAATATTTCAAATATGAAAGAAAGGAGATTGATGAATTCTATAAATGAAAAAAAAACATGAATATGTATTTACGTACATTTAAAATACTTATGTCAATTTTGCAATGATCTTGAAAAAAGTATATAAACAGTTTACTAATTGAATTTTAGTGGCTTCAATAGTATCATTACGAAATATATATTGATTGAAATTGGTGGAAAAATAGTGGATATTCATCTATTTCTCAATTTACTCTTTTATCAATATTATTATATTTGATAATTGATGATGCCGATACTTCGAGAAAATTAATATTCATAATAAAACAATATTCAGAATTTTCCCATAATTAAATATAAATACGCATGACGACGTTTCGAAGTAGTACTTCTTTATCAAATGCTGGATTAATACTATGTGTAATTTTACAAAGTCAAACTTATAACCATTTTCACAGAACATACCAGGTATATTCTATGACTAACTAGGAATGAGGACCATAGAATACACTGATATTTAACAAAAGGATGGTATACCTAGAGATGAATACAGAAAATGAATTTCTCAAGTCAGGTATTCTAACTAAATGTAGGAAAGATACAAATATACAACTAAGATTTCTAAGAACAAATAAGGGAAAGTTAAAACTTTTGAACATAAAACATAAAATTGAATGTAAATGGAATGAAACCTAGGTAATCAATCTTATTCTTATTGAACATATTAAGTAGAGGGCTAGTGTTAACCTCTAACTGGCTATTGAGTAAAAGCCCCGAATTTTTGTTTTGTTAGAAACCTTAGTTGTATATTTGTATTTTCCCTACATTAAGTTGGAATACCTGACTTAAGAAATTGATTTTCTGTGTTCATCTTTAGGTATACGATCCTTTTGTTAGATATCAGTGTATTCTATGGTCCTCATTCCAAGTTAGTCATAGAACATACCTGGTATGTTCTGTGAAAATAGCTATAAATATTGACTTTGTGAAATTACACATAGTATTAATCCAGCATTTGATAAAGAAGTAGTACTTCGAAACGTCGTCATGCGTATTTATATTAAATAATGAGAAAATTCTAAATATTGTTTTATTATGAATATTTTTTTTTCTATTTCGATATGATAATATTTTTAACTATTTCACTCATTAGAAATAGAGTATCTCAAAAGTTCATTTCACTTACGTTATCTAAATTAAAAACAAACTCTAAATACCAAAACTGAATCAAATGAAAACATCAAAAGTTGAACGATCTTAAAATTAAAATCTCAACGCCCGTAAATAATATACCTCGAAATAGCCTGTCACAATTATGACAAACAACAGATCTGTTCTTCATCGTGGACAGTTCCTCTATACAAGTCGCTTCATCTCCAAATCGCCCCGAGGTCATAAGCGAGGCCCAATTTTTATGTTTATTAGCAACAATTAGTGTTATTAGATATCAAAAGTGGTTACTGCTCGCATCTTGCTACATTCATGCCTGACTTTGCTAGAGGAGAACACACAGATAGAGGCTCCGGGCCTCACGATAATATCCGTATAGAAAATTCTGTAAGACACGATCTAGTAAAAACTTACGTGATTGAAAATTTATAAAAGCGGCTAAGTACTTACCTATATTCAATTGATGAGACATATGTAAGACAATAATTCAAAAAATACACATTTTCGTATTCACAAATCGTATGAACCAGTTTCGTACTTTGGCCTACCATCAGCAAAAACTAGCCGAAAATTATCTGAATAAATATAGCGATTATTAGTCGCTCAATATTCGAAATCCATCGAAAAACACACTTCATTAGAAAAATTACCATGTCACCCTACCTTGTTCATATATATACTCAATGGGAGCGTACCGAACCTCCACAAGAATATGGATTATTCAATTCAAAAAATTCTATAATGTTTACTGCATTTACAAAATGACAGCTTTATGTTTATAACTGAAGGTATTTCCTAAATTGCCCAATATATAAACTACTACTATGAAGAAAATATAAGAATCATAATATTGTAAAGTGTTATCATTTAGGAATGATAAAAAGTTGTGAAAATCTATGAATTATTTCTCAAAAATTCAATACATATGCAATATATGTCACATTTTTTTTGTATCGAAAAAATCATCAATATCAATATAAAAAAATTTATGTGCAGAATTCCTTTGTTGTATTTGTTAATTGAAAAAATAGTGCTTTCTCCTGTAATTGCTAAGAAAATTCAAACATATTTGTAACATGCATAACATTTTTTAATTTGATTTCTCCAAATACATTCAGTACATCAAACTGAATCAAAAATTTTCATGTTCATTCACTAATGAAATATAATACTGTAATACTGTATAATACTGTAATGCAGTATAAAAGCATTGGTCACGGTGTGATAAATACATTCAAATGATTTTGGTTTTCTACAGTTTAAACTTCGAATTGAACCACAGATTACAATTCTCATAACTGATGGTGCTACATAGACGATCTGGATTACTTTGGCTGTATATTTTCAATGATCTGGCTACATAGCCGATTTGGCCGGTTAGATGGATCTATACTTTCATTGATCTGCCTGTTTATATGGCTCTATATTTTTATTGATCAACTGATCTACTGATCAACAGATTCACTAGTATCTATTTCTAAATAAATATTATTATTATCAGAATATGTTAAAGAAAATGAAGATATGTTCAATGAATTGAATAGTTATGATGACCATTCAACAAGGAAAAGTGATGTGCCACTTATTCCCAAGCATAAAACAACTTCATTACAGTACTCACTCTATTAACATAGTATTAAAGTCTCCAACGATTTACCGTCGAATATGAAAGATATAAAAGCTCATTGGTTTAGGAAGAGAGTTAAGTCCATCTTGTTGACAAAGGCATATCAATGTGTGGCATATTTTACTATGGCTATCCGTAAACTTGTGAAATTGCTTCAATGGAATGATATTTTCGAAGATTTTCTTTTTCGAAAGTCGTTGTATAGGTACAAATGTTAATTCCACTCGAAATTGGAGAAATATAGCTGTTCGAGGACTGAACAGCAACATTTGGGACTGGAAAATCAGACCCGAAACTTAATTTAGACCTTTTATGAGCATTCTTCTTAGTTGCAATTACTGTAATAATTACATAGGTGTGATAGTACAACGTGGAGAATGTTTCACAATAACTTTATCATTATTATTATTGAAAACAATATATGAAATTAACACACTTGGCTTAAGTTCACTAAATATATTAAAAACTCTATATATGTTTCGGGTGGTTGACCCATTATCAGGAGTATACAATGTTACTCAAACCACCGGTTTTTAATATATTTAGTGAAACTTAAACCAAGTGTGTCAATTTCAGTTTATTGTTTTCAACATGAAGTTTCACCAAGAAATAAGGGAAACCTCCATGTCATTTATTAATAATATAGTTGAAAAAATGACTCAAACTGTTCCAGATAACAGATGAGATGGAAGTTATGAGATGAATTCTTGAGCTGTCAGTTAGAATACTTGCATTAAATATTTCCAAATACTTTTATCGATGAAGGTATATCGGTCTGTTTTCCAAAATATTGCTGAAATTAACCTCACATTATAAGGAGATAGAGGTTTGAAAACTACACAAGGAAATTCGGAAGGTTGGGGAGACAGTGCCTTGTCCCAACTGTAGATCGGTAATTAACAATTTCAAGTATCTAGAAAGGGAAGGGACAAAACTTGCTGAAATGTCAAACGGTCAGTACAAGAAGACGTAAACTGATTACAAGTGAACCTGATCAGATACAACGGATAATTTAGTTTCAGCAGTCAGAAATGTTTCATGATTACAAAACTGATTGTAATCTAATTCCTCTACAGAATCTGGGTAATAATGTAAAAACCAAGAAACGCAATGAATTCTAATGAAATATAAAGTGTTCAAATTTTCATTTAAAATCCAAATTTGTTTCTTTTGGTTAGATTACGCCTTACAGAATATTTATATTGTCACACCTCAACAGTATTATGTTAATTACTACGTGCATGGTGAAGTTAGTTGCCATAATTCACTAGACTTATTTTCAGGTAATGAATAGTTACGATAACATGTGCCAGTCAACTGTCATTTCTTATAGAGACTTCAGCTTCGGCCACCTACATCTGTGCGCAGGAACGAATGAACTCGAATTGTTACACAGATGATGTTAATATCAGAAAGAAGAGCATATAGGTCATTTTTCACTAGAATAGTGTTAAATATACATCAAATTATTCAAATAAACTTTGCAAACTACATGGTATGTACCTATGTGTGTTTGTTTTGTGTAATTCAAGCAGTAGAGTTAAGAATAAGCAAAAAGTTCATTTTAAGTTTTCGCATTCTCAATATTTTTCGTATGAAACAGATATGAAATAGCTCTATCCTCCTCTTACTCTATGTTATCTACATGAATTTGTGTATAAAGGTTATAATTGTTATGTGCTATCTGGTCTTATGGAACGTCAACAGAAAAAAACTAATAAATGGAACTTTCATTAGTATAATTATTTATAATATGTGAAATGAACTTCCTCTGAAATCAATGAAATCAATTCACTCTTTCGATCTATTAACATATTCGCTATCTAGTATACACAGTTTTTTAAAGTTATGGAATGAATTTTCAATAACTTTATTAATTTCAAATCAAACAAATGTTATAATCAGAGTCATCTTTTATATCGGGTGACTTTTTATATTGCTTATAATAAAAAATTCTTCATGAAAATTATTAGAAACATACCTAATCAATTTATGCATCTTCAAGGAATTGCATAGAATGACTTCATTGTTAGTATTGAGACAAATTCGCTACAATATAAAATATTGATCATAAGATCCAAGAATCAAACAAAACCTTTTCATATTTTCATCATTGCCATAGAAAAGAAGAGACTCATAATCATCTAACGCTGTACCATGTTGCCAGTTGGTGTGAAGCTAATTATTTGAGTTTGAATGTGTCAATGTGTAATGCTGTCTTTTTCACAAGACAAAAAAACGAATTCAATGTGATTATAGCGTCGGTGGTCAGGACCTTTCTTGTTCTGATAGGGTCAGATATCTTGGTATAGTCTTCGAAAAGAAACTTTCCTTCGTTCCACACATAACCCAACTTATTTCATCTGCCTCGAAAATATATTAATTCGTTATACGCAATATTGTACGTTATATTTCAATAATTCCTCAATATTTATAAAATTATTCAATGTCCTAATCCGTAGCTAGTGGTACTTTGGCGGCATGATCTGAAATCCTATTTATACTTGACATTAACGCCATCTTGAGGTCATTCAGAGAAAGTTCATGATGTTCTCAGTTTGGAGGGAAATAGAGGTTATCCACAGAGTCAATCATGACGAATCGATTTAGTTTAATTTCATTGCAGGACAGGAGAGAAACTTTATCACTCAAATTTTTCTACGAATTACTGCACAACAGTATTGATGGCAAAATTCTCATATTACAGAACTGTTCCACCTACAGACTCCAAGGACCAACTCCCTAATACAATCTCCCATTTGGTTTATAAAGTCTACATTCAATACCGTTGCTAATGAATGTGGCATTCACTTTGACTCCATAGAAATTATTATTAGGAGGTATGTGATGAAAAGAATTAACTAAAATTAATTGAATAAGATAGAGTTCTTTGTGATATTTCATTTAATTTTATTATTTAATTATCAGTTACTTTTAAGTTTTTCTAGATAAGATTGAGCTCTTTGATATATTTATTTTAATTTTATTCATTTAGTTATTATTCAACATTATGTTATTATTTTCTGTAATTGGGTATAATACCTGTTGAGAACAATGAAATTATTTTTATTATTATCTAACTCTCATAAGAGGTGGTATTGTTTTTCTTGAATTTTTGAGTTTTACAATCACTATTTGAAAAATACCTTCTTAAAGTCCAACTCAGACAAAATCATTCTAGTACCTACCTTGTATCCTTGTATTTTACCGTACAGCAATACCTAAATTGAAACTTGAATATTGCAGACAAATCTACATATTCACAAAGCGAAAATGAAGATATACATCATTAATTTCATCGTCATACATAATTGAATTTCAATATTTTATGAAAATCTGCGTTATTCAATATTTGTCAGCTATAAAATTTCAAATAGATTACTAATTTCATTCAAAACGTTCTAAGATTCGGAAATTTTAATCGTAATTTTTTTTTATATACATTTTTGTTGGAGTGAACCTCAAAATAGAGGAATCGAAATTTTTGTTCTGTCGAATTATTGAAGGATCATCCTGAGTGATACAGCAACTCCAATAAATAATGACGTTATTGATGAATATTCAATATTTGTCAATTGGAGTTCAATTCATCCAACATCATTCGAATCTCATTCTAATATTACTGTTATAATTCAAAGTATTCATGTGTAACATTTCATGAGTATAAAATTTTCATCTTTCCTCTCCTGGGAACTTCCATAATATATGCTTCAATTTCCTTGTGTTTGCATTTGCATTCTGACCCCACTTGACCTAAAAGTAAATGCTACCTCATACTTTCACATACACGTGTATATATAAATCTCGTTATATGTTACCGAGTATGTAACTATGGCAATGGCAATTATTTTAAATAACATTCAAGTGGTTTCAGCAGTTCGTTCACGCACTAACACAGTATATAAATATTTTTCAAAACGATGTAGTGATAATAATATAATGTTGCACTTGTCTGTAGTTATAGAAAAATGATACAACTGCAGAATGTTATTTTCTGCTGAAACATTCGTCCGTCTCAAAAGACATAGGTTGTTTTTTTGTGTTCTGGTTAACAACATTCGTGTAGACAGCTACCCTAGAGTTCCACAAAGAGTATTGACATTGATGGAAGCACATGACATACTGTTTCGGTATACATATATATATATATATATATATATATATATATATATATATATATATATATATATATATATATACTTGTTGTCTCTGAAGTTTCTGTATAACCTCTTACTTGATTATATAGACTGTCCTACCCCTATTGGCTCTATTGATTTTCATGTTCCTAGACAATGTTCATGTTCAAGTCAATTTTTTTCATTGGGTACTCCGAAAACCAATTCCCTCGTATAATCACCCATTAGATATATGTGTTCGCTATTCGACAATGTGTTTGAGATTTCAACAGTGACTAATTTGCTTTCATAAATCAGGTTTACTTGGACTCTTTTCATGTATAGTGAATTCTGAGGTAAGCTATATTTTTATTGTCCATTATTTATTATAATTACTTTGTTTATTGATAATAATTTTTTAAACGTTTGCTTTTCATCATTAGGTGTTAATAGTGTATATATATTTTTTAATATTTTCTTTAACTGGATGTTTTTATCTGTAGGAAAACAAAGACTTATTATCATTATATTCCTATAAAATAGTTTTTCTGAGTAATTATCAAAGTAACAAAAATTAGAAGTAACTTAGGTCAGAATAGATATTACAACATATATAGTAATCAACCAGGTCATTCTCAACTTTCGATCGAGTTTCAATGTTTCAAAATCAATCAATGTTTCACAATGTTCAGGTACTATACGTTAATGCTTTGAATATTCAAGCCTTCATTGAAAATTGAATTAGTATGATACAAATTACTAAACTAAATCAGCGAAAAGTTATCCAACTAACCGAAAAGTTCAGAATGTGTGAAATGCTCGAAATATATTTTGAAAGAACTGAATCATTTTCAGGAAATTGAGCATAATTTTTCTCAAATCTATTTGATATGGTTATATTTGGCAATCTTCAAACCCATTGTGCCAGAATTCAATAATAAACTCTTCTTTATAGATTGAGCAACCACTCCTTTTTTCTGTTATATACCCAGGCTAGAAACTTTTTTGCTCAAGAATAGCGATCATATTTCCTTAAATGAGAGGTAGTGAAGAATACTTGTCTAAAAATCACTGACTGAACAATTCTTTTCGCGTTCAATGGCATTATCAAGAAAGTTCAGTCAGAGTCATCTGTCAGAATTGTCAGAAGTAAGAAGAAGAAACGGCATTATCAAGTATGGCATTATCAATGTTCATTCAGTAATTTTTTAAAGAATATTTCTTATTCTCATTCAAATATGAACTATCACAAAGTTTATTCATAGTCCATTGAATTTAATTATATTCTTTTCTTCACATTTGGTTGTTTTTCATCCATCACAAATCGTGATTGCACTGTGTAAGGTCAAAAAATATGTTTTCAAGCCTGATGTATAGGACAATTTCATATCGATACTCCTCCGTACTTGTTCACGTTTCCTGCTCATCCACATTCTAACAGCAGGATTCTACAAGATATCGAATGTGTAAATTACAAAATTACCATCTTTTGTCCGTTGTTTTTTCCATCAAACCCATCGATAATCGAATCTTTATAGCTGAATACCCGGTAGCAAATTGTGTGTATGAGAAACATACATAATATACTTTTTGTCCTCTTCATGGCGATTACCTTTTGTGCCTCCAATACTTGCATATCCGTTCCAGAGTTTTTTGGCATGTCTGTTTGATCAAGGATAAAACACTGAATGAATTATGTGTGCCTAAGGACGTGCGATGATACAGAAATGTGCGTTGAAGGTCTCTTGTAATTAAAATTTTCGTTTTGTATGACCTTTTTGAATTAAAATTCGTCAAATCTCTGTGAGAACGTTTTTTGTGATTTTGTAGGCTTCGAATCTAACTCAGCTCGACTAACCGTTTCATCGACCTGCCTTCGATTTATATTATTATCTAGACGACTTAAGTGTTTCATTTTCTTTGTGATCGCTGAATAGAGAAGATCTATAATGAGTCACATTTATGTGACTCATAATCAATAGCACTTGGCATAATCAACAATAATTTCCAACTTCTCTGTAGTTTTGAAGATGTTTGGAACATTTTATGTTTGAACATTGCAATAAAATCTATTGAAAATTTCTCAACAATATTTATATTAAAGCGGTTAGGTATAAGAGCAGCTGATGCTAAATCTCGCTCCATTCAATTGATTGTATGAAAATATGATTTGAATAAAGTCATATTATTATTATTTTTGTTATTATTATTATATTTAAACTTATATCCTTCAATAATGATATAATTGTTTATTATTATATTTTCAATTATTTCGACTACTTCAAACGATACTTCTTCATATTGAGATGAGAATTGCTTTGCGATTCTTTCGATTGATTTGAATTTACGGTTTTTTGATGTTGCTTATGAGTAATTTATGTGTAAATCCGATAGAAAAGGGATGGAAACGATGCAGAGGAGTTGTCTCAGTTATATATGAGACATTAGAAAGTATAGCGAAGTTAGTTGCGAATCAATAGCATCTAAGTTTAATTTTTCTTCATTTTACATAGGTACAAGGGCTCACCAAACAGTCAGTTTAAAATACTGTCCTATAATAGGGGAGCGTATGTTACAAATGTTCTTCACCTATAAACTAAATTGTACATCTTAAAAATGTCAAATTTCTCGCCTTTGCAGACGATATTGCTATCATCACAGACAACAGAACTGCAGCCATTTTCGCCGTAGAAAAACTACATGAAATTGCGCAGAAAACCGGGTTGAAAATTTCTTATGATAAAACCAAATTCATGGAAAGAGAAC
Organism: Henosepilachna vigintioctopunctata; assembly: GCA_030704895.1. Classification (NCBI taxonomy): domain Eukaryota; kingdom Metazoa; phylum Arthropoda; class Insecta; order Coleoptera; family Coccinellidae; genus Henosepilachna; species Henosepilachna vigintioctopunctata. The sequence goes on along the minus strand of JARQZJ010000095.1, from coordinate 4,878,451 downwards.
CAAAAAATAATGAATTAAAATGTGAATTCATTGGGTTTTTGACAAACCTTTTATTTCAGAGAATAGGCAATCTATCTAAACTAGTTTGGATCACAATTTTCAAAATTTCTCGAATTAATGATATAATGAAAAAATTTTTTTATTCAGTACAACAGTCTTATATCATTTATGCTTACTTGAAGAGACCACCTGTCCTATGTATCAGTATGAAAATGGAAATGTTTATGTTGTAAACTGTCTCAAGAATTCAAAGTACATTGTTCTCACAGTTGCACCTGCCGTAAATAAGAGCAAATGTTATTTTGTATCAAATGCACATGCTTATGATTACACAAAGTGATGATTTACTAGCCAACCTTTTGAAATTCGAAATACAAACAGCTAGGTACCCATATATCTAGCATTTACATATATCCTTAAGAATTGAAGAAATTGAATATTTAATAGCCATAGATTCTCAAATAACTATCCTCTGAAATTTCAGATTTTTGTATTTTTTAACCAAAATGTTATATTTTTTGATTTTTCAACTGCGTGAAAGTTCCTTGCTTCATCCACTATTGAAGTTACCCTGTTTTGAAAACATTCAAGATCAAGTTTTCCTTCCCGATTTTCAACTTATTAGAATTATACGCGATATTTAATATTACCTAAATTCTTTGAAAATATTATCTTCGTTTTGAATTGAAATATATGAACTGTAATTGAACCATTAGACGAAAGCAAATCATAGGAACCTGCTTTTGTTTGATATCTCCAAACACTGAATAACAAATGTCATAAAGAGAATTTGAAGTATATCGAATATTTATGATTCCTTAATTATTTCCAACAAAACTAAACCAATATTATTTAGTAAACTACATATAAGAAAATTATCGAATTCCAATCAGCAATATAATCAGACCTGATCTTATCCCACATCAATAATTTTTATCAATAAAATGAATTCTTTAATTTGAAAACCGAACTGGCAACACTGTATTCGACTGTCAATTCGAAATGTCATCTCATTTCGGCTCCATGTCACATCATGCAGCTAATAAACCTATAAATCTAGTAGCCCTGATCTTTCAAATAACATTCATCTAATTCAAATAGTTTATTTCAAAGCAATGTTCAGAATAAATTGAAAAATCGTCAGTATATTTTACCGGTGAACTTGAAATGCCTAACCCATCAGTTCGACCATTTCATTCATGTACGTGTTCAATATAAGCTCCTCACACGGAAAATTCAATTACCAAAACAGGTAATTTACAGGTACCGACTAATTCAATAAGTTACTGTAAGATATTACGATATGAAATTATTGTGGAATCAAAGTTTCATTTATCTCGACACGCAAGCAATTCTACACATATTAAAGGAAGAAATGCCGCACTCGTATGGTACGCCCAGTCCACAGGAGGCCTTAATATTACACACTTAGTGGGTGGTTATTACAGGTTACATCACACCATATATTAGACTACTTTTTTTTTAATTAAAAAGCAATTGAACTACAGCGTGTACAAATTCTTAATAATACTATGGCCCAGAGGCTATTGTTCCGTTGAAACGATGAATTGAATAAATAACATATAGATACCATATTTTTTCAGTAGATGGCACTCTTAGTGTGATGATATTGAATTTTCAACACGAAATGATAACGATTATTCTGTAAGCATCTGAAGAAGTCGTTTGTAACGACGAAACGCGTCATGCTATGTAGTCAATAAAGTGTAAATCATAAGTTCAAGTGTTTGAATTTAAGTTTATATTCAATTATAATGGATTTACATCAAGTAAACGCCAACACTATTGAATAAAAAAAAAAATTACCGTTTCATCACAAAACTAACACGAAATTCTTTTAAGTAGTCTATTCTTTTTATTTATGATGTGTAGCGAATTGTCACGGTTTTTTTCTCATTAAAGCACTAATTAAACACTCAAATAGCAGAAATTTTGAATTGTATTGCGTAAATACCAGAAAATGAACTATTCTAAACTATCAGTTGTTTTCTACACGCGCTATGGCGCATAACCGCGCTCGATCTCCTGGGAAATTCACTTTTTCCAGATTTAATATATTAGAAGGATAAGCCTTTATGGGGGTCGTTTACAAATTATCAGGCCGATGACAGTGTTCCCAATAGCGACGATCTTTACTACGACGGTCTTCTTGGTGGTGATTTTGGGCTATGTCCCAGAATTTCTTACACTCCTTGAAACTAGCAACAATTTCTGTAATTCCTGATAGATATGTTCGTCAAATCCTTGTTCTCTGATCTTCAATAGGAGATGTTTGGCATTATACCAGTGAGCCCTTAGATGATTGGAACAATCTTGACGTTGTTCATGTGCCTCTGTTTCTATACTAGCACTTCAAGTTCTTGATATTCGGAGATTTTAACGGCATCTTTCCAGCTAGATTTTTGAATGTCTACATCAGTAAGAGTTTCCAGACTCTTTTGTCAAACAGGACAAGGTCAGACCACTTGTGAGCAATTTCTCGATAGGTGCAGATGACAAGTACCCATACATTCGTATCGGTACCTGCCATCATAGCTATAATAATAATTACTGAAGGATTATATTATAAACTAGCTCTATTATAGACCTGGTGAACTTTTCACGCCCAATTATTTTTATCTGAATGTTTTTCAAAAAGCTGGAAAGACATATTTTATTATTTGTTTCACACTATCTTGTTTTTAATATTTATCCCGTGTGGAGCCAGGGACTTACTCAATTACGAAGGGAGTGCAATACTTCCTGTTATTTCAAATCACTCGAATTATCAAAAAATTCCTATATTAAAACGTTTGATGTATTGAAAGTTATTAACCAGTCCGTTCTATAGTTGAACGGCATGTTCCTAATTTCATATTAAGTACTTGTTTCATACATGTCATCATTAATTATATGAGATATTTGCTGGATATAAGTCAAAAAATGTTCGAAATTTAGTCCATTCGCGGAAACCAATGAACATAGTGGCTATATTTGAATTGAATCTTCATATTTTGTAACACTATTGGTAGTTCATTCTTATCAATAACAACTAAACTTTGCGTTGCAGTATTGACACACAACGTTCATTGGACCAATAGCAACGATTTGCTGTGAACTGTAATTTATTTCAACGTTATACTTGAATGCATGTCGATAAGAGTTAACGCAACATTTTCATATTGTTAATTTCGATTCCATCGATTCCGTTCAATTTCATACCGAGCTTCGCGTTGCTCGTCAGTTTAACTTGTTCTTTTATATCTTTGACTGCTGAATTGCGAGTTTTGCGACTTAAGTTTGTACATCTGAAAGCGTTCATTTTTAAAAACGAAATTTCAACTGTAAATAAAGAAACTATGTATTCTTCTTTATAATCAAAACATCACGTGCTAAGTTAGTAACGTGTATGTTAATTCATTAAAATCACCAAAATTTCATATCAAATTGAAGTTTCGATATTAGTCATGATAGATTTAAACTAACCGAAAAGGGTGATAAAATATTCAGTTTTTGAATCCTCTTTCTGAGAATTATTAATTATTTCTTACTCATATTTTTACTTAAGTATTCCCAAATTTTTAAATTTTACACGCAATTCTTTGAACTTCTTCCCTGACAATAACAAACACAACAAAAAAAATAGTGAAATCGGTCCAGCCGTTGACTCTGCATTTTAGTTAAAAAACGTTTGTAAAGAAAAAGAACAGGGCTGGTTTTCAGGGTTCTCCCGTCAAGTATTCGAATTCTCCCCGCCGTAAAAACCATCCTTGGACTTCAACGTACATTCAAAAAAAGAATTGACTAAATTGGTCCAGGCGTTGTTGAGTTATGCGCTTACTAACACATTTTTCCATTCATTTTTATATTATAGATTAATACATAATTTTCATATTTTATCAGTAGAAATTAGAGTGTATTTCTGAAAGTTCCATAATGCATGTGGAGAGATATATATAACTGTAAAAAACTCTCAGAATCAAAAATAGCACTTCGTCATCCTTTAAAAGAGTTGGAAGTTGAAATCTCAATTTTTGTCTTTTCATTTATGTTTTGGATGAGACATTTTTCGGAATCTTTTCATAGATGTGTGCATTTAGCGATAATTCTATTATTCCTTTTGGCTTTTCCACACTGTATATTGCTTTCGCATCGGTTCGGTATGGGGAAAGACCATCCGGCAACCTTTCTTCCACATTCTAACGCGCGCACACACATCTCTCCATTGTATTTTATAATTGGATCTTTCACAATCGTATCTCAACTAAATGATTAGTAAAATAGCAAGTCATTTGAATCTAATTAAATTTATATGTGTGTTCACCTGGCGGGGAGGGAAAACGGAGTCGTGGTGTTAACACTCGCATCTTCGTTAACGCGCGCCACTCCTCTCCGACGTTTTGTAATTTTTTTCTCTATTTTGATTTATTTATCCTGTCTTACATCGCGAGTAGGCGATAGGTAAGCGAACAGTTACCTTTTTAATTATGTTGTTTTATGTGTCGGTGACAGGTTGTATCAATATTTGATTCGGTTTTTGATGAAAGGTTGCGATTAATTTATTTCAACCTTCTTCCACTTTTGTACGTACATTTTTTCACTGGATAAATCCCAAAAACAAAACAGGAAAGACTGCCACGAAACATAAGCCACTCAACACAATTAAAATTTTATGAAAAAATAAAAATTAGTTGATAGCAATTGAAAATGGGCTCTGTAGCTGAACCTTATGGTGAACCCCATACCATTTCGGCTTAATTGTGCGGGTGGGTTCGATTCCTACGTGTTCTTGGGCCGTTCGGAATGAGCATTGAACTCTAGGTCCAGCTTTATAACCAGGGTGATTTTTCAAGAGTTAAGTGTTTCAGATTGGCGGCACTAGCTGGTAATGGCATCCAAACGTCATCTGTAAAAGTGTGACGTTTTCAATATACCCCATTTCATCATGAAAAGACTTACAAACGAGCAACGATTCCAAATTGTTGAAATTTACTCTTGCTCTGTCAAAAATTTGTATCGTTTGTTACGACCATATTATGGTCGTCATAATCGACCTGGTGAATCAACAATTCGTGCTGTTATCACCAAATTTCGCACCAAGTTCACTTTGTTGGACATTAAACAATTGTCTCGCATGCGTGCAGGGCGTACTGAAAATAATATTGCAGCCGTAGCGTACAGTGTAAATGAGGATCGTGAAACGTCGATTCGTCGCCGTTCTTAGCAATTGGGCATGTGTTACTCAACCACATGGAAAATTTTACGTGTTGATTTGGGTTTGAAAGCCAATAAAATTCAACTTCTGCAAGAATTGAAGCCGAATGACCTACTACAACGTCTAATTTTTGGTGAATGGGCCTTAGTACAGCTGTTTCTGAAAATACGCTGTTTTATCGAAAAATTGTGTTCAGCGATGAGGCTCATTTCTGGCTTAACGGATATGTGAATAAACAAAACTGTCGCATCTGGAGTGATGAACAGCCACATGCCATACAAGAATTACCGATGCATCCCGAAAAGACGACAGTTTGGTGTGGTTTATGGGCTGGTGGCATAATAGGTCCATTTTTCCTCAAAGACGACCGTGGAAACTTGGAACTTGGTTGACACGTGCTTTCATCAAGACGGTGCCACATGCCACACAGCTCGTGAAACAATGGACAAGTTGAAGGATGAATTTGGTCAGCAGCTTATCTCTCGAAATGGCCCTGTGCATTGGCCGCCAAGATTATGCGATTTGACGCCTCTGGATTATTTCTTGTGGGGTTATGTAAAGTCGTTAATGTATGTTGACAAGCCGAGCACGATTGAAGCTTTACACGATAACATAACACGCGTAATTCGTGGGATACAGACTGAAGTACTCGAAAAAGTGACGCAAAATTGAACCTTTCGAATGGATTTTTTGTTAGGCAGCCGCGGACTACATTTACATGAAGCTTTCTCTGAAATGTGAACGGCAAAGGCCAAGTTATCAATTTCAATAACAATTTCAAATATATGATGCAAATTGAGTGTTTTATTACATTTAAAAAAAATACGCACAAAAAATCACCCATTTCAAGCACAGAGTGGTTATGAAAGTATAACTCAAACAATATTCAAACAATGTTAATAGCGAAGGACACAACTGGAGCTCATGTGGAACTCCAGATAAAGCAAGGTATTCTATGAACATATTTCTCTTTGTGAACTGAGTGATATTCCAAAAGTTTAATGAGTGATTTCAAGAACAAGAAAGTTACTTGTTGATATCACATAATACCGTGGCCAAGCCCTCCGAAATCTTTAGACTAGTCAGATCAGAAGTCTACAGCCTTCACTTCTTTCAATTCACTACCTTTCTCAAGTTATTTTGGACTGATCAGGCCAATACTTGGTGAGAATTAATGAAGCATATTTCTCTGTTCTCTTCTATTCAAATTTCGAAAAAATATATGAATTTGTTTTATTTGCGTAGAATTTTTTGAACCTCATATCAAAGACGTATGTGAAGAAGAAATAGTAAAAGATCAGGTTCTGGTTGCTCCACAGTTATCCTTTTCAATTTGTTTCGTCTTGAAAATTTTGGGACTCTCAAATTCATAATTTAATTAGTCACACTAGCCCTTAATGAATTGCTAAAAGCTGAGTTTCTCCATCCAACACTTAGTTTCTATCGTTTTGAGATTCTTTTCATAGTTTTTATCCAGCCAGAGGATATAGCCAAACTGATCTGTTAAACAAGTTTGGAGCAAAATCACTTGAAGTTGGCAGGGACTTGTTGTCTCTGAAGTTTCTGTATAACCTCTTGCATGGTTATATAGACTGTCCTACCCTTTATTGATTTTCATGTTTATAGACAATGTTCACGTTCAAATCAATTTTTTTCATTGGGTAGTCCGAACACTAATTCCCTCGTACGATCGCCGATTAGATATATGTGTTCGCTATTCGAGATCGATAATGTGTCTAACAAATGCAATATCAACAGTGATTTGCTTTCATTACTCGGGTTTACTTGGACTCTTTCATCTATAGTAAATTCTGAAGTAAGCCATAATCTCATTGTTCATTATTCATTCTAATTACTTTTTATTGATAATAATTTTTTAAACGTTTGTATCATATCATTGAGTGTTAATACTGTATATATTTTTTTGAATATTTCTTGAAACTGCGTGTTTTACCTGAAGAAAAAAAAAGACTTTTTATTATTATTATTCATTTTAGGCCACCCAAATAATTTCCGACTCTCTGATCTGATACTCTGCGGTCTATTAATGAATGTTGTGTTCATTTCTATATGACGACAAGGATAAATTTCCTCTAGTATTTTTATACTCATGGCAGGCAGTTTCTTATTGCTGCTGGGTCCAGTTGGTACTTTGGAAGATGTTTCAATATCCAAGTAGAACATACTCTCTTTTTCAATAACAGTCAGTACTGTGGATCGCGATAAGGTACAAATGACATTAAATTCGAAACAATTATACCAACCTAAAAAACCTAAACGTCCCAAGAGAAATATCGAAAAGATTTCAGTATAATTAATATCCGTATTCTCTAAATAACTCATATACTTCGACAAATACATGAACAGACCTCAAATTCAGATCTAACGATACAAATATTGGTACTGGCTAAGTTCAACTCATATCACGAACGACTCTATTAATCAATTCCTTTTCTATCGCGCCATCTCCACTGAATTTTCGAAGTAACGGACACGAAATCCTCTAAACTCTGGCCCTACAGATCTATCAACACCATCTCCGATCGTGAACATCATCTCCAACGCACTTAGAAAGCATTTTAAAACGGCCCGTCAAACTCGCAACTAGACCCGAACGACGACGCGCATAGAAGTGGAGATAAGACCATAGAACTGGGAGGTTGCGGCGATCTTTCTATTGCACGCCGAGATGATCACAATCTCAGCATCGACATATATCATTGCGGTTATTATTATTGTTGCTATTTGTTACTAATGATTGTGTATGTTGGAATCGGTCGTGCGTCATTATTCATTAATATAGTTCGATCCGATCTTGACCGGCCATGAGAAACAGCCTCTTCGTGGTCTAGATAAGTTTTTCGCTCGTCCGGCTCGGCTCTTCCACATACAGAGTGTTCGGAAAAATTTACCAGATTGCATTGTTATCTGATGCATCATAATTTCGCTTCAATAAAAACTTAAACATATTTAACTATCACCTTCTTCCGAGATGAATCAATATTGATATGAAAATATATAAATATATTTTTATTTTCAGCTAGATATTTCTCTTAATTCCTAGCACTAACAGGCTCTTTAAATTATTCGAATGATTCAATGAATTTATTTACGTACAGCTTACAGTTTCTCAAAGAATATAACTTCGAAAAACCTTTTATCATTTTGAATTTTATAATTAATTTCAACTTTGGGATAAACAATAATGTTCCATTCTCTGTCTATATGTATCTAATAAAATAATAGAATTGAGAACAGATGAGAATTGATAGAATCATATCATTTTTATTTGCAGTGATGTGATGAAAAAGAATGGATTTTCATTTAAATTCGAACTTTTAGTGGATATCTTCATATATACTCGTACATATAACTATATATGTATATATGAACAGAGAATTACCAAGCTCCAAACGGCCTACGCCCTCAAGAGGCGTGAAATTGAGGCATTATAACACAACGATTCTTCCTGAAGCAATCTACGCAGCTGAAACAATGGTTATTGACGGTCATTCAAGAATGAGAGAAATAGAAAAACAAGAACGGAAAATTCTTAGAAAGATTTACGGGCCAATCAATAGAAACGGCATTTGGATGAAAAGTCCTCAGAACGTTATCAAAAGACACATACCAGAACGGAAGAAATCAGAAAACGAAGAGCGAAGTCCTGTGCACGTGTATACAAAATGAAACAGTCCAGAACAACGAAGAAGCTACTTGATATAATTAAGAAGAGTAAATGCGGAACAGAGTGGCTAAAAGAGGTCCAAAAACATCTTCAACAGATCATTATAAAAAATCTCGAAAATCGCACTGAGTGCCGCTAAAAAATCGCACATGTGAAGTTTCAGCAAAAATTAAATCGCCAACCTGGAACAAAATGGACAGATGAACGGAAGAAAGAGCATTCAGAGAGAATGAAGCATTTTTGGTAGGCGAAAAATATGAAGCTAAAGTCCTAATATTCGCGAATTCAGGTTCAATCGCTCTCCTCATGGGAATAATCGTAAAAATCTATAATATGAAAATGAATCGCAAAATGTGTTGGTAAGCGCATAACTTAATAACGCCTGGACCAATTTTGCCAATGTTTTTTTTTTAAATGAAGTCCAGGAATGGTTTTTACAGCGAGAAAAATTCGAGTAATAGTCGGGAAAATTCTAAAAATAGCCCATTTCTTTTTCCCATACAATCTTTTTCTAACTGAAATGTACATTCAACGGCTGGACCGATTCCACTATTTTGTTTTGTTATGTTTGCTAGTGTCAGGAAAAAAATTCAAAAATTTCGTGACAATTAGAGAATTTAAGAATACTTTATTAATAATATAAGTAAGAAATAATTATTAATTCTCAAAAAAAGGATGCAAAAGAACTGAATATCTATCACACATTTCGGTTAGTTCCGAGCTATCACGACTAATAGTAAAACTTCAATTCAATATATAATTTTGGTAAGTTTGAATGGACTAACATACACGTTACTAACATAGCACGTGGTATATTCAATTATGAAGAAGAATACATAGTTTTCTTCAATTTACACTTGAAATTTCGTTTTTAAAAATGCTAGGTATTAGATGTACAAACTTAGTAGCAGAACTCGCAATGCACCAAGTCAAAGATATGAAAAAGCAAATCAAACTGACGAGCAACGCGAAGCTCGGAATGAAGTTGAACGGAATCGAAATTAACAATATGAAGAGGTTGCGTTTAACTGCTATCCACCTGCATTCAATTATAAGGTTGAAATAGATTACAGTTCACAGCAAATCGTTGCTATTGGAGCAATGAACGTTGTGTGTCAATACTGCAAGGCAAAGTTTAATTGTTATTGATAAGAAAATACTATCAATAATGCGACAAAATATTGCGCGAAGATTCAATTCAAATAGACGCACTGGTACAGCCACCAGAGCCACTATATGCATGGGTTTTCGGGATTAGACAAACTTCTGAAAATTTTTTGACTTCTTCTTCTTCTCGTGCCAACGCTTACAGCGTGTAGGCGATCATCCACTCATTCTATAATCCGTAATTGCCCCTCCGTAGCTAGTGCGAATATATCACCCACGTTTTTCACTCCACACCAGTTCTTGATATCGCACAACCATGAATGCCGTTTTCGGCCTGGACCTCTTCTACCTTCTATTTTACCCATTAATATTAGTCTTAGGATCTCATATTTATCGCCTCGGAGTATGTGGCCCAAATAGGAGATCTTGCGTTGCTTTATATTTTTCAATAACACTCGCTCGACGCCGGCTCTTCTAAGTACTTCCTCATTCGTTATTCGGTCCACCCAAGGAATTTTTAATAACCTGCGGAGTGTCCATTTTTTGACTTACATCCAGCAAATATCTCATATAATTAAGGATGAGATATATGGGACAAGTACTTGCTAAGAAATTCGCAACATGCCGTTGAACTATAGAACATACAGGTTAATCACTTTCAATACATCAAACGTGTTAATATAGGAATTTTTCGATAATTCGTCTGATTTGAAATAACAGGAAGTATTGCAGTCCCTTCGTAAGTGAGTGAGTTCCTGGCTCCACACGGGATAAATATTAAAAACAAGATAGTGTAGCACCAATTGTAGAACATGTCTTTCCGGCTTTTTGAAAAATATTCAGATAAAAATAAATGAGCGTACAAAGTTCGCCGGGTGAGCTAGTAATATCTATATATGCTATATCAGAAACCGCTTTCTTCTTTGTGTTCACAATCTCATTTTTAGCGAGATCCAATTCAATAAAATACTTGTATATACTCCCATGAACTTTGCCAAGATGCACAGCGTGTACCATCATCATTCAGTTCAAACAAATCGTATGAAAAGCATTATCGCGGACCACCATCGAAATCGATATACAGGATGAATTGCTATAATCTGTCCGCTATTAGTTTATGTAATAATTAGACAGAGATCGTGCTTATTGGATTCATTCAGACATATAAAATGATCGCTGCGAGTCTTTCAATCATGATTTTGTGGTCGAAATGTCATTAGCGCTCTCTAGAGAACCGATTCTTCACCGTTACCGCGCTCTTCACTAGATGTGAAACAGTTCGGAATTATTTTATTTTGAATACGTAGGCACATTAGCAGAACAGATTACTTTTCTCTCAGCTTTGATTTATTCTACGCCTGAGTAGTGGTTGATTTAGCGGATAATGGAACGAGAAAAGGAAATAGCTCGGAAAATAAAGGAATATATTGAGAAATATATATTCTATTATATGATAAATTGTAAATTGTTATGAAAATATTGAAATTGCACTTTATTATGTTGAAAAACCACGAATTTGTATCAAGAGATTACATTAATTCATTCCGGGCTTTCATCTATCATCAACAACACCCTGTGAATGGTGTAATAAACTTGACCATTTGATTTTAATACATTCATTTTCACAAAACCAGATTTACGTTGTATCAGTATTGCAAGTTCGGTCATTGACTATCGTCAGGCATACTTGGCTTGAACTTTGATGTAACTTACGCCTAAAAGCTATCTTTTTAAATATATAATAAAAATAAGCATATATTTCCAACAGGAAACTAACCAATTACAGGAAAATACACAATGAATTGATATGGTCACTAAGAATATCGATAACAACATAGATATACAATATTAAGAAATAATTATAATAATAAATAACATTATCAAATATAATAATCTATAATGTCAATATCTAAATGTTCAATTATAATAATAATCAAGAAAACAAATCACTCAGAACTCCATTCGAAAGAAATCAAGATACCTCACTGCTAAGATTTGAATACACATTTATGATAGAAACAAGTGAGCCCAGTGGAAATCACTGCAACTTGATACCTGGTTTGCAGTAAAACATGCAAAGCTAAGCGGCGATTGCGAGAGAAGATTGGTTCTGTGGGTTTTCAGTAAAATGTCTGGCTTATTCTAGTATATCTCGGAGGAACGAAGAAAAGTTCAGCCAGAAGCTCAGGACAGTCGAGATTATCATTAAGCAAATTGAATAAAAATTTCAATGCATTCAAACTTCTCCTGGTGTGGAGGCTCCCATCGTCAAACCTCGATATACATCATTCTCTCAAAATAACATTTCAAGAACTTCCTCTGTAGTGCCTCCAGGCGGCTTATGTGACAATTATATATTGGTCGCCAAACAAGACAGCCATACTCAAGTTTGCTTCTAACTAGGGCATTAAATAAATAGACAAGTGTTGAGGAACTCGAAAAGAATCTAGCATTGCGGACGATAAAACCATAAACTTTGCTACATCTTAAAATAAATGGGTTGATATAAGGAATGAATGTGAATTTTTGATCAAATACTAGGTCGAGATTCTTGACCTACAGAAGTCGAGTCCGATTAACACCTTCCATGTTCTAATCAAAAGATATCACATTTCTCTTTCTAGTAAAATTCACCACATTACATTTCATGACATTCAAGTGTAAACAATTATTATTACAAAATATCAAGTGCAGAGGTATTCGATCTGGGGGATAAAAAGCCCATTCTCAGAATAAACGGTGAATGGAATGGAATTACTGAGGCCTTTGCAAAGAACGGAGAGTCCCTAAAAGGAAAGTCTTATTCCTGCGTTAAAGGTTTTGACAAGAAGTTATGGTTCAGTATATGGGTATAAAACAGGGATTCGGATTATAGAATCCCTGTAGACTATAGACTATAGAATCCCTAGAATATGGAGAATTATTCCATATTCTAGTGAGCACTTGTGCCATAACTAATTTATTTGTTTTAGACCTGAAAATGATCCTGGGCGGTGTGTTGGAATTGTGGACCAAATTTAAACTTGTATACCATTTTGAACAAGGTAGTGGAAAAATTTTATCAAGGAATGGTTGTAGAATTGATAGAGGTATACAGAATCCAACGCACTCCAAGATCGAAGCCGAAAGTTGTAAATTTAGATAGGTTGGCGAAAACTACGAAGGGAGCATAGTAGAAAATTGTGACGTTGATCGGGACGATCAAAGCTAAGAGGGGGGCAGTGTTACAGATTTGCCCCCAATGGTTTATGGATGTTTGAAGAAATGATGAGACTGTTGAGAATCGTCGTAGGCACGACCACAGAGCTCGTCTAGAGTTGCATTGTCGATGTTCAGGACATCGAACTGCTTCGGTCACTCCCGTTTGAGATCGTTCGAGAAGAGCAAGTAACAACCACGTGTCGGCATAGTTCGTTCTTTGCAAATAAGGTTAGACATAAGTGATATTGACATTTGTTTTATTTATTTTCAGTTTATAAATAAAGGATATTTATTGATTGTTAAAAAGTTAGTTATTGGAATTTATCCGTCGAAACCCATAATTCGTAACAATATATATATATATATATATATATATATATATATATATATATATATATATATATATATATATATATATATATATATATATATATATATATATACATGACATGTTCCACAATTCAGTTGGTGAGCACCAGATTCATCTTCTCTCTCAGAGAACTGGTTTCAAAGTTGAATTGCAGGGCTAAACCTGAGCAACTCAATAATCTGTCGGTTACATTACCACCACTGCTTTTTGCATCTTTATACTTTCGGAACAACACCTTTTGTTGACATTACAAGTGGACTTATGTACGCCACATCTATATCCCACATACTAAGAATCTCACACTTCAGGTCCGTATATTTCCTAATTTTTTCTTGAATGATGTTAGGTACCGCTATGTCATCAGGTGGGCTTTCTTGTTGATTTTGTCCAAAAGAACTATGTCTGCTCTATTATTATGTATCGGGCAGCCTGTAATGATTGTTCGATCATAATATATTTTGTAATTGCTGTTCTCTAACACAGGCTGTGGTTTGTATTTGTAGGTGTTAGTAAGGTGTTATATCTTTGGTCAACAATCTGGTCTTCACAGCTAGGGCTTGATGGAATATGTAAGCTACTTGGTTGTGCCTATAAGTAGGTATTGTTATTATTATCATCAAACATATGCATGGAACTTTGCTCGTCGTTTTCTGATTACTTTCATGCTTCCATTTTCTGATAAAGTTTATTCTGATGTGTTTTCATCCAAATGCCGTTCATATTGATTGGCTCGTAATTCTTTCTGAGAATTTTCCATTCATGTTTTTCTATTTTTTCAATCCTTGAATGACCGAAAATAAACATTGTTTCAGATGCGTAGATTATATATATATATATATATATATATATATATATATATATATATATATATATATATATATATATATATTCAATCATACAATCATATTCAATCTTCATTATGTACAAACTGCCCTACACTATGAGAACCATCGCATATAGAAGAATCTTGATTGATCGTTGAACGTTTTACAATTGGGAGTAAATATATCATTCTCAAGCCCCCTACGACCTAACAAATGGTTTCTTGTTGAGCAACGTTGTATTCGTACCTACCTAATCAATTATTTCGCCCGGTGCTACCGAATGCTCTGCAAAATTATACATCGCCATGAAAAAACTTTTTTCCGGCCACAAATTGCTAGAACTCGTTATCCGACTGACGGTACCTGCCGCGGTACGTGGGTATACGTGATTCCCGCAGATCACAAGGCGGCTAGTTACAAGAGGCGCCTCTTTGAGGACTACGTGTATCAATAAATCGATATGTCCAATATTCGCTCCTCTTACGCCAATATTTCATTTTTACATATTTTAACAACTTACAGCCAAAATTATGTGTTATATATTACAAACATGTAACGTTATGAGTTACGTGTTTGTAATATAAATATATTAATATAATAATAATATTAATAATAAAGTTACACAGAAGCTCAAGTGGGCTTTCTAATGAAATGTTTGCGTACATAAACAAATATGTAGATTGTCAGTTTCTTGTGAATCCTCAAACAAACAGATGTTTGGGGATTCACATAAAGTACCGGGCTTTCATCTTTCATTTCAATCAATAAAACCAACGGTAAATCAATCGAAGTGTTGTTCAATAATGTGAACCCTGAAATAAACCCGCAATTTTACCACTAAAAATGAAAATTCATTATTTTTGCTGCCCATGCGGTAAGTGTTGGATGAAAGCTGCAATTTCGTGAGTGAACAAAGGAATAACCTATCTGAAGATGTGAAAGATCATGAGATATCGGACACAGTAATTTTGTAACGTGTGAGGCACGATGTTTATACTCGTTCCAGTTTGTTGCGTTCTATTTAAGAAGCATGAAAACTCGACGGTCAGAATATTTCAAAATGATTACAGTGGATATGTTTTTTTGATGGAGCAGTGTAACTTTTCATTGTGTCCTTCAGGTGCAGGTTTTATTTTCGATAATGCAGTTCATCTTCGAATGCTACTGCCACTCTGTATTCTTCTTGAAGAATTATGCACTGTCAGAAATTTCCATTCGTGATCATATCGTCAAATTTTTTCGATATCATTGTTATGTCTTAGAAAACTCCATGAATACAGAAACCGCTAATGATGATTGAATTCTTCAGCAATGAATTTTGAAAAATACTCAACTGTCAGCTATCAACATTTTTTTCAGTTGGCATCACTTTTTCGGAAAAGCGCGATAAATTCGAATAGTGATTGTATTTTGGAACACTCCTTGTAATCTAAATTTCCAGAAATGGACGGTGGAAAATAATAATTCTTCAGCGGCTTTCACCCAGCCCTAAGCGAGAAATTTTGATCAAAAATAATGATATCTTACAGAGTTTCAGTCGTTCCCGCTCGCGTATTAAGAATATGAAAATCTGAAATCCTTTCCCATTTCGTATTTAATTCGTTGCAATCCCAATGGAAATCAGAATTAAAACGTAGTTTCTCTTGTCGAACTTTCCTTCGAGGTTTTCCACCAAAAATCGCGAATCGGACAATTGGAGTGGAAAATAATTGGCCAAAAATTTCTGCGGATATTTTATTCGAGAAAAGAAAGTAGACGGATGGGAACAAAAGGTGGAAAAAAAAGCAACTGACACATTTTTCACAGTTACGGATGTTGAAAATTCAGATGTTTTCTACAAAATATTTTCATGTTGGAAGTCTTAATTTACATTATATTAATCCATTTCAATTGAATTTGAAACACTTGTTCTGAAGTGTTCAACTGAAATTTAATTGACATTTATTTATCTATTTATTCATTTAGTTATTTATTTATTCATTTATTAATTTATTTATTTATTTATTTATTTATTTATTCATTTATTTATTTATTTATTTATTTATTAATTTATTTATTTATTTATTTATTTATTTATTTATTTTTTTATTTATTTATTTATTTATTTATTTATTTATTTATTTATTTATTTATTTATTTATTTATTTATTTATTTATTTATTTATTTATTTATTTATTCATTTATTTATCTATTTATTCATTTATTCATTCATTTATTTATACATCTATTTATTTATTTATATATTTATCTATTCATTTATTTATTCATTCATTCATTTATCTATTTATTTATTCATTTATTCATTTATTTATTTATTTTTTTATTCATTTATTCATTTATTCATTCATCTATCTATTTATTTATTAATTCACTCATTAATTTTCTCATTTCTTCATTCATTCATTCATTCATTTATTCATTTGTTTATTAAAATAAATTAAACTCTTGGCCTAATGTTTCACGATTTAAATCGTGAAACATTAAGCGAAGAATTTAATTTATTTAAATATTTAATTATGTTTCACCAAGAGTTAAGCGAGAATTCAATCTCAGTCATTTATTTGTTTTTTCATTCATCTATTTATTTATTCAATTATTCATTATTTTCAACAATTATTCACATAAAAAACCATATTGCACTGAATAAAATAGAGATTATTCAAAAAGAAAGAACTTATTTTTGACAGAAAACAATAAATTCTTTCAATAAATACGGCTCGCAGATCAAGATGAAACTGTAAATGGGCTTTCTAAATAACATAATATCTCCAATAACTTTTGAACGCTTAGGAAGCAAATTGAATAAATGCATGGCCATGTAGAGTGGTCCCCTTCCAAATCTACTGGTACTATGAATGGGAATGAGGAAGGAATATATTTGCCGAGAATTATTTCTAATGACATATAGCAGAAAATAACTTCTTTGCAATTTGAGGAAGCCCAATCATCACATTATTCTCAAAACCCTTTTTTGATTGAGCAAAATTTCGTCGGCACTAGACGAGCTGCCCCAAAAGATAATTCCAAATGTTAGTACAGATTGGAAACTACCAAAGTAGAGAGTTCTCATAACTTCAGCCTCCACCTAACTTCTGATCATGATAAACATGTAAGCAGCAGAGTTCAGAGTCTTCCTCAACTTAGCATCATGATTATGCCAGCGTAGGTGTTTGGCCAAAGTAACACACAATAAATTAACAGAATCGTACAGGCCTACGAACTGCTACCAAGGCACAAAACAGTGGGATAGTGTTCCACCGACTGGCTGCCACAGAAGAAGATACCCTGAGTCTTGCTTTAATTCAAAATGAGATCATTGTCGTTACACCACTTATCTAAAGCCTATCCACCTGCCTGGATGCAGGACGAGATATTCCTTGATATAATCAAGAAATTACTGTCATCAGCATTAAGAATTGACTTGAAATCAGATGATGGCTTTATGTAGCAGAGAGACAAAGACAATAGAAAGCAGAGGTCCCAGCACAATTACCTGAGGAACACCTCTAGAAAGGTGTCGTTCCTCAGAAAAGTGAACTGCACCATCTAAATTCAAACCAACTTTCTGGCGGCGATTGCTCAGGTAGCTCTCAATAAACCTCAAGAACATATCCCTTGCCCCACGCAGCTCAAGCTTAGCTATTAGCTAAGTATACAAAGATACTTTATTCCGAGTTACCCAACATGGCGGTTTTCTTTTTCTGTATTTACAAATTTGCAAAGAAAGAGGTTTGAAAACAAAAGGATTAAAGTGGAGTTAAATAAAGAAAAGTGTATAAAATTCAGCTCAATCATTGTACCAAATAATTCAATCACAGGAATCCAAACATTCATATACTGATAACGCACATTATAGTGTCAAGAAATAAATTAACATAATTCGAAATATTTGACAATTTCACATAAATTTTCAATTCTTTCGACAGTTGGTAGAGAGCTTGATGTACACACATTTATGGAAGATGGATTTTGATAACTTGTGTGCTTTCTCTGAAACGGTATGCTTTTTGTATTAAGAATACATAATAAAATAAATATAAGATAACAAACCAAATCATCTTTCCAGAACTGGTTTTAATCTTTAATTGAATGGTATTGAGTAGTTTGAATTATATAATTTTTGTTACACTTCCACCAAGTGTTGTGCGCGAAGTTGATAAACATAATCAAATTATTGTGGTACCCATGCACTCATAATAATGATAATAATAAGAATAATAATACTAATAATAATAATAATAATAATAATAATAATAATAATAATAATAATAATAATAATAATAATAATAATAATAATAATAATAATAATAATAATAATAATAATAATAATACTAATAATATTAATAATAATAATAATAATAATAATAATAATAATAATAATAATAATAATAATAATAATAATAATAATAATAATAATAATAATAATAATAATAATAATAATAATAATAATAATAAATTCTTTGTTCTCAACAAGAATAATACCCAATTACAGAAAAAATTAAATTATGTTGAATAATAACTAAATAATTGAAATGAAAGAGATATAACTAAGAACTAAATCTAACCAAAAAAAAAACTAAACAAGTGACTAATAATAGCATTTTATGAAATATTATAAAGAACTCAATCTGAATCAATTCATTTTGGTCGATTTCCTTTGTTCACATAACTCCTAAAAATAACTTCTATGGAGTCAGAGTGAATGTTACAATTATTGGCAACTCTATTGAATGTAGACTCCATAAACCAAATGGGGGATTGTATTAAGTAGTTGGTCTTTCGAGTCTCTAGGTGGAATATATCTGAGGTACGAGAATTTTACCTAGGAACACGAAATTTTAAAGCGGAGAAGAGAGGAGAACAATCAACACTGTTGTGCAGTAATTTGAACAAAAATTCAAGTGATAAAGTTTCTCTCCTGCTCTGTAATGAGATTAAACTAAATCGACTCAATAATTCGTTATTATTGACTCCTCTCTGTGAATAAACTTTAACGTCCCTCCAAAATAAGACTTTCAAGAACTTTCTCTGTATATATAGGAAGCCAGATCATGCTGCGATGCTCCAAATTGCTCATAAAAACTTGTCTTCAACCTTTTGATTATAACTCATGTTTAAAGAGAAATAACGAAGCAGGCAGCGTCTTCTATCCCTAACAATTGGAAAACTTGCATCATACATTTTTCCTTGGTGGAAAACCCGCGAGACTCTTCATTTCCTTCAACTGGATCCCTTATTCGAATATTTCACCCGTTTTATAATCTATCTTTGTCTCTTATTCTTGAATCTATCACAATTCTGCGTGCGTTTTATCGGGGTAACTTCAACAAATTACTCCCCGATGAAGAGGAGGAGATACTAAGCAGGACCGGGAAGAAAATTAAAAATTATACCGTAGGAGAAGTGATATATTGGAAATTACGAAATAAAGATACCTGAAATAAGGTTTATTGGGATGTTCGGAATTGAAAGAAGACTAGTTAAAAAATTCAATAATAATTTCGGTACAACTGCAACGAAAAGAAATGACCTTCGAATAAATATTCATTTTCAACACATTTTTAAGATAATTTTCTCCAAATCTCACCTCCTATTTTTTATGAGCTGGAAAAGTTGAAAATTTAGTCGTTTATTGTAGCATTTTCTAGTAAATCAAAGAACTCTTTATCTTGGATTGAGAATACGAAACATATGCTGCTTAACTCTTTCAATAAAATTGAACTAAGAGTTGGACTTATTCGTTGAGATTATGATAAAATATATATTTAAGGGTAGCCTATATCGTCATGTTAGAGAAGTTTCGAAAAGAAGAGCAAAATTTGAGAACAAATAATGTAGATATTCAACTGAAATTAAACTGTTCAAATATTTGTAGTTGCTCAAGAGCATTTAGTGTATTATATATTTCGAGAAAATTTTAATTTAGAAATCCCCAGAATATTTATCAGAACTTTTTGTGTTACATACATTTTTGGTTTCCACAGATTTGTTCGGTTGAAGAAAAGTCTCAACAATCTTCATGTTCTTCAATTGATCTCTGACATTCGGTGCATAAAAAACGCACATTTCCCTTCACATTCCATGAGGAAGACATATTTCTTCACGTGTTATTTGAAACAAATTGTAAAAATGTCCAACAAATCCTTGAAAATCATATCTTCAAAAATTTTCAATAATCCTACGTCTCAAGAAATGGCCTAACATGTTCTATTCCGAGCAAGTCACATTTGATAACCAGTTGCATGTGAATTGAAAGAATCCTAGTCTGAAAGAAGATTTCAACTTTCTTGATAGAGTTCTTGTAAACGGATCAATATATCTTTTGTCTGCAAAATCGTTCACTCTAGATGTTTCTGAAGCTTACAGAAGAAGGTAACGTGCAAAAAAGAACTCACGACATCGAAGCCATAAAGAAACTTATTAATATTTTTTTATCCAACTACATATCAAGTAACGAATAACTATCAAAAACAAATTCTTGTTTTCTTTGCAGTCTATTTTATGTCCTTAAAATATCTTGAATATTTCATGCATCTTACATAAGTTCCGAAAAATTATCATTAACCAATGTCGCAATTTTCTTGTGAGGTTTCTTCAGCTACTCAAGGCAGAATAAGACAAAAACCAGTAGATTAAAGGATACAAAAATACTGCGTCTTCGTATAACTTACAAGCTGACCGATCTCCTTTTATATATGTCCCAAACCACTAAAACTTTCCGTTGTTGAAACTTGAAACTTTATCAGTTCCATACATGTTACATACGTGTGTGGAGCAAGAACCAAATAAAATAATTTTTCTCTACTTGGGAACATCCGAAATGATTTGCAGAAAAACATCACAAATATTCGGTCAATCGATAGGTATTATGATAAATCCTCCGATGCCGGCTCTGGTAGAGCAGCAGAAGCGAAAAATGAGAAGAAGAAGAAGAAGAGATACATTCCCATAAGTCGGGAGAAAGTTGAGACAAGAATTTTCTCCAAATTAATGTTTTTAATTGCTTTTGCGTCTCTCTCGAATCCACATAATGGACTACGTTATCAAATCAAACCCCTATATTTCGACATTTTAAGCCCAGTGAAGCTCCAGCCGAATGAAAATTTAACAGCGGCATCGAAAATATATTCATCTGAATTATTGGATAAAATTATAAGCCCACAAATATATCCTATATATATATATATATATATATATATATATATATATATATATATATATATATATATATATATATATATATATATATATAGTTTCAAGATTCACGAATCATTCATACTAGTGAATACTGAGATTCTTAATCGAAATATCAATATATTTCAAATAAAACTTTCAGGGAGCTGTTTACACAAATGTTGTCAACCAGAACGAACACATCACTTTCGAAAGTGAATATTAAGTGCGCTTCGAAAGAATCATCGAATTGTTGAAAGATAATAGGATAGAATTGTTTCATCATTATTATGAATCATCAGTCCATATTTAATCAATCAATCAAGAATTAATGACTCTCAAAACACCCACAGGTCCTAGATCCGAATGAGGGGAGCAACAATTGTGAAAATTCACGTGAGATCCCTCTACCTAGAAATGTCTACCTGTGAGACATCTTCCTGTGAGACCATGTGGAAATTTTGTACCAAAAATAAGATGAATTTAAAAAGTTTTATACAGGTATGAAAATAGAAAAGAAGAAATTTACGGTATTTAATTGGCTATCATCAGAACGTAGTTCAAGTTTAAGATGTTCAAACTTGGATGTCGATTAAACGGCTGTCACAAAAAACAAACAAAAAATGATATATGATATATATATATATATATATATATATATATATATATATATATATGTATATTTGTATTTATTTATTGGCTGTTCAAGATAGTTCATGTTTAATGTTTTAAGCAATAACAGGCTATTTTCGATGTTAAAAACTCTATTTTCGTTGACGTTTCTTTGTATATCACAACTTTATCGAAACTGATGAATAATTGAATTTTATGAATAACTACAGATATCAAAACGTCAAACTTATCATTTTGAAAACATTAAATTGACTTTTTGTCGTTTTTTTTTAAGTATTCAGAGGAATTTTTTCATATAGACTTTATATAGTTTTCATAGGACATAAACCAAACAATATATTAATTTGGATAAGTACATAAAACTCAACTATGAGTAATTATATGTATGTATATATAAATCACAGTCATTATAATCACCTGGCTTACCATGAGTTTTTGGAGGTTTCCTCATGGTGAAGAAGACTAAAACTTCCGAAGCGAATGCTAAGCCAGAAATATTCCTCTGAATACTAAAGAAACAACAAAAATGGCAATTTGATTTTTTCAAAATAATAAATTTGACGTTTTGATATCTGTAGTAAATCATATAATTCAATTATTTATTAGTTTTGACAAAGTTGTGATATACAACGAAACGCCAACGAAAATAAAGTTTTTAACATTGAAAAAAGACTGCTGTTGTTGCTGAAAACATAAAAAATAATATATTTATATATAATCTATATATGTATATATATATATAAAAATATATATCTTCAAAAGAATTATCGCGCATCAGATTTCCTGGTTCAAATTTTATATCACTTTCGCTGAGTGATGAAAAACACAAATATTTGTTTCAGTTTAGAAAAGTCTCTTTTCTTTTTCATTGAAGCAAGTTGAAAATGAAGTAATATAACGGCATAGCCCGAACTTACTTAAAAGAACGCTAAATAAAAAACAGGCGCATATTTTAATCTGATCCGTTGAAAATAAAATAAATTGCCACAGTCTCCATCCCTTTGCTCTTGCTTGGGATTAATTAGTTTAATTTTTAACCATGCCTTTCAAGATGCAAAAGAATTAGGACGAGGAACGTGAAGGAGGCAAGAGAAGAGAAATGATATAATTTTAAAATAGGAATGCTCTTTTGCTGCCTCGTATCTCGATAAAAAATAATTTTTTTTTTGTAAAAATCCGAGTAAATAGAGGGTTACTTCAATACGAATGGTTACTGATGGTGGAAAACTGAAAATGAGACGCAGTAAACTCAGTTCAATTCACAACATCAATCACCCATTTCTATCTTTCAAAGATGTTTCAAATTCCATCAAACTTCACCTCCAGTTAACCAAAGTTTTTTTGCGAACCACATACTACACAAAAAATTCAATATTCAATTTCATATTCTGTGAAAAATAAGGAAACCTTTGAAATTCAGAACAACTTCATCATGAGGAAGTTTATTGAATATTGGTAAAAAACAATGGTAGTGAGAATAGGTGAGAGTTATTCTCAGAGACATGACATTACTCTTGGGGTGCCGCAAGGCTTTGTACTCGGATCTTTTCTATTCATATTATTTATGAACGATCTACCTGCGAAGTTGTTCCGATTTTTGGTGACAGTATTTGCCGATGATTCATTGGTGATTGTTCATAGCAGGACTCCTGAAGAAGTTCTGGAGGCATGTGAATGCATTGTGAGGGAGTTTGTAAATTGATGTCGAATGAAAAATCTTATGGTGAACGTTGACAAAACTGTATGTGTCCATTTTTGTCTGAAGAGCAATGTAATCAGTACCTTAATTGCTAAATATGGAAACAACAGTATATCATCATCCCAATCAACTATGTTTATTGGATAATATGTAGACAGAAATTTGATATTAACAACACAGATTGATGTTTTATGAAGAAAATTGAGTTACTCATTTTTTGCAATCTCTAGAATTAATAACATTTTACTTAGAAACTGTGTATTACAGTCTTGTATATAGTGATCTGAATTATAATATTCTGCTGTGGGGCTGCTTTACAGAAACAAATAGGGTGTTTATTACACAGAAGCGAATAATTCGATTAATATTCAATATTCATCAACGAACTTCTTGTAAACCAATAATCATTAATAATTACATACTTCCCCTACCTTGTTTATATATTTAAGATGTTTACTATATCTTGAAGAAAATAAAGATACGTTTATTGAATTGAATAGTAATCATAAGTATTCAACAAGGAACAGTGATGCGCTACTTATTCCTACACATAAAACAGCTAAATTCGACCACTTACTCTATTATCAGAGTATTCTTTTCAACCATTTACCGTCAAATTCGAATTCACTGAAAGCTCATTTGTCTAAGAAGAAAGTTAAGTCATTGATGCTAACAAATGCATACTATAGTGTGGCAGAGTACTTCGATGATTCGAATGTAGGCAATAATATATGAATCAATTTTCTGTATCATAATGTTTGTTTATTTTTTTACCACGAATGTCCCTCGCCATGTGAAATTGTCTCAAATGTTGGATATTTCTGAGGTAATTTAATTTTTTTTTTAAATAAGGTTGTATATAATTGTGAATATGCATTGAACCAATATTTTTGCTCGAGGGCTGAATGGAAGATCAGACTCAATACTGAATTCAGTCTTTTTGAGAGCATTCTTCTTAGTTGTAATTATTGAAAGTAATTTTACAATGTAAGAAATGTTTCTCAATGAATTTTATTATTATTAGTGTTATCGTTATTCGCTGATCTTATGGTGAAACATTTTCAAATATATTGAATGAAAATCTTTTGGCTTGGTTTCACGAAAATTATTTTGAACTGATTGCTTGATAATTATTTCGGTGTGTTACCCAATATTTGAAAGCAAAACTGAACCTAGAGTAGTCTGAAACTTGAAGCTATACCCAATTTTCAAAAGATAGTATAGCTTTCGAAAATGAGGTATCGCTTCGAATCCATTATCATGGAATTAATTCAATAGAATTGTGCTTTCTATTCAATATACATAGTTAATAATATTAATAGAACTTTATTAGTACTCCATTACAAAATTCATACATATACACATGGTGTTGCTAACATTTTTCAACATACTTCTTTCAAATTGCATTGGTATAACTTCACAAACTATAGATTTCTAAGAGGTGGAATACAGCAGGAGCTGATTAAACCCACCGAAATAAAACAAAAAAAAATAGTTCTGAATAATTTTTTGCATAATAAAGAAAAGAAAAGAATGAAATGAATTGAAATAAATAAGACAGGTATGGCGGTTCAGAGTAGAATACATATTAACCACATGCTCAATATAAAGAAAGAATCAAAAACCACACAAGAAAACCTAGCTAAAAAACAAACTCAAATATTTTCCCCACAAGAAATTGCTTATATTTTTCTTTGAAAGCCTTCGCTTTGTAACTGAAGAATTCATTCGGGATAAAATTCATTAAATTAACAATTGTATAGGAAAAAGAACGTTTAAATAAGGTTCCATAAAAGCGAGGAATAGCAAACTTATGTCTGAACCTTACAGTGAGATAATGGATGTCTAAACGAAACCTGAATTTACGGTGTATATAAGATGGCTTTTCAGTTACCAACACAGAACGCAACATATGTAACTTTCTACGTTTTTCCATATTGAGCCAACCCAACTTGACCAATCTATGTGAGACTCGGTCCGAACGCTTCAACCCGTATATCAATCTAACGCAATAATTTTGAATTTTTTGTATTCTAGTTACAGTTGAAGCCCGATAATCCTGCACGTTCGGCACCAGCTCGTTGCCGGACTCTCGAAAATTCCGGTCTATCGGGCAGTAATTATGAGAACAATTCGATTAATTTTTAAACCACAGATAAATTATGCGAATACATACAACAAAGTTTATTTTAGATTTCATATATTGTATGTACACGTACTGTAAAACATATTTCACTTAGATTTGAAAAAGTCACGAATGTTTTTTTGTTGTCTTGACTTCTGGCGTACAGTATAAAATTTATTTCTAATTATATGGAAATCTATAATTTCTGAAGCACTAAAGCTAGTACTAGCATCAGCAAAAGAGATGAACTTATTTAGTGATTCTGCAGCTTCTGCCCAGCTGATTTTTTTGTTTTCTTCCGTTTCGGCATCTGAGTGACTTCCTCCAAGATTATGAGTAGGCTGAGGGATTTACTACAATGTTGATAATTTCCTCAGCGGATAGCTCTTGTTCAACAGGCTCATTCTCGTCGATTAGATGCCACTCCTCTACCTCATCTTCAGGCAGGTTTTTCACGGGATTGCCAGCAATTCTAACGACATCCAAAACTTTTGTGAGAGCGCCTTGATTTTTTTTTCCACATCAGTCTTAGAGTTAGGTCAAATGCAGGGTTTGCAGCTGACCAAAGTTTTCTCCAGCATTTTTGCAGTGTCGTATTTTTTACCTTGTTCCAAGACAGTGCAATAGCAAAGACGTCATCTTTTACTGTAAACTTTTTTTGCAAATCAGTCACGTCACAGTTGGGATTTAACATAATGAATAAAAGATCTTCTATAAAAGCATTCAAAATTTTGAATAACCCTTTGGTCCATGGGCTGAATCAAAGATGTTACGTTAGGTGGGAGCAGAGTAGCAACAATATTTCCAGAACTCATCAACTAACTCATCTACTGGCGGGTGGACTTTGCAATTGTCCAAAAGAAGGATGACCATAGTATCATCTGGTAGACCAAGGCTTTTGAAGGATTCCTTGACCTCAGGCACAAAATGGTGAAAAAAAACAGTCTTCAAAGAAGGCGGCCGTCATCTACGCATTTGATTGAGCCTCAAATACACACTTTTGGAGAAAACCAAAATGTTTACAATTTTCCGGAGCGATGCCGGACTATCAGGCATTCCGGACTGTTGGATGTCGGCCTAATGACTTCTACTGTACATTGTACTTAATTAAGCATGGGCCGTACACTACATCCCCGTAATTCAACTGTGAAAATACCAGGGCATCCATCATTATCCTAAGTTATTTTCCGCCCAAAAATCCCGACTATAGCATCTCCGCAGCAACAAATTTACATGTAAGTCGAATCTCAATTTAGTGAGATTCGACTTACATGTTGAGAATTTAGCTCAATCCAAAATGAGCCCCAGATTTTTCTGGTTATCATGATTTCTGCTTCTAGTCATCATAAGATCTCTTGTTAATTAACTTACACTTTCATAGAATGAAAATTGTTGAACATTTCTCTGCGAATTCCAAGAATATTATTGCACAACAAACGCTCTGTTTACAGAACTGATCATTACAAATTACCGCCTTGAGAACTTGTTGTTGAATACAAGTTCTTTATCTAAAGTGCTTTGCTTGTCGCTTTCCTTGTTCAGTTTTTCAACGTTTGACGACCTGCCAAAATACTAAACGAATAACCGAATTATTTCAATTATTTCAACCCTATTCTACTCCTCTACTGTCGCAAAACTTTTTCATCAGGAAATTTGCCTTAAAATAACATGTCCACGGAGATAAAAGGATTTCTTGCAGTCTTTCTAATTAGACAATGGTCTGTAATTTCATTAACGAAACATTTTAACGACGAGGCGCAGAAGAAGGTTATTGGAAATTTAATTTTTCATCGAGGACCTGCTCTAACCCTTCTTGCAGATGATCGATTCTGTTTGATGTTGTTATTCTGCGGCACGAAGTTAACGACGCCATGATTATTCAAATCATCGGTGCGACGTTTCAGGCAACCTTCAATCAACATTTTCAGATAGACTAATCTCAAATTCAAAATTACAATAACAGTCGATGTAAATGTGAGAAAAACAGCTTGAAATTCATTATTTCTCGATACTCGTTAAATTTTGCTATGTTTATTTTATTAGAAACTCTAACCCTCAGACTTTCAGAGGGTTAGACTTATCAAGTCTAACGCTCTTGTTTATTATGAATCACACGGAGGTTTCACTAATCACTTCGTGAAATATAATGTTAAATTATCGTAAATTAAAATTGAAACTTAAGTTGGCTTAACTTTGACTTAAGCTACTATAAACTTATGCTACTTTACTATGCCTGGTAGTAATATTGGCAGTAATAATGTTGAATACTCTTGATAACGGGCTGACCACCCGAAAGATATGTAGAGTTGTTGATATATTCAGTGGAACTTGAGCCAAATTGTAATTTACTATTATTGTATATGAATGAGATTGAATTCTCGCTTAACTCTTGGTGAAACATAATTGAATATCAAAATAAATTAAACTCTTGGCTCAATGTTTCACGATTTGTAAATGTATAGTCTATAGACTATATATTTTGTTAAATAAATCGTGAAACATTAAGCCAAGAGTTTAATTTATTTTAATATTATTGTATATTATATATAACAGTGGAAAACAAATAGAACCTTTCTTACTTTTTCGATTAATTCAAATTTAATTTCTAGATGCACCCTGTACATATCGCCTTCTCGAAACCTCCTCATCTATTCATATAACACAACATCAGGAGAAAAATAAATTGTGGGTGAACAAGGGGAACTCTGACAAAAGGGCTTATCTCATGGCGCGATTTATTATAAATATCGTTTTGCCTCCAGTGCGTTAATCCCACGTTCGGAACATCAACAAATCGTGTTTCAAATATATCCATGCAGGTATGTTGCATTTATTTTATTATATATGAATCGTATAATTATTTGTTCGAATGATATCTTTTATGTATTTTACACCTTCACTATCTTTAGGCTTATCATTCCTCAAGCAATTATGTGGGAATAAGTTTTTCGATTTGTAAGCAAAATGAAGCCCGTTAATGGTGAGCTCATTTGTCATTTTGTGTTTCAAATAAGAAAATTCAAAACATTGGTTGAATTATCTACTGAAAATAGGAAACTTGAAATGATTGGTTATTTTTCATAACTATTTTTTCTGATATCCTTATTTTCATGGTAACCAGACGTGCTGTGTATATTAACT
Organism: Henosepilachna vigintioctopunctata; assembly: GCA_030704895.1. NCBI lineage: Eukaryota > Metazoa > Arthropoda > Insecta > Coleoptera > Coccinellidae > Henosepilachna > Henosepilachna vigintioctopunctata. The sequence goes on along the minus strand of JARQZJ010000095.1, from coordinate 4,849,274 downwards.
ACAACAAATGTAGAAATTTAACATTTTTGAAGAGTAATAATCTCAGTAATAGGCAACTTAGAAGCGCGATACGTGTTGAAATTCCAAGTATCCTTATCAATAAATAACACGTTTTTAATGTCTTTAATTATTGGAGCTGGAGAATAACAAGTCCTCCTACTAAAACTTAAGTTTAATAGAGGTATATAAATAACGCTAATTAATTTTTGTACTCAATTTTCATCCACCTGATGAAGGTATTGTATACCGAAACCATATTGTAGTGTGCAAAATATAGAATATTTTCGAAATTCTAAATATAATATTCAATTTATTAATGAGTAAAAATAACAAAACGATAAATTTTCTATATAGTTATAATTAAAATTAGATTTGGTAAGTTGGATTTTAAAGGTCAGATTTTCAAAATTCTCAATTTTAGAGTATTCGAAACGATGTTACAACGAGTTATCTGTATAAACGATATAATTTAAGGGAACCTATTTATAATAAATAGATATTTTTAATATTAATAATTTTCAATTGAATAGGGTTTTTTTTTGGAGGAGTAATTCAATATTCTCAATGAATATATCTATTATTGAAATACTCTCAAAATATTCATATTTCACACATTAAAACGGTATTAGAATAAAAGTAAATGAGATCTATTTACAACAAAGAGCCAAACAAATACAGAATTCTCATTTCTCAATTAAAAAAACCGTCAAGTGTCATGTTTCGTTGAAAACATTGTAATCTTTCAACGAGACAAGAAAAAAATTAATTTTCAACGCCCTGTATCTCAAGAATGATCGTCTTGCAGACCTTTACCTATCGTATAATACTTTTTTCCTTTGAAAATAACTGAAGGGTCTGCTAGTAAATACATTAAATATATGTTAAAAATAAATTAAAATTAACACACTTGGCTTAAGTTTCTGTAAATATATTAAAAACGCTACATATAATAAAACAATATTCAAAATTTTCTCATAATTTAATATAAATACGCATGACGACGTTTAATGCTGGATTAATACTCAACTTTGAGTATTAATCCAGCATTTGATAAAGAAGTAGTACTTCGAAATGTCGTCATGCGTATTTATATTAAATTATGAGAAAATTTTAAATATTGTTTTATTATCGATATTAATTTTCTCTAAGTATCGGCCTCATCAATTATCAACTCTACATATGTTCCGGGTGGTCAACCCATTGTCAAGTGTATACAAATTTACTGAATGTTAATTTTAATTCATTGCTTTGACATAATGTTTCACGAAGGGATAAGCAAAACCTTTGTATCATGAGCAACATTGTATACTCTTGATAATGGGTTAACCACCCGATATATATGTAGAGTTTTTAATATATTAAGTGTAAATTAAACCAAGGGTGTTCATTTTTTTTATTTTTAACATTATGTTTTACCAAGAGATAAGCGAAACCTCCGTATCATTTATTTTAATATATGTGTTTGTTTGTGTTATTTTTTCAAAATTCATCAGATGTCAGACATGGGACAATAACTGAAAAAATTTCATTCTAAAAAATTGATAGACTCTGTCGTTACCACATGAATCTCCATCGTGACAGAACACGAAATTGCAAAGGAAAAAATCATTTGTTTCTTTATCTTATTTCATGAGGACTTTTTCAAACAATACATTGGCAATGGAAGTTTGGTTCAATTTCACTGGCATATATTTCCCATTATAAAGCAAGTGGCTCATAAAGAACTATGCTCCAGAGAATTATTAGATGGAATCGCACCCGAGTCATAATTTTTTATGGTTTAGATATCATAAAAATTTAATTCCAAAAGTTAGCCCTTCTTAAAACGGCAAAAAGACTATTGGAAATATTGGCCTGTGGGGGTAATTATGGAAAACGAATGTTAGAAATTCATCAAACATTGTGTTTACAAGCACTAATATGACTGAATGTTGCAAAATATAGAAGCAATGAAAATAACTCAAGAATTCTGAGTTTTTACTAATACTTTTGTCGAGAATCATCACCCACCTTACTTGTAGACTTTGAAAATTTTCGAATGAGCTGACAACATAGCGTGTTGATTAAATATTCGCTGATCTCTTGGTGAAACATAGTTAAACCTATTGAATAAATAACACTTGACCAGTTTTCACAAAAATTGTATTCAAATATTGCTTGACAATTGTTTCGGGGTGTAGCTCTATTTTCAAAACCTAGGCTGAATAGCTTCTTAAAGAAGAGCTAGATTGACAGACAGTTTAGCTTTTGAAAATGAGGTAGTACCCCAAAACTATTGTCAAGCAATATTCCAATAAAATTCTCATGAAACCAAGATTCATTAATTCAATATGTTCAACAAGGCAAACTTGAAACTTATAAAAACCGAAATGAAATTTTCTCCAAAACCTACGACATCATCAGTTCTGTAGAGTTCAATAAACTTCATTTCAAATCGAAAAATATTGGTTTTAAAGTAAATATTCGAAAAATACAGAAAAGTATCATGGAATTCGTCGAATTCGATATGACCAAAGTAGCTTATTGTATTGACGCTTCGAAGTGAAACGAATATCGTACATCAAATTTGATTTGCATACCTGTCCAAAGTTAGTAAGAGAATCTGGGTTCCTAAATCAACTCCCGTGGCACTCATTGGCCATCATTCTGAGGCAATTTCTCAGTGCAAAGGTCCAATAATGGAAAAGAAAATTAGCCCACAAGTCTAAGAAGAAGAGAAATAAGGGAACGTAGAAATAAGATTCGGGTAAAATCGTGCATGAATTAAGAACTATTTTGCATATGCCGGCGGGGCTTTGAAATTGCCTTTTCTCGGAACCGCTCAAGTCCTGGACTCCGGGTATACGCCTGCATGCGTAACAAGATTTTTTAATTACTGTCAGCCTTCGAAAACATTAAAGATTTCCAGCAAGGAAAAGTGCAAAAACTGTATTGTGTAACTGTACCTACATTCGTTGCCAGGCGTTGCTAAGGGTGGGAGATTAATTAAAGAAAAGGGGATGCTTAAAACACTGCCTGAATGCTCCAAATAAGACGTAGATATATTGTATAAAAGAAGGATTTATAATGTGAAGGAATAGCTGAAATTTATTTTTGATGTCCTGGGGATTATAATTGTTTGTCAGGCTCGCTCTTCTTCCTTTCTTTCTTCGGCCCTACCCCTTTCTTTCATTACATTACGCCCAGTGGCACCGCCCTTCTCGAGGGACCTGATTACTGCAAATCTTGATATGGCTGAAGTTTCCGAAAAATTGACGAGGAAGCTCAAGAAATGTTTCATTCCTATTTAATCTGTGTAATTACTAGAATTACGTTTATAGATTCTTAATCTCGTACTTACAAAATATTCATTTTTAATTCACTCAACATTATTCAATTCGATTTAATGCATCTACTTACGATCCAATGAAAATATATATCAGCATATATCTATCAACTTGAGTCCGAAGGTGGAAATTAACCGTTCTTTGGAAAAATGACAAGCTGAATATATCACCCATATTAAAAATTTCAATATATTCATTCAATTCGAATTATTGTCAGTGAAAAATTTCTCTTAATGTTTCTCAACGTTTTTTCTCAATGAATATGTTTTGGATAAGAATTGTTTCTACTTTTAATACCTGCATAACAATGAATTGAAAATATTGATACCATATTGATGAAAAATTATCTTAATATTATTAGATTCTGAAATATGTATATTCAAATTTTTACATTCACAAGAACAAAAACGAAAGTCTATATCAAATGTTCCATAGTGAAGAAAATAAAAACAACCATAATATCAAGAAAAGGTGACAACATCTGCAATATCTATGATTATAATATTGCTTATGAACACAACGACACAAATAAATGAAGATAAATAATGTCACTGGCGTATACTCTTCGATTGAATGTTTTATTTTTAGTTCATCAATTTGAAAGTTTAGTACTAGTTTTTGTCCAGCCGAAGAATAAGAGACGATTTATAATTAATTTTTGATTAAGTAAAAGAAGAAACTTACGTTGAAAACCTACACATTTTTTTTTTTTATGTAACAGCCGTTTACATATGTTTCAAGGTTATTGCCTATCGTCAGAACGGCGTAGTTCAAGTTAAGGATGAAAGTACTTGAAGAGATATATAAAAAATTAATATATAAAACACGAAACACAGTTTCGTACACGTTTTATACACCCAAAACATTTGGGAAGAGTCAACACAACGTTGCAGACGACAATGAAATACCGTCCGGCTATTATGAGACTTTTATAGCTTCTGGAACTACCCAGATAATCTTCACAATAAAATAATTATTCTAAGAATTATATTTAATGCAGGCAAACTAAAATTAAGTAAAAGTAAAAATTAAGTAAAAAAAAAGAGTGTAGGTTTTCAACGTAAGTTTCTTCTTTTACTTAATTTTAGTTTGCCTGCATTAAATATAATTCTTAGAATAATTATTTTAATTTTTGATTAATTTAACGTCAAGAAATAATATTTCATATAACTTGGTCTTGAGAACCTTGAGAATTGGATTGTCTAATGTGAAATGCTCATACCTCTCGTAAATAGCACCGAAAAAAATATTCAACAAAAGAATGAACATTTATATTGACAAATTATATTCAAAGTTAAATAAAATTATAGGTGGATAGTCATCATAGGGTGCTTGAAATTGTTTTACTATAAAATTTATTGAAAGTAGATTTCAGCCTTTTCACCATGGAAAACTCGCCACAATTGCTTAACAGATTGAAAGATATGTTTTATAATAAAAGCAAATATTATTAGTCACGTGTTTCATCTCCTCGATTACAGATTATCGGTTAACAATAGTAATAGTGTTGAAAGAAAATCAATTTATTACACGTTTTGCTAAAAAAATTTTTCTATTGCCGATTCAAGAAAAGTTTTATGATTACTAAACCATAAAAAATTATGACTCGAATATAATTCTATCTAATAATTCATTTGAGAATAGTTCAAGTTGAAGATTAAAGTTATTCAATTATTTGTTACATCCTGTTTGTCGAAAAACATATGAACTTGAAACAAAAAAGATCAAAAATTATATAACATCAAGTATGAAATTTTTTTTAAACAGGTACATAGAACTATCAATTTTTTTTTGCTAATCATCGGGAAATCCACACAGGTTGACAAGTTCAGAAAAAATTCAGTACATCGGTAATGAAATTCAGGTAAACCTTCAAACGATCAACCAAGTTACAGAATACACCCATCCGAAAGACTTTTTCCTAACTTGTTATAACTAATCTCTATGGATTTCTTGATGTTCACAAAAAGAAGGAATTCATAATCTGAGGCTACATCAAGAAAGAGATTTATCTTTGAAAAGATTTTAAAGTTAACCATGATTATGTTTGTGAAGGATTTAATCAGCATGAGTTGAATGACTTGATACGAGATATAGAACTATCCAAAAAAGCGTCAGAACTTTTAGCATCAAAACTTCACGAAAAAAACATGTTAGAAGAAGGAGCAAAAGTCACCTTCTTCATATTATTTCGGCATTTCTCAGCTTGTCATATGAGAAGGTGAAGGCCGGTGTATTTGATGGGCCACAGATTCTGCAACTTATTAGAGATGAACATTTCATTCAAACGAAGAACGAACTTGAAAAGAATGCTTGGTTGGCATTCAGAGTATTGTTAAGGGATTTCTTGGAAACACACGAGCCCTGAATTTTTGACCCAGAGAACGTACATTTCTGCAGTTCTTTCGGAGTGCTGGAAGAATTGCGTATTGCCACAACGTAGCTGGTTTAATAAAATAATTGGAAATTTCAGACTATAATTCAACTGAATGCCAATTGTTTATAGATAGCTCCAAACTTGAAGTGTGTTCTCCTTCACAATGGAAATTCATATGGTTCAGTCCCAATAGGTCATTCAGTTCCTTAGCATGAAGAATACGAAGGCATGAAGGTCTTTGACTTGTAATATAACTCTGCAATATAACTTACACCAATGGATCATCTGTGTTTACCTCAAAATGGTTTTGATGATGACCGAACTTGAAAAGAATGCTTGGTTGGCATTCAAAAGTATTGTCAAGGACTTTCATGGAAACACACGAGAACAGAATTACATCGAAATTGTTCAACAACTCTCAGAAATCTTGAAAATTATTTGCTGTACCATGAGTATCAAACTGCATTTCTTACATAGCTATCTTGCTAAACATCCAGAAAATCTTGGCGCTGTTAGTGATGAACAGGGTGAGCGATTTCATCAAGATTTGAAGGTCTTGGAGACAAGGTAACAAGATAAATGGGATGTTAGTATGATGGATGACTACTGTTAGGGCATCAAGCGAGAATGTTCCCAGACTGAACTTCTTTTCTGTATAAATACAATTTGACTTAAGACATTATTAAAACCTTTGTATAAATAAAATATTCTAATATGTGTTGTTAGTACGCACTTTATTTTCCTCTGTATACCTATTTTGTATGACTTTTAGGGTGAAGAGAGGGTATCCTGTAGTGTAAAAACTTGACGTAATAGAGAAAAATTGATAACATTTTTGAATTCAGAGACCAAAATTTAGTCAAAAAGGAGTCACAGATCTAAGACAACAAAATTGCTGTTAACCAGTTTTATTAATACTTTGCTTTGGATATTACACATTTCAATTAATTATCGACCAACTTGAAACTTGAAATGGATTACTTCGCTAGCAGTGTTCAAGACAAACCTAAAAGCTGCCCTTCACGAAAAGGGATTTATATTGAAAACATTGGTAAGTATAGATCATTCATGTTAATTTTACCATTGTTGAATAGGGTGTTTTCTCAGAGGTATAGAACTTCTAATTGCAATAGAACAACGATGGATCATTCGATTGAGGAGAATTTTTTTTTTATTCGAAAGAACATCATGTGGCATTACATTTTGAATATGATTTCTGGCATATGACCGCCACTGCTGGCTTGGATCTAGTCCAATCTGGACATCCAATTTTCGATGACTTTTTCCAAAATTTGTGGCAGTATATCGGCAATAACTCGGCGAATATTGTCTTGATCACCAAAAAATGATCAAGCGTTTGTGGCTTATCCGCATAGACCAATGACTTTACATAGCTTAACAGAAAGTAGTCTAGCAGTGTTGAATCACAAGATCTTGGAGGCCAATTCTCAAGTCCAAAACGTGAGATTAGGCGGTCACTAAACGCGTCTTTCAATAAATCGATTGTAGTACGAGCTGTGTGACATGTTGCGCCGTCTTGTTGAAACCATAGCTCCTACACATCATGGTTGTTCAGTTCAGGAATGAAAAAGTTAGTAATCATGGCTCTATACCGATCACCATTGACTGTAACGTTCTGGCCATCATCGTTTTTGAAGAAGTACGGATCAATCATTCCACCAGCCCATAAAGCACACCAAACAGTCAGTTTTTCTGGATGTAACGGTGTTTTGACATACACCTGAGGATTATCTTCACTCCAGATGCGGCACTTTTGTTTGTTGACGTAGCCATTCAACCAGAAGTGTTTAGTCGATAAAATGGACGTAGTGCGCGTTACGTATTCCGCACAGAACCACTATTTTCGAAATGAAATTGCACTATTTGCAAGCGTTGTTCAGGTGTGAGTCTATGCATGATCAATTGCCAAATCGAACTGAGAATAAATCTTTTCTCAGCTGTTAAATCGGTCGCCATCTTCAACAGTAATGCCAACTTAAAGTTCTATACCTCTAAAAAAACAGCCATGGTAGCCGTAGTGCTCATTAAGCTCCTACATACTCACTTATTCAGGTACTTTGTGATTCAGGTTAATTCGTTGAAAACTTATTCCATGTCTATCAAAGAAAGATCTTTCTGCATCTTAAAAATATTAAAATTCTCCGAAATGCTCAACAATGGCTCTGAGATAAAACATACGCAACTAGCTGCCTTCGACTCTCGTATCACCTACGTCTATGAACACCTCCTCTAACCACCCGTCCGCTAACCCCTTTACCAATCAAAACTTCAAATCGCGGTCCTCTCGAGGAGTTATGTGTTTTGAAATTTCTTAATTCGCGAGGTGTTCTCCCCGCTTAACCCCGGAATAATTAAAAAACTTTCCGGGAATGCCTACTCTTAACCCCGCGGCTCAAATATATATCTCTGCCTGAGAAAATATCAAGTTATATTCCTCATTCTGTGGGGTAGAACGAGTTTCTCTGCATCCGAGGGAGAGACGATGATCCCGTTTCATGAATTTCTTTTAATTTCAGACGTGAGATCCAGTTCAAATTTCAATTAGAAAGGATTAAAAGTTTTCGGATGACCTGGTACGAATATGGTGAGATGGAAAGGAAAATGACGTTGTCATGATTCAACATGAATTTAGAAGAAATTAAAATTTTTTCGTACAAGTCTATTCATATGTAGACATTTTTTATAAAACATCCCCACGTTACTTCTAATAATTGTTCCTTTTGTAATATGAAAATTAATTTTGTTGATTGATATAAAACATTTCCCTAGTATGTGAAACAATTCAATTATTATATTATTTCATTATTTACTCATATACACTAAAAGTTGTTTTTATAAATATAATATGGAATATATTGAACATTATTTTAACATTAAGATGTTGTTTGAACATCAAATAATCATGGGCTGAAAAGCCCATGTATGCTATATATTTAGAAAAACTTCAAATTATCGTGAGTATTTTGAACCTTCTAATGACAATGTCAGGGTAATGCTGTGTAACAATATTTTAGAGTTCCAAAAGAAGAGACAATAAAGCCTCTAAGCTACAACAGAAATAAAGAGTCAGATTTAATTCTTAACTGGTCCATTTGGAAGGTCCAATTTTGCGTCACTTTTTGAACATTTAGTCCTGTATCCCACGAATTATGCATGTTATGTTATCCTGTAAGGCTTCAATCGTGTTCGGCTTGCCCACATATACTAACGAATTTACATAACCCCACAAGAAATAATCCAGATGCGTCAAATCCCATGATCTTGGCGACCAATTCACAGGGCCATTTCGAGAGATAAGCTGCTCACCAAATTCATCCTTCAACATGTCCGTTGTTTCACGAGCTGTGTGGCATGTGGCGCCGTCTTGATGAAACCACAAGTCAACCAAGTTCAACTCGGCCAACTGGGGCAAAAAAAGTTGCGTATCATGCATCGATATCGTTCGGTGTTGACGGTAACATTTCCACGGTCGGTTTTGAAGAAAAATGGCCCGATGATGCCACCAGCCCATAAACCACACCAACCTGTCGTTTTTTCGGGATGCATCGGTAATTCTTGTATGGTATATGGCTGTTCATCACTCCAGATGCGACGGTTCTGTTTATTTACATATCCGTGAAGCCAGAAATGAGCCTCATCGCTGAACAGAATTTTTTGATAAAACAGCTGATTTTCATTAAGCTGTTCTGAGGCCCATTCACTAAAAATTAGACGTTGTGGTAAATCATTCGGCTTCAATTCTTGCAGAAGTTAAATTTTATAGGCTTTCAAACTCAAATAAACACGTAAAATTTTCCATGTGCTTGAGTAACACATGCCCATTTGCTGAGAACGGCGACAAATTGACATTTCACGATCTTCATTAACACTATACACTATCGCTGCAATATTATCTTCAGTGCGCACTGTACGCATGCGAGACAATGGTTTAGTGTACATCAACTTGGTGCGAAATTTGGTGATAACAGCACGAATTGTTGATTCACCAGGTCGATTATGACGACCAGAATATGGTCGTAACAAACGATACACATTTTTCACAGAGCACGAACTTTGATAGTAAATTTCAACAATTTATAATCGTTCCTCATTTATAAGTCTTTCCATGATGAAATGGCAGAGTATACTGAAAACTTTTCACTTTGACAGATGACATTTGGATGCCATTACCAACCAGTACCGCTCCTACCAGAAAATATATTAACTCTTAAAAATATATAACTGTTATATATATATATATATATATATATATATATATATATATATATATATATATATATATATATATATATATATATATATATATATCAATTATATTCATAGCTTCAGGTACGAGTAGTGCACTAGTTTCCGCGTAGCCCACGTACTCAGTGTATTGGTAGGAGCGTCAGGTGGGGCTCGGCAAGTAATTAACCGGTAATTCTGATGTCAATGTGAGGACGCAGCTGTATTAATTATTTATTAGTTATTTACCACCTATCGGGTACATCAATCAGAAAATAGGGACCGCTGCTGAATTTCCTGTCTTCCATTAAGAATGATGATTGGGGGAAATTCAATGTTTTTGATATCTTCATCAACTACAGAGAAATTCACGAATTTTTCACGAAAAAGTATGCCAATTTCTTGGAAACGGATTGTTCCTTGGAAGATAAATATTCTATTGAAAGTGAATCTGTTTTTCAAATATATTCTCATAGAGCAGTGTTTCCCAACGTGGGGCACATGCTCCACAGGGGGGCAATTTTATTGTTGAGGGGGGCAATTCGGAAATGGATCCGACACGAGATTGACACTTTCACTCCTCTTAATTTTTACATTTTCGCTTTTTTCGGGGGGCATAAGATTTTTAGATAAGCTAAGGAGGACATGTCACAAAAAGGGTGGGACACGCTGTCATAAGAGTGATATTGAGAGAATTGATTATCTACTACTAAAAAGTTCAATATACCCCTGGAATTTTCAGAAATATTCCCTGTACTCTTGATGTGGACAGTTATTGTTGCCAAAAATTTAAATTTTACAAGGAGAAAGGCTTTTTCATGTTGTAACATGCTTGTTGTCTTCATGTTCAACTCTTTATGTTGTAACACGCTTTATGCATTTTCCAAAAGGTTTTCTGACTGTTTAATAATATACAAAAATGTTATTTCTTCTTGAAGTATATTTCACAACAAATTGTTGAAATTTTCATATCGCACAAATTTGAAAACTTCGTCTCGTTACAAATTGCACGAGACAAAATATTCAAGACATTTACCTCAAATTTCATTCTCATTGTTTTGTATTATTTTCAAATCAAATAATTATGGTTCCATAGCATGGACTGAAATAACCCCAAAAAAGATTCATAGTTTGGCCTGAATATACCTAGAATTTACGGTCAATCAATAATTTATTGTATCCACATGAATAACCCTATGAAAATTATGTTTTTTCACGGATTCAATTTACAACTTGTCTCAAGTGAGTGGACAATAACAAACAATCACAAGAACACAATTGATTTCATCAAGACGAGTTAGAAATTTCGAAAAAATTTCATATTCAATACATCGTTATTGAAAGAAATACCGAATTTGAAAGCAACTTCACTGCTTTATAATAATAGAATCAATTTTTACTGAAACAACATTTTTTTAAATCCGAATTTCACGGTTGAGAAAAATTGAAATATATTGATATTCCTGTTATGTCGTTCAATTGGAAGTTAAATAAGAAAAACTCTCGAACTGATACAAATAATAGTGCGAAACTTTTTGCAACGGCGCGGGCGATAATCGATGATTTTTAATATTCAGAACAGTTCTCAGATCGCAAATCGTATTGTTAATATATTAACTTCGCAGGCGAAACCAACCAGCATATTTTCAATTCAGTTTTAACAAAGAGAATGTTCCAATTAGGGCGAAACAATGCAGTCAGTTTCCTTTGAGTCGTTTTATATAAAATGTACGTCACTACAAGTAAGTATTAAGACAAGAAAACATATTATCTATAAGACAACGCATTTGATTAAGAAGCTATTGTGGGTGACATTGGAAGAAGTGTTCTTGTCAGTCTGCCGCGGAAAGATATTCGCAACAAAGCATGAAGATATTATAATCATATCGTATCTGAATAGTGGGAGGGGGATGACATAGGGTTGGTAAAAATAGAGGAAATGAGTCACTGAAGTAATGAGGCGAGCAGTGGAAATAACACATATCGTATGAAAGAAACAGATGGAATTTAAATTTCTAGATGGAATTTTCTGGATTTTTCCTTCGGGAATTTTCCGAATCATGCACTAAGACCTTCTGAATACCTTGTAAAACCAAATTTTTGATTAAACATATCTGTAACTAACATCAATCTTAAATATAATATAATGATATGATAATAATAAAATAAATTTATTGGGAAACATTCCTTACATTGTAAAATTACATTCATTCAATTCATACAATAATTACAACTAAGACGAATCCTCACAAAAAGACTGAATTCAGTTTTGAGTCTGATCTTCCATTCAACCCTCGAACAAAAATATCGGTTCGAACAAAAATAAAGGTTATATTTACATTCACAATAATATACAACTTCATATGAAAAGAAAAGAAAAAAGTTTGCTCTGAAATATTAAACATTTGAAACAAATTCACATGGCGAAGGACATTTGTGGCAAAAATATACGAACATATGATACAAAAAATTGATTCCTACATTATTCATTCAAATCTACATTTGTGGGTCTACATTCGAATCATCGAAGTAATCTGCCACACTACAGTATGCCTTCGTTAACAGCAGATATTTAACTCTCCTCTTAAACAAATGAGTTTTCAATACTTTCAAATTCGATGGTTAATGATTGGAGATTTCAATACCCTGATAATAGAGAGAGTGTTCAAATTTAGCTGTTTTATGCATAGAAATAAGCACATCACTGTTCCTTGTCGAATACTCCTGATTAGTACTCAATTTAATAAACCTCTTTTCATTTTCTTTAACATATAACAAACATCTATAAATATATAAAAACAGTAAGGTGATTTATGTAATTATTAATGAAGATAGGTTTACAAGATCTTCGTTAATGAATATTGAATATTAATCGAAGTATTCGCTTCTGTGTAATAAACACCCTATTTATTTCTGCAGAGCAGTCCCACATCAAAATATTATAATTTAGATGACTATATACAAGACTGTAATACAAATTCATAACACAGTTTCTAGGAATAATGTTATTAATTCTAGTCATTTCAAAACAAGGGTTACTCAATTTTTTACATAAAACATCAATGTGTGATGTCCATCTCTAATTTCTGTCTACATATAAACAAGCTGGGTTGTTTGGGATAATGATATAGTGTTGTCTCCATATTTAACATCAAAGGTACTAATTCCATTGCCCTAAAGACAAAAATGAACACATACAGATTTGTCAACGTTCAACATCAGATTGTTCATTCAACGCCAATTTACAAACTCCCTCACAATGCATTCACATGCCTCCAAAAGTTCTTCAGGAGTCCTGCCAGAAAAAACCACCGATGAATCATCGGCAAAAAGTGTCACCAAAAATCGGGACAACTTCGCAGGCAGATCATTCATAAACAATATGAATAGAAGAGGTCCGAGTACAGAGCCTTGCGGCGCCCCAAGACAAATATCATGTGTTAAGAGCAATAATTCACCATTTCTTCATGAACAATCAAGGATAAAATCTATCAACAAATATTACATAAACACAAGCACAAAATATCTTACTTAGTCTGCACACATAAATTATTCTGAAAATTTTACACATGTCACAATCTTTCTCACGTTCTTTCAACGATGTACTAGAAGTGATAATATTAAGTTGTCAATCATTGTTGAAAAAATAACATATATACAAAAATAAAATCTGTCAAATTCAATATAAAGTTTTCTTCAAAATTGTATACGACAGTCAATCAAAATTGTATATGGTCTGTTGTCATGTTCATTACAGCACACGATATTTTTTGAATCCTACCATTACTTTTATCTTGATAATGCTTTTGCTCAACCATTGTGTGATTTGACTTATCCAGGAGACTCTCCACATGACGTTTTATACACGTAGTTTTTCTGACTTCATCTTTGGGATTTCATCTTCAATTTTGGTGATAATATTTTCATTTTCTGCATCAAACTATTCGTAAGTCAGAAAAAGTTTCAAAAAATAGTACAACAACCTAATAACCCCTGGAAGCACTGCAGGAGCTCCTTGTAATGGTTATCATTTCGAGAGGATGGTTCATATTCACCTTGGGGTTGTGATCACGTTTGATTCCTGTCGAGGTTTGACACAAGGATCCTCCACACCAGAAGAAAATTGAATGCGTTGAAATTTTTATTCAATTTACTCATTGATAATCTCGACTGTCCTGAGCTTCTGGGTTAACTTAATTTCCTATTTTCTCAGACAGGAACTAAGTAGACAGTTAGTAGAACAAGCCAGACTTTAGGGCCAGCTTTACAAGCCAATTTTACTTAAGAACCCACTGAACCAATCTTCTCTTGCAACCACCGCTTAGCTTAGCATGTTCTATTTCAAACCAGGTATCAATCTGTTGTGATTTGCACTGCGATTCACTTGTTTTCATCATTAATGTATATTTAAATCTTAATCAGTGGGGTGGGTTTCTTGATTTCTTCCCGGTTTGAGTTCTCAGAGATTTGTTTTCCTGTTTATTTATTACTCATTTTGTAGAGATTCAGTTAATTTATTGAATATTTAGATATTGATATAGTTTTCGGTTATTATATGCGATGTTTTTTGTTATTATTATCGTCTTTTCATATTGTATTTCCTTGTTATAATTAATTATTTTAGTCGCCAAAATTTTGAATTTCATTATATTTTCAATTGGGTTGACCTGTTGAAAATATAAGTTTATTATTATTACTTTCACGTTATTTCAGAAATTTCTAGCAATCCTAAACCAGAATTTGATATTTTCAGATGATCTGTCATAAATCTTGGAATTCAATATATGTTCTTGAATCCTTTTTGGAGTACTGTCATCAAAAGCATGACAAATAGCTTTTGAAATTATTTTCCAGAAATTTTCGTCACTTCGATGTAAAATTCGGTAGTTTTTCAATATTTTCAGCAGAAGTTTGCAATGGAAAAATCTTCATTTTAGTAGATTTTCCGTTGCAAATTGCAGCTTGTCCAAACTTCATACAATTTCATGAATTGCTATGGATGCCAAACGTCAGTTGTAACTTTGAGAATCAACTGTGTTCTTTTTCCTTCTTATATTCAGAGGAAGGCTTCTAGCTCAACATTCGCTTCTGAAGTGTATAAGTGTTTTCCACCATAATAAAGCCTAATGAAAAATTGGTAAAAACATATTCATTTGTAAAATTTTACCGGTATCAATTTTGCACCTGATTAAGAATTTGTACTTTAAAACGCGTGTCATTCGTATTGTTTAGTATTTGAGAAAAATTAAATTATTCTTTTATTCGAATCTGAAGAGTTGAAGAATAAATTAAACCATGTGAATAATATAGTTTCCTCGCTATTTGTATTGAAGCGAACTGAAAGAAAATAAAGAAGGAATTATCGTTACAAGATATGTATTTGGAAATATTAAAACCTGCACATAACATCGAACGTATCTCTTCACCGTGATGGATCTAGAGGCGTAGTCGAGTGCCTGCTGAGGGATATTACTTAGAAAAAGGGTTGAGGAAATTGTGCTGAGAAAACTCCGCCTTTTACGAACAGTAAACGGCGCGAATAAAAGCAAAAGAGAAAAGTTAATCCGTTAACGCTGGAAGAGAATTTTTTGATAAACATGTTTGCTTCGTCCTGAAATTATGATTTTGATTGCTGGAAAAATATGAGGGTGTGATTGACATCCACTTTTATATGGAAAATTGTATTATATATTATCAGGTGAACCTGTAAAGTGGTATTTTAATTCAGAATCTGGGCAATAATTCACAAACTAAGTGTCATCCTATCTATATTTCGATTCAAATGCGAATGTCTTCAGTATACTGGAAAATTTAAATGAATTACACGAAAATTAATTTTTCATCTGATATTGTACATTCCTATGCCGTTAAGCGAGAAATAGATTATAAATTAGTGAAATAACCACCATCCAGATGAAAAATATGAATGAATTATTGTAAGTGCAAAATACTGAAGAGTTGAATATATATGTCTAAAATAACAATTCACAAATTGCATTTTCAGGTTAGAGACCAGACGGAACATAAATATATGAGAAAGCACAGAAAACAATCAGGGTACAAGAACCTTCAGCCTTTGTCCATAGACAGCAAATAGGTGTATATCTTACTAAGACCACTAATATCTGTCCTCCTCTTAACACTGTTTATTGTCTCATTTATTTAACACATCTCCAAAAACAAGCGTTTAAATGTTAGATGAAAAATTAATTTTCATGTAATTCATTCAAATTTTACAGCATCCTGATGGAGATTCGCATTCGAATCGAAATATAGATGAGATGACACTGCGTTCGAGAATTATTGCTCAGATTTTTGCCTAGTACATAAAAACTACTTTCAACATCATTTCCTAAATGTATATATATATATATATATATATATATATATATATATATATATATATATATATATATATAAATATAGTAAAAACCTAGAATCTTAATCGACATATCGAAATATTTCAAATGAAAGTCTCAGGGAGCTGTCTACATAAATGTTATCAACGAGAACGAACTTATCACTTTCGAGAGTGAATATTAAGTGCGCTTCGAAAAATTCATCGATCTTGTTATATGATAATAGAATTGTTTCATTATTATTATGAATCATCAGTGTTATTAATGAATCAATCAATCAATCAAGAATCGATGACTTTCAAAACGCCCACAGGTCCTATATCGGAATGAGGTCAAAAACACTTTGTGAACTTTCCCGCGAGCTCCCTCTATCGAAGAAAAGACGAATAAATTCTCCCTAGCGTTCTAGATTCCTACTCATGACAACATAAGCGCTAGTACGTGAGGCTCCGTGGACATTCTTCGAAGACGTTCGAATTTCGAACGTTTGCGATTTTAATATTCTCCAAAAGAAATTATATCTACTTTTCCGAATAGATTCAGATTGTCACATATTCAGATGAATGTTTTTCTTATTTTCTAACCCCATTTAGGGGTTTTCGTTCAACTACTATCCTCATATTAAATTTCTTCTAGCTCAACTATTGAAATTTTCTACTGAAATAATGATTGTATGGATATACAACAAAAAAAAATGTCAATTTATTGAAAAGAAACAGAAAAAATAAGCTTACTTGATGTCCTTCTATTCCCATAGTTTTTTCCGATAAACATGTTTCGGAAGAAGAAAAAAACGGTTTTCAGTACTTTTACACATGGTATGAATCGCCCAGTGTATCTTGTCTCTGTTATGCCAATCTGAAAATCAAAAAGGTCTACTTGTCTAGTGGACTTTGACGTTTAATTTTTTTCCCGCACAAATGATTGACCTTCTGCTTCTGAAAGAATTTAATTGAAATCGAAGAAATTTTCAACGCACTGGGAGAAATCTGGTAATTTCAGTCTGACCAATATAAGTGCAAAAGAGTGGTTAGCAAATACCTTTCTTGCGTCCCCTTTCACAGATTGAATTTCGCAAAGTTGTTTCTGAAAACTCAAAATTTCGATATGGGAAAGTTTCATTCAACTACAAAGACCAGAAAGAGGCCGAAAGCGAAGAAAAACCTTTCGGGGCACTAATTTTATGTTCGAGAAGTAAAACTCATTTCAATATCTAAAGGAATTTCGGAATGCAATCTTTTCATTAATGCTCAAGGGTTTAAAACCCTTGAAGAAATTAGTGCGTGCACGGGAATACGGCGTCACGTCTTCTTGAAACAAAACGAAAGAGATGTGGGGAGGAAATTGGGTGACTGCAGGAGCGGAACAAGGCGAAAGTTTTTCCGGTTCAAATTCTGCAGTGAAATTACTTCATATCTGCAAAATTTCATGTGAAAAATGATATCGTTAAGTTTTTGTTGTGATGTTATACAGAAACACGCATCAATATCAACGACTAAGTGGTCCAATAACGTTCAAATTACTACTTATGAAAATCCTTAGTGACAAAATTTCCGCCGTGTTCCTTAGTGCTGAAATCGCCGCTGCGTTCAATCTAACAAGGTTGAAAAAACTGCGGTGACAAACCTATTACAAATATGAAAAAATTCACAGCTGCAAAATCTCTATTGCTTGCAAAATTCAAGTGTTGTAAAAAATTCTATAGCAGAACATCTTCGCGGAGACAACGTACCCAGCTATTTCCAAAATATTGATAATTGATGAGGCCAATACTTGGAGAAAATTAATATCCATAATACAACAATATTTAGAATTTTCTCATAATTCAATATAAAATACGCATGACGACGTTTCGAAGTACTACTTTTTTATCAAATGCTGGATTAATACTATGTGCAATCTTACAAAGTCAGTATTTATAGCTATTTTTACAGAACATACCACGTATGTTCTATGACTAACTTGAAGTGGGGACCATAGAATACACTGATATTTAACAAAAGGATCGTATACAATTTTTTTTTACAACATAAAACATAAAATTGAATGTAAATTAACTAAAACTTAGGTAATCAATCTGATCTTCTAACTGGAATATTCTTATTGAAATATCAAGTAGAGGGCTAGTGTTAACCTCTAACTGGCTATTGAGTAAAGTCCCGAATTTTTGAATTTATTAATATGTAATGATTCTAGAAAATTTAGCTTGGAACCTTCATTCTCTCTATTCAATATTTCAAACTCTGAACTAAATATATGGCTTTCTTCTAATAAATGATTATCATAGTGGGAATCTGTTCTCTGTTCATCAAAACTACGTTTATTATATTATATATATTATATTTCCAAAGTATCACTGTGGCAGTAGAATTGAGTTAAATTTTCAAAGGGACATTAGAAAATCCACCACTTTCTTCACAATGGTTTCAAAATTTTTCAACAAATAACCGGCAAAATAATATGGTGCTTTGGTATTGTAGTCTAAGTGAGGTATATTGGCATTGAGCATGTTAAATTTCTTACTACGAAAATGAGATAACTTCTGGTCGTCCTTATTTCAATAACTCGACATTTTTGTTCGTCAAAATTTAAGAAACATTGCAACGGCAAAAACTCAAATGTAGCTATTGTGATTTGTTTTACAGAAAGAACTAATCTAAAGAAAAATGGGTACGAAAATAGAAGAACCCGGAATGTCCAACTTACAAAACAAAAGTGAAGCGAAATTTCAAATCTTAAGTAACTAAGAGTGAAATTTTCATTTATTCTATATTTCAATTAAACATTTCAGCTCTCTATCATTCTTAACCAAAATGCCATAACGTAGCATAACGTATGATGAGAAGAACAGACAGCATATTCCTATTTGAGAATATAATCAGTTTTTCCTAGTTGATACAAAACACTGAAGAAAATGGAAATGTCAAACAACGGCACACATAAATAATAATTTTGATATTTGACTCTAAAACTCCCATATGTCGAAACACGCATATTATAAACAATAGATTTCCAACAGATTTACACCCAATTACAGGAAAAAATTAACAAATAAATAGACAAATACAGAAAAAGTACATCATTGAGTGCCTAAGTATTTAATGATCAAATCAAAAATTAAATGAAAATGAAGTGTAAAAGAAAGTGAGAGGTAATAATAAAAACTTGTCTGAAAATCACTGACAGAATAATTCTTTATTCGACTAGTTTCGCCTTTTATGGCATTATCAAGAATGATAATACATTCTTGATAATACTGTAAAAGGCGAAACTAGTGGAATAAAGAATTGTTCAGTCGTGGTTTTCAAACAAGTTTTTATTATTACCTCTCATTTAAATATGAACTATCACAGAGTATCCATCGTCCATTGTCCA
Organism: Henosepilachna vigintioctopunctata; assembly: GCA_030704895.1. Lineage (NCBI taxonomy): Eukaryota > Metazoa > Arthropoda > Insecta > Coleoptera > Coccinellidae > Henosepilachna > Henosepilachna vigintioctopunctata. The sequence goes on along the minus strand of JARQZJ010000095.1, from coordinate 4,829,592 downwards.
TACCAATATACATCGTCCATTGAATTTATTGTAAAAGAAAGCACTACGTATATAAGAAGCTAGTGAAAAAATTGAATTAAAAGTCAAGTACTGCTCAATCTCATATTCCAAACATAACAGAAGTATATAAAAGTTTCATTAACCTTATTATGCTGCGCTCTAAATGACATGCCAAAATCGTTGACAGTTCATCAAAATATATATCACATCGTCTGAAACTCATAACTCTGATCCTTACCAAAAAGTTACTGAAATAAGCAAACGGAGACCCATTCATGTGATTCATAAATCATCCAACTAAGCCGAAATAAGCGTTCTTTCAATATTTTACTTGGTGCAAATCCATTATAATTGAATATAAGATAAAATTCAAACACTAGAACTTTCAATAAAAAGTTCACTATTATTGAAAACATAGCATGACGCGTTTCGTCGTTACAAATGACTTCTTCAGATGCTAATAGAATACTGATTAATGCAAAATATCATTGAAACACGAATAAGTGGAAACTTACGAAAATGGAAAGTACTATTTCACTATTGCTGTAAAACTAACACACCTGATAGTAACAGTGGTAAAAGTCATACAGAGAGTGCAATCTGTAACTGTAAAAAACCAGCAAAGACATATCTCCTCATCTTGGACAATGAAGGTTTTAATAAACAATATTCCCATCCGAACTGAATGATCAACTTGGCAACAACGCTTGGTGTAGTGATTTCTCAAAAGAATGTTCGGAAAATGTGGAGTGATTCTTTTCCCTGAACAGTTAGTCGTACTTTTCGAACGGATTTTTCAAGAACTATTCTCTTCAAGATTTATTAGAGAGAATTTCTTATTCCAATCGAATTTTCGTTCGAAAATTCGACCCTGGCCCTTCGGAAAGAAGGACGAAAGAAAGGGGTGAAAACGGCAAACGCGTAACGAAGGAAATTCCCCCGCCTTTTTGTTCTTATCGGAGCTCCGTTCTTATTTCGCTTGTAGCAAACGTCTACATATATTATTGTCATTTCTCATTTGGGGCGATTATCATTAAAAATATTAATGGCTTCGTATTCTTCATGCAAGCTCCTAATTTATTTAACGAAAATTTTCTATGCGTACTTTCCCGCTCCGGATGAATAATGATGGAGATTCTTCGTTGTTTTGTATGTGATTTTAAATTTCACTTGACAGCCCTTCGGAATTGTGTATTGTTTCGGGAAAATTAGATAAATTGGTTTCATCGCCGTCCCCGCCTTTCCTAATCAGGTCTGGAAAACTTTTTGCCTGTCACTTTGAACGTCGTGTATATTTTGAGGAATTTTCCTCCAGTTACATCGTATTTGTGCGTAGGTGAGATAAAAACGGGTATCAATTTTTTATTTAAAATTGAAGCGAAAGAATTCGCCTACAATTCGGCTCTACAACCTGATGAAGTTAATATTCTTCACCAACAAACTGAAACAAATTTACAACAAAATGAAAAAATTACAAGTGTCAATTGATCATACTCAAATATAGAGAGTATACCTACTACGTAACTGTATACCTACATATATAGTGAAGAATATAAAATTAAATGTACATGTCAGCAAACTAATAAACACGCTTGATAATAAAACAGAAAAAAAGCATGCATTGTTGCCAAGTTTTTCAAATATTCGTGAAACTATGTTACAGAAGTTGGTTTCAGAGGATTATAGCCGATAACAAAATACTAAATGAATCAACTACATTCATTTAATCGAATTTAATTTACCATCATTCACTTAAAATGAAAATGAAGATATAGATAAACTTTCTCAGTTTCAGAGGCCATCGTGTATTTATATGAGATAAAGTACCTATAATATCGCTTTCCTATGTTCTAATTCACCTGTCCTGATACTTGGAATTGTTTCTTACTTTAACTCTTTTACATAGGCCTCAATATCTACAATAACTAAATATGTTATAATTCTTTCAAAGCCAAATTGCAATTTCAAATGGGTACCTACAAATATAAACGTTTGAGTTCAAGTTAGTCCTGGCGTTTAGAACGTGTTTTGCGTTTTATAAGAGACATACCATGTCATTAGTGTACTGAAATTGCCGTAAATGCAAGCCGTGACATTGTGATGTTGAAACTTAAAATATGATATATTTTTACGAAGTAACTGAATATTAAAGTCATTGCTATCTTTGGCGATGTGTTGTGCTTTCTCTTTCTATTCAGTGTGGAATGGATTCAAATGTTGTCTAAAATTACATACTATGATTGTTAATTTTTCTCTTAAATCTAATGTAATCTTAATTTAATGTATCAGGTTATTATTAGGGTTATGTTAACAAAACCTATTTTTATAATTCTTCTACTCTTCATTTATAACTTAATTTTTTTTTTAGGTCCCCAGGCCATCCTATGGCGATGACGCTATTATATTCCATATAATTATCCATGACATTTGGTAATTGAAATTTGAATAAGATACCTATTATAACAGCTATGAGATGAAATTTCGAGGTTAGACCTCGAAAAACGTTGTTTATATTTTCACATTTAGACCTCGTACAAAATATTATTACCAGATATTATATACTATACTATTATATACTATACTAGAATCTACGAAACAATGTAAAAACTTACATCACAGTGATCTTCTGAGCACTGGATTAATATTGCATTTAAATCTCGCTTTGCAAGTTCAAGCCACTTGTTTTATGTTGCGGAACGAACACAAATAACTTATTAGGAGTTATTATAACTTTTTATGGATGTGTTCTCACACCGGGGGACCCCACGCCACTTATACATAAAATTATTCAAGAATAATTAAATTATTGCGTGAGCTCAGCGTATAGTGTTTAGTTTACTCAAACGTGACGTCACAAGCGACGCCATGACACTGACAAGCGTTTTAGGTGAACAAGTAAATTTAGATTTTAAAATTGAATGTTTTTCTACAAAACTGTTAATTTCTGCAGTAATGTCTTATTTATTGTAAATAGTATATATTTATGGACATTATAGGTCCGTTTTTCAAAAACTGCCATCATGCCTATTTTCCTACACTTATTATAGATATTTGAGGTTATGATAGATAAGAGTTAACACTTCACCTATGTATAGAAGAGTTCAACACTTCCTGGGATATTTAAGCAATATAATAGGCATTGTCCATTAAATGAACGTTTTATTTTACGTGGAATCGATTGAAGTGTTTCTTATATTACCGCAATTTATATTTACTTTGAAAGTAAAATTTCTTAAATTCATATAGCTTTTTCATGAATATTATTTTAGTCCTAACTGTACCAGCAGAACCATAGAGTTCAGATTTTCAGACGACTACTCATGCACTAAAAAATGATGTTCTCACTTCTTCACAGTAAATCACAATTCACTAGAAGAAATAAAACAGACCGTACAATCCATAAAAGATTCGAAATGAATAATTTCATAGATTAATTCCAAGTCGAGGTCTACGACCTAATCGAACTACCATTTTAACTACGGCGAAGTATATCATGCGAAGATGTAAATGGACCAACCAGTGTTGAGAATCAGACACCATAAAAATCCTATTGTCGAGTAACACCTGTCACCAAGGCTGTTGGACTACTCATGGGTGAAATACTGAAAGCGAGATGAATAGAGAGAAATATTACTATAACTTTGTTTGAATGTGTAGAATACCATTTAAACAATATTCGAAAAAGTATCGCTCGTTTTTTGATCGTTTTTTTATAGCAAAGCTACAAGAATTGTTGACCTCCAATTCATGAATATAACGGAATTAAAATCTAAGAATAAACCAAAAACCGTCATAAATTAGATTCGATTGGATATATCCTAAACAAAAAACATAAATAAGCAATATTTCTCGTTAACTTCATTTTGTACTTTAAACTGAGTACCAACAGTTATATATATTTCTCTTTCCCAGTAAAAAAATCGTTGCTTTTGATGTTGGTCAATGAAAAAATGACCAGTATGAAGCGTAGAACAAAATTTACAAGGGTTTACAGAAAAGATATAAAAAAACGATATATTTGTGTTTTTTCTGGGGAATTTGATGTGATTTTGCAAAGTATTGTTGATGAGGAAAATTTTTCTCATCAATTACAAATTGTAAATATAATGCTCATTCAAAATCACAACAGTAGGTTATTCTTCTAATTGGAATTATTCGTATAAGTCTAATTATTTGAAATTTGAGAGAAAATTTCAAGAATAATAATAATGATAATACTACTTTTTAAGATAACACTGGAATATCTTAATACTAGTACCAGTTTTCAATATATTCGGTAAATTATTGAAAGCCTTAAATCCGTCATAGTATATGTTATTTTTAGATTTAGAGGGTTTACAACTTTGGATATGAAAACTATCAGTATTTCTTGTGTTATACCCATGCACAACACTGACATATGTTACATTTTTTGTTACATTACACAGAAGCAACTGCTTTTTCATTTTAAATATGAATATATATGGAGCAAAGAGAATTCTTTGTTCAATAGACATTGGTTTCAAAGAGTTCAATATAATTTTAACAGGGGTGTATACCTATTGCACTCTAAAATTGTTCGCATGGCTCTATTCTGTAACTTTTGCAATTTTTGAATTTTTTCTTAAGTCATTCCAAATAACAATGTGGAGCCATATTCAAAATGTGGCATTATTATTGATTTGAACAACAGTAATTTCACATATGTCGACAGGTTTTCTTTATTCTTTTCAAAAAATTGATTTTTTTAGAGATTTTAGATGATATGAAATCAACATGATCATTGAAACTCAATTTTTTGTCTAACATAATGCCTAAATATTTTACTGCTTCTACTCTTCTAATTTTTGTTCGTTTATCTTTATAGTTACATCCTCATTTTTATTGATTTTTAGAGTTTTACTTGTACCCAAAACTATACAGTTAGATTTTTGCACATTCAGAGATAAGCTATTGTCACATAACCATTGATTAAATGCAGAAAGGTCTCTATTGATCCCCTCTGTCATATTTTTAATATATTTGCACATATATAGAACACATAGTATCATCAGCGAATAAACGTATAGAACATTTTTTCACGTGAGAGACAATATCGTTTATATATAAGAACAACTACGGACCTAAGACAGTTCCTTGAGGTAAGCCTACATCCACTTTCGTGCTATCCGACAGCATGCTATTAAACTTAACTTTTTGTGTTCGCGAATCTAAATCTATACCAAAACAAAAATAATGGAATTATTAACGATAAAACTTATTCCGAAGTTCAAGAATTACTAATATATTCCAAGAAACACGTTTCAAATCGTATACAAACACAAACATTGCGTTTTTATATAAGTGCTATTGGAATATTCAAATTTTCTCTTCGTTTATTCTATAAATAACACCTTGGACTATATAATCGATATTTATGTTCAAGTCCTTGAACAGTAGAAAAATGAACGAAATTTCAAAAGTAAATTTCCTTTTGACGGTCGAAGAAAAAGTAAATTAAAGTATTCATTTAACATTAACAACACTCCTAATTAAACGGTTTACTCTTGCTAATTTGACATATTCAACAGCATAAAACCGTGTTTACAAAAACAACTTCTGTATGTTACACATTTCTTCATATGCATCATAGACATTCAGTCACAGGCATCGACTTCAATTCTTGAAAATCCTCTTATGCATTATATATGCATACGACTTTGCAATGCATTTCTGCCTTTTGATTCACAAGAGGATATTTGAGAATTGAAGTCGATACCTTTTGTTTGTCGGATGAGACACAACTGAGGAGTTCCTTGTAGATCGAAACAGTAACTGTCTTCCGTTTTCAATAAGTGTAGGCAATGATTTCAATATTCTCTAACAATTATCCCTTGAAGGATAATGGAGGAATCCGATTGTACTTATTTCATATAGCTAACTTTGCTATAAAAATGATAATTAGCATATATTTACAACAGGTACTACCAGTAGTAGTAGTAATCTTTATTGTAGAGAAAAGAAATTTCTCACAAATGATAGGGGTTGACGAATTATTCTTCCATTCCTTTACAAATAAAATGAATATAAATTAGAGAATAATACAAAATAGTAGATACCTAAATATACAAAATTGAACCAAGATGAAACTGATGATTCACAATAAAACTGAAAAAAAACAAATTTATATAATGCACAGGAAAATACATAATGAATTATAATAACGAATAAAAAACATTATCAAATATAATAATCTAAGTCGATAATATAAATATCTAAATATCCAATTATTTAATTGAATGTCTGAACAATGAGTAATAATTAAACTTAAAAATAATGAAACAAATCACTCAGAACTCGAACCGAAAGAAATCAAGATACCTCAATGGTTAAGATTTAAATACACACTAATGATGGAAATAGGTGAATCCCACTGCAAATCACAGCAGCTTGATACCTGGTTTTAGTCTGGTTCATATGTACCCTTTTTTGTTGAATTTTTCAATAGTCTCCAAAAATTACGAGCCTGATGTCATTCGATTCGTATTGTTACCTAGAAAGTTGAAGGAAAAGTCCGAAAATGTGCTGGAAAAAATTACAAAAGTTATAATCAATAAGTGAAAAAGGGGGGGTTCGGTTTTTTTTCAATATCTCAAAAAATATTCAAAATTGCAAAAACCTTTCAAAAAGATGAAGACATTCGCTAAAACAAGCTTCGACCCCCGAAATTATAGCTCAAATATTTGTAGTCTTTACAAAGACTCGAAAATAGAGCCAAAAGCGGGAAGCGGGAAAGTTAATATTATAAGACCCAGATAATCAGTAAACTAATAACCTAGAATTTTTTTACTTCGTAAAGTTATTCTTAATAGTATGAGAAACAGATTACCGTTACAATAGTGAAAGAATTTTGTTTTTCCACCTCTTTATCAACAATGAAAAATTATAAAATAAAAAATAGTGAATAAGAAATTTTTTTTATTTGTTAATAACAAGTTTTTTACAATAACAGTAAAAAAAATATATTGTTGGGTAGCTTTTAACGATGAGACTTCCAAATGATAAAGATTCGAAAAAAAATTTCTTATTCACAATTTTTTATTCAATAACTTTTAATTATCAATAAAAAGTGAAAAAATCAAAATTTTTTCATTATTGTAACGGTAATCTATTTTTTATACTATTAAAAATGACTTTACGAAGTGAAAAAATTGTAGGGTATTAGTTATGCTCGTAATTTTTGGAGACTATAGAAAAATTTCACAAAAAAGGGTACATGAACCAGACTTTTTGCAATAGAACCTGCAAAGCTAAGCGGCGATTGATCGAGAAAATTAGTTTATTCTAGCAATGATATTCTTTTAAATATTTCGTGAAATAAATTATCGAAAGAAAGTTATAGTATACTTTCCATACTTTCGCTACAAACTGTACCTTCATCGAAACTAGGAAATGATGAAAAACGCCGAATTCTAATTCCATTGAAATTTCTCCTTTTTCGGCTGCGTTTATAAGAATTTCAATTCTCAGTAAAAAGATAAGCATAACTTAAGTGGTATATTGCAGAATTTTTGCAGAATCCAGAAAAATTGTTTTTATTTTACGATACTTTCGACACTGAGCACAAAGTATTCTGATTCTATATTTTTCTAATATGATAGCTTTATATCATCCATAAATTATCTTAAATTCCGAAATGAATCCTATGATCTTTCAGAATAAAAATTTACCACCTACTACACAAAAATATGAAGATTCTCTAAAATTGTTGTAACTAGGAAAATCTCGTAACTCTGGCAACGTTAAACTAGGCTCTTACTAATCTAACCTTATCTAATCCAGAATCTTACTGTTTGGTCACTTCACTGGTCTTGGCATTAGGGATAGTTCAAAAATGTCAATGGTACATCTTATTTTTCTAGTTATTGCCTAACTCAATATTTCGTGATTTTTCCGGTTTCTATGTTAAACTCACAGAGTCACCGCTGGTCGGTCACTGAAAATCATGACGTGGGAATTGAGAGAATTCTATTCCAACTGCCATATTATGCACCATGTAATGAGTGTCAATTGTCAGTTACTCACAATACATGCCGCCCTGAAATGAGAATATAATTCACAAAATTTTCAATTCTGTTATGTGTCAGCACCTAGATGCATCTATGGTTACCGCTCGTTCCCAAGTCCATTCAGTGTACCAGAGTTGCACCGAATCCATTCGTTCCCAATTCTTTCATTAATTTTTCTTCGGTTCTTCTTTGTCTGTTTGAATTATATATATAATATGCGGTGTCATAGAATATGAAGATGACTGAGATTGAATTGTCGCTTAACTCTTGATGTACCATAATTAAATATTAAATTAAATTAAACTCTTGGCTTTATGTTTCACGATTATATGTAACTATATGAATTTGTCAACATGTTTCGAGCGTGAAGAATTCAAATTGTATGGTCAAGTTATATCTAAAACTTCAGTATTGAAAATTTATACTGAATATGGATAACATCGTAATTAATACTACTTACCAGAAATAGAATCAACATGTCTTAAATCATTCAGGACTTTGTTATAGAGCCAAATATTTCGGCACTTTTCATATTGGTGATTCAATTTCTTATGAACACTTCTTGGAAAAAGCTGAAACTCTGCACATTTGATGTTCGCAGACGATTTAAAACTATATCATGAAATAAGATCACAGGACAACTTTGTTCAACTTTAGCTCCCGCTGGATCATGTTGCTAGTTGGTGTAAGGACAATTATTTGAGTTTGAATGTGTCAAAGTGTAATTTTGTCTCTTTCACAAGGAAAAGAGACCGAATGGACTGTGATTATAGCATCGGTGGACAGGTTCTTTCTCGTTCTGATCTTGATGTAGTCTTCGATCAGAAGCTTTCCTTTGTCCCACACATCCCCCAACTTATTTCATCCGGATTCGTTATACGTAATGGCAAATATTTTAATAATTCCTCAAGATTCATAGGACTATTTAATATCCTAATCCGTAGCAAGTTGTAGTATGGCAACATGATCTGGCAAACCCATTTACTCTTGCAACCAACTCCATCTTGAGGCTATTGATAGAAGGTTCTTGAAATTCTTAGTTCGGAGGGAGGATAAAGTTTATCCACGGAGAGTAGTCAATCATAACGAATTATTGAGTCGATTTAGTTTAATCTCATTGTGGAGCAGGAGAGAAACTTTATCACTCAAATTTTTGTAGCAATTACTGTACCATAGTATTGATTGTCCTCCTCTCTTGTCTGCATTGAAATTTCGTGTTCTTAGGCAAAATTCTCGTAATACAGAATTATTCCACCTAGAGACTACGAGGTCCAGTTCACTAATACAATCCCCCATTTGGTTTATGGAGTCTACATTCAATAGAGTTGCCAGTCATTGTGACATTCACTTTGACTCCATAGAAGTTATTATCAGGAGTTATGTGAACAGAGAAAATTGACTAAAATGAATTGATTTAGATTGGGTTCTTTGTATTATTTCATTGAATGCTATTATATAGTTATTAGTTACTATTTTTTTCAGATTAGATTGAGCTCTCTTTTATATTTTTTTCATTCTAATTCTTTAGTTAGTATTCGACATTGTTATTATTTTCTGTAATTAAGTGTTATACCTGTTGGGAATAAAGAACTTATTATTATTATTATCATAAAACTTGCAATAGTACGATTTATAAACCGATAGTAAAAAAAATTAGTTACCGCTAGTCATATGAAATCAATGCAATCAAAATAAATGTATTATCTGAAGCTATTTGTAACATCATGAATGCTGTTGAGTCATAATTTGGCCGATAGCTCTCGTTGAAACAAGTATAGTCATCATCACTGAACAGATTTACCCCTGTTTTTTATTTGTCAAAATATTTACACTTTTCCAATTATCAATTTATTTTCCAGTTATTTTGTTGGAGCAAGACTTTTTTTTTTAATTCAAATTCATCATTTTGAAATAATACTTTCATTAAATGGAAAAATTGATGCTAGAATTTCAAAATTCACAAAGATTTGAAATCCATCCAATAAATGAATAACAAAAGCAAAAGAAATGAACTGATAAAACCTGAAACGTGAAAAACAAAATGAAAATAACTAAATGTATTCGATTAAGGGTGAATTAAGTTGAAAATTTAGTATTCAGAGCAATTGTTTATAAATTATTCCTCAGAATACTAAAGGAAAAAAAGCCAATTTGATTTTTTTTTTCAAGAAAATAAATTTGACGTTTTGATATCTACCGTAATATATAATATATATATATATATATATATATATATATATATATATATATATATATATATATATATATATATGTATACAAAAAATTGAATTAGACTAGTGTCGTCCATTATTATGAAAGTGATAATAATTTCTCATCAAATAGATGCAAAATGCAATGGACTTACACTACGAAAAATATTTTCACAAAATATCTCAACAATGTTCATATTATTCTCTGTTAATTAGAAGACTAACTTTCTTCTATTCTCATCATTCGTTCTGAACAATCAGAGAATCTACAATCTGTCAGACCTCGATTACCATCTAATTTATTGAACCTCCACGCTTGCAAATCTCAATTTTTATCATATACTTATGACTTATTATCGATAATTGCCACCTTCGCTTTCGGTCGCGACACATCCAATAATATAAGTACCATCTCTAGTTACTCGACAAGTCATCACGCTCTAAAAATCGTGGCCACGAGATAAGCCCCATTTGTGAAATATCTGATGGTTCTGGTTCGCTTTATCATTAGTTGATAATGCACGAAGTGGGCTAGGGAATACCGCAATCTGTAATTTGGGATGGCTGTAATTATCTTTTTGCGACATAGCATAGGAAAGTTTAGAATTTGTCGACTCGCTGCGACATTTTTAAAAAATATTACATTCGTCACGAACGTACGTTGGATGTAAAAGGAAAATACCATCTCTTACGAAACCAGATCATAACACTGGGGAACAGCAATTTTGTTGTCTTAGATCTGTGACTTATTTTTGACTGAATTTTGGTCTCGGAATTTGGAAATGATATCAATTTTTCTCTATCGCGTCAAGTTTTTGAATGTTAAAGTTTTTAAGGGTACAGGATACCTTCTCTTTACCCTAAAAGTCATACAAACTGGGCTTACAGAGGAAAATAAAGTGGGTACCAACCAAACATATTAGAATATTTCATTCACAGGTAATTACAATAATAAAAGTTCAATTTTGTTTATACATAAGATGAAAAAAGATATATGAAGGTAAAGTTTTCGCTTATAACTTTTCCCATCTACCTTGATACCTTGCCTCCATGACCTTCAAATCTTGGTGGAATTGCTCTCCCTGTTCATCATTAAGAGCGCCAATATTTTCTGGAGAGTTAGCAAGATGGCTATGTAAAAAATGCAGTTTAATACTCCTGTTACAATCAAGCTTATTATAGCATTCTAAGAGAAACACTATTTCGACGTAATTCTGGGCTCGTGTGTTTCTAAGGAAGTCCATGATTATAATTTTGAATGCCAACCAAGCATTATCTTCAAGTTCGGTCATTGTTTCAATGAAACGTTCATTCATCAAAAACTTGACGTGATAGAAAAAACTGATTGAAGTTTGTCAATTTACAGTATTATATAATATAATATTACTTACAATAAGGACAGCTCAATGAAAATCCGCTGTTTTATCGAAAAATTGTGTTTAGCGATGAGGCTCATTTCTGGCTCAACGGATACGTAAATAAACAAAACTGTCGCATCTGGAGTGATGAACAGCCACATGCCATACAAGAATTACCGATGCATCCCAAAAAAACGACAGTTTGGTGTGGTTTATGGGCTGGTGGCATGATCGGTCCATTTATCTTCAAAGATGACCGTGGAAGAAACGTTGCCGTCAACGGCGAACGATATCGAGCCATGATACGCGACGTTTTTTTGCCCCAGTCGGCCGGGTTGAACTTGGATGACATCTGGTTTCATCACGACGGTGCCACATGCCACACAGCTCTTGAAACAACGGACATGTTGAAGGATAAATTTGGTGAGCAGCTTATCACTCGAAATTGTCCTGTGAATAGGCCGTCAAGATCATGTGATTTGACGCTTCTGGATTATTTCTTGTGGGGTTATGTAAAGTCGTTAGTGTATGTCGACACGCCGAACACGATTGAGGCCTTACAAGATGACATAACACGCGTAATTCGTGGGATACAGGCCGAAATGCAGAAAAAGGTGACGCAAAATTGGACCTTCCGAATGAACCATTTGATACGGAGCCTCGGACAACATTTACATGAAGTTATCTTCAAAATGTAAATGGCAAAGGCCAAGTTATCAATTTCAATGAAACTTTTGAATATATGAAGCAAATTGAGTGTTTTATTCGATTTTAAAAAATTACGCTTGAAAAATCACTCATTATCAGTAAATGACAATCAATATTGATAAAAAGCACCAAATAAAGACTATTTGCTAAGTCTCTAGACAAAAATGATAATTCAAATTACCGTTCGTTCTAATTCTATTGAAATGATTTCGATGAAATGTTTATAATATCCAGTTTTACCCAGTTATATCCACAATTATACGCCTTTGATTTTTCATCTAGTCTAACCATCGACGCGTTAAACTTGATACATCAAATTCTGCTGCGGCATTGAATAAAAGGAGAAGCTATCCGATATGAATCATAATCCCTGAATAAAATTATAAAATGAAGTACAGAGTCCTCTATGAACAGGTATTTTGAAGCGACTCATAAATATAACCGTTGTGTCCCACCCCTGTCTCTAGGGTTTCAGATAGTTGAAATATATATGCAACAATTCATATCCTAACAAACTTATTCGCTATAGCAGAGAGGAAATAAACAAAGAAAACACTGTACTATAAAATATCCGGCATTGTATACCACGTGAATTAATATGATAATATTTCACCCTATTTTTAAGTATTCCTGAGGACACTCGAGGGGTATGCCTGCGCTTCCGGTCAACTCGGTTTTCCTCGACTAACCCCCGCATTTTCACTGGATTTTTTCGACCGCCTCCTCGGAAAATTGAACGGTGCAATAGTCAAGTATCCCAATTCGTTAAAACAGAATGTCTGAGTGGATGATGAACCCTAGAAAATGTGGGAAATGCGAATGGATAACTCTACACGGTAATTATGGACGGATTTTTCATAACTTCGTACCGAACAAAAAGAAGAGCAAAACGCTGGAAAACTCAGTTTATTATGAAACTTTATTATAAGCGGAAAATAATGGAAAATAAAGCCCGATATTCGACAATTTTTGCAAATATTTCGAAATACGTCAAAAATCGTTCGATAGCAAACATGCAAATGATTCAAATTGCTTTGAACGGGTATTTATATATACTTAAGTTTATTAACGTAATATGTTTTCCTAATATAAGTGAAGCTAAATAAATGTATAAGATTTCATATTCAAAGTAACCAGCATTTCTGTATACAAAATAATACAAAATCAACAACAAAACAATCAGCAACAAATATAAAATCAATCAACTGCTATATTGAAAATAACAACAATTCTAGCCAACCCTACAAAATGTCCGCTCAAATACCATGCAAAAAACAGGCTTTTTTAATATGAAAAAACAACCACAACTCATTCTTTCCAGATCTACCTTCAATTTCACACACATAAACGAACAATATACACATTCTGGATAAGTATATAAAAAACTATATGTAATTGTATATATGTAAGAATCACCTGGCTTACCATGAGTTTTTCAGAGGTTTCCTCATGGTGAAGAAGACTAAAACTTCCGAAGCGAATGCTGAGCCAGAAATATTCCTCTGATAATGAAAATCAATAACTGAATATACAAAAAACCTAATTTGATTTTTCTAAAAATTAATTTTGACATTTGATATCCATAGTAACTCATAAATTCAATTATTCATTAGTTTTGACAAAGTTGTAATATAACAACGAAACGTCAACAAAAATAAACTTTTTCATATTAAAAAAGCCTGTTAATGCTAAAAACTTTCAAAATAAAATATATATATATATATATATATATATATATATATATATATATATTTATATATATATATATATATATATATATATTTGAAATGGTATTATCCCTGTGTGAGTTCATTTTTATAATGAGGGTTAAATGAAACACAGTTCTCACAACTCCAAGTTGTGAGAACTGTGTTTCATTTAACCCTCATTATATATATATATATATATATATATATATATATATATATATATATATATATATATATATATATATATATATATATATATAATATATATATAATATATCATCATGAATAGACTCACGCCTGAACAAAGCTTGCAAATAGTTCAATTTCATTTCGAAAATAATAGTTCTGTGCGGAATACGTATCGCGCACTACGTCCGTTTTATCGACGTAGCACTTCTGGTTGAATGGCTACGCCAACTAACAAAACTGCCGCATTTGGAGTGAAGATAATCCTCAAGTGTATGTCAAAACACCGTTACATCCAGAAAAACTGAATGTTTGGTGCGCTTTATGGATGGAATCATTGGTCCGTACTTCTTCAAAAACGATGATGGCCAGAACGTTACAGTCAATGGTAATCGGTATAGAGCCAAGATTACTAACTTTTTCATTCCTGAATTGAACAAACATGATGTCCAGGAGCTGTGGTTTCAACAAGACGGCGCAACATGTCACACAGCTCGTGCCACAATCGATTTATTGAAAGACACGTTTGGTGACCGCCTAATTTCACGTTTTGGACATATGAATTTGCCTCCAAGATCTTATGATTTAACACCGCTGACTACTTTCAGTAAAAGTAGTCAGTCATTGGTCTATGCGGATAAGCCACAAGCGCTTGACCATTTGGAAGACAATATTCGCCATGTAATTGCCGATAAACGGCCACAAATGTTGGAAAAACTCATCGAAAATTGGACGTCCAAATTGGACTACATCCGAGCCAGCCGTGGCGGTCGTATGCCAGAAATCATATTTGAAATGTAATGTCACAATATTTTCTTTCGAATAAAAAAATCCATCGTTGTTTTATTGCAATTTAAAGTTCTATACCTCTAAAAAAACGCTTTTTATAAATAACAAGGGAACTTCAGGTTTCTATGGTCGGGGTTTTACTCAAGATATTCCATTCTGAAATATAATTGTATTGGCTGAAAAGATTTAACAAAGGTGAATTTACTAACAAAAATTATTTCAATATGAAACGGATTTTCCTATAGGAATTGTATGGCAATCTGGAGATTTCCTTTTAGATGAGTTGTTTCAAAATCTTTTCATTTGTCTTGAATATACTTCAAGTGACATGAAGACAAGGTTTTAGCGAGCTTTATCGTTTTTCAATTACTGTTATTGAGACGCCAGATCATAGATTATCGAGTTGGAACAATATCAAAATACTCGAGAGTTCAATAAACTGACGAAATCTCCATCATTGTCCGAACCACAGAGATCGCGGCCTATCATGTCATTTTTATCGATGTGCCGAAAAGACCACACATTAAGACGTATATAATTGATGAACTAGGACAAGCGACGCACGGTGCGACGGTCCATTGTTTCCAGATGTAGATCGCAGATACCGCGGCAAGATTGTTTATTAAGATGACATACCGAATGTCACTCGACGAACATGTCTAGTTAACTCTGATAATTTCGCATAATGCACGTATTATTCTTTAATAAAGACGAACTGAAAGTTTCTGTTGAGAATGAATGGCAAGAGAAGCTGCGAGAGCAGTCCCTCTTTAGACTTCGCGGAACACATCCAGAGAGACACAGAGTCGTCGATTCTTTGACTAAAACTTTATAATAACTTTATGTGAGCGCATTGTTTCAAGTTTCAACAAACAAAAGACGACGGTTTCTTACGCGGCCTACTCTGTTCATTCGGCGAAACGTGATATATGTTAGAATGAGAATTGTGGGAACGGGTCCTCGAAATTCATATAAGGAAAAGGGAGGTATTATAACAGTAAATGAGAGTCTATATTTGATGAACTTATCTGAATATTTCCATTTCCCATGCCGGAGAAATGACAACGTAGCAGGCAATTGTACAAAAAAATTGATGTTTCATATTTATTGCATGAATTGATAAAGTAAAATCTTTATTTCTCTGAATTTTTCTGAATTTAAAACTGTTATTTCGAAGTGACGTTTAATGTCGACTGTCTTATAAGTAGTTATTTCTATCGAAAGAACCATCGCATTAATTGCATTGAAATATGTAGTTACCTTTATATCTTCCTGGCTCTTTTGTATAGTCTTAGAATATTCTACCATAACTTATAAGTAGACAAAACATTTGCATTTAGGTCATATACTGCCTGAAAGCAGTTTATTTTTTGGTTCAATATTTATCGCATAAAAGTATTGGCCCTAGTTTCGCATCAAATACTTGACAACTGTTTTGGAATACAAGCGGTTTTTTGAAAGTTAGTGTTACATACTTCCCTCGCTTGAAGTTACTTCTGAGTTTTCAACTCGAAAGTTGAAAGATTTAAATTTCGAAAATGGACAACATCGCGAAACAATTGTCTAAGGTAATTCTGTGAAAATATCTGAGCCAAATATTTTGTATTCAATCAATATAATACACTGAAATCAAATTAGTTTGAGTATAAAAAGAAAAAGAACAAACTCCGATAAAGATTGAGTTCCACTTGAAAAAAATTGAAGAGAAGGAAAAACGTTCGAAATCAGCTCAAAAAATGTGATACATGAAGCAAATTAAGGACCAGCAATTGATGAAAAAAATTATTCGTCAGTTGGTTTGACTACTGAACCGACTGAAATAAATTTGAAAATATTTTGAAAATTTTCAAAATATCTTGAAAAGTCAATTCCAATTATAATTTAGTGTTCCTTAAATATAATTCCTCAATATGTCCAAGATATATCATAAAAATTTCCTTCATTTACAGATTGCCACTAATTCAAAACGAAATTTATATTTTCCTATATTCAATACCCTTTCTAAAACAAAACTCCTCAATTCTATAGATAGGGCGTGTCGATATGCAAATATTTGATATTTTACCATCATTTAATTAACGTATTAAGTTTCCTTCGTTATATTCCAAGATATGCAAACAACTTAGCAAAGAGTGTGGTGATTTTGATGCCTTATACACGGCAGTAGCGTGCTCTGTTTGTTGCAGATAAAACTATTTTTACCATTCACGTTAAAACGGTTTGGTTTGAGCTAAGTCATTGAATATTTGTATACATATATACTGAAGAAAAACTGTAGTGTGAAGCACGTTAATATTACCGAAAACAAAAGGAAATTCTGTTAGGACTCATATTTCTCGATCTTTTTTGCAGTGCAACAGTGAATCGTAAAATGTACATCTGAATTTTTAAATTTCTTGCAGTATCATTATTTGCAATTTCAACATCAATAGAAGACAGCAAATGTTCTATGCATACCATAACAAGAAAACAATCAACAAATTCAGTAATATATCCATTGAATTCCTATGTGAATTGAATAGATAGGGTGTTTTTTTAGAGGTATAGAACTTTTTAGAGGTATAGAACTTTTTTTAGAGGTAGAGATATAAAATAACGATGGATCATTCGATTGACAAGAATTTTTTTTTATTCGAAAGATAATCTTGTGGTATTACATTGTTAATATGATTTCTGGCATATGACCGCCACGGTTGGCTCGGATGTAGTCCAATCTGGACTACAATTTTCGATGACTTTTTCCAAGGTTTGTGGCCGTATATCGGCAATAACACGGCGAATATTGTCTTCCAAATGGTCAAGCGTTTATGGCTTATCCGCATAGACCAATGACTTTACAAAGCCTCACAGAAAGTAGTCTAGCGGTGACAAGATCTTGAAGGCCCATTCACAGGTCCAAAACATGAAATTAGGCGGTCACCTAACGTGTCTTTCGATAAATCGATTGTACATGAGCTGTATGACATGTTGCGCCGTCTTGTTGAAACCACAGCTCCTAGACATCATGGTTGTTCAATTCAGGAATGAAAAAGTTAGTATTCATGGCTCTATACCCTTCACCATTGACTGTAACGTTCTGGCCATCATCGTTTTCGAAGAAGTACGGACCAATGATTCTACCAGCCCATAAAGCGCACTAAACATTCAGTTTTTCTGGATGTAACGGTGTTTTAACATACACTTGAGGATTATCTTCACTCCAAAGGCGGCAGTTTTGTTTGTTGACGTAGCCATTCTACCAGAAGTGCGCTTCATCGCTAAACAAAATTCGCTTATGAAAATCGGAAACAAAGGCAATCTCGTTTTGGGTCCATTCGACGAATCTACGCCTTGCTTGATGATCGTTTGGCTTCAATTCATGCACGAGTTGGATTTTGGAAGCACGCAAAACAAAATCCGCAAAATCTCATAAAGTGGATGGACACAGATCCAATTCCTGTGCTCGATGGCGGATGGACTCATTCGGGTCTTCCTCAATGCTACGCTCTACAGTAGCAATAGCTTCTTCTGTACGCACCGTACGGCGTCTCTGGGGATGCGAGTTATCAATGAGAGTAAACGTGGTGCGAAAAAGTTCCATAGTTAATCGAATTTACTGCTCTGATGGACGATTTTGTCTACAATAAAATGGACGTAGTGCGCGATACGTATTCCGCACAGAACCATTATTTTCGAAATGAAATTGCACTATTTGCAAGCGTTTTTCAGACGTGAGTCTATTCATGATGAATTGCCAAACCAAACTGAGAATAAATCTCTTCTCAGCTGTTAAATCAGTCGCTATCTTCAACAGTAATGCCAACTTAAAGTTCTATACCTCTAAAAATAACACCCGTTACTTACTGAATTTCTAATCCCAAATTTGTTTCGTTGTGAATGATTGTATATAATTCAAAAACATAAAATTAGAATGAACACACTTGACTTAAGTTTAACTGAATATATTAAAAACTCTACATATGTTTCGGGTGGTTAACCCATTATCAAGAGTTTATAATGTAACATCATACAATGAAACTTAAGTCAAGTGTGTTCATTTTAATGTATTGTTTTTAACATAATGTTTCACCAAGAGATAATCGAAACCACCGTGTCGTATATAATTTAGTTTCAATTTTTTTTCGTACTCATTTTTCTCTCTACAAAATCATCAAATATATTAATTTAGGTCAAATGATAATGTAATCACATATTATAAATTATAATTTTCAATCATATGATTTACAAGCTCTAAAGCTTTTTCTGTGAAAATTTCCTATTTATATTTCCTATCTATACGCAATCCTGAAATCAATAAAAATACCTCACAGACTAAATTTGACGTATTCAAAAAGCGCCAAGAATTAATGTAGATATAATGCATAACCAGAGAGAAGCAATGCAGTTTGTGGTTGAAGAAAAATAATATCAACAAAATTGTTTTCTGGTATAGAAAGAATCAAGGGCTGTCAAAAAATATAAGTTTGGTCCAGGCTTCTATAATGACTTTATCACTGATCAGTTGCGAATTTTAAAAGAAGCAGATCAAAAAGTTATTACTTTCAACCTCTGGAACAATTAGATGTTCCATTATTATAATTTTATTAACTCTTGCGAAAGCAGATGCCAAGTTAGTTATGCCTACATTCAACCCGAAGAAAAAAACCTTGAAAAAGAAGCATCTAAGTGTGTTAAGAGAATGAATCTTACTGCAACATAAATTCTTTTAAAATGATCAAGCTACTTGGGAAATTTGCAAAGAGCAGTTTCAAAAAGCTGTTAATGTCATCTTTCGATGCAAAACCAACGAAAAATAAAGATATAATTCAAAATCAATGTATGATAAAAAATAATATTAGGACCATCGGCAACGAAATAGCACCCAAAAAATGCTTATTGGAATTATTGTCTCTTTATCTGCTTGTGCGTTTGTGCACGCTAAACACAGAAATGGCTATTTTGATCTCAATGTGGTTTTCATTTATGCCTCACTCAACTTTTAATGTTTCATGTTAATTGGTTCATAAATGAAAAAGTTGTGGCAATTTGAAGCATCACGTCGATCTTTTGTTAAACTATCTATATCTATTATTTCTTTGTTCAGCAGCATTGACTGAAACTCCACTAAGCTTCATAATAATGATCTGAACGAAATTTTATTGACTACTAGATTATACATTACATTATTTAGACCTACATACTACTATATAAACCAATATACTAGACGAAGCACTGATATAGAAGAGTGAAGTAACAAAAAATAAATATTTGCTGAAGAAGTCGAATGGAGTCGTAGATGAAAGACTGTTTTGACTGGATGTGCTGGATATTTGAGTGGAATGCTGACACGTCACAGACAATCCTGACAGGGCGAGAGCAGTAATCTTTTCTTCTTCGAATAATATCTGAATATTCAAAACAAAGGCGTATTCAGCAATATTATGATTATATGATCGTATTCATTTCATTGTGGTAATTAAAATCATCAATTGAGTTCAGCTAGAAGATCACTCCATTCATTGACTGTTGATTGTTGGGTGTTACGAAGTTCGCTAGGTCAGCTAGTCTGAAATAAAAACCTATACAATATGATTTTGATACGAGTCATTCAAAAAATGAAATACAAAAAAAATAAATTCATGCGGAACTCTTCAAGAAGTTGAAAAAGTCGTGAGGCTTCTTCGAATACATGAATAATTTGAAACTTTCGTAGTTTCCTCGAGACTTAAAACATGAGATAGGTACCTCCGATTTTTTTCAAATCAACCGGATTAACCGTCAATCTAAAATAAAATATTCCCCGTACAGTCCGGAAACATCCACGCATCGTCTTCCTCCCTCTGGATCCCACCTCCGCAATTCCACCATTCCAGGATTTGCGGGCCCTAAGAAAACCTATTACATTCCAACAATCTTTGCATTAATGAGTGCCGCGTAGCCAGTGCTGCATATTAAAATTCTCACACGGCGTAAGAAGTCTAGAAGAAGCAGGAAGAAGAAGAAGACGGCCAGAGAGGATCGATACAAAACTTAATGAGCAGGGCGAAAGAAGGCAGCGCTGATGGGAAATGAGAACTGGCGTGGAGGAGGAAAGGGGCTTTACATAAAAGAAGGGTGAGGACACACATACGCCCTTGCGCCCCCCGCAACTACCAGTGTCGGAGAATTTATTGCACGATAAGGTTCATATGTTCTCATCATCGTCAATTTTTATATTCGCACTGTGATATTCTTTCTCGAAATTTAACTTGAGTGTAATAGAAAATACTATTCGATATCATTTCAAACATTTCGGCTTCAAATTTACTGATATGCATTCAGCTTCCTCGATAAACATTGGCTCTATGGTCATTTTCTAATATATAATTATAAATTTATCTGTAAATAGGAATTTCTCCTGGTCTGTCTCCCTCCATGATAGAAGGCCTATCCATAAAGAACCAGAAAATAACAAGAAACTGATTCGTATCATATTGTATAGAAATATGGAGTGCTATTTCCTTACCCAGAAATATAAGAATGTTATTGAAAGTATGAATGTAAGTAATGCCTAATTCTACCGATTCCTGAACAATGGGTGAGAAAGGGTTCGCTGCTGACAAGGCCTCAATCTGCCTACTCCTTATCAGATGTTGATGAATTGCCAACCAGTGGACCACTAATGTAGGGCCCAATTTTACCGATTCCTGGAAATTGGTATGAAAGGGTTCGTTGCTGACAATACCTCAATATGCGTACTCCATGTCAGGAGGTTGATTAATTGCCGACTGATGGGCAACCAATTTAAGGCAGAATTATACCGATTCCTGGAAATCGGTATGAAAGGGTTCGGTGCTGACAAGGCTCCAATCTGCCTAGTCCTTTTCAGATGTTTATTATTTGCGGACCAGTGGACAACTAATGAAGAGCCCAACTTTCCCGATTCGTGGAAATTGGTATGAAAGGGTTCGTTGCTGACAAGACCTCAATATGCGTACTCCTCTGAAGGGGGTTGATTAGTTGCCGACTGATGGGCAACCAATTTAAGACCCAATTATTCCGATTCCTGGAAATCGGTATGAAAGGGTTCGGTGCTGACAAGGCCTCAATCTGCCTACTCCTTATCAGATGCCGACCAGTGGACAACTAATGTAGGGCCCAATTCTCCCGATTCCTGGAAATTGGTATGAAAGAGTTCGCTGCTGACTCGACCTCAATGCGTACTCCCTGTCAGAGGGTTGATTAGTTGCCTACTGATCAACAACCTATTTAAGGAACAATTATCCCGATTCCTCGAAATCGGTATGCAAGGATTCGGAGCTGAAAGCGCCTCAATCTGCCTACACCTTGTCAGATGAATGAGTTGAAGACTGATAGATAACTTATTTTATTA
The DNA here is from genome assembly GCA_030704895.1 of Henosepilachna vigintioctopunctata. NCBI lineage: Eukaryota > Metazoa > Arthropoda > Insecta > Coleoptera > Coccinellidae > Henosepilachna > Henosepilachna vigintioctopunctata. The sequence goes on along the minus strand of JARQZJ010000095.1, from coordinate 4,807,254 downwards.
AGAAAATGTTACTTAATTTATACATAAATGAAAACTGCCTAATCGCTAAAATGAAGATCATCAAACTCATGCGAGTGTGGTGAACCAATGATTTTCGCAATAGTTGCGCCTACTTAGAGCCCAATACATTATTATAAAGTATTACCTCATTCTATTTATGTGAATTTGTTCGAAATCTTCAAGATTCTGAACACATTTGCTCTTATAATCATATATTCTCGTTTATATGCGCAAGAATTAGTATACTTAAACACATCGTTTGTTTCACATATTATTAAGGTGTTCTTCAGCGAAAACGTCTGCTATTCCACGTAACCTCGTATATAGAAAAATTAAATGTGACGAAAACAGTCACTTTTATTTCTTCCAATTAATGAAGTAACAAGGTGACAGTATCAAGGTGAATCATAAATTCAAAATGTACAATATACAAAGAAAATGTCAAAACCAGAATTCCAATTAATTAGCAAAACGTTATGTAGTATGGATATCAGTTCGAAAGGAGCATATTGGTTTCTTCCTTGAAAGTAATACTCGTATATTCTAATTTTGGCCCGATCTTTTCCCCTCTAGTTAGAGCGGCAGATCTGCTGAAACTGCCAGTTACAAGAAGATTTTTGAGTCTTTTCACTTCGAGTTAGAGTAAAGGCTCTGTAGCTAACCGACAGTTAAGACCATACGTTCAATTTATCTTTCGGTCAGGTACCCAGAAGTTGATCAGAATATAAAAAGACCGAGCCTTACGCGAACAAATGTTGAGAATTGGTAGAATACCTTTGAGCACAGTTGGTATGTTACATGTGAAGCATACTTGGGATACGGAAGATACACATCTGTCTAGTCTTATTTCCTTCCTGGTACTCATCAAAATGATGCATTCTATTAAAAATATTTCAAATGGTAAAGTTCTGAAATGAACAGATATGGTAAAGTGGGAATCAATCTTTTCGAATACTTCACGATACTCTGGAGAAATCTCGAACAGAAACCTCAGGAAATTTTCTGTACACTAGCTATTCTCCTTGCAGTTAGACTACCAGCTTCAACACTTATATCATAACTAAGCAGCCAATGAGAATTGACAAAATACATCAAGTACAGGATCATTCATATGAGTCTCATAGTATTAAGTGTATAGACTCAATTTGTTATGAAGATACTCAACATGAATCTACTAGCTCAAATATTCATCAACCATATTTCCAGAAATATAGTTTTGCTTTGAAATCCTAACGATGCCGGATACTTGTGTTAGATATTCAGAAGTTGACCTATATAATGAAATTATTTTACACTCTTTTCTGCTTGTATTCAATGATAAATAAATTTCAGTTACTCTGACACTGATTCTACACCAATTCGTCATGGCTGCATTGAAGGACACTAATATTTGTCTCTCTTTTTATTCTTTGTGTAACGAAACTGTTCTGTTTCTAAGGTCATTCCAAGAGAAATTAAATATTCAGTAGTTCACGCAAGACTATTTTATACTCAAATAGTTTTCGTATTTTCGAGTGCCCTCAAAAAATTGTCAAACTTGAGATTAAAATAATAGAGATTATTGACAATGAGTTAAAGATATCAATTATGCATTTTTCCTTCTGGTTATATCCATAACTTTAATTTCTATTGAAGAGGTATTTAAAATGACATATATCGAAGTTCACAAATGAACTACGCCACTGCTGGCCCTTTTTCGTCTTAGAGTTCGCATTGCCTCCCTTCACTTTGCATTTTTAACAGGGGAGAAGTTCTTAATTGACGATGAATGGCCCTTTATTTTTTTCATTTCAAATTAGCTGTAAGAATTTTGTAGGCGTCAGATGAACCAAGTTTGCGAAACTGAATATTTGGACTTTGAGTAAATTATAAAATTAAAGATATTCATACTATCAACATCGAACTTATTTATTATCATCAGTGGGTATTTGCATTTTCAATTCAATAAAAATATACTAACCGAAAATGATACTATAATGTTCAATGTATAGTGATTATTATTCTTGTTGTTAATTTAAATAAAACTAAGTGGTTTTGTGAATTTCACTATAATTAATTTCAAACATCTCAACATCTGATGAAGCCACTGTGTTGGCGAAACAATATTGTCAAGTTTGAAATTAATTATAGTGAAAATCACAAACCACTTAGTTCTCCTTGAATTATGTATTTAGATTTTCATCAATTATCGGCCAATCGATTAATCATCATCATCATCATCATGGTATAGCGCTACAACCCTGGGTGGGTCTTGGCTGAGTGTACAACCTTTTTCCAGAAGATCCTGTCTTCCGTCAACCTGTAATGAAAAGGGATGCTCATTTTTCGGAGGTCTGATCTTATGTTGTCCCTCCAACGCATTCTGGGGCGTCCGAGTGGTCTTTTGCCTGTTGGGGTCTCTTGCCGTGCCAGTTTCACCAGTCTTTCGTCATTCATCCTTTGCACGTGTTCTGCCCACCTTAATCGCTGGGATTTGATCTCTTGCACAATGTCGCTTTCGTTGTACAGCTCTTGGATCTCTGTGTTAGTTTTAATGCGGTATCGGTTGGTCGTCGGATCATGGTGGGGTCCAAATATCTTTCTCAGGATTTTTCGCTCGAAGCATCTGAGTTTATCTTCATTTGCTTTGGTCATTGTCCACGTTTCGCTTCCATAAGTTATGATGGGTCTGACGTTGGTTTTATACACTTTGATTTTTGAGGTCCTTGTTAGACTTTTCGACTTCATGAGGCTATTGAGTGCGGTTTGCAGACTATATTATTCCCTTGATTTCCTCAGTAACGTCCTTGTCAGCTGTAATTGTGGCGCCAAGGTACTTGAAGAAAAAAATAATGAATTGCAGGAATCTACCCTTTACAAATAAGTAAGAACTTTATTTAGCACATCAAATAAACTTTACAAAAAAGGAAATATATATATATATACAAACAACAAACAACATATTTCAGCCTTAAATATTATTTTTTACAAAAAGATACAATAATTTTTTAAGTTCATTATGATTCCCATATAATTTTAGTTGCAGATCTAGACTATTAAATAAAATCATTCCTTTCGCACATAAATTATTGAGGCATTTAAATGTACTGCTCTTATCAATATAGATATCATTTTGTTACATATACCTTGTTTGGTAATAATAATAACTTTATTCTGAAAAAATACTAGATCGCGATACAGTTGAACAGTATTAAAAGGAGCGAAAACCAGAAAGCTGAAAAAATTAAGATTTCGTTTTTGATTTTTTTTTCAATTTAGGTAATCAATTACATCTTCAACGTATTTTACACTGTCAACGATATATTAAGGGACCTTGCCATATTTTATTTTATAAATAAAGTCTAAAGTTTTATATACCATATGCTGCCTAATATTCAAACAACTTAGTGTTTCTAACATAAGTGATAGAGATGTGTACCTATAACACTTCAATATAATCCTAAATGCTCTTTTTTTAGCTTTTGCAAATTTTGAATATCATTTTGAGGCAAAAGTTGAATAAAAGTTGATATGTGTAATATTATCCACTTATACAATAAAGCTATTCCAGCTTAAAAATTATTTTTCTAGAAATTTTACTGATAACCCTAAATGATTTTCAAAACTCAAATTTTCATCGATAATAACACCTTAATACTTAATCTCACTGACTTGTTCCAATGGTACATTTTAACTTTGATTAGTGTATCACACTCTAATCCAGATAATTTTGCTTCGTTTCCCACAATAATATATTTAGATTTTTCAGTGTTTAATGATAAATGGCCAATTAAAATATATGGTCACCTGAGTCAATATATTCTTACATCTATACAAGCTTTTGGTAGAGTGTTCATGATAATCTAAAATAAGAAAACGTTTAACTGCTCGTATTCTAACAGAATTCAAGGAAACTGAGCTATTTCCCGCAAGTTATTTATATCGACCATAATATTGACTAACTGTTAGAAATACTTATAAAGCTCATGAAGGAAGTGTTTTTTCAAATTCCTATTCTCGTAAATGGCTGGTTTTACCGAAATTGATGTATTAAACCCTATTCTTCTCAAAATCGTTTCGCCAAAAAAGCATAGGATACCTTGATCCTCGGCTTTAAAACATATTACCAGCTGAGATTAAAAATATTAAATTTTCTTTCAGAGCTGCCAAAATTTCTGATAAAATTTGATGACATTTTGGAAGAAATTTGATAGTGAGAGGTTATTAATTGAGTTGGTATCTGTATATTTGTTCCTTTTACTTATGGGAAGGCCAAAGATCGTTACGGACTTTGTGGTTGAGATGCTTCTATATTGGGGTACTTTCAATTTTGTAATCAATCATTTTAGGGTTAATATGAAGTATGTCTTGTTTTATATTATATTGTTCTGTATCATATTTTATTGTTTCTAGTGATTATTGAGCATATTACAGTTTTATTGTCATATTTGTTGTTAGTATTCGAATTTTGCTAGATGACTTGTAGAATGATAAATTGACAATAAAATTCTTCTTATTCTTGAGTATAAACCAGCATTTTATATATAAAATACAAGCTTATACAAAGATTTACATATTTTGTTGAAAAGTCAACAAACTCCAGTTAACAATAATAATCATGTACAAACGAAAATACATCATAATAAACGAATATCATAACAGAATTCAAGAAAACTGAGCTATTTCCCACAAGTTCCTCATTGTATTTTTCTGAACATGCCAGTGTTTTTAGAAGTTACAACATATCTGATGATTAAAAATGTATGAGAAAATGTATAATATTAATTAATGTCGATAAAGTTTCTAGTTTTTTCAGGAGGCGTCATCAAAATATGACAAATTCGAAGCGAATTCAAATTCTTTGAAAAAATGTATGCCCAAATTGATTCAATACCGATTCGAACGAAAAAAACACTCCATTCTTTCGTACGTCTTAATCCGCTACTTCGTCAAATCTACAAATCGATCTGTGTCGAACAACAAAACCACCCATTTGTATTTCCCATAATAAAACTAATTAATGGTCTCGATAACGCCGTTCCGATCGGCCAGCTCTCATCTTAATTCGAAACGGGCCAATTATTTATACATAATGAATTTTTCAATTAATTCGTTACCTTTTCTTACTGGCCCGATAATGGCAATAATCATCATTAACGGAGTCAAATGTGCCTGCCATGGGGCAGATTTATTGAATGGTTATGGGTATCGAAGAGCGCGTTGGAATCGAGAGTGGATGAGTGATACAAATCTGATACAGGGGCGGACTCAAAAAGTTCTAATCCGATTTCCTTAATTCTACGAGTTTGTAACGGTAAAGGACTGATACGCTGTTCAAACGTGAACAAAAACGTGTGGAGTAGTACAAAATAAAGAGGCGCTGTCATGGCAAGGGGTTGATTTTCAAATAATATGCACCTACCAACCATATACAAACTCTGTACCTACTGCTATAACAACATAAAAGGATTACGTTTACATCAAACATTGAGCAATTATGTGTTCCTTCAATAGTATAGGTCAGCCTCAAGACAATGTGGAATCTATACGTAAGGCATCAATAATATCAAGAATTGATGTATAAGTTCTTAGTGAGGTCTAATTGACCTCACAACAGACCATATGTAAGTGGAAAAAGGGAGAGCCAGGATGATACCATATCACTGCTCCAATTAAAAGAACTATTCACGATACTAGACCCAAAATGAAAAGAAATATTCACACCTCCATTTCGTAGATGATGTAACAATAATTCGAAAACTCGAATGAAATGAAGAAAATAATTGAACAATTGACTCAAAGTTGCAGGAAAGAAGAAAACAGAAAAATAGAAATAGAGGAGACAAGATTTGAAAATAAAAATCATCAGTATGCAAAGCATACAGCTGTCGATTGATGAAATTGATTTATCTGATCTAGATGACAACAGAAATATAAAAGAATTGCTCAAAGTAAGGCTGCATTCCAAAAACAAGGTTTCATCCGTAGGTTTCAATCATAATCAGACAACATATAACGTGTAAGGAGATACTTGAGAAGAATAACAAATATTCAGATGACTAAAAAAGACCATACAACTCATTTTATAACAGAATATATCGTTATAAGTGTACATTAGATTCTCATTCTAGACTTAGATTAATACTTATTTCATCTGCCTCGAAAATGTATTGATTCGATATACGCATAGGCAAATGTTTTAATAATTCCTCAACATTTATAGGACTATTTAATACTCTAATCCGTAGCAAGTTGGAGTATGGCAGCCTGATCTGGCATCCCATTAGCACTTGCCATCAATGTCATCTTGAGGCTATTTAGAGAAGGTTCTTGGCATTCTTAGTTTGGAGGAAGGACAAAGTTTGTCCTCACATGTCGATCACAGAGAGGAGTCAATCATAACGAATTATTGAGTCGATTTAGTTTAATCTCATTGCAGAGCATTAGAGAAACATTATCACTCAAATTTTTGTACATATTACTGCACAATAGTATTGACGGTTCTCCTCTCTTGTCAGTTTTGAAATTTCGTGTTCCTATGCGAAATTCTGGTAATACATAATTATTCCACCTAGAGACTCCGAGGACCAACTCCTTAATACAATCCCCCATTTGGTTTATGGAGTCTACATTCAATAGAGTTGCCAATAATTGTGACATTCACTTTGACACCATAGAATTCATTATCAGGAGATCAGGAGGATTTGAACAAAGAAAACTGACCAAAATGAATTGATTCAGATTGCGTTCTTTGTAATATTTCATTGAATGCTATAATGCAGTTATTAGTTACTATTATTTTAAAATAGATTGAGCTCTTTGTTATATCTTTTTCATTTCAATTATTTCGTTAGTATTTGACATTATGTTATTATTTTCTGTAATTGGGTATTATACCTGTTGAGAATAAAGAACTTATTAATATTAGATACCCGTATATACAATAATGCAGGAACTTCTAAGGGATTATCCTGGCAGTTGAAAATCACCAACTGAAATATTGGATAAAATCATGTCTTGTCTGATGGAAGTGAATGATTGGATGAATGATCTGGGCTGAAAAACACTTGAAATTCATCAGTTGAATATGATATAAAAAGAAACAGACTTTATGTGAATATCAATCTAATTACCTGAAATCTTTAATCGATTGGGCCGATATTCGATGAAACTCACACATATATTAATAGGTTTCGATCAAGTACGGTCCTTCTTGCCGGTGTTCTTTAGATGTAGTCTCCGTCGCGCGGCGATACTAAAAGTTCATATAATAAG